>OY728141.1:118078388-119278388 GCA_963277665.1 Viscum album
TAGAAATATAAAAATACTCCCTACATAATGGTATTTTATTTATAATTTTTATGCATTTAATAATTAAATTTATTTATGACACAATGATGATGCAGTATTTTCCTTTGCTACAACAATACCGATGTTTAGCGGCGGTTCTAGGAACCGCCGCTAAACATTTTCTACAAATGGTTTTATGGCGGTTTATAATAAACTGCCAGGAAAAGTATTTATTAACACTCGACCATGCTTCCCTCACGACCCCGGACCCCGATTCCCCCGCGACCCCGGCCCCCCGCTTCCCCCGGCGACCCCGCGACCCCGACCCCGATGACCCCGCGTGACCCCGGCGACCCCGGAAACCCCGCGACCACGCGACCCCTGACCCCCCGTTACACAGGAAGCTGCACCGTCTTCCCCTCTAGGTAGGGATTTGTTTCTCATTATGGTTTTTTTGGTTTTCCAGTAGGTATAAGAATCAAATAGATTATATCGGCTATTAGTTCTTTGAATCGTGAAGCTCGTCTATAGTGGATTCTCTTTTAGGGTGATCATGAAGAGTTTATGGTGTATTGCGGAATATTTTAAAGTTAATATTGAGATAATTTATTATCATTTATGTTGACGTAAATTTAGTGCCAAGAGTTTATCAACCTCCGATATGAGAGTTTTATTGTGAATGAGATTAAGGTAAGGTTCATGAAACTTCTCTTATATGCTTGCAATATTCTTTATGATGTTACCCCGTTATACTATTTATGTAAATTAATGTGCTAGAAATGATTGAGGTGATAGATAATAAGTTATTAATGTCTCATTCATCTTAATAAAGAATTCACTATAACTTATTGAAGAGTGGATCTATGAATACATATATATTTTTAGCTAGACAGTTGATGTTTTGAATAATAGTTTTTTTGTATCAATATTTCTTTTTTTATTTCTCTAGGGTTGACAATTCTTATGATTCATCTAGGATCCCTTATGTACTTTGTTTTTTTAGTGTTATCCATGGATATTGAATGCTTTAGCACCCAACCATCCATGTTGGTCAGTATGGAGGTCATGTCAACTTTTAAATACATTCTCAATAACAGTTTCCTCTAATCATTTCTTATTAATAACATAACCCATAGGATTTTATTATATAGTGGGCTGATAGAGTTGGTGGAAGAAAACCATGAGATATTCCTAGTTCAAAATGACAGAGGACTAAGCATAGTAGATGTGAAAAGATGTCATTAGGGATAGTAAGGAAAAGGAGTAGGGTGTGATCAGTTTCATGCTATTTATTTTATAGTGTTGGGTGGACCAAACATAATTTGTGTCATGACCCACCCATACATCATTTGTGTCATGACCAAACACCAAGGATTCTTATGATGCCCCGCGTATGTCGCTGGACCGGGCCAACACGCTGTGCTCATGCCATGGTAATGCCGTGATTTGGCCCTGTAGATGTCGCTGGACAGGGCCAACACATTGCGGTCACGCCGCGGTCACGCTGTGGTCACTCCGTGGTCACGCCGCGGTCACTCCGCGGTCATGGCGTGGTAACGCCGTGGTCACGCAGCAGTCACACCGCGGTCACGCCGTGGTCAGCCCCTCCCCTCCCCTCCCCTCCATCCTGCCCAGCCCCTCCCCTCCCCTCCTCTCCATCCTGCCCCTCCCCTCCCCTCCCCTCCCCCTGCACAACATTTTCCTCTATCCCAGCAGCCCCCCTGCCCCTCCTCTCCCATCCCCTCCCCTCTCCTCTATCTTGACCAGCCCCAGCCCCTCACCTCCCCTCCCCCCGACACAAAATTTTCCCCCAGCAGCCCCCCCTGCCATCACCCTCCCCTCCCCTCCCCTCCCCTCCCCTCCAACCTGTCCCTCCCCTCCCTCCCCCTGCCCAACAATTTCCCCCAGCAGCCCCCTCCCCCTGCCCCTCATCTGCCCTCCCCTCCCATCCATCCTGCCCAGCCCCTCCCCTATTACACGCTGTTGTCACGCCGCGGTCACGCCGAGGTCATGCCGCGGTCACGCCGCGGTCACGCCGCGGTCAAGCCGCGGTCACGCCGCGGTCACTTCATGGTCACGCCGCGGTCATGCCGCGGTCACGCCGTGGTCACGCCGCGGTCATGCCACTGTCATCCCCTCCCCCCCCCATCCCCTCCATCCTACCCATCCCCTCCCCTCCCCTCCCCTCAATCCTGCCCCTCCCATCCCCTCCCCTCCCCCCTGCCCAACATTTTCCCCCAGCCCAGCAGCCCCCCCTGCCCCTCCTCTCCCCTCCCCTCCTTTCCATCCTACCTAGCCCTAGCCCCTCACCTCCCCTCCACCTGCCCAACATTGTCCCCCAGCAGCCCCCCTGCCATCACCCTCCCCTCCCCTCCCCTCCCCTCCAACCTTCCCCTCCCCTCCCCTCCCCCTGCCCAACAATTTCCCCCAGCAGACCCCTCCCCCTGCCCCTCCTCTCCCCTCCCCTCCCCTACATCCTGACCAGCCCCTCCCCTCCAACACGCTGCGGTCACGCCACGGGCACACCACGGACACACCACGTCCACGCCGTGGTCAACCCCTCCCCTCCCCTTCCCTCCATCCTGCCCATCCCCTCCCCTCCCCTCCCCTCCATCCTGCCCCTCCCCTCCACTCTTCTCCCACCTGCCCAACATTTTCCCCCAGCCCAGCACCCCCCCTACACCTCCTCTCCCCTCCCCTCCACTCCCCTCCATCCTGCCCAACCCCATTCCCTCACCTCCCCTCCCCCTGCCCAATATTTTCCCCCAGCATCCCCCCCTGCCATCACCCTACCCTCCCCTCCCCTCCCCTCCAACCTTCCCCTCCCCTCCCCTCCCCTTCCAAACAATTTCCCCCAGCATCCCCCCCCCTTCCCCTCCTCTCCCCTCCCCTCCCCTCCATCCTGCCCAACCCCTCCCCTCCCCTCCCCTCCCCTCCACTCAAACATGCCAAGGCCCTGCCCCTCCCCTCCCCCCTGCCCAACAATTTCCCCCAGTAGCCCCCCACCTTGTCCAACCATTTCCCCCTGCACCCCTCCCCCTTCCATAATTCTCCCCTCCCCTCTACTCCATCCTTCCCCTCACCTCCCCACCCCTCCATCTTGTCCCTCCCCTCCCCTCCCCCTTTCCCAACATTTTCCCCTAGCAACCCCCTCCCCCCTACCCCTCTTCTCCCCTCCCCTCCATCCTGCCCAGCCCCAGCTCCTCCCCTCCCCGCTTCCCAACATTTTCCCCCAGCAGCCCCCTCCCACCTGCCATCACCTTCCCCTCCCCTCCCTCCCCCTCCCCCTGACAAACATTTCCCCCAGCAGCCCCCTCCCCCCTTCCCCTCCTCTCCCGTCCCCTCCCCTCCCCTGCATTTTTTCCAGCCCCAGCCCCAGCACCTCCCCTCCCCTCCCTCCTACCCAACATTTTCTCCTAGAATCCCCTCCCCCTGCCATCACCCTCCACTCCCCTCCCCTCCAACCTGCACCTCCTCTCCCCTCCATCCTACCAAAAAATTTCCCCCAGCAGCCCCCTCCCCCTACCCATCCTCTCCCCTCTCCTCCCCTCCCCCTCCGCTTGCCCAGCCCCTCCCCTCCCCTCCCATCCAACATGCCCAGCCCCAGCCCCTCCCCTCCCCTCCCCCATGCCCAACAATTACCCCCAAAATCCACCTCAATGAAATGTCATGCTAAATAAAGATGTTATTATTGTCCACTGTTATTTTCATAAAGGATTATTTAGTTCTTATTCCAACCTAAAATAAGTGTTTATTTGTTGATGATAAATCATTTTCAATCTCGGACACCATCATAGGATTCTTGAATCACTATCTTCCTTCATTAAGTGTTTTTCAGTCATGGAAGATAGTTCCACAAAAACCACATAATCAATCAATGGACTGATTGAGAAAATATCAAACCTACTACCATTATATTCTATTTAATGAGATCGGTATTAGTATCCCACTATTTGTAATGGTAATTCTTCACCAATTGGTCTCTATTTCTTATTGACTCCGACATTCATAATGTTTGTTTTAAACCTTCCAAAATCATTCTATTCAATGTGATTATTGTACCCTGAAGGTTAAACATTTGAGAATCATTTTAACAATTAAATAAATTATGAAATTTTATTCTTCGGCACCTTCCAATTTAGGTATGAATCTCTTTTGGATACCCCAAATACATAACATTAGATTCTCCTTTTGTAATTTCTTATCAAAACCATGGTCCTTTTCATAGGATATTAAGCTTTGTGACACAATGGTCTAAACATCATGACCATAAAATTCATGTCCCCCTCCATGGTATTATATGATACTAATAATCCTTAATTAACCTCAGGTTGTGTTTTGGAATATCTATAAAGGATATCCAATCATTGGTTATATGTTTTTATATATAAAAATGTTAGCATCTACAGGTCTGAAAACCATGACCACAAAATATCTGAGTCATCCCCTAAGGATATATACATATGTGTGTCAAGATCTAAATCCATAGCATATTTTTATTCCTATATTATATCGCTATATATATCACATATTTTTTTTCAAGGAAACATTCCCTATAACTCTATACATATATTGTTCTATGAACAATGAAATTAAACATAGTGTGAATATCCATGATAAATAAATCATGGTTTTGTAATAAAACCCCTCCAAAAGAGGTGCGCTATTTGCAAAATCTCACTGTGGTATACCTTGATTAACATTATTGAATTGATGTTTTCCTTATACTTGATGTCGTTGTTAGTCATAAAGCACACATCGTACTTGACCCTTTTTATATCCCTATAGAGGGTTTCCATCTTTTTATTAAAATGATTGTTTGAATCAAGACACTCTTTAAGTGCCATTAGAATTTTAAGATGGGTCTCATGTTTTGTGACCATGTCACATGGCATGTGATATTTAAATCCAACCAAAAGCCCAGTTCCACAGCCCAGGGGTCCCACGGTACTAGTAATGTCAGATTACATGTTATGTATCCTATGATTTTCCTGATCCCATGGGGTATTAATTCCTCTAGGTATTCCTACACATTGCAAGATCTCCAAACCGCACCGAATTGGGTATATCAGAGGTCATCCAATCCTATAGTCATCACATATTAGCATTAAAATCTTTAAATCTTATGAGAAAACATCCTCTCATGCCATCCATATCATCCTATTTGAAACTACGTGGAAGATGATGGCCCATGGATGTCACTGGATCAGGCCAACACGATGCGGTCACGCTGCGGTCACGCCGCGGTCACGCCGGGGTCACGCCGCGGTCACGCCGCGGTCATGTCGAGGTCATTCCGCGGTCACGCCGAGGTCACAACGTGGTAATGCCATGATTTGGCCCTGCTCCAGCCACATCCAGCCCACACCATCCCCCTTCCACCATCATTTCAGCCCACTTCCACCAGCATTCCAGCCCGCAACAGCCCCCTCTCCCCTGCCCATCCACCTGCACCATCCCCCCAGCACCTGTAACCAGCCCCCTTCCACCAGCATTCGAGCCCTCACCGAATTAGGTATGTTAATGATGTCCCTTACCCATGAATCCATGGTATGTTAATGATGTCCCCTATCATACATAGGATATATTTCTACATGATAAATTTCACAATAGGCTTATTCATCAATGTACTTATATTATGGAAATTTTTTTCATCTTTATTTGTTTTTGAGGATGAGGTTATAGAAGATGTCTCATGTTTGATTCCCTGTTTTTTGTGTAGGTACATTGTGATATACATGGATAAAAGCTGAATCACATTACCGAGGAACACACCTCAGTATGTTAAGGGTTTGAATGAGTTTTTAGATTTTTCAATTTCTAATCGATCCATTGAAGGGAGAATAAAATGTCCATGTCCTAAATGTAAATTTAGAACCTGGTTGAAGAGATATGAGGTTTATGATCATTTAATACTGAAGCAATTCCCTGCTCAATATTTGTGTTGGATTTGTCATGGAGAATCGAACGTTACAGAAAGATTGAGCACTGATGTTAATCTGCATAATGAGGTCCCAAGTTTATCGACAATGGAAAATGAAATGCAAAACCTAATAAATGATTCATTCAGCACTACAAGACACCACTTACCGCTGCTGGAAATTGAGTTTATTGACGGCAGTTATAATCGCCGCGAATAAAGCGATATCCAGGGCTCGTAAAAACGCCACTAAATTCCAGAAAACCGCCGCGAAATGAGGCACCTACGATGCTTTCCTGAAACCGCCCCTAAATGATAATAACCGCCGCTAATAGATTGTCAAATCCCTATTAGGCGGTGGTTTCTATAAACGGACTCCAAATAGTATAGTGGTAGTTTAAACCTCCACTAAACACAAAAAAAACCGCCGCTAAACATCGATTTTGTTATAGTGCTTATTAACGAAAGAATAAAACAAATTGTATTATATATGTTTCAATAAATATGATTTGAATGTTTTGATGCCATCCAAAAAATTTCTAGGATACGGGGACATGTTAGGATTGATTAAATGAATTTTTTTGATGTAATAATTCTTTTATGAATTTAACAAAAAAAAATAGAAAATTGTGTTAAAATTGACATAAAAGAGTTTTAAAGAAAAATATTATATTATTAATTTATATTCTATTCCTAAAAATCTAAGGATAGGCCAAAGATATTATGTAATATTTTATATTTCAGTAGTTAACCACTTGAGGTTCTCTTGGATGTTTATTGTATGTTTATTAACCACATAATTTTAAAATACAAAGAGACAAGGTAAATGTAAAACTAATTTACTAAGAATTTAATCTAGAATATAAGGTTAATATAATGACCCGAACCTGTCTAAAACCTATTAATTGAGTGGTTTTTGACCTATACCCACATTTTCCTCGGAATAAATCATTTTGTAACAATTAGAAATCGAACATTATTTTACTATAAAATAATATTTCAATCTTTTACTAAGGTTCCCCTCACCCCTCTTATAAAAGGTCACTTCCCCTCCTCTCAAATTCACACCTTCAAAGCCATATGGCTCTGCTAACCCCTACCCTAATATCCTCTCAACTATCCTACCTTCATCATAGTGGCCATCCTTTAGTCAGAAAGCCAACCTAAGGATACCTTTTGATAAAATCAAATGGAAGAACCCAAAGACGTAATTATTTCACCACCTATTTCAAGTTATTTTCTTCTTCCAAATATTTTTTATTTTTGTATCAATTATAAAATAGTAAATCTAGTATCTGCTATATACTGTGATGTAATTATAAATATGTTCCATCCAAATTCATTATTCTATCCACCATTTGAATGACATGTCACCATACGTGCGTACGTACAACTTACCTTCTCCACGTCGTGGTGTAGTTGTTATTCAATACATTATTATTTGGATGGTTATAATAATGATTTATAATTGATGTAAATAATAAATATAAAAAGATAATGATTTTTTATATATGATATAACATATAATTATATATTATTTTAATATAAAAAAATGATATTGCCGCTCGTGCATACGTACGGATTACCGTCTCCAAGAACGTGATGAGATTCATTCCCCATCATATCCATTCAAGATTTTTTTTCATTTTATGATTAAAAAAATGTCTAAAGACATAATATTATTCTTAATATGGATAAGATACATCATATCCACAACAAACATTACTTACGTAACAATGCATACAAAGAAAAACGAATCAGTTAACACCTGAATCGATGATATTACAAAAATATCATTAACAAAGCAATAATATAAGATCATATATTATATCATATTAATGTATAGGGATGTTATATAATTTAATAACAATGATTTAATAATTATAAATGAGGTTAACCTACCCTCAACCTAGTAAAAGATCAAGGTAAGGGTTAATTTCACAATCTCTTCATTATCCGATGTTTTTTATATGTAATTATCTAAATGGATCTCTTTATCATCCACATCCCTAATTCATAAAGATATATTCCAATTTTTTACTATTTACGAGACAATGTTTTAATGTCATTTATACCATTTTTTGACCTTATATGTTCTAAAAGGGATATTTTCGTCATTTTCTAAACAATGTACTTTATTACATTTTCGACAAAATTAATGTAATAATGTTTTTCAACTTTTACGGCAGGAGTGACTATTTTTCACCATTATAAAATCATCAAATATTCCCTTAAATGTTTATAAGAATATATCCAAAAATATTTTTTTTCTCATATAATAATATGAATTTTAAATTATTTCATAATAGAAAGAGATATTTCACTTATAAAGGATTTGATTTCATCTCTGTCATCATCATTTGATAAATTTCATGCTTATTTGATGTTGATTTATTATGAAACAAATCTCCCATATTATATTGAAGGTTTTGTGATATGTTTGACTCTAGATGTGTTATTTTTTAACCATTCATGGTTTATGGATAAAGTATTTACATTTCGTATGCTAGTTTTAATATGAATGTTAATGTTATGTTTAAACCTTTTCATATTAGGAATGCATTGGACTTAGTATGTGACTGGTAGATCCCATTATATCTCCTAGATTCATCAGCATGTCTCATGAGAAAAACTAGTGTCTTGGAAGAAGGGCTTGACAAAATCTTATTTGTAGTCTTGGCACAAGTCTTTGACGATGTAGTTATGAAGTCTAGAATTATGCATTCCATCATTATGAATGTGGCAATTGATATTTCATGTGATCATTCAACTAGTAGAATATCCATGTGAATAAAGAAATTGAATTATTTGATTTTATCTTTCCCATATTATTATGAAGTTAATGTTTAAAATCATTTTGTTCTAGTTTTACATTGCCTTAAATGTTTATTCTTATTTATGAATGTTTCTTCTATATTTTTATCCTTACTGAGCATCTGAGCTCACCCCTTTCTAGAATTTATTTTTCCTAGGGTGCGAAGATGTATATTATGGCTATCCTGCATGGATAGTCCAAGGGATATGTGTGTGGTCTATGGAGAATTTGTTGTTTTAGTTTTTCATTTTATAATGTAATGTAAACCATAGAATTTATCTAGTATTTACAAGGCTACTAAACTAATCGGTCTTTCAAGACGTGATATTTTATGATCATGCCAATGTTATGTAATAATGCACCGACTCTGGGTAACTATGGTCGAGGCGTTACAACTGGTATCAGAGAAGTTTAGTACAAACCTTGGAATCTAGATTTAGATAAACTCTGATTAGAACACATTACTCTATGATAGAATTTGAGGATTAGTATAGAGGAAATTCCTAGAATTTTGGTACTGTAAAGATTTTGTGAGCTTTCCAAGAAGTACATCCATATCATGATATGAGCAGGTGGATGCCTCTCTGGCATAGATGTACCTATGGGTAAAACCCAAAAACAATGCTTTGAGCTAGACTCAAATGGGAACTGGTGCACGAAAACGGGCCCCGTTGCACTCTTGGTTACAACACTCCTGGGGGATATGCTTAGGATAATTATCATTTTATATACAAACCTATATGAAGGTTTTATGAGTATATACTCCATCAAATAATTCCTTTTTATGATTATGGATTATATCTATAATCTTTTCAGTTTATGTTAAGTGTTTTACATGTTTGGAATTATGTATTTCAATTCATAAACTAATCTAGGTTATGCCATTGTTTTGGAATGGGGCCTAGTGTAAGTAATGGAAACTGTATCAATGCACATAATCCATGTAGGGATTTCCCTCCTACTCAAGATAATTATAGTGGAGCTGGTTAAGCAACTGGTGCTGATCAGCTTATCACAATACCAGGACAACTCACTCAGGTTATGAATAATAACCTTACCCGTATGGGGCACCCTATCCATATCAAGGAGGATCAATGATAGATTGGTTTATGAGGAAACAACCACCAACATTCAATAGGAGTAAAAATCCATTAGTAGCTGAGGAATTGAAAAATTATTGGGGGAAAATCTTCCACGCCTTGGGGAGTCGTGAAAGGGAAAATGTTGTCATGGCAGTTTACCGCCTCACTAGAGATGCTGATCAATGGTGGTCATTGATTAAAAACAAAAAGGAATATGAGGAAGTATCAAATATTTAATGGAGGGAGTTTAAAGATATTTTAATAGAAAAGTACATTCATCACGACTATCGAGTGGATAAGGAAAGACAATTTCATAGTCTGGGGAAAAAGGAGGATGAGAATGTCATAAAGTATGAAGCTAACATTATAGGGTTAGCGAGGCATGATGCAGATTATATACATAACCCAACAAGTAATACTAATTGTTTCTTTGATGGTTTAAAACCATTAATCTGTTTAGAATTTGTCTCACAATCCTTCTCGTCATATGATGATATTGTTTCATGTGCTATCAAGACAGAAAAAGAATTTTGTATGTCTTACTACATTAAAGAAAAGCAATAGAAGAAGAGATCTATTGAACACTCTGGAAATATAAATAAGGGGAATAATGGAAAAGTTTAATATCCATCCAATAGTAAATGGGGGAAAAAACACCCTAGTACAATCCTAAAGAAATTGGGAGCCTGTTACAAGTGTGGTGAAAAAGGCCACCAAGATTGTGATTAAAAGGGGAAGAAATTGGCTGCCAATGATGAATTCTACAATTGTAGAGAAAGGAGGAATTATGCAAATGAATGTCCTATGTGACAAAGAAATGTACCTCAAAAAAGGACAAGGGATTAAGTCCAAGATTATTCTATCAATACTATTGAAGTTGAATCTCCGAAAGACATGGTGGCAGGTAATTTAATTGTTTCCTCATGTTGAGAAAATGCATAATTTGATTCTGGATCATCACATGGTTTCATATCTTCCCAGTTTTCTAAGAAAATTATACATTTTCCAATTTTATTTAACAATGGAGTTGTTAGTCAATAATCCACTGGAAAGTATAACTGGAACAATTTTTTTGTAAACTATTCCCAATTACGGCATATAAATGTTCTTTATCTTCAAATACCATCATCACGCCCATGATTGAATTTGATATAAAACTCGGTATGGATTGGATATTGGACCTTGATGAAAAATTTTACACTATGAAGATGGAGGTTACTATTTTTTTATGAAGATGATAAATAAACCCTTATCTTTAGAGCAGAATTGTCACCACCTAATTCTTATCAATATATTCCCCCAGAAGCTCAAATTAATTGAATTGTTAGGTTGGAAGTGAATGAAATAATTGTGGGTGAGTAAAAAATGTTCAAATAGAAGATTTACCTATTGGGTAAGAATACTTTTATGTGTTTCCATAAGATTTAATTGGACATCCTCTAGAAGGAGATATTGTGTTTTCAGTTGATTTAATTAATAGTTCAAGGTCCATATCGAAGACCACATATAGAATGGCCACTGCGGAATTAGTTGAACTAAATAAAAAACTATATGAATTGAGTAACAAGGGATTTATTCTCCCTAGTGTCTCTCCATGGGGAGACCCTATAATTTATTTTAAGAAGAAAGATGGATTTATGAGGTTGTGCATTGACTACAGGTAGATCGATTCTATAACAATAAAGAACAAGTATCCCCTACCTTGCGTTGATGATTTATTTTACCAACTTCATGGAGCTCAATAATTTTCAACGATTGACATTTGATCTGGATACGAAAAGTTTTTCATGAAGATGGATGAAAATCCGAATATAGTATTTCAACCAGGTATGGAAATTATGAGTTTACAGTAATGGCTTTAGGATTGACTAATGCACCCTATGTCTTCATGGATCTAATAAATTGGGGTTTCAAGGAATATCATGATGACTTTGTAGTGGCATTTGTTGATGATATCTTGGTATACTCCAAAATCTACGAAGATCAGAAAAATCAATTGTGCATTATCCTAAAGACTCTTAAATGAAATGAATTATATGCAAAGTTTAGCAAGAGTGAATTCTGACATCAAGAGATTTCTTTTCTTGGCCATATTGTCTCTAAGGATGGAATATCTATTTATCCTTAAATGACCAAGGAAATCCAAGAATGTCCAGCACTGACAAATATAACTGTGGTACGCATCTTTATTGGTTTAGTAGGTTATTATCGGTGTTTTGTCTAGAATTTTTCCCAATTGGATAACCAATTAACAAAGCTCACATGTAAAGGGGTTAAATTTGTTTGAAAAAAATGGTGTGAATAATGTTTTGAAGAATTAAATGGAAGATTAGTCAATGAAATTATATTGACTCTACCATCAGGGAATGATGGGTTTATTATTTATATTGATTCTTCATATAAAGAACATAGTTGTGTCCTTATACAGATTGATAGGGTTATTGCTTATGCATAACTATAGCTAAAAATTCATGAACTAAAACTATCCTACTCATGATCATGAGTTAATAGCTGTAATCTTTTCATTGAAAATATGGAGACACTATCTATATGGTGAATAATGTGAGATTTATACTAATACCAAGAGTTTGAAGTATATTTTCTCACAAAAATAACTCAACATGATGCAAAGGCGATGGCTTGAAAAACACAAGGATTATGATTGCACTATACACTACCACCCGGGACGGAAAATAAGGAGGAAGATTCTTTGATTATAAAGGATCATGGAGTTCTGAACAAGACGAGAGTTGAAAAGTATTCTATATAAATGGATATAGTAATGATGGATATGGGAATAACCATGGAAGGTGAAACATCAATGGTATTTAAAATGGTTTCCAAACCATCTTTACTAGAAAGGAAAAAAAGTTATCAGGTTGATGATGATGAGTTTCAAAATAAGATTAAAGGTGTGAATAATGGGATATTGAGTGACTTCATATATGAATATGGAATTTTGAAATTTGGGAAGAGAGTTCATGTTCCCAATATACCAGATTTAAAAAGAGAATTGTTGGATTACGCTCAAATCTTCAATTTCTCTATACACCATGGGAGCACCAAAATGTATAGAGATTTTAAGAAACATTTTTGGTGGGAAAAACGAAGAGGGAGATTTCTGAATTTGAGTAATGATGTATGGTATGTCAATAAGTGAAAGCTAGAAGGCAACAGCCTAGAAGAGTCATGTAACCTATTCCCATACCATATTGGAAATGGGATAATATTACAACAAACACTGTTATGGGATTACAAAATAATCCAAGAAGGAATGACAAAATATGGTTCATTGTTGATCATCTTACCAAGTCAAAAAGTTTCTTTATATAAGAGAATATTTACCACTTGAACATTTAGTAAGACTTTATATTAATGAAGTTGTAAAGCATCAGGGAGTGCCCCTATTGATTGTTTCTGATCGTGATCCCCATTTTACATCAAGATTTTGGAAATGTCTTCAGAAAGACCTGGATACTGAACATTGTTTGAGAACTTCCTACCACCCTCAAACTGATGGGAAATCAGAACAGACTATTAAACCCATAGAAGGAATGTTGAGATCTTGCTCACTTGACTTTCAAGGTATGTGATATCAGTAATTACCTCTGGTAGAATGTTCCTATAACAATAGCTTCTATTCAGGTATTAAGATGGCACCGTATGAAGCATTATACATAAATAGATGTCACACACCAACCTGTTGGAATGATGTTTGTGAAATAAAACTCGTAGGCCTAGATCTTTTTGATGATATGATGGAAAAGGTGAAGGTAATCCTAACCCACATCAAAGTAGTTCCATGTAGGCATAAGAGCTATACTGATAACCGATGGAAGGATTTGGAATTTTAGGTAGGATATCTTGGTTTCATGAAGGTATCTCCATGGAAGGGTGTTATAGGTTTTGGTAAGAATGGTAAATTGAGTACCAGGTACTTCAGTCCTTTCGAAATTCTAATAAGAATTGGGGCTATAGCTTACCGTTTGGCAATGCTGCCAAGTCTCTCCAAAGTCCATGATGTGTTCCAGTATCACTGTTGAGAAAATACATACTTGACCCAACACATGTACTTACCTATGAGTAATTAGAACTGTAACCCAATCTGTCTTATTATGAAGAGCCCGCTGATGTTCTTGATACAAGAGAATCTGTTTTGAGAAACCAGACAACTCATCAGTTAAAAGTTCTATGAAAAAACCATAAGATGGGAGATGCAACGTTGGAATCCGAGGAACTTATGATGAAGAAACACCCAAATCTGTTTATGCAGTAATATTCTAGAAATTTAGAAGATTAATTAATTTGATGTAGGGGAGAATGTAGCACCTCACGGTTCCAAGGTACTTTTCCCTTTGAATAATGCACCAGCTTGGGTTGTACGCAACTTCGAGATTCTAACACATTGTGACCAATCAAACTAGCCATCATGAATAGTAATACCCACTTTTTAAAATTTTATCAATTTTATCTTTAAAAATGGAATTCATTTTTGGGTTTTGAATATCGAAATTAGCATAGTGTAATTTTTGGTATTTTTCTGAAAACAATCAGTTTTCGATGATTAGTGAAAAATACTATATTTTTATTAAAAACGACTTTTTTAATGAAAATAATTTATATTGATAAATTATACTATTGAGTGGTTTTTATGTACAATTAGATTATATTTTTACCATTTAATCAAATTTTGGTCATTGGACATAATTTCACATTGAAACTGGACATAAGAAAGTGTCATTCTTTTGATTGTTATTATTTCTTAAAAACACGTTTTTTGTTTGGAAAACATGAATTAATTTTAAATTAATTTCTGCCACTTCTATGTATTGAATTTAGAAAAAAGGATTCCATATTTAAAATCATGAGGTCCAAATTTTTTAAATAGTTAACAATTATTTTTTGATATTTTGTATAATTATTTCAGTAAATATTTTATTTACCATGGTTAAAGGGTAAATTTGGTAAATAAGGGTAAAAATAATGTTATAATAATATTAAATTACCCTAACACGTGTTGCAACCCTACTGGCTGATACATGTCAGACCATTGGCATCCATTGTTCTATTTTGGGACCCCATGGAGCAACTTGTATGTGATAATGACACATTATATTAATTATGTTAAAGTAAATATAAAAATGACATAAGAATATATCATTTAGTGAATCAATTTTCACATATTATTATATATCTTATCTATTGAACAATAAATATTCATTAGAAATATAAAAGTATTCCCTAAATATTCATATTTTATTTATCATTTTTAGACATTGAATATTTAAATTTATTTATGACACAATGATGATGCAATATTTTACTTATTAATGAAAGAATCAAATAAATGGTATAGTAGATGATAAAATAAATATAATTTGAATGTTTTGATGCCATCCACGAATTTACAAGGTTAATGTGACCTGATATAATTAATGAAATGAATTATTTTCAATGTAATAATGTGGTTTGGAATTTAAAAGAAATAAAATAGCAAATAGTGTCAAAATTGACATAAAAGTGTTTTTAAAAAATTTATTATATTATTAATTGATATTCTTTTCCTAAAAATTTATGGTTTGGCCAAAGGTCTTAAATAATATTATATGTGTCATTATTGAACCACATGAGGTTCGCTAGGATGTTTATATTATGTTTATTAACTATATAATATAAAAATACAACAAGACATGGTAAATGACAAACAAAATAACTAGGAGTTAAATTAGAAGATAAGGTTAATATAGTGATCCAAACATGTCAAAAACCTATTGTGTAAGAACCAAGAAATTCCATTAAGATTTTTTTTCCATTTTTTGTTTTTTTGGAAAAAGAAGAAATGATAAAATAAATTTGAAGAACACATCATGTACTTCCTTGCCTCAGGAGACTGTGTGCAGGCCACACACACAACCGTGTGGGGGTGACATAGAGGTTGCTTAAAGTGGAGTACAGAAAAGGAGATTACATGTAGTGTACTTCAAAATTACACACTGTGTATTTTGTTTTTTTCATTAAATGGTCTGGGGTCACGTCAAACACCTAGAACTGTCTTTTTTAATTCCCATTCAGCCGAGAGAAACTGTACGATGTCGAAACTTCTCTGAGACCCCAAGCTTCTGTCTGTTCTAAGAATTGACCGCTGTAGATTGTGTTGGAACCGCAACGGTATGCTCTTTATTATTCTTGAGTTTCATTCCATGATTTTTTTTCGTTCTCATGTTTTAGTGGCTTGAAAGTTTCAGAATGTTTTTTAGATGTTGTGTGCTCGAATGTGATTCTAACTTCGAGGTTCACGTATAGCGATCTCGTAATTCCTAGGTAGGTGGTTTATGCCTTTCCGTTGAAAATCTATGAGTATTATGTGCAATTGTTCCCAACACCCTTGAACAGGGTATTGTGCATTTACTGTTTTTTCCTTGAGATTTTCCTTCCATGATTGTATGTTTAGTAGAGGTTATTTAGTTATGAATAGGGTTGGATTGATATGCCTTGGATGTTCTTCCCATGCTTTGGTCTCTTTCAACAGTTGGTCATGTTTAGCCTATTGGTCGTTAACCCGTTTTCCATGCCTTGTGGTCGTAGGGTGGAGTGTAGTTTTTTGACATGCTTGAGATGCTGTACACTGGGTATCCAAGTAGTTATGTAGGTTTTCTTTGGCCATATAGAATTACTATGTGTTGAATTACATGGTGCCGTGAGAATCTAGTGTAATAGGCTAAAAGTGGATATACCATGTGAGCTTCCTCATAGAGTCTTTGGACATTATAGATGGTAGGGGATAGACCGAGTGAGCTTCTTTAGAAAGTATATGAGCTTTTTAGACTATATGGGGAATGATCGAGTGAGCTTCCTCAGGGAGCCTTCGTTTTACTTTTATTTACCTTGAACCACTTCAGGCTATAAGAGGAATTTACTGGGTGAGCTTCCTCAGAGAGTCTATGAATGACCTGGGGATATTAGTGGAAGTGACTGGGTGAGATTCCTCAGTGACTCTCTTGACCTTGGGGCTATAAGGGGAATGGACCTTGTGTTCTTCCTAGGAGAGTCCTTGACTACCTCAGACTATAAGGGGAATTGACCGTGAGTGCTTCCTCAGAGAGTCTTTATGAATTCTTATGATAGAACCAGTGGGGTTTGGCTAAGTGTACTACCCATAGGGTTTCTAGTACTTATTAGATAGGACCAGAGGGGATGAATATGACTACTTCCTGGAGGGTTACCTATTTGTGTCTAGCTGTTGCATGATACTGATATTGTGGATTGTTTATTACTGTGTACTTTTCGATTAACTGCTTTCTGTACTTTTACCTTCCATATATTAACTGACTGTTTGGGATAGATATTTGGGTGGTTGCCTACTAGGATTTTGTCTCACACCCTTTCTGGGACATGCTTTTGGGCCCAAACTAATTATATTACTGCAGGTATAGATAAGGGAAAGCGCCCTTCTACATTAAGTACTTGATTTACGGTGGAGCTAGAGAGCATGTGACCAAGCATTGGCTTGTGATGCCGAGGAGTTTTTTATCTGTTTCTTTTTTCCATTTGATTAGAACTATTTAGTATTCCATCATTTTGATTGGTTTTTTAATTTTCTAGATATATGTATCATGAATCGTTTATATATATATATATGTGTGTGTGTGTGTGTGCTCTATTATTTTCTTACTTTTAGCCTTCTGTTGATTGCTTTTGTATGATTTATCACTACTTCGGCTATTGTATCGTGTCTCTTTTCTATTGTGTACTATGTCAATGAGGGCATAGTTTCCCCACTATCACACCCAAATCCCTCGCTTCTAGTTGGCAGCCTCTGGCATTCGGCGAAATGCGCTTGAGGCCATGTGACCAACCGAGTACAGGGCGCCTCTGGGTGGCTTCTGGAACCGGGATGTTACAATGTGGTATTAGATGGGGTTATTTTTTCCCTTGACATACATTTTGAAGCCTTTAGTCTGGGATATGGAGGATTTGGTATTTGGTAACAAGTTGTTCATGGGAGTAGCTAACCCGTGTACATTGAAAATCCAATTTACCTCATTAATTCAATTTTATGATTTTTATTATTTTACAGTTGATTGATTTTCACCGTTGGGTGACTCACGTGCTATGAGCTATTACTTTTAAAGTTATTGGGGTTCTATTTCTGTCGCAACCCAATGAGATGATGGTATTCCATCTCATGCATCATATTGGCACTTGATAGAGATCACATGTCATGCATTCTTGCGATTCCATTTAGTGTGCATTAGAAATTGCATCTTGTAGTGATAGATGTTGTGTAGAATATGCATGCTGTTTTGATAGATGCCTTGATAGAATACTGATGTTGATTTGTATTGATTTGTGTAAGTCTTTGGTTGGATGAATGAAAAATTTTGGTTCTTGAGGTATTATAGGCCCTCATGAATCGAAATTTGGTGGGTAATTAGCTTGTCTTTTCTTGATTATAAAATGTATAAGATGCCATGATTTTATTCGTAGGGAGTATGGGCCCTCACGGATCAAAAATTGTCACTTTAACGCTCGTTTTCTATATTTTCTGGGCTCTGAGGTAGTTTCTGAGGCTACTGTCTGGAAAAACGTAGAATACAGGGTGTGTGCCTTACGAATACATGTTTTGTAGTGTATAACCGTGTCACTGACTATGTGGGTAGGGACATGGGGTTGTGGAAATCTTTCAGTAACACACCGTGTACGGTATGTACACATTGTGTTGTAGTGACTATGTGTTTACCCGTGTGACTAACGACACAGATGAGGGAAAATTGGGATATGCAGATCGTGTCCAGATTGAACATGCCAAGTCATATAACCTAAGTATACGTCCATTTAACGAACAAAATAGACTGATGGACAATAATCTGATAAACTTCATGTCGTCTTTGAACACACCGTGTAGTCTGACCTAGGTACCATGCCATGTCGCGAACAACATTGTTATGTGTTATCCTTTCATGTACACGTCGTGTCCACCTAGAGCACGCCGTGTAGATTGAACCATGTATTCGACCGTGTAGCTAACAACACAGGTTATGGAAACATGTCTAGTTCACGTTTTGTTTGTCATTAACATGCCATGTAGTATATAATCAAGAGGATCGTGTGTCTTAGCCATGTAAGTAGACTCATGTAGGGGAATAGAGCTTCAGTACATGCCATGTGTAGGAAATACAAGCTGTGTCGTTGGGGTGTTACACGACAAGTTGTGGCAGAAATACACACCCATGTTAATGGCATAAGATAACACACAGTGTAGTGTTTATACACAATGTGTAGTCATGTTTTGTAAAACATTAATGTATTATTTATCTGGTTCCCTTCATGTACTCTTATAGTTTCAGTCCATGATAATCCCGATCTAAGGTTTGTGTTTTACCTTTCATAATTATGCCACCAAGACGTCCTATGGTTGTACGCAAGTTTCCGGATGGTGATAAAACACCTGATATGGCTGATCAGGGACTTCCAGAAGATCCTCCTGATGTCCCAGCCTTGGAACCATCTATTATACCAGGCATAGGTGCTAATGCACAGTTTAGAGAAGGATTTCTAAGGATGATGTAGAAATTTCAGGGAGTGCCTCCTTGTGCCCTATTGATGGTAAAATTGACGCGGGTCTTTCCGCAGTAGCATCATCCTACATTCATAGGGAATGAAGGTCCCTAGGACGGAGAGTCATGGCTAGAGGCCACACTGACAATTTTTGAGTATATGGATTTACCTCATGAGAAGAGGGTGAAACTCACAACCTATATGCTTCGAGAGTCCACCAAGAGGTTGTGGGATGTGATATCATAGTCAGGATGCCTGTAGAGTATGACTTGGGATGAGTTTGGGTGCATCTTCAACGATTACTTCTACACTGAGACCTTGAGGGCCGATCGAGCCCAAGAGTTTATGAGTCTGGAGTAGGGTTCTCATTCTATTACGGAGTAATCATCTCGATTTTCTGAGCTGCAACGCTTGACGCATATTCTAGGAGGTGATGAGTTGTTCCTTTTGTGGAAGTTTGAGGATGGTCTTTGGCACGACATCTGATCACAGGTGAACATCTTCAGGTAAACTGCAATATCATCTATAGTCAATTAGTCGCTGATTACAGAGTGTAATATGATGGATTCTGGTGAAGGGGTCTAGGGTATTTTGGCATCCATAGTTACTATTCCTCCTACTAATAATAAGAAGTGTCGTAGGAAGTTTGCACGAGGAGATCATAATTGGCACGATGCATCTTCCGATAGCCAGGTGGTGTTGTAAAAGTGAGGAAGGAGTGGACATACAAGGCCTTAGTTCCAGAGAGACCCGATGGAGTGCCGATCTTGCGACAAGATTGGCCATCTCTAGCGTTTCTATCAAATCATTTCACTAGTAGCAGGTGACAGGGGATCTTTAATGACCTAGTGTTTAGGAGCAGTATTTCCAGTTTCTCACCAGTCAGGGAATTGGAGTAATTCTGACCATTCAAGTGGAGGTATAGGTCGTGTTCATGGCGAGTAGTCACCAGGTTATCAGTAAAAGTAGAGTAGATAGGATCAGAGTGGTCATGCAGGGTTATAGGGACATGGAGCAGGACATGCCTTTACAGTAGAGAAAACCCAGTAGGAGTAGGATCTCAGACCCTCTACAGTTTGAGGTACAATCCTAGTTGCCTTAATTTGTTCTTTATCTCTTTTCGGTACAGGGGCTTCCCATAGCTTTATATCTATTGCTGTTTTGGAGAGTCTTGGCCTTTCCATATTTTCTTTTGTCAAATTCTTGATGCTAGACACACTGTTGGGGACTAGGAAGGCTAGTGTACATCATTGCAAGGAGTTCCCACTAGAGGTTGGTGGGTGTCACTTATTATGGGACCTCTATGTCCTAGAGATGACTGGCTATGATGTCATTTTTAGGATGGACCAGTTAGTTCCCTTACATTTAGTTGTTGATTGCTATCACTGAAGGGTTAGTTTCATATCACCAATGGGTGGATCTTTTCTTCATAAGGGTGAATGTGATGTCCAGGCGAGCAGAGCGGGTCTCGAGCATCTTGGTTTATGAGAAGTTACATCCTAGATTTCCAGTCTATATATGGATGACTAGGGGACTTCACAGATGGAATTTCCACCGGTGGTGGATTGCTTCAGGGATGTCTTTCCAGAGGAATTTTTAGGTTTTCCTCTATAACGAGAGGTGAACTTTTCAATTAATCTTCTTCCAAGAGCAACACCAATGTCCATTCCTCCTTATATGATGGCTACACTAGATTTGGTGGAGCTTAAGAAGCAGTTTGAGGAGTTACTGGAAAAGCTTTTCATCTGAACCAATACTTCTTCTTGGGGTTCGCTTTTCCTATTTGAAATGAAGGCCAATGAAACCCTCAGGTGTTGGGTGGATTATTGAATTCTGAACCAGTTTACGGTCAAGAACCGATATCCCTTAACTATGAGTGATGATATCTTTGATCATATTCGAGGAGCTTAGGAGTTATCTATTATTGAACTGAGGTTTGGTTATTATCATTTTCACGTTAGACCATCTAATATAACTCTTATAGCCTTCCAGAGATGGTATGGTCTATACGTGTAAATGGTTATGCTGTTAGTTCTCACAAACATTCCTGTAGTTTTCGTGGACCTAATGAATTGAGTGTTCCATCCATACATGGATTTCTTCATTGTTGTTTTCGTGGACAATATCTTGGTGTGCTCTTACACTCAACATGACCATGCCACACATCTTGAGAACATTCTGAGTACATTGAGGGAGCATCAGTTATATGCTAAGCTCTCATAATGCGACTTCTGGATGGATCAAATTCACATTTTTGGGTCATGTTATCTCAGAGACAAGAGTATCAGTAGACCCAGAAAAAGTGAGAGTGAGAGTTTCCTGGGAGTATCTGAAGAACATATTTGAGGTGCGGATTTTTCTAGGGCTAGCTACTTACTACAGATGCCTCATACATGACTTTTCACGCTTGGAAGCATAGCTAACGAGCCTGACTAAGAAAGCTGTGAAGTTGTCATAGTCAGAATCTTCTATGTAAGCCTTTCAGGAGTTGAAAGATAGGTTGAAGTTAGCACTGATACTAGTGTTTCCTGTGCTAGAAAAGAGAAATACCATTTATTGTGATGCTTCAGGTATCGATCAAGGAGTTGTGCTTATGCAAGGTGATGGAGTCGTTGCATACGAGTCTCAGCAGCTGAGGCCACATGAGAGGAAATACCTTACTCATGATCTGGAGTTGGCAGCTGGTTTTTCATGCCATAAGGTGTTGGATACATTATCTTCTAGGAGAGCACTTTGTGGTTTTCACAAAACACAAAAGTCTTGATTACATTTTCACTCAGCATGACTTGAATTTGAGGCAGAGAAGGTGGGTTGAGTATCTCCAGTTATTCGACTTTGAGATTGCCTATACGCCTGCAAAAGGCAATGTAGTGGTCAATAAATTGTGTAGGAGGACATAGATATAGGCATTTTAGGAGGCTATTAGTGAGTGTAAGCTTATGGCCCTATTCTCTGAGATGCATTTGGAGGTGCATGACAAACGGGGGTAGACATTCCTTTCCATTGTAGTTGTTACATTTACGCTTATTGATCAATTTTGAATGAGGCAACTATCAGATTATGAAGACGTAGTCCTACGAGAGATTATGTTAGGAGAGGACTATATTCATGGGTGGACCATAGGAGAGGATGAGATATTGCATTTCTAGGGGTGCATATGGGTTCCAGCAGATATACGCAAGGAGCTGATGGTTGATTTTCATTCCTCTATTTGGTAAGTTCATCCTGGTATAACCAAGACGTATCATTATCTACACCGCTAGTATTCGTGGCCAGGTATGAGGAAATATGTTGCAGGTTTTTTCATGAGGCATTCCACCTTTCAGTAGGTGAAGGCAGAGCATCAGCGGCCAGTTGGGATTTTACAGTAGTTACCCATTCTCGAGTGGAAGTGGAGTGACGTTGTGATGGACTTTGTGACTGAATTTCCAAGGCCACCACAGTGGAATGATGTGGTATGGGTTGTCATTGACAAACTCACAAATTTTGCTCAGTTCTTATCGATCAAGGAGACCTTCAGTTTTGATGAGTTGGTATGTTTTTACATCGAAGAGATTGTACATCAAGATGGGGTCCCCAACCCCATTGTGTTGGATAGGGATCCACTTTTTACATCTCAGGTCTGGTAGGGGCTTTAGAAGGTATTGGGTACACATGTACTTTTTGAGTACTACATACCATCACCAGATAGATTGCAAGTATGAGCGTATGATTCAGGTGCTTGGGGACATGCTCCGAGCATGCATTTTGGATTTTGGAGGTTCCTGGGAGAATCATATACCACTTGTGGAGTTTTCTTACACCAATAGTTTTCAAGAAACTATTCAGGTGGTAGCTTATGAGGATTTGTATGGTTGACCATGTCGATCACCCATGTGTTGGATAGAGACATGAGGGGAAACTATAATAGGACATTATCTTGTTCAAAAGACCACGGAGTAGATAAAGTTGATTCCGAAGAGGATGGCTACTACATAGTCATGTCAGGAGTCTTATGCTGATTAGTAGAGATGACTTCTAGTGTTCGATTTTGGGGGTTAGGTTTTCCCATATGTCGCACCGAGGTTGGGAAATAGGAGTATTGGGAGATAGGGAAAGAATTCATTGAGATACGTCATGCCTTTTAAGGTGCTGGAGATAGTTTGGCGGATTGCCTATCTGTTTCAGTTACCTCAGAGGTTCTGGGCTTTGCACGACGCCTTCCACATTTCTCATCTTTGATGCTTCTTTTTAGAACCATCTCATGTATTTCAACCTGAGGAGGATGAGCTTGAAGTAGATACATCGTCGGAAGTGCATCTATCTGGATTGTCTATCATAGTACACAGGTTCTCCATGGATGGTCTGTTCCTCTGGTATGGGTGCTATGGGAGCACGAGCACGTACAGGATGAGACATGGGAGAGGGAGGCTATTGTACAAGCATAGTGGCCAGTACTATTCGAGGTTTCTTCTTCTACGACATTATAGGTAAATTATGGGATGAATTTAATTAAGGGGGGAAGTTTGTAAGAACCTGATTCATACTTTCAGGTATGTTATTCCTTTTCAGGTAATTTTTGGGAAAAAGAGGAAATTCTTGAAATTTTTTACGTACATACCGTGTACATCCTTGTCATAGGAGACTGTGTGCTGGATATGTTCTGGCTACACACACAGTCGTGTGGGGGTGACATGGAGGCCTCTTAAAGCAGCGTAAGAAAAAGGCGATTACATGCCATGTAATTTTCTTTTCTATTAAACAGATCAGGGTCATGTCTAACCCCCAGAAGTGTCTTCTTATAGGTCTCTTTTGGCCGAGAGAAACCGTACGGTGCTGAAACTTCTCTAAGCCCCATATCCTCCGTCTATTTTCCAAATCAGCCACCATCTATTGCCTTTAAACCAGAACGGTATGATCTTCCTTCTTCTTGTGTTTAGTTCCATGATTTATCCACTTTCTCAAGTTATCATGGGTTGAGAGTTTTAGAAATTTTTGCAGATCATGGGCGTTCTAAGGTGATTATAGCTTCGAGGTTCACGTATAGCGATATCCATAACGCCAAGGTAGGTGGTTTTTTCGTTTCCGTTGAAATTTTTTGAGTATTATATGCAATTGTTCCCAATTACATTAAAAGTGGTATTGTGCATTTTCCATTTTCCCCTATTCACTGTATTCTATCCTTGTATGTTGTGTAGATGTTATTTGGTTATGAATAGGATTGGATTGATATGCCTTGGATGTTCTGTCGATGCTTTGTTCTATTTTCTTCCATTGGTCCAATTTAGCCTATTGGTCATTTACCTGTTTTCCATGCCTTATGGTCGTAGGATGGAGTGTTGTTTTCTGACATGCTTGAGATGTTGTAGACTGGTTAGCCAAGTAGTTCTGTAGGATTACTTTGGCCATATATCATTACTATGTGTTGACAAACACGGGTCCATGAGAACTGGGTGTAGTTGACTAAAAGGGGATAGACCGAGTGAGCTTCTTTAGAGAGTCTTTGTACATTATAGACTATAGGGGCATAGAACAAGTGAGCATCCTTAAAGAGTCATTGAGATTTATAGACTATATGGGGATAAACCGAGTGAGCTTCCTCATAGAGTCTTTGTTTTACATTGATTTTCCTTTATCCACTCCAGGCTATAAGAGGAATTGACTGGGTGAGATTCCTTAGAGAGACTGTGAACATCCTGGTGATATAAGAGAAATTGACTCGGTGAGCTTCCTCAGAGAGTCTCTTGACCCTGGGACTATATGGGGAATTGACCTTGTGTGCTTCCTCAGAGATTCCTTGACTACCTTAGACTATAAGGGGAATTGAGTGTGAGAGCTTCCTCAGAGAGTCATTATGAATTCTTATGATAGATCTAGAGAGGTTAGGCTAAGTGTACTACCCATAGGGTTTCATGTACTTGTTAGGTTGGTCCAGAGGTGATGGTTGTAGGTACTTCCCAGAGGGTTACCTAATTATGTTTATTTGTTGCTTGATACTGATACTGTGGATTATTGATTGTTGAGTAGTTTCATGTTTACTAGTTTCTGTACTTTTACCTTCCATATATTCACTGACTTTCAGGCACAGATCATTGGGTGCATGCCTACTTGTTTTTAGTGTCACACCCTATTTGGGTCATGCTTTTGGCCCCAAATAGAATATATTGTTGCAGGTATAGATAAGGGAAAGCCCCCTTCTACTTCAGGTACTTGACTTTCTATGGAGCTATAGAGTATGGGAATAAGATTTTGCTTGCGATGCTAATGATCTATATATATGTTTCTTTTATACATTGGTTTAGTAATTTCTTTATTCCAGCATTGTGATATGTTTGGTTGCTTTTCTAGACAAATGTATCATGCGTCATTTATATATATATGTGTGTGTCTGTGTGTTTGTGTGCTCTAGTTGATTCTTACTTTTAGCCTTCTGATGATTTATTTTTATGGAGTATTACTGCTTCTGCTATTGTATCATGTCTCTATTCCATCGTGTACTATGCCAATGATGGCATAGTTTCACCACTATCAGACCCAAGGCCCTCACTGCTAGTTGGCAGCCTCTGGCATTCGGGGAAATGTGCTTGAGGCCATGTGACCAACCCTGTACGGGGCGCCTCTGGGTTTCTTCCGAAACAGGGATGTTTCATATTGGTTGAGTGGTTTTCGACCCATCCCCACCATATCCTTTAAATTCATCATTTTTGAGCAATTATAAAAAGAAAATTAATTTCTAATAAAATAAAATTTCAATTTTTTTTTTAGGTTCCCCTCACCGCTCTTATAAAAGTGAACTTCTCCTTCTCTCAAATTAAAACCTTCAAAGACATTTGGCCCGGCCAACCCCTGCCTGAATACCCTTTCAACTATCCTCCCATCATCATAGAGTCCTTACATAAGTCCTAAATCAATCCTAATGAGCCCTTTTGATCAAATCTAATGGAAGAACCTGAAGAAGTGGTAAATATCTCACCACCTCTTTCAAGTTGTTTTCATCTTCCACTTCCTTTCCATTTGTTGTCTCTATTCTAAAATTATAACTTTAGTATCTTATATATACTGTGAAGTTATTATTAATATGGTACAATCATATTCATTATTCTATTCATCCTTTGAATGACCTGTCACCATACGTGCATACGTCCGGCATACCATCTCCACGCCGTGGTGTAGTTGTTATTCAATACATTATTATTTGGATGGGGATAATAATGATGTATAATTGATATAAATAATAAATTTAAAATGATAATGATTCTATATATATGATATAGAATCCAATATTTTATTATTTTAATATCAAAATAATGATATTGTCACTCGTGCGTACGTATGGATTACCGTGTCCACGAACGTGATGATATTCATTCCCCATCATATCCATTCAAGACTAATTTTCATTTTATGATTAAAACAAATGTTTAAAGACATAATATAATTATGAATATGAATAATATACATCGTATCCAAAAAAAATTACTTACATTACAAATAATATAATGGAAAACGAATCAGTTAACACCCGAAACGATGTCACTACTGAAATATGATTAACAAAGAAATATTATAAGATCATATATGATATCATATTAATCTATATGGTTCTTGAATAATATAATAATGGTAATTTCACAATTATACAAGAGGTTAACCAACCCTCGACCAACGGAAGGAACAGGTTAAGGGTTAATTTCTCAATCTCTTCATTATCCGAGGTTGTATATAGGTAACTGTCTTCTAGGATCTCTCTATCGTCCACATCCATGCTTTTTAAAAATTTATTTCAAAACATTTTTTCTATTTAATAGAAAATGGTATAAATTCATTTATAATATTATTTGACCTTATATGTTCTGAGGTGAATCTTTCTGTCATTTTCCAAACAAGGTGCTTTATGACCTTTTCGACAAAATTAAGGTAAGAATGATTTTTTAACTTATATGGCTGGTGCAGCTATTTTCCACTGTTATAACATCATCAAAGATTCCATTAAAAGATTATAATAATATTTCAAAAATAAATGTTTTCTTTTATAATTATATGAACTTTAAATGATTTCAAAATATAAAGTTATATTTCTCTAAAAAAGGTTTTCATTTCATCTATGTCAACATACTAGATAAATTTTATGCGTATTGGATGTTGATTTATTATGATACAAAACTTCATATTATATTGATGGTTTTGCGATATGTTTGACTATGGATGTGTTATTTCTACAATGTTCATGGTTTGTGGATAATGTATTGACATTTCATATACTAGTTTCAATATAAATGTTTGTGTTTTTTTAAACCTTTTCATATGAGGAATGCATTGGACTTAGTATGTTATGGGTGGAGCCTGCTATAGCTCCTCGATGCATCATTAGGTCTAATGAGACATACTAGTGTCTTGGCATAAGGCCTTTGTCAAAATCCTATTTTTAGTTATGTCACAAGTCCATGACAATGTGGTTATAATGTATGGCATTATGCATTCCATCCTTATAAAAGTGACTGTTGATATTTCTTGTGATTATTAGACTAGTTGAATATCTATGTGAATAAGTAAATGTCATTATTTGATTTTATTTTTTCCTTATAATTATTTATTTAAAGTTTAAAAAACTTTTATTATAGTCTTACATTGCCTTAAATGGTTATAATTATTTATGAATGTTTCAACTATATTGTTATCCTTACTAAGTATCAGAGCTCACCCCATTCAATGTTTCATTTTTCTAATGATTTGAAGAATTATATTATGAATGTCCTGTAGGGATAGTCTAAGAGATATTATTGTGGCCTATAGAGGCTATGTTTTTTTTAGTTTTTCATTTTATGATTTATTGTAAAACTTATGATTGTATCTAGTATTTCCAAAGCTGGTAAAATAATCGGTCTTTCGAGATGTGATATTTTATGATCATGCCAATGTTATGTAACAATGAAATAACTCTGGGTAACTAGCGTCAGGGAATTACATTTGTTTTATTGATTTTTGATAACCACATTTCAGGGGATGAGGGGGAACCCTTACAAGGACTGTAGGCTCAGATATTACATGGCGTGTACAGCTTAAGAAACATACAGGCTATACATGGAACTTCTCCTCCTAGATACTTCATCATGATATCAGCTCTCCACCTTCACATGGCTGTTAGTCAAGGCTTCCCCTGCAAGAACAAGCTATTCCCGATGGTAATTTCATGCCATCTATTTCTGACAAATCCACTTAGCTTCTGCTCTAGTCAATGTGCCTCCTCTGAATCCACATATATAGTTTTTGTTATAAAGTATGTTTGATCATTAAGCACAATTTCAGGTTTACCAAAGGCCTTGTGGTGGCCCAAATGCCTTGAAGTGGCCCGAAGGCCTTATTATCTCAAAGGCCTTGGGTGGACCAAAGGCCTTAATGGACCGGAGGCCCAAACTGGTGTCATGAAAGCCCAAACAACTGAATAGTTCCAGCTACTACAGGACCGAATAGTTCCTTTTACAAGGACTACTACATTACTGCTACAATAGTGCTATAGTAACCCAGATATACGTCTCCACCCATTTTTGAACTCAGGTCTCTTGGATGCACTTGATGATTCCTCACCAGTTAGGGTAAGGCTCTTATGTTGTATAATGGTGTTCTCATAATCATGATACCATTTGAAAATATTGAGGATACTACTATTATTATTTTATGATAAATATAATACATATATAGTACATAAAAATATATAAAATAATGTTATTAGTTAATTCAATTACCTCTTTAATGAAATGACTCCATTAGATCTCCTCTAAAGGGCTAGAGGGTTGGATTTTTTTGAAGACTTCAACCTCTAGAATCTATCTAGTGATATTTTAAATTGAAATTAACTGAGGTTTTTTGAACTTTAAGTATCAATGATGAGTGAAAAAGTGATATAGGATGTTTAATTTTATTATTGAGGTGATGAAATGTTTTAAATTTACCAAAAGATTAATTTATAAATAATCATTCTCCTGAAAAATTAATAAAAATAGTTTGTATTTAAATGATTATGTTTTTTGTCTGTAATTCCATCAACTAATACAATTTTATCATGTTTTGGTGTCTTTTTAAACCTTATCATTCTAATTAACCCTTAGTAAGAAAAATTTAATTTTAACTAAAATTATTAATTAATAAATTTTAATGTTATTTAATTTTTACATATAAGTTTAAAATTTCCCTATAAATGGATTTTTTTTAAATTCTAATCCATATAGTAACCATTTTTTATTATTCTATTTTTTATGGTATGTAAATAATTTATTAAACTATTATTTTGATAAATAGTAATTATTTTAAATTTGAAACTTTTCAATTCATTTAAATTTAAATACTTCTAAAATAATTGGAAATTATAGTATAATGATTTCACACCAATCTAATATTTCATGTAGATCTATAAAATTCTTCGGTAATATTAAATCATTTAATCAATATCACTTTAAAATTTTCTATATCATATTTCTTTTCATTAATTAAATAAATACAACATTTGTGTGGCTTATGAAAGTAAAGACATTTTACAATTACTAGAAAATTAAAAAATATATATCATTATCATAATTTTTATTAACCTTAAAATATACACATATATTCTTTTATAGCGTACTTTTTTTCCTATGTGGATACAAAAGAGATATTACAAATAAAGTGAGTGATATTTATTAACATTCGAGATTTAAATATTATATATATCATTTTCATGGAATTGTTTCCATTAAACAACATAATCTTTAACGTAAGATGTTAAGGGTTGAATTCCCTAAATCCAATAAGAATTAATATGAAAAATTATGGCCTTATCACTTTTTTTATTCAATATTAACAAGATTTACTCTTTATTGAGAAGATAAATTTTACCATGGTTACTATTTATATTGACTAAGACTAAAAAGGTACCAGTTGAGAAATTCGAACCCCCTAGTTTTAAATATGTAATACGTTTTATTTAATTAGTTGACTACAAATGTAATATATTAATTATAAATTATGTTCAATTTTTTTCACATTAACTACTTCAAAAAAAAAATACATGTTTATGTATAAAACTGGATTTATTTCAATCCTATGCATATAAAAATATTTTATTATTTTAAAAAAACATTAATAAACAATATATATATGTGTGTGTGTGTGTGTTTCATTAAAATAAATAACAAATAGTGATAAATTCAATTTATTAATGAAAATACATTGTGTGCATAAGAATATTAGAAAAAAATCTCATTCATTTTCTAATTATTTTTTTATTTTAATTCAAATAATTTTGTACCTAAATAATTCATTATAAATATTTATATACCATATATTTTTCATAATTAATCATTTCTATTCATAATCGATTATACGAAAACTATGAAAAAAGATTAAAAAAATAATATTATGTGGTTTTTCAAAACATGATGATGTATATAACCAAATCCATCTTTGAAATAAAATTATTTATACTGAAACATTTCATGAAAAAATGTGTCGTTATATTCTACACCCATTTAATTTATTTTCACGCTCAAAATTAATCACTTTATACAAAAAGATGAGGATATATTCTTCTCATTACATCCATAGGTTCCCACATAACTTCCAAAAATTGGGGGGTTTCCACAAAACCAGGACAATGTTCATGGTGTTATCTCATAGAAGTTTCACTCCACAATTCGTAATCTATACTATTTTATCTTTCTATTTAAGATCATTCTCTAGTGGTATGACATATTTTTTCAGTACAAGTAACTTATCATGTATGTTTATCCTCAACAGAGATACATAGAAAACATCATGAACATGGGTGAGATTAAGTGGGAGAACCCATTTATAAGACACCATCCTCCTACAATCATGAATTGAAAAATAAATTATTTTCCTACGGTATAACAATACCATATTCCTATATCTCATCACCATAATACATGGGGAAAATTTGTAGGAAGATTTTGTCAGGAAATTTAATCTTCAGATCAGTCCTATGATTTTATGGTTAAATTATTTGTTGAATCTGAGCTGATATTATGTGTTGTTGAATGTATCGAACCTTACCTTTCATTTCCTTAACATTATCATCTTCAAATTTCATTATTTCTCTACATTTTCTCTATCTTGTTGGAGTTTTAACTTTCATACCATATACGGATTCATAAGGAGCCATCATAACACTAGAGTGAATGTTATTATTGTATGAAAATTAAAACAAAGATTACTGATGATCCCAAGAACCGTTTAAATCCATTTATAATTATATCAACATAAATTATTGAGAATGAATGGTCTTCTTAGATAGACCACCTATCTAAGGATGATAAGTAGTGCTAAATAATTACTCTGAATCTTGAACCTACTATAGAAATATCCAAAACTCCTAAGTAAAGTTTATATAATAATATGATATAATTTATAGAGGTATAAAATGAAATATTACCACTTAATTAATTTATATCCAATTAATTTGATCATGAGATAAATATTATTTAATGGAAATGAAGTGTGTTTACCTCATAAAACGGTCTACTACAACCCAAATATAGTTATTCCCTTTTTTTATTTTTATGTAAAGGTATTATTAAAAAAATTTGGATCTATATATATGTCATATATTTCACCATAATGATAATTCTTTCATTTCAATAATTAAAAATTTACCTTATCAGTCATTGAATCAATATTTCATTAATTTTTTTCATGGAACATCAGTTTTTAGGAGGCATCGCCTATATCTATACCTTTCTATGTGAGGATGTATCTTAATACCCTATATTATGAATAATTTGAAATTGAAAACCCGTCTATACTATAAGGTACTATAAGAACATGATCACTAACTATACTTTTATTAAGTTCTTTACAAAAATTACACACATTCATCAAACCAAATGAAATTTTATCCCTTCTAAGTTAACTTGGTGAGTGGATTTTATAGCCATGAAAAATTATCAATATATCATGGATAATATCAATGAATGGAAAAAAATTATGAATCTCCATAATAGTGGTTGGTCTAGGACAATATTGAATAAATTTTATCTTTTAAGGTTGTATTAATATACCCACACATGAGATTATATTACCCAATGATGAATATATCTAATGATTATTCATTAAATCCATGATGATAATAGAGGTATTATTAAGACAAAATGGAATCATTATAAATTGAAATTTTCCATTCCTTATATAGAATTTTATATTTTGTATATCCTTGTTATTGACCCATAATTGATGCTCCCCTCATTGAAGATCAATCTTTGAAAATTATTGATATTATCACATTTTATCAATCAAGTTATCAGTATATGGAAGATGATATAAGTTCCTAATAGTGATCATGTTATGTTATTGAGAATTATTATAAGTTCACATTGATTCATATTTATTATTAGTAAAAACAATTGATGCACCCCATGGTGATGTGATACGATATATAAATACCTTATCAATATACTACTAGATTTTATTCTTCAATTATTTTATCTCAATTGGGGCTATTATATAATGGATTCATTAAAAATGGGATTATCACCAAGTATGAGTTCTATTGAAAAACCAACTTATGGATTTGTGGAATGCTAGGAAAATATTCGAAAAAACATCAGAATGCCACTAAAAAGTATATGTATCCCAAGAATTGATTTATTTATCAACTATTTGTGGTAGATACCATTCATAAATAAGAATTAAGACCTAAAAGATAGATATAATTCCACTTATAAATTATTATTCATCATCCCCCTATGAAATGATAACATGTTCATTAAAAATTTGAAATATAACATTCCTCCTTGATAAATTTATACAACCAGAATATCAATAAATGCAATTCATGCCTACAATCACATAAAATTTTAATAATGGGATAATCAAAATACTTTCAAGATGTACTTTTCCAATAACATCTATCAGAGATGAACTATTGACATCATATGTGACAAATTTTCCATTAATATTTTTCACCAGTAATTTAATTTCTCTTATTTGAGCTATTAATTTAATAACATTCACAGATTCCATATATATATAATAGCGTCCTGTTCCAAAATAAAAGTTTACATTAAAAGTTATAGAATTAATGATAAGTGTACATTTCCCCACACCATTCTTATAACACCCTTTTGTAGTTGTGATAAAAAGTTATACCCCATGTCATTGTGCTTTTAAGAATACTGAAAATAATCAAAAAATATATTGATCCATGAAATGATTTGAAAAATATCCATACTCTATATATTTGAATAATTATAATGTATGTGGTTCATTAGTTGGTCCCTTTCATTCCTCTATTGTATTTATCATCCTATATTTTCACTCAATAATTATCGGCTATATGGAAAACCTTAAACATTATAAAACCTCCAAATTACATTAAACCAATTACTCTAATATTTCTTCCCACATTTAAGGATTGTATATAGATATTTTCTCTTTCATCTACGTGTTTATTCAGTATTTCATGAGACACAATTGTTTTTTTTATCAAAACCATGAGAATTATGGGAATCTCAAATTTACAATTCTACCTTGAGTACACATTAAAACATTTCATCACAACTATTAATGTTTCTTATTGTTAATTACATTAATAAACATGGTTTTTCTCCATAAATGTTTTTTAGGGATGTGATTTTTGAAAATTAGGTCTTTAACACATCCATTTCCTTATAATCAATTTTGAACACTTTTTGAAAATTCAAAATAAGGTTCACCCATTTATATAATTCATCTACAAAATTATAAATTTATAAGATAACCTTTTCAGGTTATATTAATTGAAAATAGGAAATATTATCATAATGGTGATGATACAACACATAGCTGATATTGGATTATAAGATCCACTAAAAAAAAGTTTGGTGTCGAATCATAAAGGACTTAACAAAATGTTTCTCCATCAAACAATCTGTTTGTAAATCGACGTGATTCATATGTTGAGTATTTTTTGTATTAATAGAAATAGTATTTTAATTAAATATCCCATAAAGTTATGTTTTATTAGGATGATCATTTCATTTTCAATCATATTTATTATTAACATGATTCTTTAAGGATCAATCCTTTTACTAAAACTAAATATCAATATGCATGTAAAAATATTCGTAGTGGGAAACCAAATAATAATAAAAAAACATTATAGTTTTTATATATAACAACTCATTCTTAACATACATATATATTTGATCATTTTTTATGAATGTTTCTTACATTCCATAAAATATGTTTCCGATGACGATAATAGTTTACTGCCTTTGGAAACATGTTAACATATTATTATATCTTGGTGAAAGATATTAAATGTTTACCATAATGATATTATCCATTAATACTACTACATAGAATTTATCATCATGAATTGTGGGAAGTAAACATATCAAATGGTGAGCTAAGATGCTCAGTATGGGAAAATAAATGAGATATGTAAGCATAATATGAACATAAAGGCATGAGAACATGATAATAAGAAATTATAATAATACCCTATGTTTTAAAGATCATAATATTGAACCGCAAAATAACTACTTTTAGTTCATAAGACATGATTCATATGGAAATTAAATAAGATTATATGGGAGAGCATAACATTTTCAAGTGACATGGAATTTGTGGCATACATGTCAGCCTAGAAAGTATTTTATATATTAGTCATGGTTCACTTTAATTACCATCATAGTATACAAATTCATTTACTAAAATTTTTTCACGCCTCGTTCAATCCATGTTCAATTGAATCGCGTTCACTTCCAGTTCCAGCCATTTATTAGTGATCAATGTTTACTTCCATTCAAAACATGTTTTACTGAACCATGATAACATCCCATTCCAAATGTGTTCTATCTCAGGAGTTATATAAAATTTTTCCCAATTCCTTGGAGGGAGATATTGGTACATCATTTCACATATGGAAATTGTAACATCCCAAGTATGTAATGAATAATAGATATTTTTATCTATGTCTACTAATGAATTAGATAGTGATTTAGAGGCTTAAAATGAGAATAAATACAATATTAAGCATGGAATACACTAATATTTTTAAAAGATTGTTTTACAACCTTTTGATGGAAAACCATAATTAAATCAACATTTTGATAATTATATAAGCCATATTTGTCAAAATAAACATATTATTTATGATTGGGACATTGAAATTTATATTGGATAATTTTTTGGTATTTTTTGACAATGTTCATTTTTTAATGAATAGTGAAAAATATTGCATTTACATCAAAACTTCTTTTTCATATAATTTAATTATATGGATAGATTATCATTTTAATAGGTAAATAAGTGTAATTTGAATATATTTTTACCATTTAATCCAATGGTGATCATTAGGATTAATTTCACTTTGGATTTGGGCATAAACTAATGCCAATCTTTCCGTAGATATTGTTTCAAAAAACCCGCTATTTGTTTTGACAACGGGAATTATTTTTAAATAATTTATTGCAATTTCTGTGTTTGGAATTTGGTAAAATGGATTACATATTTGGAATCAGAAGGTCCAAATTATTTAATCAACACTCTTTTTTTTGACATTATGAATAGTAACGACGGTAATTATCTTTAATTATCTTGATTAATGAGTAATCGGGTAGTTAGGATAATAAAATAATATCATAATAATAAAACATGACACCCACATGTGTCCTAATGCTACTTTTTGTCTCATGGCCGACCATGGGATGCCTTGTGCCAAACTTGGGGACCCCATGGAATCACTTTTGTGTGAGAGTGACTTTTTATATTTTTATTTTTAAAGAAAGTTAAATATAACAAAGAATGTATCATCTGTGTAAAACATTTTTAATGTTGTCTAATTAAATGATCTGTTGGACTATAAATTTTCATTAGAAATCTAAAAATAATTCCTACATCATGATATTTTTTTTATAATTTTTAGACCTTAAATAAAATAAATTATTTATGACATTATGATGATGCAGCGATTACCTCATTAATAAACGATTTAAATAAAATGAAAAGATAATGTAATATCTAAGACTTAAACTTGTAAAATACCTATTGTATGAGTATATTTCGAACCCTTATCACCTTATCCTCGAAATACATCAATGTGGGACCTTTAAAATCCGTAACTCATTTGAAAATAAAGTACCATTTTGTAACTTTCCAAGAGTGCCCCTCCTCTCCTCTTATAAAAGGCCCCCACCTCTACCTCCATACCAACACTTCCAAAGCCTTTGGATAGCCCAAACCCTGCTCATTTTGTCTCTCCACATCCATTTGTTACTCCTATAAGCCTAACTTTGGGCAGAAGTCTTCCCAAGGAAGGCTTTGAGCTCAAATCAAAAAGAGTTACCCGTTTTAAAGGTAGTGCTTTCTCTTGTGTTCTTATGTTTTATTTGGCTACTCCAACCCACTAAACTCCTTTTATTCCTTTATTTTGTAACAACATAAGTATCTTTAATATACTAGGATGTTTTTTTGTGAATTATTATATCTTCACTTACACACAACTACATCTAATGGTTAAAGAACATACTGTTTCTCTGGATGGTGAATTTCTGCCTCACGAAACGATGATTGTACAATATTCTTTTAACACTTTCAAAGGTGACCATAAAGATGTAACAATATTTATATATGATATATTATATGTTTATATTTTCCTTAATCTTCTGTATTTTTCATTTATATAATACCTTTATGTTTTCCATTATGGGTATACGCAATATCTTCATTTTATGAACTGCGGACTACCGCCCCTCAAAGTGATTTGATTCGTCAATGCCATATGTGGGAAATATAAAGGATGGATTTAAAGTTATTATATATGATGTCATACTGGAATTAAAATAAACCTTTATATCATTATTATTTCATTCCATTAATGTATGAGATAGAAATGAAAGTAGCATTAATGTGTACGTACGACTTACCGTCTCTATGAACTGTGCATTTCATTTCTTATCCCCAAATGTAATGTTCTATTATAAGTACATTTATATAATTGATATATATGATGTATGATACATCTATATGATTAATATAATTCTGGAATTAAAATATACATACCTCTCATTTAGTTGTAATTCCATTAATATGACATAGAAATGAAAGTAGCGTTCATGCGTACGTACAGCTTACCGTCTCCATGAACGGTGAATTTCATTTCCTACCTCTAAATGATTATGTAATATTATAAATACATGTATATTCTGGATATATATGATATATATGATATCCAAATCATGAATATCATTCAGGATATAATGAACCTCTGACCACACGAACAACATGTAATTGTAAGAAGTCCACTTTCGACTTAAGAAGAAAATATCAACAAAACAAACATAATTAACTTAAATGATTACATAATGTATATAACATGGTAATAAGTGATATATAATTAATAATGAAATTGAAAAAGGTTCTTAAGAAAGTATAAATTAACTCAATTTTATTATTCAGGATGTTAAATAAGGATTGAGTCAAGTCGGACCTGAGGTAAGGGAACTTCTTAACCCAATTTCCGTTCTTTGGGTTAATCTCCTACTTTAAAATTATGCCATGATATTATTATGTACTATCATGTGTTTTTACATTATTTATGTGTACTTATAGTGAATATACATAATAGATCTATTTAATTTAAAAAATAATCTTTGTAAAGGACTTCGTCTCAATCTCCTTTCATTGAGGCATATTTTGTTTTATGCACAACTTTCTTTTATATGGTGCATAAACCCCTTTGACATTTAAATTTATTCAATAGGAATCTTTTTCTATGATGATTTTTACAAAATTGAAAAATGAATTTTTCTTTTAACGTACGTGATGACATTGGCCTTTTCCACCGCCGTGAGTATTATTTGGTCTTGGGCTTCCGCAACAGGATGTGATGTTTTTAAAATCAAATAAATACCATATACTATTCTATGTATTTTGGTATTGAAAATGGTTTTTATAATGGATTTGTTATGTCAACATATTTAAGTGATATATTGTGTTTGAAATGTGGAAATTTTTTCTTTCCATTATTTTTGTTTTATGTCTTATGATTTAATAATGGTACTTGGACATTTGACGAGTGGTTACGTGATAAACCATATGACGGGTGGTGCCGTGAATACCAGGACGGGTGGTTACATTATAACCTCCAATGCATTGGGTATGGAAGTCAGCCGTATGGCTATTCCATTAAGTGATATGTGTTGAGGTTGACCGTATGGTTATTCCATTTAAGTATGTTTATGTACCAAGTTACCTTTATGTGTTATGTGATATTTATATGGGTTTTATGGTAATCTTTTGGTTACAAAAGGGTATGTAATTATCTTTTATTCAGTGAAGTGTTTTTACTACTTCATAATGGTGAAAATTATTACTTTGATAAAGTATACATGGTTTACTTGTTGTTTGAAAAAACTAACAGTTTTCATTCTTTTTGTATCCCTTACTGAACTTTTTATGCTCACCCCAAGTTTTTTGAAATGTTTTTCATAGGACTTAATGTGGAATAGGTCAATAATGGGATCAAGGGAAAGTCATGCTATCTAAAACATGGAACTAGACATGTTTCTTTTTAAGAGTATTTATTTTATGGAAACTTAGTAGAAGTGTCTACTTTGTAATCTTTTGAGATGTAATAGTTATGTACTAATTCTATAAAACTCTAAACCTGAAAAGATCCTCAATGTAAATTATTCCTTTAATTAAATATTAAGTAAGGTTTAAGGTCGGGGCCTTACAGTTGGTATTAGAGGTCCGTTTAGATAACTTTAAGGGTTAGAATTCTATTAAATGATTATCCAAAAATATTTTTTATGGTCAAATTGAAATGATATAGCATTTAAAGATTACTATGTTGATTCGCCTAAGATATTTATGTTTTTAGAATGGTTTTTCAAAGGGGAAACATGGAAGTTGTGCTAGGAAGGTATATATATGGAAATGAACTTCTAAATCGGTATCCTGAGATGGTTAGAATCAGAATTGAACAGTTTGTTGCAGTCATGGCTCAGTTGACTCAGGTGAAAAATGTTGGTTGTTTTTATTGATGATATTCTGGTCTTTTCTAAAAGTAAAGAGGATCATGAAAGTCATTTAAGTGTTATTTTTCAAACCTTGAAAGAAAAGAAATTATATGGGAAATTCAGAAAGTGTGAGTTTTTGTTGCAACAATTTCTTTCCTTGGTCACATTGTTTCAAAAGAGGGCATAATTGTTGATCCTGCTAAAACAAGAGTTGTTGAAGAATGGCCAAGACCCACAAATATAACTGAGATCTGTAGTTTCCTTGGATTGGCAGGTTACTACCGAAGGTTTTTTAAAAAGTTTCCACTATTATCTAGTCCAATGATTTAGCTAACTCGGAAGGGCGTTAAGTTTATCTAGACAAAAGAATGTGATGATTGTTTTCAGGAGTTGAATAGAAGATTTGTGAATGCTCCGGTTTTGGCACTTCCTTAGAGGAATGGTGAGTTTGTTATCTACAGTGATGCTTCATTGAATGGAATTGGTTGTGTCCTTATATAGAATGATCAGGTAATTGCATATGCTTCATGTCAGTAGAAAACTCATGAGGTAATTACCCTACACATTACTTGGAATTAGCCGTTGTTGTTTTTGCTCTAATAATTTGGAGGCATCATTTGTATGGAGTAAAGTGTGAAATATATACTGATCAAAAAATTTTAAAGTATATATTCACTCAGAAAGAATTGACCAAGAGACAGAGGAGATGGATAGAATTAATCAAGGATTATGATTGTAAAATTCAATACCATCTGGTAAAAGAAAATAAATTGGTTGATGATTTGAGTCGAAAATTTAATCCTTCATTAACCATGATACATTTGGAATGAGATCCTTTGGTTTTTGATTTGATGAACTTTGGCATATAAGTTGTTGGTGCAGGAAGTTCTTCTGTTTTGTTTCAGTTATCAGTGAAATCTTCTCTATTAGACATAATCAAGCAAGCACAAAAGCAAGACAGTGAGTTGCAGAAAAAGGTAGACCTGGTTCAGAAGGGTATGTTTCCTGAATTCAACATTGATAATGATTGTGTTTTGTGATTTGGGAAGAGATTGTGTGTGCCTTGTGGTTCACATTTGAATAGAGAGTTGTTATGTGAGGCTCATAGTTCCCCATTTTCAGTTCATCCTGGCTGTCTTAAGATGTACAGAGATCTGCGGGAGTATTATTGGTGGGATGGAATGAAAATAGATATTTCTGATTTTACTATGAAGTGTTTGACTTTTCCGTAGGTTAATGTAGAGCGGCAGTTTCCGAAAGGGATGCTTCATCCTTTACTAGTGCCAGAGTGGAAATGGGAAAACATATCCATGGACTTTATTGTGGGATTACCGAAGACATCTCGAGGAAATAATGCAATCTGGGTTATTATTGATCGCTTGACTAAATCTGCTCATTTCCTTCCTATTCGAGATACTTTCTCTCTAGATCAACTTTATCTATTGTATCTTAAAGAGATAGTCAGGTTTCAGGGAGTTCCCCTCTCCATTGTATCTGATCGTGATCCCATGTTTACTTCTAACTTTTGGAAAGGCCTTTAGAAGTCGTTGGGTACTGAATTAAATTTTAGTGCAACTTTTCATCTGCAATCAGATGGGCAGTCATAACGAACAATTCAGTCCTTGGAGGATATTCTATGATTGTGTTCTATTTATTATTAGGGAAGTTGGGACCAACATCATTCTTTGGATGAGTTTTCATATAACTACAGTTTTCATTCCAGTATACAGATGGCGCCGTTTGATGCATTATATGGGAAGCGGTGTCGAACTCCTACTTTTTGGGATGAAGTAGGTTAAAGGAAGCTGATGGGACCATAATTGGTAGAAGAGATGGCAGAAAAAGTTCAGTTGATTTAGAAACACATGAGAATAGCTCGGAGATGACAGAAAAGTTATGCGGATAACCGAAGGAAGGATCTATCATTTGAGGTAGGTGATCATGTTATCTCAAAGTTTCACCATGGAAAAGTGTGATGTGATTTGGTATGAAAGGAAAGATGAGTCCAAGGTTCATTGGACCATATGAAATTATGGAGAAAGTTGGATCAGTTTCTTACCAAGTGGCTTTACCTCCGAGTTTATCTCAGGTACATAATATTTTTCATGGTTCGATGTTGAGAAAGTATATGCCAGATTCATATCATGTTTTGAGCCCAGAGGTAGTCCAGTTGGAAGAGAATCTCTTTTATGAAGATCAACCGGTCCAGATTCTTGACCACAAGGATCATGTGTTATGGAATAAGGTGATTCATCAGGTAAAGGTTTTGTGGAAAAAAACCACATGATTGAAGAGGCATCATGGGAATCTGAAAATGCAATGAGGGCTAAATACCCCAACATATTCGATAAGTAAATAAATTTCAGGGACGTAAATTTCATAAGGGGGGAGTATGTAACATCCCAAGTAAGTAATGAATAATAGATATTTTTATCTATGTATACTAATGAATTAGATAGTGTTTTAGAGGATTAAAATGAGAATAAATCCTATCTTAAGCGTGGAATATACTGATATTTTTAAAATATTGCTTTACAATATTTTGATGGTAAACCATATTTAAATCAAACTTTTGACAAATTTATAAGACATATTTTTCAAAATAAACATATTATTTATTATTGGGACATTTATATTTACATTGGATAAATTTTTGATATTTTTTTGACAATGTTCATTTTTTAATGAATAGTGAAAAATACTGCATTTTACATCAAAACTTCTTTTTCATCTAATTTAATTATATGGATAGATTATCTTTTGAATTGGTATTATAGTTTAATTTGAATATATTTTTACCAATTAATCCAATGGTGGTCATTAGGATTAATTTCACTGTGGATTTGGGCATAAACTAATGCCAAACTTTCCATAGATATTGTTTCAAAAAAACCCGCTATTTGTTTTGACAACAGGAATTATTTTTAAATAAATAATTTCAATTTATTTGTTTGTAATTTGGTAAAATGAATTACATATTTGGAATCATAAGGTCTAACTTATGTAATCAATACTGTTTTGTTTTTGGACATTATGAATAGTTACGACGGTAACTATCTTTAATTATCTTGATTAATGAGTAATCGGGTTGTTAAGGATAATAAAATATTATCATAATAATAAGAAATGACACCAACATGTGTCCTAATGATACTGGTTGTCTCATTTCCAACCATGGGATGCCTTTTTCCAAACTTGGGGACCCCGTGGAATCACTTTTGTGTGAAAGTGACTTTTTATCTTTTTATTTTTATAGAATGTTAAATATAACAAAGAATGTATCACCTGAGTAAAACATTTTTAATTTTGTCTACATAAATTATATATTGGACTATAAATATTAATTAGAAATCTAAAACGATTTCCTACATCATGATATTTTTTCTATAATTTTTAGACCTTAAATAAATTAAATTATTTATGACATCATGATGATGCAGCGATTACCTCATTAATAAACGATTTAAATAAAATGAATTGATAATGTAAAATATAATACTTACACTTGTAAAATACCTATTGTATTAGTATATTTATAACCCTTATAACCTTATCCTCTAAATACATCAATGTGGGACTTTTAAAATCCGAAACTCATTTGAAAATAAACTAACATTTTGTAACTTTCCAAGAGTGCCCCTCCTATCCTCTTATAAAAGGCCATCCATCTCTACCTCCTTACCCACACTTCATAAGCCTTTGGCTCGGCCAAAACCTTCTCATTTTGTCTCTCCACATCCCTCTCTTACTCCTAGAAGCCTCACTTTGGGCAGAAGTCATACCAAGGAAGCCTTTGAGCTCCAATCAAAATGAGTTACCCGTTTTAAAGGTAGTGTTTTCTCTTGTGTTCTTATGTTTTATTTTGCTTCTCCAACCCCCTAAACTCTTTTTATTCCTTTCTTTTGTAACAACATCAGTATCTTAAATATACTAGGATGTTTTTATGTGAATTATTCTATCTACACTTTCACACAACTACATCTAATGGTTAAATGACATATTGTTTCTGTGGATGGTGAATTTCTGTCTCACGAAACGATGATTGTTCAATATTCTTTTAAAACCTTCAAAGGTGGCCATAAAGATGTCACTATATTTATATATGATATATAATATGTTTATAATTTCCTTAAGCTTCTGTATTTTTAAATTATGGCATACCATTATGGTTTCCATTATGGGTATATGCGATATTTTCATTTTAGGAAGTGCAGACTACCGCCCACTCAAAGTGATTTGATTCGTCAATGCCATATGTGGGATGTATAAAGGATGGATTTAAAGTTATTATATATGATGGTATACTGGAATTATAATATACCTTAATATAATTATTATTTCTTTCCATTAAAGTATGAGATAGAAATGAATGTAGCATTCATGCATACGTATGGCTTACCGTCTCCATGAACAGTGCATTTCATTTCTTATCCCCAAATGTAATGTACTATTATAAGTACATGTATATAATGGATATATATGATGTATGATACATCTAAATTATGAATATAATTATGGAATTAAAATATATGTACCACTCATTTAGTTTTAACTCCATTAATATGACATAGAAATGAAAGTAGCGTTGATGCGTACTTATGGCTTACCAACTCCATGAACGGTGCATTTCATTTTGTACCTCTAAATGATTATGTAATATTATAAATGAATGTATATTCTGGATATATATGATATATACGATATCCAAATCATGAATATAATTCTGGATATAACGAACCTCTGACCACACGAACAACATGTAATTGTAAGAAGTCTACTTTCGACTTAAGAACCAAATATCAACAAAACAAACATTATTAACTTAAATGATTACATAATGTTTATAACATGGTAATTAGTGATATAAATGTAATTATGAATTTGAAAAAGGTTCTTAATCAAGTATAAATTAAATCATGTTTATTATTCAGGATGTTAAAGAACGATCGAGTCAAGTCGGACCCGAGGTAAGGGAACTTCTTAAACCAATTTCTGTTCATTGGGTTAATCTCCTACATTAAAATTATTCCATGATATTATTATGTCCAATCTTGTGTTTTTACATTATTTATGTGTAATTATAGTGAATACACCTAATAGATCTATTTAATTTAAAAATGATCTTTGTAAGGGACTTCGTCTCAATCTCCTTTCATTGAGGCATATTTTGTTTTATACACTACTTTTTTTAATACGGTGAATAAACCCCCATTGACATTTAATTTTATTCAAAAGGAATCCTTTTCTACGAATCATTTTACAAAATGAAAAAATGAATGTTTCTTTTAACATAAGCGGTGACAACGGCCTTTTCTGCTGCCGCGAGTACTATTTGGTCTCTGGCTTCATCATCTAGCCGTGATGTTTTTTAAAATGAAATAAATACCATATACTGTTTTATGTATTTTGTTATTGAAAATGGTTTTTATAATGGAGTTGTTATGTCAATATATTTAAGTGATATATTGTGTTTGAAATGTGGAAATGTTTTCTTTCCGTTATTTTTTTTATGTCTTATGATTTTAAAATGGTACTTGGAAATTTGACGAGTGGTTACGTGATAAAACATATGACAGGTGGTGCCATGAATACCAGGATGGGTGGTTACGTTATAACCTCCAATGCATTGGGTATGAAATTCAGCCATATGGCTATTCTATTATGTGATATGTGTGGATGTCGACCGTATGGTTATACCATTTAAGTATGTTTATGTTCCAAGTTACCTTTATATGTTATGTGATCATTATATGGGTTTTATAGTAATAATTTGGTTACAAAAGGGTATGTAATGATCTTTTATTCAGTGAAGTGTTTTTACTACTTCATAAAGTTGAAAAGTATTAATTTGATAAAGTATACATGGTTTACTTGTTGTTTGAAAAACTAACAGTTTTCATTCTTTGTGTACCCCTTACTGAGCTTTTTATGCTCACCCCAAGTTTTTTGAAATGTTTTTCACTGGAATTAATGTGGAATAGGGTCAAGGATGGGATCAAGCAAAAGTCATGTTATCTAAAACATGGAACTAGACATGTTTCTTTTTAAGATTTTTTATTTTATGGAATCATAATAAAAGTGTCTACTATATAATCTTTTGAGATGTAATAGTTATGTCAAAATTCTCTAAAACTTTAAACCTGAAAAGATACTCAATGTGAATTATTCAATTAATTCAATATTAAGTAAGGTTTAGGGCTAGGGCCTTATAGAAATCATACATAATTGTTCCCAAAAATCATAAAATTTCATGATTTCATAACACAAGAAATGAAGTCGTTATCATATAAATTTGAAAATTGATTGATCAATGAAAAATAGATAGGTTTAAAAATCATAAAATAACATGTGAATAGTATATGGTTTTATAAGAACATAACTCATGAAATATAAATATATTTCATAAAAATCATTTCATAAAAACATAAACCATTTAGAGAAAGAACAGGAATAGTAACCTAATATCATAAACCCAAAAAGAAATAAACAAAACCAACATATTTCACCATAAATGGATAACAATTTTCAAATATCATTTAAAAATTTCTCAATAAAAATATCATTTCCCCTTTTAAATTTTATTTTAAATCATGATGCATTTTTAATATATTTTCCATTGATAATGACATTATAAATTAATAAAGGATGTTTTAAAATAAATTTTAAAATAAATTTTTTGAAAAAAATTATATAATTTCCCTTAAAAATAAATATAAATGATATTTTAAAAACATTTTTTAAAATCATATTATAAATCATGGTTTTTGAATAAAACTAGTTTCATATCAAAGAATGATTTGAAATATGATTTTCATTAAAAAAGTTGTTAATTTTATTAATTATAAAAGTGTGTGTAAATTCTTGATTTACATGAATATTTCATGAATAACCATAGAATATGAAAAATAATGATAATTATCGAGATATGTATCGTAATATTTCATTAATTGATGCATGATCTTAAAAAATCCCAATAATCGATGAGATTGTAGAAATAAACTATTATCACTTGGGTAACATTGAATCCTAATCACCAACGAATAATAACATTACACTGTGATCCTAATGTCATGAAAATAATAATATTAATGATATAACATGTAAATGTTGTAGAATATAAATTTCATAAATGAATATTGGTTTATAACATTGCTTTTGTATTAAACATGATAACTTGAGATAAAATTACCTTAGGGTTGTGGTAACTTTGAATCTGTATCCCAATTAAATGTAGATAATAATTTTGATTTGAAAATGAACAAATATTTATATGAATCATAACATACATTAATGGGTATCATATATAACACATAGATTAAAGATATGGTTAATATAACATGTGTCTCAGAACTGTAAAAACTGAGATGAAAATCAATTACTACTTAAGTAACTATTGAATCATTATAATCATAAAAGAATAATATATTTTGAAAATTTTAATATAATTAAATAAATTACATTCACGATAAAAAAATCATATGGTATTATTTAATCCTCATAAATGAAAAGAGTGCGGAATATAGCATATGTCTCGTGGATATAAAAGTGAGACAAGAAATCCCCTTACCCTAACTTGTGCCTCTCATAATAATCATTAAAACCTACATTATAATAAATATGTGATTATTATTAATATATAAAATATTTATTTTAATATATATATAATATCATTAATTATTTTAAAATTTCTTTATTTTAATAATTTATTAACAATTCCTTATTTATGTAATGTTTCAGATAATAACTGCTTTGTTTTTAGATAATGTTTAGACATGTTATTCACGACCATATTACTTATATTATGATTTTAACAATGTTAATAATTAAAAAATGTATATAAATATCATATATATTTGTTATATATTTAATTTTAGTAATCTATATAAGAGAGAAATTGAAAATGAAATGAACTACTCATAGAGATGGTAGGTCATACATTGGAATGAACGAATATTTCCATTTTCTTATCAGATTTTAAAAATAAATTAAATATATATTATCATTAAAAAAATATATTTATTTAGAATATGTCTATTATATTTATTAAACTCATTATTAATATATTCTATGTAACACGTGAATGAATTACATAAATTTTTAAAGTGGTAGTCATCCGTACACACGACCTGTGTTATCTTATTCTCTGAAAATAATAAGCATGACGATATGTGTGATATAAAATTTAAATAATCATAATGAAATAAGAAAAATAATATATAATATATATATATATATTATATATCAATCATTATTACTGTCAGTGAATGGTGGTAATGGATGAATGAATGACATAAGTTTGCGAGGATTTAGTCTGTCGTAAAGAAGAATGATGATTGAGTATCCCATTTGATGTAATTTTGGGAAGTTGAATGTTTTTACATTAACATAATAAAATAAAAATATATTTTAGACACATAGGATATTATATAATAACTACATAAAAATAATTTATGGTTTTTGAGGATGAAATAGAAAAAAAATGTTCATTGATGAATGTTACTCTTCTTTGGGTATCTCCATTTGGTTTTCACTAAAGGACACCATTGGTTCAATTTAATCCCAATTAAAGACTCCATGTATTATAGTAGGGAATTTTAGTAGGTTATTTGGGTAGGTATTTGATGATCTAAATGACTTTATAGGTGTGAAGAGAGAGAGATAGGTGGAGGGGGCCTTTAATAAGTGGGGGAGAGGACACACATGGATTTTTTGAAACAAAAGAGAGTTGAACACAAGTTTATAGAAAAAGGGCCTCAAAAATTATAAAATTAGATTGTAGAGGATTCATGCTCTAAATATTGTGTTGAATTTTTTTTTGAATTTTTTTTAATTTTTACACATTACATTATATGATGAACCATTAAGTAAACATGTTTGTCTATTAATAGTTAGAGTTATTTATAACTATTTTCACTAATTATATTATTTATAATTTATATTGACCCCATTATAAATTATAAATTCTTTTTATTCCAAATATTGAATACATATTTGCAATTTTATATCATATAATTGGCATAAATTAATTTAATATTATTCCCATTGACAAGATAAAAAAGGTGGTTTCTAAAGTGATATTTTTCAAAAGATTACATTGCATTTAAATATAAATTCAATATAAAATTAATTTAATTGTAATTAATTTTATTAATATATTTACAATTGAAATAATTATACTTAAAAACACGTTCACAATATAATTTATCATTATAAATAATTTTGAATGAAAGCCGGGTTTCAATTAATATTTAATATTATTTACTATTCAACCAAAAATGAAAATTATAAGAAAAAAACTAAAAATTCACCTTAGGATAATTTGATGCTAAAAATAAAAAATTATTGTCATTTTTTTGAATAAAATTCATGAAAGTGAAAAAAATTAATTTAAAAAAATTTCTCTATTTAAAAGATGTAAAACTACCATTTAGAAAAATTATTCATTCTATACATAAAATACGATATGCTATTATATATTATCTTGAAAACACATAATATTAATGTAAATGGTTTATTGAATATAATATATATATATATATATTTCATTATAATCATTCATAAAACTATTTCTTTAATTTTTTAGATAAAACATGTTTGTGCCTAGAAAAAACGTACTTAGAAACATGATTTCTTTATTTTCAAATAGTTCAAACATTTATTTATAATTAAGTGGTTCCTTAAGAATTAATTTTATAAAAATTCATAATCCATATTTTTATAATTTAGTTAATCATTTTCATAATTTCCATTCCATCATCTTGGTGATAACAATAATAATATTTCAATAACAATATTTATAGTATATATTACTTTTCTATAACTAGGTCTTGCGTGTAACACAAGATATTGAAGGGGATCGATATTTCATGCTCTGCAAGAAAAAGTAGTTTTTCATGCACTGAATTCCAATCATGGTTTATCTTTCAAAGTTATCCATAAATAATTATATTATTTGATGAAAAAAATTATAATTCCAAAAATCTCAGGGTATTACATTCTACCACCTTAAAATGAATTTCTCCCATAAAATTTTTATACTTCCTCAATGTTTTAAGACATTATTGATACTTTTATAGAAACCCATACCATATTAATATATAATAAAAATTAATTTATATGTTTAAATTTGGAAACATAACACTTACGCAAAGTAACTCACAATTAGTTTTTCACATAGGAGAACATATGTGGTAGGTGAATACACAAACATTGAGACAAAATGAAAATAATTAAAGAGAATGATAATGATCACTAATCACAAGAAAGTGGGTGATCTATAAAAGGTTAGTAACCATAATATGGTAACTCAATTAGGCATGAAAAGGGATTTAATAAAATCAAAACGTTGATAAAATGAAAAATTTCTATTTCATGAACCTTCTCATATATTTAATGAATTTTCACAACAATATATACTTAATTGATTTAATTCTATTTCAAATTCACAATACCACCCTTTGGATGTACCTTTTTAATTTTCCACTTCATATTTTAGTTCATTCATGTTGTGTGTATACTAATATATAATGATTATTCATTTCATCTATCATCAGTTATCATAAAAACAAAATGGTGATCACAATTTATCCAACATGGATAAATCACTACATTGTGAAACATTAATCACTAAGACAATATTCAATGATCAACATCAATTGTTTCATAAATGGTTAACCATTTAGAACTATTAAAATACTAAAATCAAATACATTGGAATAAGGTCACTAAATTATTCAAAATTATATTAACATTGATCCTTCATGTATGGTAAACTAACTATTTATTATCACATATCAAACATGTGAATACCATTATCATTTATTATATTGAAACAAGTTGATAACATGAAATATTATAAAACAATATTGAAAACATACATGATTCCCCATCCATTGAATAAAACAATATATTATTAAAAATAATACATAGATCTAATAATTTTGTAAAACCCATTAATGTAAACTTAAAACACATTTTCAAAAAATCTTTTAACAGCTATGAGGTCATAAATACCATCCAATTTACATTTTCCTAGTCAACCATCTCATTATCCCTACATCAGTACCATTAATATGGATCATATTCAGGGGTTTTCCACTTAATCATGTATTTCACATGAATATTAATTTTCCATTAAATCACTTTTCTATTTTATAAACATCATTGAAAATTCTCTTTCAAATCATGAAAAAAATATTATACTGGACAATCCTTAAAATATTTCACAATTCTTCAATACTAATACAACTATAATCTAGTCATACTAATTCTTTCTCAAACTATTGACCATGATTCATCATATTCTTCCTCAATACCTCTTTAATTTCATGTCCCCTTCAAATTATATTAATCATCAAATAAAAAAATCATTACTCATAGAACCATTCTTTTTTATTCATAATATTTCAACTTTGAACATCTATTTGTAAAATTCTCATACATTCCACGTTTGAAGAATTCAAGAGTCAGTGATACCTTAGGTATGAAATTATTCTAATATGTTTCATTAACTGATCATATCATTTTCCCATTTATTATTAAATTATTTTTTTCCTTCTATTCCACATTCTAAACATTTTCATTTTCCTATAGGACATCCACATGGTTGTTTCATCCCACTTTCCTGAAACAAATGAGATTGAATCTTCATTCATATATGGTTATCATTACACAAATTCATAGGGAACCCTTTTGTTCCCTTATTTGGTGAGTATTATAGTTTATTAAGGTATATTTAGTTAATCATATTCATTAAAAATTGATTAGGCATGACCACAATGTCCCTCACTCAAGATATTATTTCATTAATTTATCTTCAGAGAAATGACTGTCACATTCAACATTAATCCAGCTACTTAGGGTTATAATAATTTACTTACTTCAAAAGAATAGTGTGAGAAACACTTATAACATAAAAAACCATATAATCATGAAAAATCATTTATAGGATGTCTAAATCTGACACTATATTTTAAATTTATGACACCTTAGGTTTATCATAGGTTACCCATAATCATCCTTCATTATAGTTTATAAAGAGTATTTGAGTTTCCAAAGAGTGGAAAAATTTTACCATTACATGATGATATCATGAGGAAATATAGAAGAATAAATGTAATGATAAATGTTGAGATATGAATCATAATGATTCATTAATGGAAGCATAATCATAATCAATCCCGATAAATTATGAGATTTTAAAAACAATCTTTTACTACTTTGGTAACATTGAATCAAAATGACCATGAAATAATATAATTATCTGAAGATGAAAATATCATTAAACAAATTATATTCAATTTATAACATTACCATGTTGAAATATAGGTTTATAATATAAGATGTTTTTGAAATAAGGAAAATTGAGAGAAATTTACCATACTACTTTGGTAACTTTGAAACCATAATCTCATTAAAAATTTATCATAATATAGATCTATAAATAAAAAATATTACAATAATAATAATGAATATTCATGGGCATTATATACACCATGTAGACGAAAGAGGTGGTGAATATATCATGTGTCTCACAAAAGAAAAAATTAGATAGAAATCCCTTATTACATTAGTAACTATGGAACCAAGAGATTCAAGAAAATATAACATCAATTGAAACATTTAATATCAGTAAATAAATAAAATTCTGGAAATATATTGTACTATGGAATTATATAGACCACACTAAATAAACATGTGGGGAATAAGTCATAATTATCACATAAATAAAAGTGAGACTTGAAATCCACTTACCATAGGTATTGACCCCTAGTATACTAGTTAAAACATACTTTATAATAATTATATGTTTTTTTTATTATTGAATAAATGCCTCATATTCATATATATAATACCATTTATTATTTACTAATGGATTTATTTTACTTGTTTATTAAAAATTCCATGTTTATGTTATGTTTTTTGTAAAAAATTCTTTGTTTTTACATGTTTTGACTTGTTATTATTGGTCATATTACATATATCTAGATTTCATCATCTCTAGAATTAAAAAATATATATATATAACATATAAATAACATATATATGTATTTATAATAACCTAAAAATTATAGCAATATGAAATCAAATTCACCATTCATTGAGACAGTAGGCCACACATACGCATTAACTTTTTTTCCATTTTCTTATCTCCTTAAAAGAAATAAAATTATATGATATATTATCATTATATAATCATTTTTTATTTCATATAAATATAATATTTTTATTAAAAGCATCCTAAATAACTTCCATGTAAAGAGTGAGTGAATCACAACACTTTGTATGGTTATAGTCATCTATACACACGAACGTCATTATCATATTACCAAACATTCGAAATCATCAAGGTATGTGTGATATAACAATTAAAAAACCATAATAACAACATATGAAAAATATATAGAATATATAAAATATAATCCCATCACTATTTATAACCTTTAAATGAGTTAATGTAAGTAAAAATGACATCAGTTCACAATGTTGTAGTCCCCTGTATACATGAACGATGATTGCTTATCCAAATTGAGGGTAGTGTGTGATTTATTATGTCATAAAATTATTATAAAAATATATAAGTATATATATTTTACTTATTTTATTATATAGTAAATATATAATAATAATTTAATGGGTTTGAGGAAGTAATGAAACAAAAACCATTGTTGCTGAACATTACCTCTTTTTTGGGTATCTCATATTGGTTTGCATAAATGGACATCCTTGGTGGGATTTATAAATTAATTAAAACTTATATAATTAATTTAGGGGTGTTTGTAGGATATTTGGTATACCAATTCTATTCATTATTACACACATAATCATGATTTATTACATAATCAATTCACTGGATATAACATGGAAGATCGACAGGTCTAGTGTCTTTCCGGATTTTGAAAATTTCATAACAACATAAAAACTGAAAAAAGAAACTTATTTATTGAAAATTTCTTTTACATGACCACAACATTCTCTCATACATATAATTGAAGGGGATTAACTAAAGAAATTCATAAAAAAAAGTGGGAGCTATAAATCCTTGTAGAGGAATAAAAATGGAATAACATGAAGAATAAAATAAATGTAATACAATATGCATATAAATGGAGCAGAAGAGAAAGATAAACATAAAGTAATGATAAATAATGATAATCATAACAGGGAGATGTGGCAAAATAGAATTAGCATGAACCAAGGCTCATTGCACATAGATCATGAGTAAACCCTCATTTCACATGAAGCATGAGTAATCCCTGGTTTCACATAAATTAGCATGATTTATTACTCATTCCACATGACATATCAGAATACGATACATTACCCAATTTATTGGAGTGCTATAATGGTGCACCCTTTTTAATCAATTCATTTCATGCATTAGTGTGCCCCATGGATCATATAACATGGAATAAATAAACATAAATATTTATTCCATGATTAAGGTATGTGGAATAAATATAAGAAAGTACCATTAAATATTTTTATGTGTATAAAGTTGAATTCCCTTTATAAAGACATGGGTGTGGTATTCACTACAGAATTATCATGGCTTGGAAAAACGTGGTGCAATTTCGGTAGCATAACGGTGTGACATAAGATTTAATAAAAGTATATAATGAGAGATAAATGGGTGACTCATCATATGTACATGGAATGAAATGTAAAGAGGACATATAGATATATGTCCCAATAAAACTAATAGAATTTGGATTCATAATAAAAAAATAATTACTTTAATGTAAAGGAGGATAGAGAAATTCCTTACGGAATTTCGGCATGGTAATGGGTATAAAGGGTTGAAATTAATTTAGAAGAAAGGAGCCTATCATCATTAAAACATAAAGGGAGAAGTATGGGGGAGGTTAATAATGATATCCCAACATTTATAATTGAAATAAAAAGGGCATAACAACATTATGAAAATTGGAAAATAATGAGAAAAGAAGAAAACCCTTAATTGGAAGTGTGATCCCAAAGGCTTAAGAGAGGCTAGAGAGAGGCTTCTACAGAGATTGGGGAACCTTGAGAGGATAATAGAGAGAGTAGGGAAGAAGTTGGACGAACTCCAAAGGGTTTGAGTATAATGGAAGTGGGGGCTTGAGTTGGTTTATTTAGGAAAGGAAAGGGAATTATTAATTATTTAGGGTTGGGACACCACACATTAAACTAATCCAAACCATACACCATCCCATGGTTTTTGAAAATGTTTTTTCCCAATAAGAGTGGAAAACAATATTTTATATGTCCAATGGTCGAAATTCTTAAAATAATAGGGTAGCTTTTGTGAAGGTGATTCACACTCTCAAGGAAAAAACATTAAAAATGCAAAATGTTTTTTAAGCATTGAAGGGTCTGACAAAGCATATTAATATAAATAAAAAACCCAAAATCACATTATTTTATACATAAAACATATATTATCCCAAAATAATATTTATATCATTTTATGACATCACTATTGGGTCATTATTGTGTCATAAATCAAATTACATATTTAAACAGTTTTAATTTTTTACCCAAAAATTCAATTCTCTGAAAATTATGAAAAAATCATCATTCGATAATTTCTACATCCTGATTCCAAAAATATTATTCATTTTATCTAAATAATTTTCAATATATGTGAATTTTTGTGTTTAAAATAAAAAATGACATTTATAAAAAATTCATCATTTTGACAAAAAACAGCTTTCAAACCTTAATAAAAATTAAAATTACATTCATAAAATTATATGATAATTTATATTTAATAAAAAAATTAATAATAATAATAATAATATTTATTTAAATACTATTAAACTAAAAAACCCATTAATTCATAAATATATATTTCTTAGTGTAATATAAACTAAAAATACTATTTGAGCTTTAAAAACTATTTACAATGTTACAATAATAAAATGAATGCATAATAATTATACAAAAAATAATGTATATAGTCATATTTAAAGGGTATTGTTAGATAACCCCTTAAAACTCCTGCATAAGGCCTTTGGGTATGGTTCATAATGATGAATAACTCTTGGGGCGGCTTGGATAACATTGCTTGAGTGGTATTCTCTATCAACTTCCACTTCTCTCATAGGTAGTTCTGCTCAAGCTTAACGTATTCAAGTTCATCCTTGGCATGGTCATGAGAAAATTTCAATGAAGTCTCCTCCTTTATGAGCTCTGACGAATGGGCTTCGTATGGGGAAAACTACTAGATGAGGCCATCGCTTCCTATTTCTGACTAAATTTGATTTGTTAATGCCCTATATTTATACTAATCATGTGATCACTATTCAAAAACTATATTAGAAACAGTCACAATTCATAATGGTATTTTAAAATCCAAAACATATAATCAAATAAGTACATACATTTTACGTAACCATAAGATGACATTTAAATAGATGAAGATGACTTTTCATTAATGAATTTTTGGGTCATTACAATCTTCCCCCCTTAAAAAATTACATCCTCACTCATCGATTACATAGAAAAAATATATAAATATATACATGATTTCAGGGTTACTTACCAAACAGAATTAACCATTCCCTAACCCTTATTATCTTGCTGATCATGGAGAGGGAGGGTCCACTCAGTGCAACAATACCTCAGTGCACTTTCAAAGTCTTACACTTCTTTATTCCAGATGAAGTCCTTGAAACATGGATCATACCGATGGAAAATATGATGCACTTTTTGATAAAAATTGTTTCTAACATATAGCTTCAAAACATCAGTATGTACCAGGTTATTGTAAAATAGTCTAATAGAGTCAGATTTGCAATTTATTAAATTTTATTCTTCTAGTATATTTTATATGATTCCAAAATGACTGGAATACTAGACTATATATATAAGATGCTTAAAGGCCTCCCTCTTTAGCCGCTATTCTAAAATCAAATAGTGCATCACACTATCTATATATGGTGAAATGTTTGAAAATACCATGATGGTACCTCTATCATCTTGAAAGGATGTAGAGTTGGGAGATTAATATTTAATCAGAGGTGAGCCATGATCCCTGATGATTCTGTGGTATGGAGGAGGTGTTTGATATGTAATAGAACATATTGCAAGAAATTTGGACATTAGAAATGGAGTCTATTCTATGTGACCTTGAATTCTCAATAATTATTTTCAGTATGTCTTCAGGAAGGGGAAAGAGTGTCGTATGAGTCTCTTTCTCTTCCATCACGAAACTATAGTTTATCCTGCAAACAAAACATATCAAATTTGTAGTTGCGCTCTAGTCATAATAAAAATGTGATATTAAACTTCTTGAAAAATAAAGATTTATTATTTCATAATGAAATGAAAATTAGGGGTAACACATAAAGGGTAATCCATGAACAAAAGGGAATACATATAAATATATTTTATTTACATAACTTTTGAATCTATAGGCTTCAATCTATGTTATCAATGATCTAATTCCTAACATATAATCTTAGGGGATTTTTCTTTAGTCCCCTTAATAATTTTATATACTATGCTAGTGAATTTACCAAAGCATATCCCCCAGGAGAATCATAACAATGAGTGCAGCAAGACCCGTTGTCGTGCACTAGTTCCCCTTCGAGCATAGCTCAATGCAGTGATTTGGGTTTCACCCCTAAGATACATCTAGGCCGGAGCCACCTCTACCTACTCATATAAATATAGGGGTGTCTTTGATTTATAATACACTAACTCAATACTCACTAAAAAATAGAGATGTTTTTATTATACTTAGTATTGTCTCTAAGACATCACTAGGGTTTTCTAATCCTAATCCCAAAAATAACTAAACCTTTCCTTTGATACCATCTATAACAACCATGTTCTTTATTACACACATAAACATGATTTATAACATAAAATATTCACTTGATACCACATTTAAGATCAAGTGATATAGTGTCTTTTGGGATTAGGAACATTACATAACAACATAAAACATAAAACACAACATCTTTATTGAAAACTTCTATTACCTGACCACTACATTCCCTCGTACTGAGCATTGCATGAGATAATCTAAGGACATTCATAAGAAAAGGGTGAGCTATAATTCCCAGTAAGGGAATAAAAAATGAATTACATAAGTAAAACAAAAAATGTTATAAAATAGTAATATCAATTGATAACAAGAGAAACATGAACATGAAGGCATGATAAAGCATGATAATCATAACATGGAGATGTGGCAATAACACTTAACAAGGAGTTAGCATTATCTAAGGCTCATTGAACATGGAGCATGAGAAACCCCTCATTGCACATGAAGCACTAGTAAACCATTGTTACAAAATAATTAGCACAATTCAACAGTCATTGCATATAAAGTATCATGATACTATACTTTACCCAATGAATTTTAGCGCCATCAGGGCGCACCCTTCTTTAAAATTTCATTTCATGCATAAGTGTGCCACATGGATCATATAATATGGAACATATCAATATACAATGTTATTCCAAAATTAAGGAATGTGGAATAAATACATGAATATTCCATTTATTATGTTTATGTGAATAAAGGTGAATATCATTGGTAGATACATGGGTTTGGTATTCATTACACAATGATCTTGGCTTGGAAAAATGTAGAGCAATTTCCGCAGCATAACGGTGTGATAGAAGAATTCATAAAAATAGTTGATTAGAGAGAAATTGGTGTCTCATCATATTTACATGGAATGTACAGAAAGGGGTCATGTACATACATGCCCCAAGATAAATAATAGAATTTGGGTTCATAATAAAAAAGAATTTCCTTAATGTAAATAAGGAGAGAGAAATTTCTTATCAAATTTTGGCATGGTAACAGGTGTAAATGGGTTGAATTAATGAGAGAGAAATGGGTCTCTAATAATTGAAACATAAATGGGATAGTATGGTGGTGGTGATAATTCAATCCACAAAATTTATAATTGAAATTAAAATGGCTTAAGAACATTATGAAAATTGGACAAAATGGAAAAGTGATGAAATCCCATACATGGAAGTGTGATCCCAAAGGCTTGGTAGAGACTCGAGAGAGGCTTCTTGGGAACATGGGGTACCTTTGGGGGATTCTAGAGAGAGGAGGGTAGCGTTTGGACGAACTCCAAAGCATTTTAGTGAAGAGGAAGTGGGAGATTGATTGGTTTTATATAGGAGAGAAGAGGGAATTCTTTATTATATAGGTTTGGGACACCAAACATTAAACTAACCAAAACCACAAACCTGCCCATGGTTCTTTCCCCTTATTTTTGCCAATGGTGAGTGGAAAATAATATTTTATTAGGAAAATTTCCGAACTTTTTAAAATCATGGGGTTTCTTTTGTGGATGTGAGTCACACTCTCATGGAAAACTATTTAAACAGGAAAAATATTTTATAAGCCTTGAAGGGTCTATTAATTTTTTTTTAATTAATCCAAAAATCCAAAAATCAAATTATATTAATGTTAAAATAGATATCATCCGAACATAGTGTTTATATTATTTTATTACATCACTCTTAGGGCATTATGATGTCATAAAACACATTACATATTTAAAAGATTTTTAATTTTTTCCCAAATATTTGACTGTCTAAGAAAATTATGAAAAATTCACTGTTGGATAATTTCAACGTCCTTAATCTAGAAATAATTAAAATTTTATCTAAATAATTTTATAAATATGTGAATTTTTACTTTAAAAATAAAATCTAAAATTTATTTAATTATCATGGGTCTTGACAAAAACATCTTTCAAACCATAATAAAAATTACAATTGCATTTTTAAAATTATACGATAATTTATATTTAATAAAATCTAATTTTATAATAAAAATAATATTTATTAAAATATAATTTAATTAAAAAATAACTTAATTTATCAAAATGGTTTTCTTAGTTGAATAATAACTAAAAATACTATTTTTACTTTAAAAACTATTAAAAAATTAACAATAATAAAATGAATGCTTGATATTTATATATAAAATTATGTACATAGTCACAGTTCTAGTTTCTATTTACATAACACCTTAAAAAACAAGCATAAGACATTATGTTAAGGTGCTCGAAGGTGATAGACTCTTGGGGTGGCTCAAATAACATAGCTCGAGAGGTAATCTCAGTCAACTTTTACTTCCCTCGTAGGCAGTTTAGCTCGATCTTAACATATTCACGCTCAGATTGGACTTGGTCAGGATAAAATCCTAATGACACCACCTCCTTTCCAAGCTCTTCCAAATGGCCTTCGTATGGGGAAAGACTACCGGATGAGGCCATCACATCTTTTTGTTTAGTAAATTGTATTTGTTAAAGCCCAGTATTTAATTAATCAGGTGATCACTATTCAACAACTATATTATCAACAGTCATAATTCTTACCGGTATTCTAAAATTGAAAACATAGAACGGAATATGTGAATACGTTTTACAAAAACATAAGAAGACATTTAAATAGACCAAGAGAAATTTTCATTAATGTATTTTTGGGTCGTTACATTTGTTAAGGGTGTGGATGAGAAAAACCCCATAAGAGGTGTTAAAAGAGTGGGAGAGGGGGATTCAATTCCATAGTGGGAGAGATTACACACATGAAAATTTTCAAAATATGTTAGGTGAGCCCAAATATTCCCTAAACATAGGATCCCATAACATGAAAAACCTGATCATGTTGTTTCAATGCTCTATATGTTTCCCTAAAATTTGATTTAGACATGTTTTGGAGGATTCTTACACCTTATAGTATACTGTTAAAAACTAATTAAAGTCTTTCTTTCCTAATCATTATAAAAATATATAAATTTTTTAAAAAATTACTTTTTTATTTTTTTGAAACTATTAGACATTATAAAATGAATTTTTTGAGAATATTAAATCAAATTTTGAAAAATAAAATCTTATAAGTGGCATAAATTATATTAAAATTAATCTTGTTGACATGATGAGATAGTGGGTTTTCAATGTGAAAATGTTCAAAAGTTTACTAATTTTTTTAATCTTAAATTTCTATAAAGATTATTAAAATTACCTTAATTTGATTACTATATATATAATTTAACTCATACAATGTCAAAAGAAATTCAATATAAAATGTAACATTTAATATTATTTTTATGAAAAGTCAGTTTTCATTTTAAATTTTGTATTTTTCACTTTTCAAAAAAAAAATCTTCTTTGAAAAATACCTAAAAATAACCCAAATAAAATTTTGATTTTACAATTTAAAAATGAAATTTATTTTTCCAAATAAAATTTAAAAATGTGTTCTGATTTATTTGTAAAACAAGTGTTCCATTAAAAGTCAATAAAACTAACTTTTAGGAAAATCTATCTTTTATGCATAACTTTAGATTTAATCATATATCATGTATGGAAACCACATAAGATGAATTTTAACTAATTTTTTCTTGAAAATATAATATTGAATATTAATTATAATCATTCGTAAAATATGGTTTATTTAATTTACTAAGATGATCAATTTTGGATAATAAAAAATTAAATTTTTAGAAAAGGATTCCTTTATTTTCAAACAGTTCTTACATTCATTTATAATTAAATGGTTGATAGATAGTTCATTTTATAATCATTAATAAACAATATTTTTATAAGTTACTTAATCTTTTTTAAACCCACCATTCCAATGGCTTGGTGAAAACAATAAAAATATTTTAGTAATAATATAAATAGTATTTTTTATTTTGGTAAAACATAGTCATGCTTGTACCATAAGAAATATTTAATGTAGAATGCACCAAAATTATTAAAAATTTTAGTATGAAACCAAATCCATCATGTAGTTTTAATTTGTTCAAACAAAAAAAAAATTCATTAAAACTCAGTGTATAACACTCTAAAAAATGATGGATTATAATAGATATATGAAACCTTTGGTTTAACCAAGGTCATCCATAATCATTACCATAACATGGGGATTTTATCATATACTAATTACAATAGCTATGGTTTCACTAATGTTTTCTCACCCTAGTTTCTAAGGGTTAACTAACCCTTTCTATGGTACCAACCATAGTTTCTCATACCCTTCATATATAGATATATAATCCAAATATATGAATATCCATAACATTTAAATGCACCTAAAAGCAATTAGGTATAGTATTATTAGAATCATAAAAAAATAATAAATAGGTTCTTATTTTATCTAAATTTTCATGCATTGATTATTTCATAACAATTTACCTTCTTAGATAAATCATACTCAATACCTTTCTTCATAACCTAGGAAAAGGAAACAAAAGAAAAGGGTGAAACCAGATGCATATTAAGGGTAAAAATGTAAAATATAAATACATTTTCATAATAGATGATATGATAAACATAATAATATGACACCATAAACCTAACATAAAATATTTATACCTCATCCGTTATAGATCATAATGTTGTGTTATGGAATAAAACTTTGTCACATCAAAAGACATTGATAATAAGAGTGAAACATAATTATAAATCAATTATGAATCATAATATCATGTCATAAGAGTATTTAATAAATAACGGTATAAAAATTATTTCATAGTTTAAATGTTTACTACTAGTAACATCAATCCATATCTTATAAATTATTACCACCTTCATCCCATAGTAGATCAATCAAATCGTCTTGCTTCCCATAGTTGTATAAGAACATTAACTTTCATCCCACAGTTTTCTCATGAGATGTAAAACATTACTGAATGAATTGGAGGAGATATAGGTCCTATATTTCACATAATGAATGTTATATGTTTTTTTCCATAATATAAGAAAATATTTATTTTATCTGAATCCATAAACAAATTGATTTTATATACATTTCATCATAATATAACCGATTGAAATGAAATGGGTTTCATAATTATTTCATATTGTTATCATAATAATAAACCATACATTGAAATAAAAAAGATGTGATCCTTTGAAAATATCCTACCAAAATATTTTGTATCATCAAAAAATGTCACATTAGATGGAAATTTATTCTGAAATATCACATCGAATAATTCGAGGGGAACATAACCTTTCTATTTTGGAATCAATTATATTAAAAAATATTCCGAATTACAAAGGAATACATTCTAATTTCAAATTTACATGGTATATTATAAAGTATGATTAAAATAAATAATTATTAATGTTGGTGGGAAATTATGTTAATTTTATATAAGTTAAAAACATTCGTTCCATATTTTTTACGGAAAAGTCACAATGTAGCTCGTTTGGAAAATGAAATTTATATTCCATTTAAAACATTTTTAAAAAATTAAAACATGGTTAAAAATAACGTCAAAAAATAATTGAAGAATGGTAATAACATTTTTATAAAACATGGATATGGATTAATAATCTTCCCCTCTAAAGAATTAAATATAAATAATCTGTAATATTTCTGTGATTTTGAAATAAAACCCGTACCACTTAGGTATATTTTGAATCATAATCCTCATGAATATCATAACATCACATATATATGTCTCATATTTTTCAAAATTTTAATCATAAAATAAATTCATGGGTAGTATATACACCACATTAAAGAAATTTGTGGGGAATATGCCATGTGTCTCACGAAAACAAATCTAAGCCAAAAATCCCTTACCATGAGTTTTCTTTTTAATGATAGTACATTATCATCCTATATAATAAATATAAATTAATTTTTATTATTTTAAAAACACATTTTAATACATAAAATATCATATATGATAACTTTATTACATTCAAACACCCCTTTTATCCATAATTCTATAATAAAGTCCTTTTTTTAATTATTAACTATTTCGTTTATCATGAGTATTTCAGTCCTATAATTCTGATCCTTGTACATTAATCATTGTTTAGTAATTTAAAAAAATATTAATAATGATATAAATATAATATATATTAAATTTATTTATATTTAAGGGAATCCATGAAGTTATAGATAGAAAAATTAAATTACACTTTTCATGGAGATGGTATGTCGTACGTATGTTTAAACATTGTTTTTGATTTTTTATAAAGATGGAAAAAACGAAAGGTAAAAAATAATTCACCTTCACATAATCATAATAATATCATATTTATCATATTTATCAGTTAAATCTATTATTAACACCGTACAAGTAAATTTTAAATGAAAAACAAATCACATCGCTCTATGGAGGTGGTAGCCCATAAGTAAACATGAATGATCATATAGATTTACTGTTAGTTGTATATTAAATTTTAAAAATATTAATTATTTCATAATAATAATTTATAAACATTAAATTCATTATAATTCAAATCTAAAAAATACATTGATGATAAATTAATTATATCTATACATGGAGATAGAAACACGTATATAAACATGGCGCTACATTCACATCTCACTTGATGGGAAGGAAGTTTTATAATGGTGTTTTCATGATCATAATGACATATTAATATATTTAGGATACTGTTATTTTTATTTTATATTATAAAACCAATTTTTTTATGTGGTAAATAAATTATAAATTAATAAAATCATCTCAGGTGATGAACTCTATTTGGAAATGATTTTTATAGTTCACATCAAAAGGGATCCAGGGTTAGTCTTTTCAGAATAAAAAACCTAAATAATTTGGATAAAAAAATTTATAAGATTAATCAATAGATTATAGTAAAGATATAATTCTCACTTTTTTGTTAATAAGTGGTTGTTGAGGTTCCTTATTATATTTAATGTGAGGGGCTCTTTTTGGAATTTCCAAAAATATATAATTTTCATAAATTCATTCCTACGAAAAATGATTCAAGATGGAATGGTATTAAAAGATAATTTAATATGAAGATGTAATACCATAAAAAATATTATTTATTAATTTTTTAATTTCATTTTAATCTTTATCAGTTTGATTATCTCTTGGTCAACCAATATTAATTTTCACAACAGTTACAACATTATCAACATTGAAGGGTTGTAATTTTTAAAAATATGATAAGAGTTGAGAAATAAATGGCCTATTTATGATTTTTATTACCATATAATATTGATTCTTTCTTATATAATGATTTTTATGATTTTTATGTAATTTAAAAAAGATTATTTTTATAAAATATCAATACTATGAATATTTATATTTTTCATTTTTTAACATTAAATATATTAATACAAATTGTTGACTCAAATATAATTCTTTCAACCAAACCTATGCTTTCCTATAGACCGATAAAATTATTTTTATAGATTAATGCATTAAAAGTTTATCACTTTTAGAATTTTGAGAGTAATTTTTTATAATTTTTAATTAAATGTGAAATTATTTCATCGGTGTGGAATAAGAAATTAACTTCATTATATAATATATAAAAAATAAAAATAAAAATATACCATTAACACAATTTTTTTAATATAACAGGTTAAAAATTTATATCTGTTAATAACATACTTTTTTCCCTAAGTGGACACATAAGAGTTATTGAAAAACATGTGTGATATTTTTAATATCTCTTCATTTAAATAATCTATAATCCATCTTAAGGAAAACAATCCATTAAAAATGATATTTGAATCCTATGGATTTAAGGGAAGAATTTAATTATTCCAATAATAATTTGGATTAAAAACTATGTCCCTATTACTTATTTTTAATCTATATAAACGTGATTTACTCTTTACTATGGTGGTATATTTTACCACGATTTCTATCCATTTTGACCAAAACAAAAAAAATGTCCAATCAAAAAAATTTAACCAACCAAATATTAATTTTCCATTCATTTTATCTAATTAAATTCTGATAAATAAAAGAAGTTAATTTTTTATTAGGTTCATAAAATGTGAATAATTAACTTTTTTGAAAAAAAAAGTTTTAGGCAAAAAATATTATTTATTCATACCCTATTCCTAAATAATATATTTCTATTATCTAAAAATTTAGATCAATTATTTATATATCATTAAAATAATTGATAAACAGTTATTTATTTAGTTTATTAATAAAATTTCAATCTTTCCACAATTATTTTTATAAAAACATCACATTATTATTAAAATAATATTTTAATTTAATTTTAATAATTTAATAATTAATTAATTAATTTCATAAATATGCTGACAATATATAATTAATAGTATTGTAATTACAATTCAAACTATGGAATCCAATGATTAGGTGATAATGGACAGAAATGTTTTGTGGTTCTTATAAAGTCAATGCTTCATGTAACAAAATCCATTGAAGAAATATAATTATATAATGAAAAATATTTCATAAAACACATGAGGAGTTACATGTATACTCATGAGAAAGGGAATTTAGTGGTATATTCTCTTAGTAGGTGGTCTTGTTCGCATTTATTGGGTAATTCATGTGGGTAATTTCCCTCATTGTAGTTATCATTAAAAGATGGGGATGATAAAGCATGCCTAAAGTTTATGGTTTTTACACCTCATCTTCTTTCCAATGCTGGGAAGTATTATATTAGAGATATAAAATATATGACCTTTCAGGTTCAAATATCAAATAAACATGCTCTTGATGGATATTTTGATGGTGGAAAGCACGTCATTATTTTATGGGGATTGACCATGGTACAAGTGAAATTGTGAGACGAGATACAAAGGGTGTTTCATACCTCTCCCGTAGAATTATATCTGGGGAGTATGAAGATGTAAAATCACCTTCAATATCGGTTCTAAGGGATAATAATTTAAAGGCGTATTGTAGTGTGTGATTGTTGATGCTGAATTTTCAGTATGTAAATGTTGGGAATCTGGTTCAAATAGGATTGGATCAACAACTTGAGTTTACAGAAAAAGAGTGGGATTGTTTCTATATTAACATTCTTACATGGATACCTCAATCAACTAGGGGACACAATCCCATCTATGTGATAATTGAACAAGTAATAAACTGATCCTCCTTTATATCCATTTCATTTAAATGTTCAGTATAAAATTCTTTACACCATTATATACAAGAGATAGTATGAATTTATAGAGTTCCCCCAATGATCATTTTAGACCATATTCCAGTAATCACATAAATATCATGGAGTTAATTGAATGATTCATTTGGTACTCATTTTCCATTGAGCGCGGGGTTATTCTCATTGGATGGAAAACATATTGAGTTGGCCTTTTAGGTTTTAGAGGAAAAACTTCAAGCTTGCATGTTGATCTTTGGAAATATTTATGAGTAATAACTACCCCTAGTGGAGTTTGAGTATAACAATAATTTCCACTTCGACAATAGTATATTACCATTTGAGTCATGTAATGGGAGGCCCTACATATAACAACTGTCCTAGATTGATCATGTGGACTATGAACTCATTGGAAAAATGTTATTGTATGTGAAAAAAGGGAATGTATAGTTAATCTAGAAGGTGATTTGGACTTCATAGTGCCAATAGAAGTCTTATTCATGCCAACGATAGAGTCAACAGATGTTTTATATCAGAGACCATGTGTTTTTAAAGGTTTCACCTTAGTTAGTACAATGTTTATTTTTATCAAAAATAATATTTTTTTAGGATATTCATTGGCCCATTATAGACACTCGGTAGGGTTGATGATGTTGTCTACCAATTCTTCCTACAATAAATATAGATATGGTACAATATTCTTCCATATTTCATAATTAATGTGGTATGCACATATCCCATTGCATGTAATGAACTGGTGTGAGCTTGACATAGAGGTTGGAGGTAAAAGTTGTAAGTTTAGTATCCTTATTTTTTATGTACTATTTTTTTTATTTTGAAAATAAATATCCCAAAGATGGGGAGAACATAAAAAATAATTTTTTTTACTTTTCAATCATTGGTATATTTTGAAAAATATTTTTTAATCTTGTATGTGAATCAACATGATATTCCAGGGACCTAGAAGCCCCAATGTATATATAATATAAATATTAAATATACTATATCATGTGCACATAGTTTCTTAAAATAATGAAATAACAATTTAATGGAGTCTCAAATGGAAAATATATTACTACAATTCAATTCTTGATATAGGTATAACCCTAGGAGTGATTGAACCATCATGTTGATCACGTGTTTGATTTAATTATAGTAATGGGTGGTTTCATAAATAAATAAATTAATTAACAAATTAATTAATTAATTTTTTTATTAAATAGATCTAAATATTCTCCTGATACATAATGACTCCTCTTTAGACACCCTATTATTAGCCACATAATCCTAGGTATTTGAGAGAAGCCATTATAGCTTATCCTCTATGAATAAAGAAAACATGAAGTGTTGATAGGTACGGTGAGGCATTTTTATTTGAAAAAGGAGTTCATAGATATTGCCAATGAAAATAATGTAGAACAATTATTTATCATAGATCGATCCAAAATCGATGAAGGGCTTCTGTTTGTGTTGGTTTAATCCCCACATCAATTTGTATCATGTAAAACCTGAATCAATCATTCCAAAAAAATCATTTTCAGGTCAATAATTAATTTATAAGTATTGTTTAACTTCATATTATAATTAATAGATAATGTTTTTATGATACTTCATTATTATAATCATTATTTTTTTCTCTAATAATGTATTCAGGTCATTGAAAAAATTTTATTAGGTCCATTAATCATGTTTTTAATTTGTTCTTTCCTCCCCCTATATTTTGTTCTTTCATCATTGGTATTATATTTAGTTGGTGGTTGAATAATACCTGGAAAATTATCATTGTATAATTATTCTTTGATATAATGTATTAAATCTATAGGTTTCAAATCATCATAATAAGCATGATTGAGGCTTGATGTGTTGTGAAAGGATACCATAAATGTATCAATGTCCATAAATATTGATTTCATTCATTATTTGTCAATAAGAATGTGTGGAAGAAATATGGGAATTTACCGGTGGATTCATCTATTATAATCTATCCACAATAGATGATTAAAAATTAGTAAAATGAAAAATTGAGTTTTATGCAGGATTTGATTAGTTGGATCATTGGCAGAAGATGCGGGACATTATATGGATTAGAGCTTTAGGAGATTCTATAAAATCACACCATACATGACATATATCACCGAAGAATGCATGACATATATTCTATTCTATAGTTGATAGTGTTCTTTATTAAGATAAATAATATACAACATATGTCTCTCCACACAGCATGTAACTCAATGTGGGTGACCCAGAGAGTAACTCATGGGTACACAACTATAATTATATATTTTTACATGGGAACAACTAGTGTACACGGGAACAACCTCGTACAAAGAAAAAATCATGTAAAAAATACCCAAAATGGATTGGAATCCTAGAAACATCTATAATATATGGTAATTATCAGATTATATATGCATAATACAAAGAACACAAGAATAGGATATGCAGCATGGGCATACCCAGTGTATCTATGATATGCTGTGTTTATCCTTAGTATTCCTTGTACCTTTCCCAAGGTAGGATAATTCATCTTACAAATTCTATATATATAATAATATATATGATGTATTCCCATATTCCATAACTATGAGGGTATGTAAGGCTTCACATCCTGACAATAAGATGATTTATCATCTCTTTTAGTTAGTCTCAAATAGTGGTAGGTTTCCCTCCATGGAACCAGAAGTGTGATCATCTATCATTCTATACTAAGATTGGATAGGAATCATATTAAAGGATATTAAGGTTACTGAACACCTTCCAATTTCTTAAATATTTTTATGGTGTTGTATCCCCCATTGTTCTTAGGTGTAACAACAATTTTGGGTTTCAAGATAATTTATTTTTCTGTGTGTTACTTTTTCCTAGAATGTTCCACTAAGGAAACCTCTCAGATGAGAACCATCAATGCTATCACACCTAAGTATAGAATTATCCTAGATGATAATTACCTTAAATACTTCAGAACAATATTTTTCAAGCAGTATGGTTGTGAATTGTTATAACTAATTGATGTAAATCTTGAGTATATCTATGTTAATATTATTATTTCTCATATAATGATTGAAATATAATCATGATGATGAGATGAAATCCATATTTGATACATTACTTTTTTTTATTTGGATGTTTCATATTGGGTATGATTATAATCATTTCTACATTGGATCATCCCTCACATTTATGGTCAGATACTGATGAAATTACATATGATTTAGTACTAGGTGGGCCAAGAGTAGCTGGAGCATATTTTATCTTGAAATACTACTGTTGGATCTAAGAGTTTCATTTATGGGATATAGTGTATGCATGCATTTTGATAATGGGTTCATATTATATTTTGACATTTCATTAATAGTCTGAGATGTGTGCGTGTGTACATGTAGATTGTTATAAGGAATCCCATGTGTGTGATATTCCTACTCAATACATTTCACTTGGCCCTGGCCTATTATAGGGAGGCTTTAGGTGCCACACTTTACTTTCCACTGGCCCGGTGGACTCTAGTGGGGCTATTTATGATATCTGAGCTACTGTATGAATGAGCGATACCTACAGGATTAATTTTTAATTAAAAATGTGGATTTTTACTAATTTTTGACAGATTTATTGATTTTAATAAGAGTGGTGATATGGAAGAAACAGTGAGTTACTCTTTGTATCTTATAGAATCTATTTAGGTAAGCAATTCTACTGGTGGGGATCACCAAGGATTAGAAACATCCACTAGGTGTATATACTTATAATGGGGACTCACATTGGTCTGGATAATAATAGATTGATTAATTTTTATTTTCTTATGATATATGATAAAGGGTATGTTCCATATTGGTAATTGGATGTTGGTTAAAATATGTTAACTCAGTTTTTGATAAATGTGTTCCTTTTGATTAATGTTTCATATGGTAGATCATTCGATATTTTATTGTATATAAAAATGGGATGGTAAAGAAATGAATAATGGGATAGGTTTATTTAGATGATTTCATCTCTAATTAAGAATTTTTGGTGTGATAAGTTTTATAGTGTGCCTATTATAATACACATTATCCTAAAGTCTTATAAACTAATGAAGAGAATTGTTTTTTTTATTTCTAAAGAAGGATCTATTTTGTGTTTCCTAATATGGATTCGAATTAAGAGAGCAGGAACAGCTTAAAGAGACATTTTTTGATATTGATCAGGTCTTGAATGGTGGTTTTGATGGTTAGGTTAGTAACAATTTCATCGAGAGAATGATCATTATCAATGGAATGGTTTTTACATTTTTCATGGTTACCACACTATTGGGGGAAACCATCAGGGTGTTTTCCTTATGAACTGCGGCTCAGGGAATTCACAAGGTTACAACAAAACTGTGTGGATACTATGAATGGTACTATATATGTGTTTTATTGGAAATATACATAGATTAAACCCTGTTTTATATACCATACATTAAAATCATGTAGGGTGTTCCTCGAATAAATGTATGTTCCATTGTAGGTAAATGGTTTGGAAAACCATGTGGTGACCATGTGAACATTTAAAAAGTGAATGATGATGGATTTTATCATTTTTTATTTTATCAACAACCCTATTTATCTTCTCCCTCTCATGAGATGGCTGTTTTACCACCCATACCTCTTTCTATTGTGAAATTTCATGATTAGCGGTGATTTTAGATGTAATTTTAGATCAATTTATGTTACATTCCTTCCCCCATTTCATAATTCCTTCCACGACAATATTTTTGTTACTTTATAGATGTTTCATTTTCGTGTTTTAATGATTATTTCACTAGTGTATATTAAAATTCTTCATGTATAATTTTTATTTTTCATGTGATAGTAGGAAATAATCCCATGATTATGAATGAAAAATTTTACATTGTGTTTCTTTTAATATATGTTATCTGGTAAATATTTATAGTTTTTTCTTTGAGTAAATAAATTGAATGGTCTATTGTTCCATTGTTTTACATTTGGTCCTTTTTAAGGAATAGATTTGTGTGTATATCTGGGGTTCTCCACACCCGATTATTGAAGGTTTTTTAAATAGAATGTTCCATCATGATATTTTATGAAATCAGCCTATATATAATAAATATTACATTTAATTAAAATATTTAATAATTGATATAATAGGGTGTCATAAAATGAGATAGGATCTCAGGAGGTGACATGATATATGTGAATATGGATTAGTCTTAGACATTCCAAGTAATTTCTCATTGGCTACGGTTAAATAGAAATAACTATATATGAGGTAGGTTGTACCTCGATCAAGCCTTTATGGTTTGTGCAGTAATTTATATATTGATTGATAGGTAGCCTCATCACTTCAGTGATCTAACTTTTTAATTCTTTAATTTTATCAATTAATTTAAAATACCTTTGGATATATAAAGTTATATGTATCAAAATAGACCCTTAGAAAGTAGCTTAACGATCCTGACTATTGTTTGTTGATGGATTATTTTTAAAAATATAATTTGGGGCAATTGAAAGCCTTGATGTATTTATTTAAATTAATAGTTACTGAGAATTGTATACCTATTGTTCGGTTTTATTTTCTCACCCACCTTGCAAGGATGAAGACAAAGAGTGATTATCCTGAGTAGTCCATGACATGAACATGATAAGACATAATGTATTAGAGGCTTATTGATGGAGAATGGGGTGACTATTACACTACATTAGTATCAATGCACCTAGGATGTTTCTTCATAACGATAACTAATACATTGGTATGGATTTTGAGGACTTATATAGTATGAACATTGACAATGATATCAGAATTATTTTATATCCCCTCATGGGGAAAATGTGGCTTTCCCTTAGAGTCCAGTGAGGCCAAAAAATGATTATAGTATTATTGATGGAAATTATACCCTCTTAGTGGTGGTATTGGACCAAGAACTAAAGATGGTATCCTGGATCTCATATAGTGTTTCATTATGATGATTCCCTAAGGACCTTACTGGGTTCCCCCAATTAGGTGTCAACGCCAGAGATATGGATAATTCTTGAATGTAACTTCCATTAATATTTGGTGTCATCTTAAAACCCAAAAACATCAATGTGTACTTGGTTTAGATGAAATGATAGTGATGGTCCATGAACATTAGAATTAACCATTTAATGTGCATGATGAGTTGGGAAGTTTGCCAACCCTTTTTGATATTACAGTCTATACTATGGTTATTTTATTTTTATCATTATGTTATATGATGGTTGGGATTATCAACCAACAATGTTTTATTATACAATATTTTTAACATGTTTACAAAGGATCTTAATATTATGTCATATAAATAAAGTATTCTTATAATACCAAGGAATCGACATTATGTTTGATGAGTATATGAAATTATCAAGATTCATGGGATTGGCATGATGCTCTAGGATCTTACTATGAAATTTTTGATACATCTATAAATATTCTATATTTCAAATATTGATGATATATTATGAGATTCCTCATGACAATGAGGACATGGATATAGAGATTAATATCATGGGACACCAGGAATTACTAGGATATAATAGCAGTTCATGTTGATACTATTTAAGATTTAAAACCCCAATATTTTAATATTTAAATTTTCTATTAAAACCTAATGACTTTGACGACTTTTCACAAGCACAACATCAAACCACAATTAGTTAAAAATAAAATAAACTAGTAAAAATTACATCATAGATGTTTTCTTGAAAATTAATGGTAATATAATTATGAAATATATCCATAAATAAAGATAAAGGTTATTATTAAAACATTATAATTGATATAATTCAATTATTATAGAATAGTGACAAATAATATTTTTTATTCTTTAAAATGAGACCTTTTAAAATTATCATTTTATGAGTTTATGTTGAAGAAAATAAAAATATTATCGATAAAAAATATTATTGATATAATTATTTTTCTAACACCCAATTCGATTATTTATTGATTGTAATTAATAATTAGAATAGTTAATATTTAAAATATTTTTTTCTAATAAACACAATTATCATTATATATTTATGTTTAATGTTAATGTTAAATAAAATTAATTTATAATTTTTTTTACAAATTGATTGTAAATTTTATATTTAGAATAAAATTTTATCCTAGGATAATCTTTGCGATTTCTCTATGATGTTTTATTTTTAGGCGAATTGTAAAAATATTTCATCTTACAAATACCATATTTTAAAAAAATATCATAATGTTATAAATACATAATAAAATATAAATTTCATTAGATAAATAATATATTTAACAGGTAAACATTATGCATTTAAAAATAATATGTTTAATTTGTAAACCCCATTTTTAACATTCTAAATCATAATATTTTTTTATGAATAAAAACGTTTCCTCCTTTCATATAAAAAACACTAACAAACAAAAATTTAATTATTTATATATATGAAATATTCATATGATTTTTCTAAAATACAAGACAAATTAATTTCATCTTCAAAAAATATTAAAATTTTAATCTTATGAATCTTATTCACTGTAAAATTGATAATTTTAAAAAACCCATTTTTAATGATAAAAAAATTTATCATTTAATAAATTTTATAAATAATGTAACTTCAACAAATAAAAATTTATTTTATATTTTTAATATATTTTTCCAAATTATGTAATAACGTTAATTTAATTTATAAGAATAAAAAAAATAGTTATTCTTAAATTCAATTGCTTCAGTTAAAACCTAAATTGATGAAGAAATTATCCAATGGTAATCTTCTTAAAACACATGAAAAACATGTCAAATAATATGTGGATGAAAGTGGTTCAACCAATTCTCCTACCATCCCAATTATTTTTCACATTTAATTGACATTACAATTTAATTGTTTCATGTTATCGTTGAAAATTATTGAGTACTTAAAAATGAAATTTTCCCCAACATATAAAAGGATACCACTTTGAAAAGATCTCCCCTATCATTAATAAGGTTTATCTCTAAAAAAAAGAGATGTAATATCTACTACACCAAATACCCACTACATAGAATCTTTTTTCTTCAAAAAATTCCTTGTTTTGGATATTAAGGATAACCCAAAAGGGAACATCCAAATGGGGAGGCAAAACTCTCAACATAGAATTCCTAGTTATTTTCTTCTTCAACCCCTCTCATGTAACATTTATTCCTAAAGGTATAATAACATCATAATTTTTAATATGAAAAAATTTTATTATAATAATGTAAAATTCATTTTATACCTTCTTCCAAAATCATGGAAAAACAAAAACATCATCATGTGTTTGTGACGACATTTGTCTCCGGGAGCATTAGATTCTATTTTTTATAAACTCTTTACATGGATGGTTAAAAATATTTTTACATGGATTATTTGAATTTTTTATTTAATGAAATATTTGAATAATTATGAAATTATTATCATTTTAATAGGATATTTATTCTATGTTTATGCCCCTCCCATTCCATGAAATATGATATCACCATCCTTTTACGTGTTTATTACTACCTCCGTAATATGAAATATTCATTTTTCCCATAACGTCATAACATGGATGATTTTAAAAATATATACAATGAATAAAAATTATATTTAGTATTATATTATAAATATATATTGATAATATTTTTCATTATATAAATAATATTATTAATAAACTTTTATAGTATGTTTTACCACATTAATTGAATTGATCAGGGAACAATATTGAGTTTGGGTCCATTTTTAAATAGATAGTGAAAATGTATAATTATTTTGATAATTCTATAATTAAGGATATAAAATTTTATCATTGTTGATATCGTTTATTCATATTATAAAACTATTGAACACACTCCACAATAAAAATGGTTATAGATGAATTAAATGTGAAACCCGAAATAAAAAATGTTAGTTGAAATTATATTAATATTAAATAAAAAATGTCAACAGATGGACATTAAAATACTAAATATAAATGAGTTAGGGTGTAAAAATTGTTTATATTAATATTAATTTGAATATACAAGAAATAAGGCATACACATTGACTGAATCGTTACCTAAGGTTAGGGTTTGTGGATCTCAATTTTGATTCATTGAGATATAACTCATGTTAACTAATTGTCAATTTTTTGGTCTATTTATTTGAAATGGATTTGAATTTTAAAATAAAATTAAGAAAATGAAATTAATATAAATCCATTTCATGTTCTACCTTACACATAATTTTAATATGAATGATTATTATATTTTATGTTTTTTGTTAACTCAAATGCATTATCATTGAGTTATAATGATTCATGTTTATCTTCTTACTTCAATGCATGGTTTCATACAACCTAAAAGTTTATATAAAATATTTCATTCTATAAGGAGAAAATAACAATTTTTTTCATTTTTACATCTTCTATGAACATCTTCCCCGTGACCTTATTATCATTTATAGAATAGTTTCCACTCTCATTAACATTTATTTCCCCCTTTATACATATTTTCCATTCTTTCCGAAATTATACATTCCTATTTAGGATCCCAAATATGTTTCATCTCATTTAATTTTCAGATTTTTTCTTTAAAACATTTCAAAATAAATGTTTATTATCCATTAAATAATGTGGGTTAGAATAAAGGAGTTTTTAAAAAATATAAAAAGTATCTTCTGAACCACCTTCATTAATTTTGGATTAATTTTTCTATTTATTCTTTGTCCTTTCCTCTATATTATTCACATTTTTTTCATTATATTCTCTACATATGTTTCTTAAATGTACACATTGTTTTTTATACCTTTCTTTTTTAGGGGTAATGAATGTTTTATTTTCCCTTATACAATACTAATTTTTATTGAACCTCACATGAGGGAACTTTATGATTCATTATTTCATCACTAGTGTTACATTCATATTTTTTTATCTTGAAATGGTTATATATATATATATTATTTTATAGGGATCCTTAATAATAATTTTATTTATTAAATTAAAAAAATAAGCACTATAAATTCATTATATGATCCTTTTCTCATTTCAAAAAGCATTGCATATGAAGTGTACTTTTATTATTACAATACCTCAGTGGTATGATGAATTCTATTACATTAAAACCAAAATATAAATACCTATATTTGGTTCTCAAAATAAAAACATTATAAATGATTTAATTCCCTATTCTCTTTAAAATCATTGTGATATATCCTTCAATTATTCAATAAGTAAATGTTATGAATCTCAAATATTTTTCATTTATTTTATCTATAATCTAATTTATGTGTGGTTTAAATTCCTCATGTGGAACAAATATTAATATAACAATTATGATTTAAACTTTTTGATGGGATGGATTACAATTATATATCACTATGATGAATTGGGTATTGTTTTTATCTAAGAGATGCCATATATGGTAAATTTTTGGCTAGTCTAAGTATATTATGTAATGTTATGGGGGAACCTTGAATTATATATCCCTATAATGCATTGCAATGATATGAATATTCCACTAGATAATAAAGGAATTTTATGCGTGGTTAGTTATAGTTTGTATTTTGTTGGATATAGTTTTTTAAGATTGTTCTAGTTATATTGGGAATTAGGATTTGAATAAATTTATGATAACCATAAAGGTAACATATGGGATAAGTTTTACTGTTGAATACCGTCAAATTTATTTTGGTGATGTTGATATTTTATGGGTTTTATGGAAAATCATAAATGTTTGTATAATTCTAGGGGATGATGTATCTGACACATATGTACAAAGGGGTTGAAATCATAAAAGGGGTATATTTGGTATTAAGTCAATATTCACCTGGTAGATAATAAATACGATCAAATACACATTAAATTTGAAACTCGTGAGGCATATGATTTCGACTGTTAAATTCTATTTATGATCCATTTAGAGGATTTATTATGTTATGGAGTTAAGTTTACGAGTATGATTAAACCGAATATCTAGATTGAATTTAGATGAATACGGTAGAGCTGATAGCTATTGTGATGCATTTATAGTCTAATAATTTTTTTGTTGTGTTTTTCCCATAATAATTTATGATATTTATTTTTTACTGTAAACGTTTCACAAATCACAATAACTAATTTGGGGTTTAGTAAGGATTGAATCTTGATGGAATAATATAAATAATTGATAACATGGATAATAATGATATTGTCCCAATGTTTAACAAAATGGAATAAGATATGGTGTGAGATTCCTTGTGAATTTTTAAAACCATTAATCATGAATTTTGATTAACCGCATGAGCATAGTCAGATACCCAGACACACCAACGATCACAAGGATATAGTATTATAGACGGAGAGGTGATAAAGATAATAATATAAATTAGATCACACATATTTTGTGTAAAAAATATCAAATGAGGATCTAATAGTAATCTATCAATGAAAATTGATGATGTTTAATCAACGGTGAATGAGTGTATGGAGAAACTAATTTATATGAAAGTTGAAATGTTAATTGTATATAGTGAAATAGAAATTCCTTATCCCTAAGGTACTACTAATAGTTAAACATCATAGATTTGAGTTACATGCATACTATCGAAGACCATTCATTAATACAAGGGATAATAAGAATGATATTCACCCACAACTTCCATTTACAAAGGAAAAAAGGGGAACCCTATAGAACCAAAACAAGTGAACTGAGTTTTAAAATTGATGTGCACTGAGGAACACAGATCATCCACTCATTAAGTGTGGGTATTTTTTGTGTATCTTATTAATCAAAATTAATTGTACCTATAATTTTATATAAGGATATAAAATAATAAATTTTATTACAAGATGGTTAATTACTACTAAAATATAAAAATGTGATGAATATTTTATATCAATTTTATATTTTTGGTAATGTGCTTTTTGAAAATCATAGTATACATAATTAGAAAATATCAATGTGATTTTGGAAATATATTGCATCTCAACATATAGTGGAAACATAATTTAGATTAAAGATATCATATTTTATATCAACATATGAAACTATGTGATATCCCCAGACTGGTTTTACGAAAAGTAACATGACCAAAGGGCCACATTGAGTTATGTTCACCTCCCTATAATCTAGAGGCTAGTGATCATCAATTGATGTGTAGGATGGTACATTGGAGAGGTTATAACCTCCGTATCAATGTGAAACATATAAGAACCATAAGTAATCATAAATTAATCAGAATGTAAATGAAATATTCTTAAATTATTTTTTAAATAAAAAAATTTGATGTCATAATAGTGAGAAATATAATTCAAGCATGTAATTATAGTATTCCTACAACTAATATAAAGATAATAAAAAATAAATAAAAATGACAAAAAATCCATTACATGATGATATTACTAATCCTCGTCATAGAAATTTTCCCTTGATCCAATGAAATGTATACTTATGTTTATATAATAGAGTGATTCATTTTTTTTCTAACATCAATCAAATTTTCCTATTCTCTAAGAGGAAACCCAAACATGTTGTGAGTAAAGATATATTTTCCAAAACTAATGGTGTCTAATGAAAATATATTACATATATATTAAATTTAATTTGGTTAATCAATAATAATTACTAAATAAATAAAAAATAAACATTTCCTTTATCAGGCACCTCATGGAATACCCGCCTAACTCTACTTGGTTTGGTATAAGACAGATTTCTCTGATCATGGGACCATAAAATTTATCAAGCGATCCAATTTATGTATCTAATTCATCAAATAAATAAATGTTTTAATAAATTCATGTAACAAGTCAAGGAATTCTTACAAAAAAAACCCATATTGAATCTATTTAAGACATATGGAATTATTTAACTATTAGCTTTGTAGACAACATATGATGATAAATCCAAGATTTTTAGACAATGGGAATTGATAGAAATATAATGGGTAAAACCTTGAAATTCTAATAATATGTGTCTCCATCCAAACCAAGTAAAACTAGCCTTGAGTTTTTCGGATCATCCCCTATGGAATCCAACATATAGGCCAATGAGTTCTTTATATGAGAACATCAGGATGTACCTCAAAGATCAAATCAATGTTTTTTTTATTTTTTACAGATCAATATAAATCAGTCATTCTTATTAATTGAATACATGATATTAATACACTTTTGGTATCCAAATCGTGGTTCATAATTTTCATCTGAATCAATGAATTTAGTGGAATCTGGTGAGTTTTCTCAAGGAATTAAAAAAGAGGGAATCTAAGACTAGTTTGATGAATCCACACCATTGACATTGTTATAATCTTCCATGGTGTTAATAATTACTTTCATGTAATGTTTTTCTGTTAATGATTTTTTCAAATCTATGTAAAAACCATATATGTGCCCAATTTAGTTCACAATTTTATTACTCCATTCCATTTTCAATTACATAATAAAAATATGTATGTGATATTTCATTTATCTAAGATATCTAAATCAATTTTAATTGCATTCATGCAATCCATGAAATATATGAAGACCCATTTCAAGAGATACTCATTTATGTGAGATTAAAATAATATACTATTGGAGGTTTGGTTGTATTAGATGAATTGTGATTTCCTATGTGTCATGAAAAATGCATATTTATATTTATTTTGTTTACATTAATGTCTAATCATCATGGGTGTTAGATAAAAGAATCGTAATACATGGTTTCAGTGGTGGTTTTGGACCTCCAGGAGTGTTTAATAGGCCTATAGTACATCTTGAAATGGATTAGGTTTAACATTTTTGGAAATATATTATTTAAATTTTAGTGCTCAAAAATACCATTGTGTGGGACTAGGCCCCATTCTATAAGAGGACTTATTTTATTGGAAATGTTTATATACCACATTCTTTGGGATTAAGAAAGATTACACATCGTATATCATCCTTAGATTTGAAATAGAAATATTTATATTTATAAACCTAATAAAATATTTGAAACTATAATATTTTTCCATTCATCAAAATTACACAAATGATAATGAAAAAATCAGTTATTAGAGAGGAGATTATTGTATTCTATACCTCAATATTTTTAGCTCTTCGATCAAAAAAAGAAACACTATACACTTGTGGGAGATATCGAATATATATAAGAGTGAGATTGAGGAGATCCACTATACTTATATGGGTATGAGAATAATAGAAACATTTGGTAGATATAATTAATGTCGGGATATAGAGTTGAAGGGGCCAAAATGGAAGTCTTTTGAAACCACCCTACTGGACACCAACTAGCCATTGGGTGTCCATTGGGTTGTCAGTTACCCCAATATCCATGTTGGGATATGATTTCCACTAGGATCTAGTTGAGGGACAACATATACATTCTTTTAAATCCAATCCATCCCCATGAATGTCTGTTTTCCATGAAGTTTCTTCTAACACTAAAACATGTGATTTAAGTGATAAAATAAAATAGTTCTACCCAAAATTGAAAAAAAATTTAACATGGAGAATAATTGGGTGCATAAAACCTCTAAACATTAATAAAACTAATCTATAAGTTTTACTTCCAAAGGTTTTTGAATTATATATATGAATAACTTATGCCACAGAGCATGATTATCATACTACAATTCCTATTTCTTATCTTTTTTAAGGAAATGTTTCAATAACACCTGATCCAAGGGTACCATTCTTCCATTGAGGGTTTTTATGATATACTATGTGATAAGAATTAGATACTCCAAAAAAAATAGTGGTAAAATACAGCTCAAATTCCGTTGGATCCAAGAATTGATATGGTTCTATATAATAATAGTGAAGGTGAGATATAAGGAAGACAACGTTTATAGACTTTTACCACTAAGTAAGATAACATTTTTATTCTACCAGCTCGACCCTCTCTATAATATCTAATATCTGATAAAAATCAGGGTGTGATATTCCCTTTCCTATGAGTCCATTGATGACAAAAACTCGTTGAGACATGTATGAAGACCTGATCTCCCCTATAAACTCCAAAGGTTGGATACGTCAATCGATATATGAACTATTCATAGAATAAAAAAATTCCATACATATATTGATTAGTTTCACTTGTGATGATGTCACTAGAATGTGAAACCTCCCTGGTGCATAACCATCAAATAACGAAATGATGTGGGCTTTCAAATAAATCCTCAAAAGGTTCCATATAAATTGTTACTTGGAAAATATTTTCATCGATGGATTTATTAAAAAAATTAAAATTTCCCAATAGGCCTCCAAAATTCTAATGACCCGTAAAATTCAAGGGAATTTTTCTTCTAAATTCTCTTGGGAATTTTACAAGATTGTAGTTTCTGACGACACCTGATTCCGAGGCCCGGTGTGCCCGGAATCATTTTCTAAAGTTTAGCTCGGCTACGTTCAGTGAAAAAACGAGCGAGTTTTTCTATCATTTGAACCGGTGCTCGGAAATGAATTCTGAGGGCACCGATGGAATCACATTGCCGATAATTGCTTAGAAACACCTCTTCCAGAGTTGCATTTTCTCAGGTGTGGTTTTTAATTTTTGGGGTTAAGTTAATGAATAAAATAAAAGTGGTGCAACCGTTTTTTATTTTATTTTGCTTAACTTATGTTAAGTGTATGATTTGGGACCCACAATATCCTACCCACTTGGTAGGATATTTGTGAGGTGGGGCCCACACAATCCCCACCGTTTCTTTTCTTCCTAAACCCCCTACTTTAATTAAGGTAATGCACCTGCACCCCTACTTTATGGAAGTCAACCCTTGCATTTTTCTGTTATGAAACACCTCATTTAATTTGGGGAGTTTAATCTTTGCAATTAATTCAATTAATTGTTTGATTCGTTTTAGAATTTTAAAACACATTACTTGAGAAATAAAATAAGAGAACTCTTATTTTATTAGGCTAGTTGTGTTGAGAGGGGATTGGGAGGAAGAGGGAAGGATTGAAGATCTTCATCTTCTTCATCGAAGAATGTGAAGAACGCGGAGAATGCGAAGAATGCACCGATCTCCTACGAAGAACGCCGAATCCTCGGAGATCGACTACGCGATGCCATTTACCGTGACGCAAACGACCCTTCTTCCGTGACTCTTCTTCCGCGACGCTTCATCCGTGACGTTCTTTCTCTGCGACGCGATGATCCCCCTTCCACAACGCCTTCATCCGCGACGTGCTTTTCCGCGACGAACCCTCGATCTACAAAACTTGACGTAGGGGTTTCGGTTCAATTAAATCTATGTGATTTATATTATCGGCATGTTTTTAAAATTTGTCGAAATCCTTTTTAAACCGCTAATGTGGTGGGTACCAACCAACGAACAAGTCTGAACCCACCGTCTCTTCGTTCTTGGTGTGCGGCTCGGCGGGCGACAATAAAGCAGGCCGCACAAGCATTGTGAGGTCTTCGTAGTGAAGAACCGGTCCCGGGAGGGCCGTTGGAGAAGACGGCAGGAAAAACCGACCACCGGAGCTCGTTCGGTGGTCCACGAAACACTCCGCTGGCGCGCCTCGCTGCCAGGATGGGCCACCGCGGTGGCAGGCTGCTGGTACCGAGACGGCGAGGGACCGAAGGAGGCGGGACGCGGCACTCGGCCGCGTCTGTTGGCAAGCAGCGGCCCCAGTGCAGGGCCGCAGTCTCATTCAAGGGGGCGGCGCCCCCCTTGTGCACCCGCTCAGCCATTACGGCCGAGCTGCCAGGCCGCGCCCAAGCAGGCCGGACCCGAACCCAGTTTGGGCCGACCCTGGGGGAATCGGGCCGGGTCAGACCAGGCCCGAACCCCCTAATACCTGACATGTTTCGGTCTGTTGCCCATAACATGGGCTACGGACCACCGATCGATGCACCATCAGTTGCATAGAGATCCTTGGATGGATACGGTCTTTTTGGTATTTTACACTCAAGGTTTCAAAGAAATTTGAGTATGGCATGGTTGGTTCGGTTACGAAATCAACCGAGCCCTCAAAGAGGAAACACTTATATCTCGAGATCCGGACGTCTGATTGATGTGCCGTTGACTTTGTTGGTTTCCTCTTGAAGAGGAAAAATATTTGGCATACATTTCCTGAGTTTTGGATGCAATTGGATAATGGCTGGGTTGGATCGTACCCGAAAACCCAATCGGGCCCCTGGAATGGAAAAGCTGATAACATTCAGACCGGACGTCTGTTTGAAGAACCGTCAGCGGCGTTGGTGATCACGTTGAGAAACGGTCCCTGTGAGTATACCCTACGAGAGTTTGTTGTAAAGTAGAGATACATCCGGGTTGGATCGCACACGAAACCGACCGGGCCCCTGGGACGAAAAGGCTAGTAAATCACAGACCATGCGTCTGACTGACGCGTCGTCTATTGCGTTAAGACCCCTATGACAAGGCGGTCCTTTGAAATACTTCTCCGTGCAACTTTGTGATACTTGGAGTATCGACCAGTAGGTCATGGAGCGGAACCTCCCGGTGATGAGGTAGTAAAGTGCAGAGACCTAGTAGCTTGCTGAGACTTGTCGACTGTTGTTCTGTCGACTCGGTGTGTTTTGGATAGCCCAGTGGGGAGCGCATGGTTGTAGAAGCAGACCCACAGCGGAGGAGCGCTTGGTAGTAGCGACAGACCCACGGTACTCAACAGAAGGAGTATCTCTTGAGGCTATGAGGGGGAGCGCTTGGTTGTAGCAGCAGACCCACAGTGGAGGAGCGCTTGGTTGTAGCGGCAGACCCGTGGTACTCAACAGAAGGATTGCCTATAGAGCCTATGAGGGGGAGCGCTTGGTTGTAGCGGCAGACCCATGGTGGAAAGTGCTTGGTTGTAGCAGCAGGCCCACAGTACTCGATAGGTGGAGTACTACAGCAGTCCAAGGCTAGTGGGGCGCATTCGGTTGTAGCGGCAGGCTACTGTACTCGACAGAGAAGGAGTTCGGCGTGCTTGGTGGTAGTGGCAGGCCCACTGTACTCGACGGCTGAGGAGTAGCATGCCTACCACTTGCGGGGGTTAGTACCTATCGATCATGTGTGTGTCCGACGGCTTAGATGAATCAGTGGCTACACCTGATCATCTCTATCGTCATAGGAAGAAGTACACCTGTGTGAGCTGAATCTTGTTTTTCTTTCCTATGTGGATTGAGTTGTGCTATCCTGCATGGATTTGATCGAACATGGGATCGGATATTGGAGCCGAACTGGAATTGATGACTTAGGTATATGTATGGGCATATACCTATGTAGTGTCGGATGTTACTTCGTGATTGTATCTTTCCTTTGTGGATTATCCTTTGTCGATACAGGGAGAACGTCGGGGGTCTCGGGGTCTCAACTGAGTAGCTTATACTCACCCCTACATGGGCTATGCCCGCACTAAGTTTTGTTGGTTGCAGATGATGGACAGTGTTGATCGTGGTTGAGGCTAGTAGAGCAGGACGATACCTGGAGGTGGACCACTGGACGGGACGTACTCGGAGCGGACGGCTGGACCCAAGGAAATATGGAGGCTATCTATACCCACCCTTCAGGTGGGTCTTCCAGTGGATGGTTCAACATTGCTGCTTTACTTTCATTTGTTGTACATTCCTTTCAATTGTAGTTTACTTTCAGTTTGGGCTTGTATTCTGTCCCACTAACATTCTGCACTTAATTGTACTCAGTTTACATAGTGTTTAATTTTTCAATCTTACTCTGTGGTGTTTGTTTACTTTTAATGGAAGTGGCTTCCCTTTTTGTTGGGATTTAAGCCTTGGTGCTAGTCGCCAACCCCTGACCTATGGAAGGTGGGCTTGGGGTAGTCATGGCACGGGCCTCAAGGACGGGTTCTGACAAATTGGTATCAGAGGAGTTCGGTTCTACCACAGAACTCAGGAATCTGATCTTTTTCTATGTAAAGTAATAGTGTTGAGAGTATTGAGTGTGGTTATCAGTCCAGGGAGTCCAATGTTGGTGCGGCGGCCGACGTATCCGTACACCATGATCCTAACTTCTGATTTCCGAATTAATGCACGAAAACATTGATTGCATGTGTGTTTCAAGTTTTCTTTGTGATTACTTTATATTAGCTCACCAGGTATACTGTTTGACCGTGGCGCACCTGTTTCTTTTCTGGATGGCCCCACAACGGCAGCCAGGTAGGGTTCCGAGTGTTGTACGTGACGACATCCCATCGAGCGACAAGGCCTCTGTATTGGGCCCTTTAACAGTATAGGCACTGGAGGTACCTCTACCCACCGAGCAACCGATGTTTCCATCCCCAGCTACTGACGATGCATGTCGCCTTAGTGCACTGTACGAGTTTCAGTTCCAGCGACCGCCTAGGTTCCGTGGGGAGATGGACCCTCAGGCAGCCGAGGATTGGCTGGAGGAAGTTCTACGAGTTTTCCGATTAGTGAGGACACCAGAAGACCTCATGGTGATCCTCGCAGCGAGCCTCCTATATGTGGAAGCAGGCAGATGGTGGAGATTGATGCTCCAGGTGCACGATGAGGAATCTCTCCTTTGGACGGACTTTGAAAGCCTCTTCCGCTCAGAGTTCATCCCTGCCACCCTACGTGTGGTGCGCATCCAGGAGCTACTACATCTGCGACAGGTCAGCATGACAGTAGCCCAGTACGCGGCGAGGTTTACCGATCTCTCGCGCTATTCCACATATATGGTATGAGGCCCATTCTTCAGGTCCCGAACCTTCAAGCAGGGGCTTAGTCGAGAGATCAATGCTTTAGTTGTTTCTCACAGCATTCCGACACATGCATGGGTGTTGGAGCGAGCCCTCTTAGTGGAGATTTTCTTTGCTGAGAAGTCTCCAGTAGCAGGACCCACCCCTAGCCGGCATGTGGCAGAGTCTTCTCTATTGGGCAGTAGATAGATGACGCAGAGGTCCAAGAGGAAAAGACCTACATGTGGTCGACCTCATGACACCGGGTCGTTTTTGTGAGGCACCCGAGGTAGACAACGACTTACCATGAGTGGATAGAGTTACTGCTGCAGCGAGGTTGGTCACATGGCATGTGACTGTCCGATCCACCATACATATGACCAGCAGATGAACGAAGGACCTCCCAGGTAGAGGTAGAGGTTTGATCGAGGCGGACCACATTGAGTAGGAGATCATGGCAGGGGAGCTGGCTGTGAAGCTAGAGGTGGACGACGCTTCGAGGTGTTTCCACCACCACCCCCAAGAGGTCCACCCCGACCACATGGAATAGGTGGACATGGGAGAGCTCAGCTTCAGGCAGCTGAGGCTTACAAACATGGAGCTCAGGGAGCAGATGGACAGGAGAAGGACTAGCTCCAGACCTGGAGACTTTTGTTCATGCTTCTTCTAGATTTGTTGATGTTTGTTTGTAGATGCTTTGTGTCTTTGTACTTTGAGATGCAGTAATAAAATACACCTTTATTGTTTCGTTTACCTTCCTGTCCACTCGTTCTGTTGTTACTAAGAGGTTTCAGTTTAAAAACTGTTGACTTGACTCTCACTTTGAGATACCTACTGGAGGAGACCCAGTGACCACACACTGATGACGATAGTGTGACTCAACCCTTGGAGGCGTGAGTAACGGTTGGATCTCTTGGTAGTGGCATCGTGGACTTATGACGTCATCCTTGGTATGGGTTTGTATCATCCATGTCGGGATTGACTGTATTAGGCAAAAAACGTGGATCATCCAGGGGATGAGACCGAATTTCTCTTATCGGCAAAGAAGAAATCTCAGCAGCTCTTGTAGGAACAGAAATGATCAATTCATCCAAGAGTAGATGAGGACAACTCACAGCCGGTAGAAGTCTTATGTTGATAGGAGGTGGAAGCCACTGCAGTTCGAGGATGGTGACCACGTCTTCTTGCGGGTCTCACATCGTTGTGGATTATAGAGATTTGGCCGAGGCGGTAAGTTATCTTCGCGCTTCATCGGACCATTCCGGGTCCTCAAGAGGATAGGTGAGGTGGGTTATCGCCAGGCCCTACCACCTCAGTTTCACCGAGGGCATGACGTCTTCCATGTATCCAAGATGGGGAGATATGTGGATGACCCGGCGTATATCATTGACCATGGGGCGATGGACATTGATGATGGGGTGACGTTTGCGGAGGTTCTGGTGGAGATCGAGGATCAACATGAGCGGGTCCTATGTGGACGGCCAATTCCTCTAGTGCGCATCATATGGAAACACGAGAACTTCCAGGAGAGCACTAGGGAGTGAGAGGATCAGATACGTGCTCAGTACCCACATTTGTTTCTCTATTTTATGATGTATCTTTACGGGGATGTAAAGCCTTGAGGTGGGAGTGATGTAAAGACCCGTCAAATTCAAAAAAAATTGTTTTCTACATTTTCTTGCTAATTTTACATGAATGAAGTTTCTAACGGCACCTGATTATGAGGCCCGGTGTTCCTAGAATCATTTTATGATGTTTATCTCGGATACGTTCAGTGAACGAATGATTGGGTTTTTCTAACTTTTGAAACGGTGCTCGGAATCAAATTCTGAGGGCACCGATGGAATCGCAGCGCTGGTAATTGATTAGAAACACCTCTTCTGAAGATGAGTTTTCTCGGGTGTGGTTTTTATTTTTTGGGGTTAAGTTAAGGAATAAAATAAAAGTGGTGCAACCATTTTTTATTTTAATTTTCTTATCTTTTGTTATGTGGATGATGTGGGACCCAAAATATCCTACCCACATGGTAGGATATTTGTTAGGTGGGCCCCAAATGAGCCCCACTATTTCTTTTCATCCTAAACCCCCTCCTTTAATTAAGGCACCGCACCCTCACCCCTACTTTTTGAAATTCAACCCTTGCGTTTTTCTGTTATGAAACGCCTCATTTAATTTGGGGAGTTTATCCATTGCAATTAATTCAATTAATTGTTTGATTCGTTTTAGAATTTTAACATGCATGGCTTGAGAAATAAAATTAGAGAACTCTTATTTTATTAGGCTAGTTGTGTTGAGAGGGGATTGGGAGGAAGAGGGAAGGCTTGAAAATATTCATCTTCTTCGTCGAAGAACGTGAAGAATGCACCGATCTCTGAAAAAGAATGTCGAATCCTCAAAGATCGACTACGCGACGCCGTGTTCCGCGACGCCAAGGACCCTTCTTCTATGACGCTTCTTCCGTGATGCTTCTTCCGTGACGTTCCTTCTCCGCGACGCGACGATCCCCCTTCCACGATGCCTTCTTCCATGGCGTGCTTTTCCGCGACGATCCCTCGCTCAATGATGCTTGAGGTAGGGGTTTCAGTTCAATTAAATCTATGTGATTTATATTATCAGCATGTATTTAAAATTTGTCGGAAGCCTGTTTAAACCGCTAATGCAGTGGGTGCGGACTAACGAACAAGTCTGAACCCACCGTCTCTTCGTTCTTGGTGTGAGGATCGGCAGGCAATGATGAAGCAGGCCGCACGAGCGTTGTGAGGTCTTCGCAGTGAAGAACTGGTCCCGGGAGGGCTGTTGGCAAAGACGACAGGAAAAACCGAGCATCGGAGCTCGTCCAGTGGTCCGCGAAACACTCCGCCAGCGCGGCTCACCGGCATGGCGGCGCCCGGCGTGGCACTAGGATGGGCCACCGCGGCTGAAGCCGCGGCGGCAGGCCGCTGGTCCTGTGACCGCACGGGACCAAAGGAGGCGGGACGTGGCACTCGGCCGCGTCCGTTGGCAGGGAGCGGCCCCGGAGTGGGGCCGCGGTCTCATTCAAGGGGGGCGGCGCCCCCCTTGCGCACCCGCTCAGCCGTTACGGCTGAGCCGCCTGGCCGCTGGCCGCGCCCCAGCGGGTCATACCCGGACCCGGTTCGGATTGACCCGGTTCGGGCCGACCCTGCGGGGTATCGGGCCGGGTCGGACCGGGCCCGAACCCCCTAACACTGAACCTGTTTCGGTCTGTTGCCCATAACATGGGCTACAGACCTCCAATCGACGCACCGCCAGTTGCGTGGCGATCCTTTGATCGAGACTGTCATTTCTGTATTTTACACACAAGGTTTTGGAAAACATTGGGTACGGACAGGTTGGTTCAGATACGAAACCAACCGGTCCCTCGGAGCGGAAACACTTATATATCGAGCACCGGACGTCCGATTGACGTGCCGTCAAATTTGTTGGTTTCCTCTTGATGAGGTAAAACTTTTGGCATGATTAGCCTGAGTTTTGGATGTAGTTAGATAATGGCCAGGATGGATCGTACCCGGAAACCCAACTGGGCCCCTAGAACGGAAAAGCTGATAACGTTCAGACTGGACGTCCGTTTAACGAACTGTTAGCGGCGTTGGTTATCACGTTGAGAAACGGTCCCTATGATCATAACCTACAAGGGTTCGGGGTATAGTTGAGATACGGCTGGGTTGGTGCGCACACGAAACTGACCGGGCCCTTGGGACGAAAAGGCTAGTAACTCACAGACTGGGCGTCCGACTGACCTGCCGTCTGTCATGTTAAGACCCCTTTGACGAGGCGGTCCTTTGAAATACATCTCCGTGGAAAGTTTTGATACATTGAGTATCGACCAGTAGCTCATGGATCGGACCCTCCCAGTGACGATCTATTAGAGTGCAGAGACCTAGTAGCTGGATGATACTTTTCGACTGTTGATCTATCGACTCGGTGTGTTTCGGATAGCCCAGTGGGGAGCGCTTGGTTTTAGCAGCAGACCCACTGTGGAGGAGCACATGGTAGTAGCAGCAGACTCATAGTACTCAAGAGAAGGAGTAACTCTGGAGGCTATGAGGGGGAGCGCTTGGTTGTAGCGGCAGACCCACGACGGAGGAGCACTTAGTGGTAGAGGCAGACCCACGGTACTCAACAGAAGGAGTACATATAGAGTCTATGAGGGGGAGCGCTTGGTTGTAGCGGTAGACCTATGGTGGAAAGTGATTGTTTGTAGTAGTAGGCCCACAGTACTCTACATGTGGAGTACTATAGGAGTCCATGGTTAGTGGGGCGTGCTTGGTTATAGCGGCATGCCACTGTACTCAACAGAGAAGGAGTTCGGCACGCTTGGTTGTAGTGGTAGGCCCACTATACTCGATGGCTGAGGAGGAGCATGCCTACCACTTGCGGGGGTTAGTACGTATCGATCCTGTGTGGGTTCGATGGCTTATATAAATCAGTGGATACATCTGATCATCTCTATCGTCATACGAAGAAGTATTCCTGTGTGAGATGGATCGTGTTTTGCTTTCCTATGTGGATTGAGTTGTGCTATCCTATGTGGATGTTATCAAACTTGGGATCGGATGTTGTAGCCGAACTGGAATTGATGACTTAGCTATATGTATGGGAATATACCTATGTAGTGTCGAATGTTACTTCGTGATTGTATCGTTCCATTGTGGATTGTCCTTGGTGGATTCTAGGAGACCATTAGGGGTCTCGGGGTCCCTACCGAGTAGCTTATACTCACCCCTGCACAGGCTATGCCCGCACTACGTTGTGTTGGTTGCAGATGATGGACATCGCTGATCGTGGTTGTGTCTTGAAGAGCAAAACGATACCTGGAGGTGGACCACTGGACGGGACATACTCGGAGCGGACGGCTGGACCCGAGGAGCGGTGGAGGCTATATGTACCCACCCTTCAGGTGGGACTTCTAGTGGATGGCTCGACGTTGCTACTTTACATTCAGTTGTTGTACATTCCTTTCTGTTGTACTTTACTTTCAGTCTGGGCTTGTATTCTGGCCCATTTACTTTCCACACTTACTTGTACTCAATTTAATTACTGTTTACTTCTGATAGCTTACTCGGTGGTGTTTGTTTACTTTTAAAGGCAATTCCTTCCCTTTTTGTTGGGATTTACGCCTTGGTGCTAGTCGCCAACCCCTGGCCTATGGAAGGCGGGCTTGGGGTAGTCACACCAGGGGCCCTGAGGATGGGTCATGACAAAAATAATGGATTCATTCTAGGAAAATTTCCCTTTGTGCCTATGTAGGCCATTGGGACAGTTTGTTGGTTTAACAGTGATATTACGTACTCATGTATACCTCTAATATAGGTTAATTCTGCAACACCAACTTAAAAAATGATTTCAATTGAGTATCCATGTAAAATATAATAGAACATTGAATTTTTCTGTCAAAAAGGTTTCCTTATGAATTTTCTATTCCTCTATGTTTTAAAAACCACACACACTTTATCTTAAGACAAATAATAATTCCCTAAAGATTATATTCTTAAGGAATGATTCTTTTCTCTAAGAAAAACATTTATACTTACCTTTGTTTTTATTATCCCATTTTATAATCTTTCTAAGTCAAACTCATTTTATAACTATGTCAAGAATTCATATTCTTATGAAAATCCCAGAAATTTAATAGTTTCTTGGATATAGACAGTTCTGTTTTTAGATTCCAAATTCTATAAAATTGACATTCTGAAATCATAGAAATTTAGATACTAAATTCTCTGAAATTTGGATTCTGAATTCTCTGAAATTTAGATTCAGAATTATTTGAAATTTAGACTCCGTATTCCTTATAATTCGAAGTCTGAATCCCATAAAATACATAATTCACATTTTTTATGTATTCAGACTCCGAATACATTTGGATTTGAGACTTTAGAATCAATAAAATTAATATTCCAAATTCATTTCAAAACATATACTGGATATAAATGTCTTATAGACTCTGAATTTTATTTGGATAGAATCTGAATTCTATTTCACCTTAGACTCTGAAAAATAGATTTGGGTAAGTAACTTCATTTTTCCTTACACATGCTATTATTATGAAGTGATGTTATGTAATATGTTTCTAACTAACCATTGGTTGAGTGACACATGTACATGTCCCTCCGAAATTCAATAAAAATATGACAATTTGAGGAGGGATATGAGAGTTGAAGTTTAACCAATAAATAGTAGTTTAATTGATCAAGATAAATATCTTTTGATAGACATAGATATTACATGTTGTGAAGTGATTTCTAGAAGTGAGAGAATCTCATGATTTGTGTGGATCTGAAAATATTTTTTCCTTGCTTCGTGAAACTCAGATTTTTTGTTAGTACAATCAAGGGATTCTAGGGATAGAATGATAGAGGTTCCAATGAACTTAATTTTTGAGGACTTCTAGGGATAGGAAGAAAATGTTTCAAACTACCATAATGATTGAGGGATTATAGGGATAGAAAGACAGATTCTGATATTTCTATCATGATCTTACCCTGGTGTGGGTAATACCGAAATTCTTGAAAGAATAAATCATGGGACATTTATCCAAGGTTTTTGGACACACTTATATTTGGGTTAAATTATTTCTAACTTGTTACATATTTTCTGTCAGGTTTTATTTCCACTGTATTTTTATAATGGATGAATGTATAACTCTCTTATACAATCATATACATTTATTTAAACTGATAAATAATATTGTATAAACTTTAAAAAAGAATCTTCCATTATGAAAATTGTTCATAATATTCAATTTTCTATACTAATTTTTATGGAACCTAAGAAAGTATGTTTCGTAGAACTAAAATGGGATTTGTAAATTTACCTTGTATAACATTGTTAAATATATTTTCCTTTATGGTTAAACACAATGTTTTTTAAACCTAAAATTCACCGCCCATCCAATAATTGAGCATCTACATTTACTATTTTGATCCTATAATTGGTATTAAAGGAGGAATCTAAAATACTTATACTCACATGTATGTTTTCTTGCCCATGTTTTACTTGTTCAAAATTTTATTTAGAAACATTTCTTGATAATTATTTTCAATGATATATTTATCTTTTCCTAGACTTTTACTGCATACATGGTTTGTAGAAAGTCATTTTCTTATAGAATGACATGTATGAATATTAGTTCTATTGATAATATAAATACTACTAGACCACCTATTTTTTATGGTAATGGTTAGGAGTATTAGAGAGATCGAATGAATAATTTTGTCATTAACATTGAAGTAGAAAATTTTGTTATGATTACTAGTGATTACAAACTTCTAAACATGGAACTCATAACCTTCACCAATTTAGGAAAGTCCGAATATCAACTAAATTACAAGGTTTACAATACTTTGTTTTGTTCCATGAATAGAAATATATATTGAAAATTTTATTCTTGTGATGATACCAACTCCATCTAGATGAAACCTGAGGTTACATATTTTGGGACATCAAAAGTGATAGAGACTTGAAGAGATATTTTGAGAGACGAATATCATGGATTTCTATTTACAAATAGAGAACCTGTTTGCAAAGTAGAAAATGATTTATGACCATTTTAAATTGTCTAAAATCTTTGGGAGAGAACTTCATTGGTGATGATGCAATTATGGAAAAGATAATTGGTATTATTCCAAATGAGTGGGAATCAAAAATAATATCCATTGATGAAAACCAGAATGTTTCTAATATTACTCTTTATGTACTTTTTAGAACCCTCTTCCACAGGAGACAAGAAAGAAAAGGGATGATGATATAAATAAGAAGAAACATGGAAATGGAAGTGTAGCCTTTGCTAGTACTAATTTCATGAATCCGAAAAGCATTAAAACATCTAGGTCTAAGAAAGTCACCATTCTATCATAGTCTACTGAAAGTGAAAATTATAAGAATGAATTATCTAATATTGCTTGAAGTATGAATAAGATAGTCGGAAAGAAAGATTTTCAGTATAGATATAAGAAGAAATAATGAAAGGACAAGAAGGATTCAAAAGCCACTAGTTATGAATGCAAAAGTGCTGGACATATCAGAGTTGATTATCCTATGAATAAGACAAAAGGCAGGAAGGGAAATCATTCTGAAAGAATTAGAATGAATTATTACACATATATGGATAAGAATGTATTCAAGGCTAATGATACCTGGAGTGCCCGTGGTGTTGACTCATCTGATGAATCCTTATTGTATGAATTTTATGGATAGAAGAATATTGGTCTTATAGCTAAAGTACCTACAGAAAATAATTTTCTTATGGATAAGTTATACAATGCGAAATCATTAACCAATATGTCTATAAAAGAAATTTTTTTTAATGATTAATATTATGAATTTTCATATGATAAATCTTCCACAACAGAATATAATACCTTAACTTCATTTTAAGATGTGATTTGGTTTTATAAACTTCTTGAGAATGAAAATTGTAAGATTAAAAATATATTAGAGAAAAAAATTCTTTAATTTCTATTTTAACTAAGGAAGTATCATATCATTCTAAATATATTGATCATAAAATTTTGGTTTTTGAATATCTATCTAGAAACCATATGAAAGATAATTCTGAGAAGGATAAATATTCTAAGGATCATGAAAATTTTATTACAATGAAAATTATTCTAGAGGCTTACAGTAGTTATAAAACTAATAAACATGGGGATAAGAACTTGGTTATTACATAAAAGTGATATTTATTTTCCATAATAAAATTCATGTAAAACATTACTTTTTGTAAGGAAAACATTGACAATATGTGCTCCCAAATTCATCCTCTAAGGAATAGTTCATGATTTGGTTATACTCATTAGTAACCTATTTTTAGTAATAATTACTTTTTTCCCCAAAGATATATTTTTTGTACTAAATTATAGTTTTATGAACATTTGGGGGAATATTTTTAGCAACACCAAATCTCTAGGATTCATAATGCTTATTTTTTCTAAGAAAATGTGGATTCTTAAAATTTTACTTTCTGAAATTTTTGATCAAAGGCAGTTTGGATTCAAAATGTCTAACTCTTTTATTCACCTGAAAATAAAGAATGTACCACCAGTAATATATGGTACATCGATAGTTGGTGTTCTCAGCACATTAATAGAATCAAAAACAACATTAAAACGATTATACAGACAAATTGAGGATAAGTAAGTTTCAGAGATAATGCTCAGGGGGAAATTGTTGTTATACATAACATTGTTCTTCATGGAAAAACATCGATTTCAAATGTTTTATTTGTTAAGGGTCTTAATCACAACCTCATTATCCTAATACAGTTATGTGATGAAGGTTACCTTTTGAATTTTAGGAATGATAAATTTTTAGTACATAATTTGGAGGAAGAGTTTATTCTTTCTGCCCATAGGAGAGAGAATGTACACACACTAAACATAAAAGACCTTAAGATCCATGATCTATCTTGACTTAGTGCAATGGAATATAAATCATGGTTATGGAATAGAAGGATATGAGATGGTAACCTTATAAATCTATGAAAACACTCAATGGGAAGACTTGCTAAGGATCTACCTGATCTTAGATATGATTCTTCAAACGATTGTAATCCTTTTCAATTTGGAAAGCAACATAAATTAGGTTTTAAATCAATTGGTGATGTCTAAAAATTTTATGAATTTTAGATAGTGCATATGGATATTTTTGGTTCAACACAAACTGGATGTATCGGCGGGAAATATTATATATTTTTCTTAGTTGGTGATTACACTAGATTTACATGGGTCTATTTTCTAGCAAGTAAGTCTAAAGTATTTTAATATTTAAAAACTATTAGATCTCATGTTAAAAATGTGAAAACCCTTCCTATGATAATTATTCATAATGATAATAGAGGATAATTTGAAAATTCATATTTTGAATCTTTTTGTTCTAAAATAGAAATTATTTATAACTTCTAATCTCCAAAAACTCCTTAATAGAATGGTTTTTTTCAAATATGAAATCAAATTCCTCAAGAGATAACTAGAACCAGGTTGATTTAATTTTCTATTGTTAAACAATTTTGGGGTAATGTTGTTTGTACCTATTGTTATACTATAAATCAATTCTTAATCAGACCTTTTCTTTATAAAACACATTGAAAATTGTGGGTCTATAGAAAACTAAGAATATATTACTTCAAAGTGTTTTGTTTCAGTGTATTCATTTTCAATACTAAATATAACATACTAAATCTTTGACCCAAGTTAGATTAAGGTATTTTCCTTGGATTCTCAACTACTTATAAAGCGTATAGAGTTTTTAATAAAAACACATGTACCAATAAAGAAACAGCGCATGATAAATATGATAAAACTAATACATTCATTTTTAAACAATCCCAACATGCGTCTTTGGATGCGTTTTTAAAATCTAAAGATCAACATTTAATATAAGTTACTTTTAATAAGTAGAATTCTCAAGAAAATATTTCTGAATTATTTACCCAAGAATATTTTTTACTGTATATTGATGAAAATGTTTTACAAATCCCAAACCAATTGTTTGATAAGAATCATACTAGTGATTCTACCATTACTGATTTGTATCAACCTGTAAGGACTAGAGGTTCCATAAGAAATGATGTATAACATCTAGTATTTATTTCCCAATTAAAATAAAAATGCACTGATGATGGTTTATGTGCTGATGATTGGATTAAAGCCATACCATTTGATCTAAATGAATTCTAAAAGAACAACGTCTAGACCTAGGTTGAAATGCCTAAAGAAACTTCTATCATTGGAGTAAAATGGGTCATCAGAAATAAGTGTGATGATAATGGAATCTGAGAATAAAATAAATCAAGATTACATGCTAAAGGCTATAATCGACACAAATCTATATAGTATAACGAAACATATGATCCAGTAGCTAGACTTGATCCTATTTACATTTTACATACCTTTGAATAAATCCTTAATTTCAAACTTTTTCAAATGGATGTAAAGGGCGATTTTCTTAAAGGATATGATCAAGATCATATTTATGTTGAACAAACTCCTAGTTTTGAATACACACAATATCCTGACCATGTTTACAAACCTACAAATGCATTATATAGACTTAAATAAGAACATAGAGCCTAGTATGATAGAATTATATGATTTTTTTGGAAAAACCATCATGTTAAGAAAACTGATGATCCATCCCTTCTTATAAATAAATAAAAGAAAAAAGATTTTATTTTTCAAATTTATGTGGATGAAATTATATTTGGTTCAACTCAGCAATCATAAATTGATTTTCTTGAGAATAAAATAAAATACAAGTTTGAAATGAGAATGATGGGTAAGTTAACATTTTTTTTAGGTTTTAAAATATCTAAAAAACTAGAATGAACTTGTATATATCAACATAAGTATGTTAAATATCTTCTTAAAAAATATTGATATGACAACACTAAAAGTATAATTACTCTAGTTGATACCTCAAATTCTCTTGATCTTGATGATGCTAGGAAACCAGTAGATTAAACATCATTTAGGTGTGTGATAAAAAGTTTACTTTACCTGATAGTTAGACATGCATACCTAAATTTTTCCGTATTCTTATGTGCAAGGTATTAATCTAATCCAATGTAATCTCATTTAAAAGATGCGAAAATAGTTTTCTCTTTTTAATGGGAACCATGGATTTAGGGCATTTTTATACATCGGTACATGATTTTATTTTTATGAAAATTTAGATGATGATTATGGTGGATGTAGAATGGATAGAAAAAATAACATCCAGAACTTTTCATTTATTTGGAGATTTATTAGTTTCTTTGCCATGAAAGAATAAACACTCAGTAGCACCTTCCACTACTGAAGATGAATATGTAGCAGTTGGATGTTGAGGTGTCTAAGTGTTGTGGATGAAACACACACTGATAGACTATGGCATGAGTTTGACCAAAACACAGATATTGTGTGATAATACTATTTTCATTTCACTGAGAAAAAACCATGCACATCACACCAGTAAATAACACAATGATATTAGTTATCATATTCTTAGGGAACACACATTGAAAGGTGATATAATTTTTTAATTTATCTCAATGCAAGATCAACTGGCTGATCTTTTTACAATATCAATACCCTCTGATAGATTTTAATACATTAAAAAAATTTAGGAATGAAAACCTTATGGTAATCTTCCATATTAACTTTTTGTGGAAACCTATCTCCATACATTATGTAACTCCTTTTCATAGGGGGGGTACATTTCCTTTATTAACCAACTTTTTTAATTAAATTTTTTATAAGAAAATTTATCATAAATGAAATTTTCATAACTTAATTTTTTTCTATAACCAAAATTTTTGTATTCCAATTTTTTCATAACAAATATTTTTTCATAACTCAATATTCTGGAATCCAAAATTTTTATTCATTAAGAAAATTTTATAAAATCTAATGCTATTCAAGAAGAATATTCATTATTACTAAAAACATTTCTAGCAATCTGGAAGGTATGTTTCTTTAGATAAAATATTGTAACATGATTTTTTACTTTATGGTATTGTTTATCTTGTTTTAAAAAAAAAATTAGATTTACTTTCCTTAAATCAGAATTTTTACCGGAAAACCCTTAAAAGATCGGAACCTACCAAATCTTACTCCGACTTTCTTCTCAATCGTCAGATCAAATCGTGATTTTTTCAACCATGGGATCAATTTGAGAATATGAACTATCCTTCAACGCCTATATAAAGGCTCCTTATTCTTTGTCCCACATTGATTTTCATGTGTTTGCATGCCGAATCTCTGCCTCTATTCAAAATATTCTTTCATCATTTTTGGTTTTTGCATAACAATGGATGTCTTTGGAAGCATCTCCATCAAAGAAAATGTCCTCGGTTAAGGAAGTTTCAGAATGAAAAATATACAGAGAAAGGATTGTAGATCCTATGTTCTTTGTGTTGTATAATTCCATTATTACGAAAAAATCATGTTGAATGGCTGGGAGATCCTCTGAATAGCCAAATTGAAATGATAAGATACCATTTATCCAGATTTACTTGTTGATTTTTATGAGATAGTGACTTTTTTCAATGATGGTGAAAGTGATATTTTTTCTTTCCATAATAATGGGAAATCCTATCCTCATTTCTTTAGTATCGGTACAAGTATCATTGGAATTCAGTATAAGGGTGAAGCTATTTTCTGTACCCATAAATTACCTAATGAATTATGATGTATTCATATGGATAAGGTTATACAGTTCCTTTTTTTGATAGAAGTGAAGAAATCTAAAATCAACCATCTCTATACGAATCTTAGGATCATGGAATTATGGGTTCAAGGATTTCTCAATCTGAGAAAAGGTGATAAGGTCACCTTGAATTAAATTGATATGTATATTATGGATTTTTGGGTAAACCTGAGGATGATAAATTTGTTATTTTATATCTTGTTTACTATTTCAAATATCAATAATTAAACACTCAAATAAAAAATTATCAAGTATTAAGAAATCATATCCATGATTATAGTCGTTTTCTGAGATTCGCTAAAAATTCCATGATGTTTTATGCCAGGATATTTTTTGGATTTGTTGATGAGTGATGATACACTAAATAGGATAAAGGTTGGATTAAATGGAAAATCTAAAGAATATTTTGAGTTATAAAAATTTTAAATTGAAGCCTTGTCCAAAAATCTGAATGTAGCATAGACTTCCAAGATGGGATAGAAGAAGAGAAAGATGAATGAATTAGTAGCTGTTGAAAACCCTAAAGTTTAGGAAACCCATTTAGTACCCCCAAAGTCAAAGAACAGAAAAACCTACCCGGATGCAATGGCTCCCAAGAGGAGGGAAGAGAAGAATACTAATATGGAAGGAGATTCTAGTTTTGGAATTTATCCTGCTGATGAAAAAGTGTTGAAAATTAAGGTTGCTGAGGAATTTTAAAGGCAAGAAAAGAAGAAGAATCAAAAGAAGAATATTTCTAAGGCAGAAATTGTTCAAGATCTTCTAAATGATAGTGAGATGGAATTTTAAAAAATTAAAGTATCAAAATACTTTTTACAATAATCTATTCTCGTCAATTTGGGAAAGAAGATGATAATTTTGGAACCTGTAGATGAAAGAAGATGAAATTGTTTTGGGAAAAGAAGTGGACGAATAATAAGAGGAAGAAGTATCTGAATCTGATGATGTCATAAGGAATGTTGAATAATATCATGCGAAGTAAATTACTTTATAAAAATTATCGATTGGGACTCCCCGAGCTGAATCTGTAATACTTGATTCCCCAGAAAAAGAAGATGAGAGTCCGAAATAAGTGAATAAACCATATGATAATGAAAGTAACAATCATGAATTTTTTCAACTAGATGATATTGTGGACTTTTTTAGAAGTAAAATGTTAAAGAAATTATAATTGTTCATTTTTTCGATAGTGAACATGAATCCCCAAAAGTTTAGGAGTCCATTTCTAGAGCCGATAAAAGAAAAACAAATGACAGATGATACACATAAGAATGTTGTGGTAGATAAGAAAGATGTTTGTGGTTCATCAAAAATAATGGATGTTGAGATAGAGAAAGAATCAACACTTATAAGGTAATCTAATTCGAAATCATCCTCCATGGGTCAGTAATATGTGGTTCAATCATTGAAGAAATTAGTAGACACCATTCCCTTTTTCCTGTGTATTGACTCGATGTGTCACCTTCATCAAAAATCCTTTAATCAGAAAATAGAATCTTCAAGCATGATCATGGAAAAATTAATCAAGATTGAGGAGGATTTCAAAACCTTTTACATAGGTAATGATTCTCACAGTAGGTCATGAAATGAAATCACGAATTTTTTGAGGAAGAAGATTGAAGATCAATGAATTATTGATGACTTTCAAGTCTCTGGGATGGATGAATTTTATTGAGAAGATGTGATGATGATGGAGTTAATGAAAATTTTCTCATAAAAGAAAAACATAGAACAAGAACCCTAGAAACAAGAAGTAAAAGATATGATTGGGAAGATCAATTTAGTTTCTTTTAATGTGATGTTGGAAAGAGATCACATAATATAGATTGAGGAAATGTTGAATAAGAAATAAGATCTATTGAAGTCTTTGGAAGAAATCCTAATGTATTAGGATGAAAATATCAAACCATTGGAAATGAAAATGAGGATCAAGAATATCTTCTCAAGATCTCTAAATAAGATCATAAATAGTGTAAGAAGCTAAAGGCCATTGTGAAGAAGTTCATGCTGAAGAAAAAAAGAATGATTTTCTTTTCAAATCCTACCTTTTTATTGTACCATTATTGAATCAATTTTTTCAAACATTAATGATGAAATCTTGTAGTTCTTTATTTACATAGTTTTATGTAGCTTTAATCATTCAGGTGCCATATTTTTTTCCAGTATCTCTATTAAATTTTTAAAATCACAAATGCAGAGAAAGGAATGAAAAAAAATACTGTGTAAAGAATAGTATTCCCTATATATGATAGAGTCTTTCAAAGGTGGAGATTTCTCAAAGAATATTTTCTTATGCATGAAAAATCAAAATCTCTTTAAGGAAATCAAGAATAAGATACTTAGGAATTTCTATACATAAGAGGGTGTTATTTATATTCACTAATTTTTATAAGTAGATGGAGATATGTTTTTATTTTAATGATTATAAAGAAATTTCTTAGTCATAATATTTTTTTTCATAAAATTTTTTGTGCTTTTAAAAAATGGGTAGACTGTTGAGTCAATTAGGTTTCCTTGTGAATTTTACATTCCTCTATGTTTTGAAAATCAAAAACACATTATCTTTAGGAAATCATATTTCGCTAAAATTATTTTTTTAATGAAATTTTCATTTCTCTAATGAAATGTTTTATCTTTATCTTTTTTTCATAGTCCCATTTTATAATCTCTCTAAATAAAACACATTTTTTTACTATGTCAAATATTCAGATTCTTATTAAGAAAATAAAGGATTAATAATTTCTTGGATATTAAGTGTTCTATTTTCATATTCGGAATTCTCTAAAATTAAAATTCCAAATTCTTTGAAATTTAGATTCTGAATTCTCTGAAATTCACATTCTGAATTTCTCAGAATTAAAACACAAAATTTTTAAGAATTCTGACTCCAAATTCCTCATTATTCTGACATTTAATTCCGTAGAATTATACTCTAACGTCCATAGAATTCAGACTCCGAATTCCTTAGAATTCGGACTCCGAATTCATTGGACTTCAGACTTAAGAATCTATAGAATTCAGATTCCAAATTCATTATTGAAGAGAAACCCAATATCAGTGTCTTATATACTCTGAATGTTTATTTGGATAGACTCAGAATTCTATATTTCCTTAGAATCCAAAAAATATGATTAGTTAAGAATCTTCATTTTTCATTACACGTGATATTATTATGAAATGATTTCATTCAATTTGTTTCCAACTAACCATTGGTTGAGTGACACGTGTATAGGTCCCTTTGAGATTAAAAAAATGACCATTGGATGAGGGGGATGAACATTAAATGTTTTCCTATAAATAGAAGATCATTTGAATGAGCTCAATATATTTTGATCGACCTAGAGATTACATGATGTTAACTAATTTCTAAAGATAGAGACTCTCATGCTTTGTGAGGATCTGAACATCTTTTTCAACATGCTTCATGTGACTTTGATTGTTGCTGGGTACAATCTAGTGATTACAGGTATAATAAGATAGAGGTATCGAGTACCTTAATGTTTGAGGACTTCCGAGGATAGAAATACAGAGGTTCTGACTACCCTAAATTTCAAGGGCCTGCAGGGATAGCAAGAAAAATTCCTATATTTCTATCGAGTTCTTACCCTGGTGTGGGTAGGATATACTTTCTTGAAAGTATAAATCATGGGACTTTAATCCAATGTTTTTAGATACCCTACTCATTAGGTTAAATTATTTTATACATGTTACTTGTTTTTTTTTCAAGTTTTATTTCCACTGCATATTGATAAATTATGAATGTATAACTTTATTATATGTTCTTAAACCATTATTTACTATGATAAATAAGATTATGTATACTTTAATGTATAATATTCTTTTATGAAAATTGTTCTTATGTTTGAATTTTCTGGATTCAAATTTCTGGAACCTAAGAATTTTTCTTCATAGAGCTAAAAAAAGAATTGTGAAATTAACTTTTTTAACTTTGTTAAATATAGTTTTCTTTAAGGGTAAAAATTATAGTTTTGTAACCTATAATTCACCCCCCTTGTGATTGAAATCTTTATTTAATATTTTTATCATACAAAAATCTCATTATAGTTTATATTATTGTAGACATGTACACTTGCAAGATCATCAACAAATAAAATCTCTCATATAAGCATGGAATAATTGATATTTGTAAAACTATCCCCAATCACCCATATGATTTCACAGCCTCAAGGTGGCCTCAGAAACCCCATTAAAAATTCCAAAATGATGTCATAAAATTTCCACTGTATAACATGTAATGTATCTAACAGGCCAGTAAGCATCTAAATCTATAGTTTCACATAATATTAGTGGGGAAACAAAGTGAAAAATATAAAAATTTTGATTTCCATACCCGACCACTATTACTTGTAGCACTAATCATGAGGAATTTTTATTATCCCCGGATGAAATACCCATATAGAATCATGTAATTCTTCCAGAATATTCTATTGTATTCCATTATAAAACCATGAATTCCCTTGTACTTACATGATATCATTCTGTTTGATATTCCAATCAGGTGGTGGCTCATCACCATAGATACTATCCCTTACGACCAAGCTATTAAGGTCAAAAAAATATTTATCATCTTAATTATATTAAAAAGTGTTGGGAACATTAATAAATTCAAAAGGTATTGGTTTCATATGACAACTTTTAATATCAAATTGTTTCCCAGCAAAATGATACTATTATTTCCACTTTCTTCTATTTTCCTAATCCATGAGACCTTGATTCTATTGGCATAGAACATGATAAAAAATAGTAAATTTTCGTAGCATATATGGAAGAAAAAAACATAAAATACTAAAGATATTAAACCCTCCTCTTATATTACAGTTTTATTTCTCTTAGTATGAATCTATATATTTGGATGTTATGGTTTGTATATACCATTAACTACTCATAAACAAGGTAATCTCAATAGCTTTATAGATTACCAATTACAACAGTTAACTCAAGGTCATGTATCAGGTAATTAAACACAGGTGGCATCGACTACCAAGACCCATAAACATGGTATCTCTCCTCGTGAATCAAAACATATCAAAATCTGGAGGCTAGTGAATTAAAATAAACTCTGAACCCTCTTCCATGATCACAGAAATTTGTATGGGTGATGAATTCAATCATCCTTTCAAATCCTAAAATATTCTTTTCACAATATTTTGAAGAGATAAACCCTAAAACCTCTTGTTCATGCCTATAGTGGTTTTAATGGAAACAAATTATATAAAATAATAATCTATATGAATCAACTAATCCTAATAATCTCAAAATAATAAAAACATTATTGGGAAACTCCCAAGAACAAACAAATATAACATTTTATCGATATATATATACCCCAACATATGATATTATGTGACCTCGAACATTAATTATGTTGATCCAAAAGATTAACTATTAGAATTTATTATAAATTCAATGGTTTTAAATAGAAGTCATAACAACATCTAAATGTTGAATTTTCTCCACTAGTGACTGATAGTATACAATGATATCATCAATAAAAATTACTACAAATGGACAACGATATAGGTGAAATGATTTATTAATTATGGCCATAATTATAGTAGGTTTAGTTAATAAGTCAAAGGGTACTACTAGATACTCATACATGACATACCTACTTTAGGACATTGTGTGCATTACATCTGAGGGCTTAACTATCATAGAATGATTTAGACATCCCAATTCATTCATTGGGAAGACACAAGCTCCAAGAATTCAGTTAATGATATCATCTATACAGTGATGTGTGTACTGGTTTCTAACTGTATGGTGATTCAACTACTAGAAATCCATCTACCATATTAAAGTATCAGTGGTCTCATCCTTTTTGTTATTATGGATGAATGTAAATTTATAACCCTAGATATATAATAATTCAAAAAATATGGTTTAATATCATGGATGCAGTGGTGAATGTCCTAGTTGTATCCCAAAAAAATTGTTTTGGTTTTATTAATATTTGGAATGTTGAAGAAAAAACATGGATAATAATGAAAAAAATAGGGTGTGGGTGACAATGTTTTGAGCGAATGGATAAATGAGAAATAGAGGCATAAATTGATGAAATGGAGAAGGAAATGAATATTATTCATGAAACATGCCCAAATTCATATTGATCATGTTTTTTATTACCTATAATTGACCTCAAATGGAAGAAATCAACACAATACCCCACTTAGTAGATGATTAATCTCTCAAGTCACATACGTCTATAACATAAAGTTGAAAGTGTAAAAAACACATCCACTTAGGGGTTTTGGTATCACTTCACCACTTATAAACTCATTTTTCTCCAAGAATAATTATGAAAGATTATGTTTTTCATGATGACTAGAAATCTAAGAAGCATCGCATTTTCACTTCCAAAAGAAAGACTTTCTCATTATCCCTTCATTGTTAAATGTTCCATATTATAGAAATTGGAGTAATAGGGAGGAGCAAAAACAATTATTTACAAAAGATAAAAATAAAAAACAATATAAGGAACTATGGAGAAGAATCACTATAGGCATCATTCAATCATATGAAAAAATACAACCAATCGAGTTTCATATCTGGGATCCCACAAAAAAGAGTCCCATATTAAAAATATATATAAGTTTCTTCAGCTCTCACCTCCTTCTCTCTCTTGAAATATTGGCGGTTCGTTAGAAAAAGCCCTCCACACTCTCTAACCCCTCATTTTTATATGTTCCTCTCCCCTCCCATATAAACCAATGAATAATCATACACCAATTAATATTTGACAACCCCATTATTCAAGTACAAGTTCATCTACTCTTATTCTTAGTTTTGGTTTTAATATTAATATCCTCACCGAATATCTTACTAGGCACCATAGGAATGTTTGTATGATATAAATTCTATGTTTCAACTATAAAAAAATCCATCCAGGAATACTAATGTATCTTAATTGGTCCCTCATAGCCAATCTGAATGATTTAGACGTTTTGAATGATGTATGTGAAATGGCCATGTACCTATTTTACTATATACATGATTTCCCTTGTATATTTTGTTAGGATACATATGTTATTTCCGTATATAAAATACCAGATATATCTAATTTGATTCACGTAGCTGATCCGGTTCATGTTGTTCATTTCATTCATGTAAAGGATTCTAGTCCTAGATGAAACCCTTCAAATAAATGAATACTGATATTTTTTAAGGATGTATCCATTTTGGCTCCATTTAGTCATTTTAGTTCAAATAGTTGATTCCCCACATATCCATTTACTGATATAGTATATTGTGTTGATGCATTTTATTCCCCTTGTATCCAATTTTCATTTTCTCTAATATTCTAAACAAAAAATGTCATTAATTTCGAATTATAAAGCACCAAAGGCATTGTAGGACTATGAATGATGACATATTGAGTTATAAATCATATAAAAATCATTGTAATTGTGTCTCTTGAGCTCTTTTTTTGTTTGGAACTATATATCTTCTGGAATTAAATTCCTAGCATGTATGGGAGGTACAATATCATCTTCAATATGGTGTCTTCCCACAAAATCATTAAAGGAAACATTTCATGATATTCAGGGGAGAATGTATCAATAACATGATACACATAGGGTCCTCTTCAATATTAGGCTATAATCAAATGGATAACTAGGCTTCAACCATGATTTCATTAACCTCACTACCCTCCACACATACAGGTCACTCACATTCAGTGTTGAAAAATAACAACTCCAAATATATACTTGTAGGTTCTAGAAGAAAAAGTATCCACCTTTTAGGATTTGATTCCAAAAAATCCTCAATAGAATAATTATTAAATTAAAATAAAAAATGAATTCATAAAAAATAATAGAGATAAAATATGTTTCCAATAAATGTGATAAAAAATTTATGGTCAATAGTTATATGAAAAAAATTGATCGGAAAAATAAAGAAATATGACATTAAATATGATTCATAAAGAATAAGAAACAATACCGAATATGTTCCAAATTCAATGATTATATTTTATAATATTGATTAAACATTCATATCCCATTTAATTAATCAAATGATTTATGGCATTGTGTGATAAAATGGGGCCACATCAATCTCCCCCACAATAAAACATGAGACTACTATGAAACTAAATTACTATAAATGATCATTATTAAATGATATAGATTTTGAAATTATTATCCACCCTAGGTTCAACATTAAAAAACAATGGTAAATAATATCATCGTCATCTACTATAAGAAATTTTAATTCCTCTTATTTGACCTTGTCTAACTTCCCCACATTAATACATACTGAACTTATAGAACAAGTAGTATAGTCTAGAGAGATGTTAGTGTAATTTGATCTATAATAAATGAACTAATATATTCAATCCACAAAGGTTCCCTAAACCAATACATCACCTCACACATTTCTGATAAAAATTATTGGATTTTATTATAAATCAAATGCCTCTTTTTTATTTGGTTTCAACATTTCCCTCACTTTCATGAGCTCATTTTTTACAAGTGGACATATTTTCAATTTTCTTCCAACCATGAATTTGTTCATGGAACTATGTAGATAAATTATTGACTGGGATTAATTTATTAAAACACACATTATTCAATTTCCATAGATACATACACAAGGATCATAATTCCCCATTTTTCATCGAATTTAAAAATATTCATAATACTTCTGTAATTAATAAGTCCCCTAAGGTTTTCTATGTTACGAAGGAAAATTTTATATGTTATACTTCTATATAAATGTTACTCTTCTAATATTTACAATTCAAAAAGTGTATATCATTACAAACAACATTTTCCCAGATTTTAATCATGATTACCACAATGATAATAGATATGAACACTCAATAATCACTCAATCATCAAAATATCAAAATCGATGAAATTCATCAAAAAATAAATGGAATTTTCAAATAGTTGACACATTGACTTATTATTTGTTGAACATTGGAATATATGGATTTCTTATTTAGATGGCCAAAAACATTTGAATTTCAAACAAAAATGGAATTTAACAAAATAGATTTGGTGGTGATTGGATAAGGATGAAAAGAAAAAAATATAAGACAAATAAAAAATTTTCTATGCACCATAAATAAAACTCAAAATTTTCCCCAATGTTAAATCCTATGGTAAAGATTAGTTAAATTTCAAATAAAAAATTCAGTTTATCAGTTTCAAAATTATTAGAGGGTTACATTAATATTCAAAAAGACACATTTTCCACACATCTAATTAGTTTTAAAATTATAATTTGGAATTTAAAAGTAATCAATTTTATTTATATAGTTAAAACAACATAAATTATCATTATTGATCAAAAAAGAGATTGATAAATAATTAAACATCTTAACTTGGTATATGGAGGAATTTTGGGGGTGCTACCAAGATGTAAAAGTCATATTTTATTTGTTTTTCAAAACTCTAAATATTATAAAAAATGTACCTAGGAATGAAAAAATATCATAGTTCTCTTTACATGATGATCAAGGGTATTCCCCACATAAAAACTTCTTATGAAGATAAATATAAAAAGATAGAATAGTTGAATCAAAAATGATCATATTGTTGAAGCTTTTAATTATTTTTTATCTAGAAAAATGGATTCTCCATGTATTTTCTTTCTACAAGATTTAGGTATGCTCAGTTCTAGTTCCTAAAAGATGTATACATATTAGGCATAAGGATTTAGTATTTATAACTCTAATAGATATGAATCTAGGTTTTAGATCGAGACATAAATCCTATGATTTCAACTTTTATGATGTTGTTGTTTTTTATTGGTTACCACATGGGATCACAACCAGATTAATTTATTATAAGAAATATCACACAATTAAAACACTAATAAAATTTAAATAAAATATGAGTCAAAAAGGAAGAAATATAATCTTAGCAAAACCCCCACAAAGTGCTCTAGGTTTTGACTATCTATAGATGAACAACTATTATGTCATCACGATAATAAATGTGGTTGTTTATTCTTTCTAAAGGACCATTATATTTGATTCATTCAAACACAAGTGATCATAACTATTTAGAATACCAAATAAAAAGATTATTTAATGTCACAAACCTTGATTATAGACCATAAATATAGTGTGGTAAAGGAAAACATTGTGGAGGGGTATACCATTTCATATATAGGTTGAGGGTTGGAATGAAAATGTAGTAGGATATCAACCTATTTGACATTTTATCTCTATATTAGTACATTCCCTAATTTCTTATTAAATAGAAAAATATGTTTCTACACCCTCTATTGACTCTAATGTTGACCCAACGTCACCCCTTCAAAAACAACACCTAATTTTTTTCAGTTAGATTTTTTATAATTATTAGTTCATTTGGGTAGTGAAGCTTCAAATTGTACTATAATCTCTAATTGATTACAAAATTAACAACATCTTTAGTTCATATAGTGTTATAAATAGAATTTAAATCAACATTAATTTAATCAAACCTATATAAATTCATTGATTTTCTATGAAAATTTCAACTCCCAAATTCAGTGTACTTTATTCTAATTTAGGATTGAATAATGACTTTAGGAGTATGTCTCTGGTAGGATCAAAGTAGTAACCTCTTATAAACACTCTTCAACCCCATTGACCACTTCAATAAATCTGAGAGGAATTTGTTCCAGTTGGTAAAACACCCTTACATAAATATTATGTAAAATGTTTCAAAAATATTAATGTTATATTTCTGCAGCCTCCACCATTAGTTTTATAAGTTCCTTATAATCCATAAAAATCATGGAAATATTCTTTATCCAAAATATAAAATTTATCCCTGGTTTTATAGGAAATTAATCATACAATGAATTCTATTTTTTGGGGAGGAATCCTTATTTTTTTTTATTCAATTTATTTTGTTTTTTAGTTTTTTAGGAAAATTCTAATATCCCTAAAGCGTCTATTACATAATAAAAAATTATTCCAATTTAATAGGGAATCATTATAAATAAAAAACTACCAAAATAAATTAATAACACTAAATATAGCATAATTTATAACTTAGTGGTCAATATCAGTGATGTAGTATCGATTATAATAGTTGTATTCCCAATGGTCATTTTGTTTTTATATTTTTAAAGAATAGGGAAAAAAATTATGTTGAAGAAAAGAAAATAGAGAGTGGGGAATATAGTGGTGAACCAATAGAAACAATATTAAATAGTGACAAAATGTTGAGAAATAGGGAAGGAGAAATATTCAGTAAATCATGCCCATTTTTTGTTGATTCACAAATTTTATACCTATCATTGACCTAAAATTGACTAAAACATACCAAGACCTCACCCAGTAGTTTATCAACCACTCAATTAACACCCCCATTTCACCAAATGTTGAATGAATGATGAACACAACTCTGGGTGGTTGTGCTCTCACTTAAACACTTACAAAGTCATTTTCCTCCAAGAGTAATTAATATGGATGGTGTTCTTCATAATGAGAGAACCTCCAAGATGCATTCGATTTTAAATTCATAAAGTTGGACTTGAACATTATCCCATCAACACTAATGGTCTTAGACCCCCCAAAATTGAGGAATTTAAACATGAACAAAATTCTATTTACAAAAGATAAAAAAAAGACAAAGTGGATATAACTATAGAGATGAATACCTATGGTTTCAGTCCCACCTCCATAAAAAACCATATAGATTCCCATCTCTAAGAGACCATAAAAACCCAGATGTGTCTTATCTCTAAGAATAACATGAACAGTTTATTTGGCTCAAACATTATAATATCTCTCTTATTATCAGGCCTCCAAAGAAAAATTATCTCTAGAAAATCCTCCACAAACTTTTTATTTATTCTTCAATACCCCCATATAAAACACCTAGAAATATTTCCCCACAAACTCTCAGAAAAAATCTTCTTCATGGAAAAATAACACTTACTCTGCTTTTATTTTTGAGTTTTAAAATTCTGACCATCATTGATTTCCTTATAGGCCACTACATGTAAGTAAGAACTATAAAATTATGATTTTCTATCACACATAACTCTCCCCTATAATAATTACATGCTCAGATTATTCCAACTTAACTAATTTTATCAATGTATGTGTTTTTAATGGTGTATCAAAATTGATTAAGGGTGAATTTTCCCACATCACTATTGTCCCTCTCAAGATATTAGGATATGTATGTGATTTCCATATAGCTGATTCCCCATGTAGTTGATTTGATTCACATTTCCACTTTCTAAAATAGAATAGTCCCTTCATATAAACTTTTATTTATGTATAAATTTATCATCCTAAAATTTTTCCATCCATGTAACTGATTTGGATCATGTAGTTTATTCCCCTCATATCCATTTTCTGATGTAGCCAATTGTGTTTGTGCATAAAATTACCCACATAATTGGTTGTATTTTTCTCACCTATACTAAACCCAACATGGCATAACTTTGAGTCATCATGAACCATATGCACTGAATGACTGAGAAAGATGACCATTCATGTTCTCAATCTTAGCTGACTATTGAGAATCATGTCCCATGCAGTCCTTTATTTGTTAAGAACCACATAACATTATAATGGAATTCTCAGTATGAATGATAGGTGAAATATATATCTTCATTAGTGGTTCTCCCACTGAAAATTTAGTGGAAACTTATCTTGGGATTTAGTGGAGCCACGAAAATGAAATTTAACCAGGTGGGTTCTATTCAAAAATGTATTGTGTACAAATAGAGAAACATTCTTCACCCTTAGTGGGGTCAACTTTGCTACCCTCAACACTGGTGGGTCTCTTACAGTTGTTGATGAAAATAGGGATCTACAAATTCAATCCCAAGGAATGTAGTAGTAATATGAGCTACATACAATAGATTTTCATCTAATATTACTTCAAAATCGACTAATGAAATAAATATAATAAAAAGGAATCCTTATAAAAAATGTGTGGAAAAGCAATATTTATAATGAATGTGAAAAAAAAATAGTTGTTCAAATTTTATATGAGAAAAAATAATCCAAACATTCCTACAATCCAATGTCAATGATTAATTTACAAATAATAGTAAATTCAACCCAATTTGTTCTAAATTCGATGAATCTCCATTATAATCCCAATCAAACATTAAAAACATTTAATTAATCAATAGAGATGCAGAAAAGTGTGATAAATAGTGTTATATCATGTTTTATCCAACTTCTTCATGAAATATACTGGTGAAACCCTAGGATATGAGAACAGATGTATAATCCCTTTGGTTTCCATTATCTTTAATTGTGTATTATATTCCTGGAACTCTATATCAACCATCCAACATGGAGGAATTCATACCATTTATAGTACTTGAATATGATCAGTACTAAATTGAAATCTCTCTGAAGAGGTATCCTAGAAAATTCAATATGGAATATGTATTATTAGAGTTCCACAAATAGAGGAAGGGTAACATTTCAAACTCCTAGATAATATAATATGATTCTGGAAATATGGGCCTAAAATTTTAAAAACCCATGATTCTTAGGTACAGCATAACAATACTAGATAACCCATTCACACATATAAACATGGATACAAACATAGGGTGAAGAGAAAGATAAATTTTGGAGATAATAACAAATATTAGTTCAAAAGTGAACTATTTAGTTTATCCAAATAATTATGTTGATTACATTATTATCAAATATGAAATAATCCAAAAAATAGTATCTAACTAGGTCATGGGGACACTCTTTGTAATAGAGAGGCCCCTCAGACTATAATAATAAAAGTGCTTCAAGGGACATTACCCCAAATATTACATCAATAACTAATCCATATATCGCCATCAAAGAAATATATATGTAAATCAGTATGAATCTCCTATATTAAAAAAACTAATGTTAAGGATACTATGATCATTAATTCCACTTTCGGTGGCATGAGACATTACTTACTATTTATATGAAACACTGAATGTATATGGGAAGATCCCTGACCCTATGCTACAACATATCCTCCCTATGTAGCTTCACTCTGCTGGCATTGTACATCATTTTAATGAGCCCCTAATCCTCAATCACTTCCATGACATGAATGAATAGTAGTATGCCAGCTACCTTACTGGCATAAGGCCTTGGATCCAACTTCAAAATAATAAATTGGTGTAGATTACCTATAAATAGTCATAAATCCAATATTCCTAATGAATATATAGATATTTTAAAAAATCTTATAGGATTAACCCTCTACTAGTTCCCTTTCACACTGAATATTTATTTGGAAATGGCTACCAAACATCTGGAATACCATAGAACAACCAATTCATACACATTGGCTGCTACTACCCTAGAGAGAAGTCTTATGATTAAATTTTCTACCACTATATGATGAACTACATATCTTATAGGGTGAAAATCCTAGAACTGAATCATCAGCTTCCCTCAGATCCCACATAGAGATAAGGACCTAGTTCATTGTCTCATATATTTTAGTCATTCAAACAATGTTCTAATGTATTAAAATGGAATGTAGGAGTCCATCATCAATGATCCTCACTATAGATAGATCATAACCAGAAAGATTAGGCGGAAATTTATCACCACCACAAGGAATATCCATAAATTATATAATATGAAATATCCAACCTTCTTTCCAAAGGTATTTCAAAATTCTCAAAAACATATTTTATGGCCTCTATATAAGAATTTACAACTGATAGCCCACATTATCAAGAGAAAAAAGTACTTCCTACTAATGGAATTCCCTTTTCAACATAGTCATTTTTAGTGTGGCATATATTGTTCCCAAAAAGAAATATTCTAGGAGAAGAAAACCCTTTATATGATGTGATTAAGTTCCTAGTCTAAGAATGATAGGTTATATAATGGGAGTTTTTATAGGTGGAACACTATGTGGTATTAGAAGTGGTTTATGTCCCTCCAACTCAGGTGAATGATCAATGCCTTCTTCCATGTTAATAGAATAAGTCAATCGTGGAGGAATTTATATATATATATATATTTTACGTTCCTTACAATAAGGTACTAAAGTAGATAATATTATATATAAGGAAATAGATAACTGGACCAAGGAAAAAGTATAGGGGATACCATAAATATAATAGGATTTGATATAGGTGAATATCCTAACACTAACTACCCATTCCTATGTTCAGGCTACTATGTAATGATTAATGTCATTAAAAAATGTTTTATTTATAAAAGTTTCTGATACCATGTTATAGAGGTAAGAACACATTTGGTTGAAATTCGAATCCATTTTAATTATGAAAAAAATCATTATTAACTCAAAGATTTATAATTTAACAAGTCTCTACATAATGGTTCAACAATAGAGATTTTCATTACCAATATATAATGGAATATACATTATAAGACTCATTTATAAAACCATTTAACTACAAATAGTTTTTTTATATGATTATGTGTCCATGGTTTTACGGTTTTGGTCATATTAAAATTGGTTCTATAAAATTTCATGATCATGTTATGTAGGAAAACACTATTTAGGATAATAAAGACACTTTATTTAACCCATTTTTTCCTACAAATAATTTTTGAAATCACAATTATAGAAGAAAAATGAAAAAATTAGTCCATAATAAATATCATTAATTAAATATTCATTGAAATGAATATGAATGAAATATAAATCATGTTGTACCTTTGTTGCTGAATTATCTAATAGGTCCTCAATGTACCATCAAAAACATGGAAATTCAATAAAAATTTATAATCATACAAAATGTGCATCATCCAATGGTGAAGATACTGAAACATTATCAAGAGATTTCCATTAAAATAAGTGCCCTCCCAAGAAATATTGATTTTTTTTACATATGGGATATATATTCAATGGAATATGCTTATAAAAATGGTATGACACAACTTAGTATCTTTTCTTCCAACCTAATAGGGTAATAAAAATTACAAAATTCCCTTATACCATATTATGAGCTCCCTGGACCGGTTTACCAATATGTAACTAGACTAGAAGTCCATTAGGTTATAGGATTTCCTCCCAGTATGTTAGTGGTATATGAAAAAAAAAGATGACGTATGGTGGTATGGTGGGGAGAATATTACCATATTTTGATATTGAAGCATAATAGAAAAATATGGGTACAAAAATAAACAAGATAATAAATGAAATATACATAAATTTGTTATTAATCAGTAAATATAAATGTTGTCATCATAAAGTGCAATACAGCTCAATAAATTAATGGTAGTACTTATATATGTAGTACAAATCTATGAAAAAATAATAAAAAGGAGAATAAATTATAACATTCATGAGCATCTTGAGTTCCTACTCAAACCTCTACTCTCTTTATCTATCCTAAAATATAATCAACTATTTATAGTATGGTGTTTCCCATTCTCTTTTCTTGTATCAATAAATTATTCCAAGGTGTCAATTGATCATCTGAACTGTGTTTGAGTATAAATATATAGGCCACCATAAATAGTATTTTTTTTAAAATCATTTCATTTATTATAAAATGAAACATAATACAGATAAAATAACTGACAAAGTAAAGTATAATAATCAATATCAAGTTTGAGCACATCGTGGAATGCCTAACTGACTCTGCCAAATCCTATGTTGGATTACTCTTATCATGGAACCCACTAATTGATAAATTAACCCTTGTCAGGAAGCTAAGGAATCCAGGAATTAATAATGACATTGGAACAATGGAAATAGTGTTGTAATGCAAACATAATATACCCATTTCTAATCCATGGAAGACCCCTAGAATTATTTACATTTTATCATTTGATCAAACATTCGGGGATCAATCTACGATGTCTAGATATTTTATTTGTAGTTCGATATATGGTGTAAAACTAAGGAAATATAATATCAAAAATATCTAACCAAATTGATGAAAAATATATTTTCAATTTGGGGATGTTCTCAATTTGAATCCAAGGGGATGATCGAAGGATTTCCTTGTCCAAGGAAATAAATCTAATCCTTAGAGGTCATCATGAGAATTCTAGGTTTTTAAGAGATCCATATGAATCAGAAATACCTAACTATGGAATTCATTAGAGTGAGGCATTAACAATATCTAAAGTGGGATTACCATTCAACATTCACCATAGTGAATCAGTATGAATATAATTAGTTTTCTAATGGAAATCCAACGATGAAATCCAACAAATTCCCTATGAATTTGACAACTTTAATGGGGCAACAAGTTTCTTTAAATAAATAACCTTACAATACAGAGTAATAATAAAAATATTCATTTAAGGATGTCATATCAATGCTATGTCACATACTTAGAGGAAACCATTTTAGTTCAAAATTTAATTACTCTATTCCATTTTTAATTACATAACAATAATAGGTTAGGTTTGTAAAATTTATCCATGATATCTGAATCATATTTAGATAAATTCATCCTCTCCAAGGAATAACTAGAAAAATATTTCATGAATTTAAACCTATATGTGACATTCTAAACACACCATAGTAGTGTTTAGGTTACATAACATGAATTGGGGTTTCAAATGGATCAATCCAAAACATATTATGTTGTTTTTTGGTTAAATTAAAAGGATATAATTAAGGGAATTATTACAAAAACACCCAAATGGGGGTTTGGTTTTAGGTTTTAAACCTACATTATTTTCAACAAGAATCAATTATATATACATTAATTTTATGGTGAAAAATTTATAAAATATGAAATCATATGTACAATTCTTGAAAATATAATCATGTGGTACAATGGTGTATTTTATAAATGGTTTTATTTTTTTGTAAATTCATATAAAACATCGATGTAGGGATTGTCAAATAATCATCATCTAGCATGAAATATATATTTCAGCTAGAATGAGAGGTATTTAGAAACAATACAGAATACTTCATTATAAGGTAATTTTGATTACATAGATAAAAAATAATGATAATCAACCAATCAATTAATGGAGGTAATATTAGTGTAATCCTTACCCTAGTTTCCCATCCAATTATATATGTACCTAAATTTACATGATTCAAGGGAAATATAACACAAAATAGAAGGGATAATGGGGTGTGGTACCTCAATATAATACAGGTTGAGAATGATCGAAAATCAGGTTAAATAAAATAAATATGTTCATAAGGGTTGAGTGGAAAAAATGGGTCCCTTAGAAAACCCACCCAGGAAGCCATTGCACAGCCCCTAGTGGTGTTGTGCTTGTAAGACAGGGGTACAAAAACAACTTTATTCAGTACCAAATCTAGCCTTGATCCCTCTAATTCACTCTTTCCTTTCCAAAAACTCATAATTGTCCTTTAATAGATAAAAAAAGTGTTTTTCACTAAATATTTTTTTTATACCTTGATAAAGAACCATTTCTTTATATAATATTGTAATTTATAGATGATTAAAAAACTTATTTTAATGAAATTATACATAACGGATCTCTATAATTAATAGTGAAAAACGATTTTCTAAAATGGTTACATAAAAACAATGAATTATTCAAAGGAATATTCTCTAGGAATATATATATCCAATATATTTTTAATTTTAATACATATCATGAAATTATATCATAATTTATTCTAATCTTTTAGTTTCCCTTATCTATTTTTATTTATAGGTAATAATTAAAAAATTCAGAAAATACTTTTTTTAATGGTGGAATGTAATCTTCAAAAATTTACCATAAAAATTTTCTATTATAACCTAATTAATTTGATATCTTTTTTCACAAGCAACACAAAACCACACTAGACTGGGAAATAGTTTATAACCATTAAAATGTATTCATATGATAAGAATACAAAAATTAAGGTAACCAAAATTTTAAATATATGTCAATATATATATATAAAGGTCATTATTAATACTAATTCCATGATAAAATTAAACTATTATAGCAAAATAACTAATAAGATAGATCATTGATTTAAAATGTATCATTTCTAAATTATATTTTTATGTGCATGATTTTATTATAATAAAAAAATGGATAAATGATATTATTAATATGAATAACATGTTAACTCCAAAATTGACATCTAATTTAGAGAAAATTAGAATAGGAATAGTTAATATTTAGAAAAATACAATGATAAAATTTAATAAAATTTTATATTATTTAAAATAAAAATTAAAAAATTAATAATTTTTATTATTCAAAATGAACTTAATTAATATATTTATAATTTCTATAATATCATATGATGATTTTTTTAGAAATTTATAATATAATTGAGTTTTAGTTGAATAGTAAAAATATATGATTTTTCTAATATCATATTTTTCAAAACATTATCATGATGTAATCAATAGTTATAAAATGTAAAATATTTTTATTAGATAAAAAAATCTAAGTATTAAATATTATACATGAGAAAACTTGATGTTGAATTTAGTATAGTATTGTTTAACAATCTAAAACTTAAGAAATATGTAATTAATCAAAAAATATTTTTGGTATGTTCTAATGAATATGCGTTCACAAGATGAAATATTATATTGGATTTATTTAAATGATTCATGACCCTCATTCAGTTAATCATAAAATAATTAATTTCATTTAAATTAAATGTATTCATAATTTTATCCTATGTGTGTTTTAATCCTAAAAGGGAAACCTTCCTTTTTTTGATGTCTGATTAATTTGTTAGTTTTAAATTTTTTATCACATTTACATATTCAATAAAATGAATGTTTTTAATATTTATAATCATTAGGAAAAAAAAGTAATAAGTTACTTGTAATTTCATGATTAAAAAAATTACTTTGGTAAAAATTTAATTACTGAAATAAAATGGTAAAAGAATATATGAAGGAGTAAAGAAGATAAAACAATTTAAAAATATATTTTTTTTGGATTTAAGTGGATCAAATGAGTATTCTTCCCTCATAGTTAATTTTTCACTTTTATGGCCTTTACCATGAAATAGTGTAATGGAGTAATTGAAAAGTAATGAGTATTTATAAAAATTAATCTTCCCATGCTTTTAAATGGGGATTACTCCCAACAAATTTCTCCACCCATTCCAAATATTTATTTTTTTTGAAAAATCATACATATTTTATACTCAACCCTTAACCCATATATATAAATCCTTTAACATTATAAAATTCCAAGCTAATGAGCCATGAAGAGTCACCATGGTGATGTCTTCTAAAAGGAGAGGTAATGCTCTTAACCAAAATTTTCTAGTTCATATCTTCTTATACCTCATCAATAACCCTCTATATATGAATTTATGAGAACATAATAATTTTTAATATTCTTAATATTATAACAAAATATCCATTTTACCCATTTTTCCAAAATCATTTAGAAAAATGAAAATGTGGACTTACATTGTTACAAACTACTACCTCTATGAAATTATAGTTGTATCTTTCATAAACTATTTAAATGGATGGTCCAAATGATTTATTTAATGAAATACTATAAATTTTTTATATTTTCAATATATTTAAAAGAAAAAATAATAATTCTTTACCACCTCTCATTCTATGAAAAATTAGAGCATTGTCCATGAATTTACGGATTACCGCCTCCATAAAAAAGCATATTATTTTCTCTATATTCAAAAAAACATGTATGATTTTATAAATATATCACTTGTATGAAAATTATATTTAACAAACTGATAATGTTATATAATTATAATATTTTTTAGTCTCTATGTATTTTTAAAAATATAAATTTATTGTAACCTTATATATATTAAATGAATTAATCCAGGAACCATTTTTAATTTGTGTCTACTTTTTGATTAACAATTTCATATTATAAATATTGTGGTAATGTAACAATAAATGACATAAACCCCCCACAATTATGTTCATCATGATGTAATTTCATAAATAAATTTACAACATTCAACCGAATAATATGCTTGAATAGAAATTAAGAGAACAACCCCAACTGACTTACATAAGCATCAATTATGTTAAAAATGAACTACAAAGATAATAAATAGACCATATAGAAGAAATATATATGAATAAGATATTAAAAATTTACTTAATAAAATTATTTTTATTATCTATGTAATAAAGTGCACACACTAAATAAATCAAGGCCTAATGTAAGGAATTTCAGGATCTCTATTTTTTTCATTGAGATATGATTCATGTTCATCAATATTTCTTTTTTTATTTGTATGTATTTGAAATAAATATTATTGTGTCAAATATTTTATGAAATAAAATGTATTTACCCATTTATATCATGTTATAAATTTTATATATTCTAAATTTGAATGATTATATTGATATAATAGTTTTACTAACAAAACAATCAATCTTTGAGTTATATAGTTTCATGTTGAAATTATTAATTATATTATTGGAATCACTCAACCTAAGACATTATTTTAAAAGATATATGTAAATATAATTAAAATTAATTTTTTGTCATGTATTATTTCTGGATAAACTTATTCCCTATGAAATTGTGAAATTGTTAATAATAAATTTCAATCTCTTTAACTATTATTTTTTCTTCCTTGTATATATTTTTGATTCCTATCAACATTATACATTCCAATTTGGGAACCAAAATGTGTTATATCTCATATATTCTATATATTTATCATTAATCCTTTTCAAAATATTTTTTCATTATAATTTTAGAAATGTGGTTGAGAATAATAGTTTTTAAAACCTAACATATGATATTCCAAATCTCCCTTATTACCCTTGGGCTATACGTTTTGTTTCTTTTTCCTGATTTATTTATATATTATTCTTATGTATTTATTATATATAATTTATTTTTGATCCTCACATAAATTTCTATTATAGTATTCCATTTTTTGATGTACATGACCTATGTTCCCTTCAAAATTCTATGTTTTAGTAATCAAACATGAAGGGAACATTAATATTTCTTATTTTAGGATGTTTTCCATATTAATAAAGAGATTTTAATAACTAATATCTTATATAAAATAATTATTACTTTATTCGTGGCCTAAATGTTTAAATTATAGTTTTGAGTAAAATATAAACCCCATTACTTATTAAAAATTTCATCTTATCATTAATAAAATCATCACCCATGAAGTTCATTTTTATTCTTATTCTCTATGAGCATTCTCATGAATTTTACACATTTGAACTATATGTTGAACAACTATGATTATTGACTAAAATATGAACATAGAATTATTTATTTCCTTTTCATCCTGGGAACACATATGATATAACCTTCAATTTTGATTTTGGAGACGATTGTGAAATCTGCATCTTTCTCATGGGGTTATCATGCATATCCATTATATATGGCTTGTTATCTTTTTGTGGTATATATATTCATGTAAATATTAAAATTTTAAAAATGTTATGGGTTGTATGATAATTATATATCCCTACAATGAAAAAAGTAATTTTTTCACCTCTTCAAGATCCATGTTTGGTGCATGAGTAGTTAGCCTATGAAAATTATGTTATGTGATGTGTAGGCCTAGAATTATATATTAGTCTATTAAACTGTGTTAATCATTTAAACTCATAATATAAAATGAAAGGGACTGTGGAGTTAAAATAATCCATAATGGGGATCCACACATTATTATAATGGGTATATGGAGAAATCTAAATCCATTACAGGACATTGTCCACTATGTTTATTGGAATAGTGAGTGAAAAAAACCCGCCTTGGGGATCTATCCATAATTATAGTCTTCACAATAAACCTTGAATTATGATTATATTTTATTTTTTTCAATATATGTAAGATTCTATTATTTTTTGACATCATTTATGTATTCTATATTTCCAATATTTTCTAACACAATTATTTTATGATAACGTTTTTTTATTATTGAGACTATTATAATGTCGTATATACAAATACTATTTCTTTTTAATCCTTTTCATATTAAATTTATATTTTATCATGTTTTCCCAATTTATTATGATCAATCCCTTGATGAAATGTTGATAAATATTCACTTATTGATCATTATCTCACCTGTAGTGGTTCATACTCATTATACATAAATATTTCAATATAATAGATTAATTTTCAATGAATAACATTACCATTCATACCAGAATCAAATAGTTCTAGTTTCTAAGGAAACATTAATACACAATCAACATGTTCATAAGAAATATGCATCATCTCTAACATATTTCTTCACAAAAATAACCCTTCTCTGACATATCATAATAAAAAATACATCATATCTTATGGAATGAAGATAAATTAATGGAAAATATAATATGCTCAGTAATGTTGATAAAGGGATATATCAATGATCAAATTAGAATAATATGAAAATAAGTGTATGATGAGAAGAAATTACCATTTTAAAACCATACCCATAATATAATAGATCATAATATTGAATCATGGAATAAATATTGTCAGTTCATAATACATTAATCAAAAAAGAATCAACATACATAAACAATGAGATTGTAACATTATTATACGATATATTTTTGTGGAATACACATAAGAATTGAATAATATTTCATTAGTTGAGGCTGAATTTCATTTTTTTCCAACGGAATGGGTTCACTTACCATTCTATCATATCATTAGATAATGTTAACAAGCTAGACTATCATAGTATAAATATTCACCAACATAGGTTTAAAAACCTTTCATTTCCTTATTATGTTGTGATATATCTATCTTTACACAGTGAATTGGAGGGATATATAATTCGGGTCACAACCATAATATAATAAAAATAATATATATATTCGAAAATATCATAAATAAATCATCACATATTTTAACACATGTAAATGAAATAGATTTCAAAAAAATTGAAACTTTTCATTAGGGAATAATCCATGTAAATGAAATAGGTTTGATAAATGTTTTATTATAAATTGATTAACCTGTGGAAAAGATACGAAATTTAAAGAAACATAATTAAATTATCAACATAATAAATTAAAATAATTAAAAAGTATGGTTTCATTGGATTATATCCACATTAACTAATAAGTAACATCAATGGATTTTATCATTGATTAAAAATAATTTTAAAAGACCACAGGATCATTTCCTGAGAAAAATGCACTTTTCACTTTGAAATATCATATTGAAAACGAAATAATTTATAAAATATTATGGAAAAAATTTCATTAAAAAATTGCAATAATTTAAATGATGTTTAAAATTAATTATATCTCAGACTGGAAGAAATGTTTTTCTTATTTTGTATATTAAAATAAATTTATATTTCACATTTTCTAAAAAAAGTAAAAAGTACCACATTTTGAAATTACAAAAATTTAAAAAAAAATTTGTAAAAATTAAAATATTTCTATAAATGATATTAAAAATAATTGTATATTAGAAATAAATTCATGGAAATATTTTTAGAAGGAATGGATGGGGATGAAAAATGATTTTTGACCGATGATAAAAATTATGTATGTTTCTTTTAAAAATATACCTTATTTCTATTGCATATATAATCACCTAAAAATGAAAGGAAAACATTTAATCACTATAAATAACTGGAGAAGAATAAAATTCTTATGTTTCTTGATATATATTTAATAATTATTTTATATAAGTATTAATCATAAAAACTTCTGATAAACAATGTGTTTGTAACACATATACCTTACCTCAAGTTTGAGTTGCTTTCAAACCTCTTTAAACTCTTTCAAAAAATATTTAATCTTATTGTACTATCAAAATTATTTTTATTCATACAATATCATATATTATCCTCTTAAAACATTTCAATAGTCATTTATTACTAATTCTATATTAAAATATTAGTTTCTAGGTGTTAATAGTTTTGTTTCTCATGAGAATTTTAATTTGGTAATTGTAGTCCTTATACTTATATCATGGTAACATTATATCCAGAAATTTAATCAAAAAATATATAATTTATATTCATTATATTTATATATATATTCATCCATAAAATATTTAGATAGAAAAATGAATTTCATTATTTATAGAAAGTGTTGTCTATACGTACACGTAAACACTATTTGCAATTTTTGATAGATGGAATAAATGAATGGTAAATGGTAGTTCAACTTTAAATTGTCATATTTATATTATATATACCATATATATTCATTAATTATATACTTTGTTTCTTCCATTTAAATTGGAAATAAAAAAACCACATCTCTTTGTGGTGTTGGTAGTCCACAAGTACGGACAAAGGGAATGATAGTATTCCAAGAGATTGGATGATAATAGACTTTATATGATATTATAATTTAGTAATTATAATAATTTCATAAATATCTTGTATAAAATTTTATTTATTCATAAAAAAAACCATGAAGGCTGTTTTTTGAAAATAAATTGTATCGTAACGTGGTGGCAGTAGTCCACCCGTATGCAAAAGTGATTCTTTCAAATACCATTTTATATAATAATGTGTGGATATTGGTGGTCCCAAAATCATAATAAAATTAAATTATATTTATGAGAATTAATATATTATTTAATTATGTTTAAAAATGTTTTATAATATATATAATATAAAATTATTTAAATTGGTCATGTAAGATGATTACCTCTTCTTTGGTAGGACTTATTCATATCCTTTTCATAAAAAAAAATTAAATGGCCTATTAAGAAGACGAGTACCAAAAAATAATTAATATATATGTTTTTACGATAATTCTTTATGGGTTGGTAGAGATATATTGATCATGGAATGCAAATAAAAGAGTAATGGTATGTCTTTTAATAGGAGATTAAAGGATAAAATTGTAATTACATAAATTATTTAAATATAAATAATATATTTCCAATGTATGATGCTTATAAATAGAAATTATATAAATAAAAGAGATTCTATGGTAAACATATAATAATAACCTTAAATTTAGACATGTTTTGGGGTATTTTTAAATACGTTCTTTTTTTAACACCTTCATTAACTAATTTTATACCTAACTGTGGTAATGACATTTTCAATCTTAACAGGTTATAATTTTATTTATCATCTATAATTTGGGTCATAAATTGGAAAGCGGTGACCATTTTTTAATTAATTAAAATATTATTCTTCATTTAATATTTTTAGGATTTTTAAATTATATAATCAAATAGAATATCGCAAAATATCATTAATATCATTTTTACAGTATTTGCATGATTTGAAATTAAATACATCAAATTATAATATAATTCAAATATGAAGCATTTTAAAATTCCCTAATGTGTTTTATATTTCTATAATATTCATGGATAAATATAATTCACCGAAAAATATTACTTTTATAATTATTTAAATCATTAAAATTATTTTTCTACTACTTCGATAAGCATTATTCCACTGTTATGTAAGAATTTAATAAAATATTTTCAACACTAAAAATTAAGAATAAATTACCATGATAAATACAATTAATTAATATTTCAAATAAAAATATATAATAGATATTATCCCCTTTTTACCATATATAAAACATTTAGAGATATTAGATTCAAGAGAGTTATATTCCATAATTTTCATTACATAAAAAATACCATTAAATATGGAAAATGAAATAAAAATATATATGTATATTACTGAAATAAACAAATCATGTATCATTTTTTATTTTTTTATTCATATTTTAAATGTTATAACCAACTTTTTAACCTTGTTTTACATGTTTTCCCATTACTGAGGTGAGAAATAATAACCCATGTTTACAATTCATAATGAAAAAAATATAATATTTATATTTTCCAAATTTGATCCTCTTGATTCGAAATATTGAAACAATTTTCAATATTTAATTTCTTAATTTGATAAAAATAAATTTTAAAATGGGTTTGCTAATGAAATCTAATTTTTATAAAATTACATTTTTAAGTATGAAGTGTTATTTATTCATATTCCATTCCAAAAATATTTATATATGAATGTAAAAACATTTGATTTTATATATAATGTAGAAATTTTATTGAATTCATTTACCAATATTTATAAATTTAATATATTATGTAAAAAACACATTTCATGTATAAAAATAGTTATTTATAAAAACATCCTTTTACGTTCAATTTTATACATTTTTATTTATAATAATTTAATAAATAATTATTTCATTTTATAAATTTGAAAACCATATATATTTTCATATATTTTTTGTCCAATTTTAATATTCCAATAGAATTGATATGCATTAACTATCACATTAATGAAAAATATTTTTAATGTATATTATTGTTTATTTAAACATTGTGTTTTTAGTAAAGAAATATATCAATGAAATAAAATTCATTTATAGTGAACAATATCATATAATGTCATGTTTTTTATCATACCATTATTAAAATGAATTTTCCCACAAAATTCATCACTCTTATTTTAAAAATGAGTATATATCTATTTCATCACATACTTAGGTTGTCATATAGCTTATTATAATTTCTAATTACTCTATAAAACATTAAAAATGCGAGTAGAATTATTTTTCTAATGTTCATATCATTGATACAAGATTTATAATGGTTTTTATTCATATGTAATATCATTCCTCTGTGGTACAAGCTTTGATTTCAGTGCATGTTAAGGATCAAGTATATAATTCTTCAAGAAAGATATATAAAATTCGTTTTGAACTTCTGAGAGTTTTAGTGGAGGCACTAAGTTATAAGATACCATCCCAACTTAATTATTAATCTTCATGGGGATAATAGTACTGGGGATTAATTTCCCTTCATCCCAGATCCCATAAAATTCTTCCATCCATAAATTTTTATGAATATATTATCACCAATATCATATTCCATATTTCATCGATAATTTTTGTGCAACTTCTCAATGGACGTTAAGCTTAATTAATGTGCTGAAAAATAGATATTAAATTCACTATAAATTCCTTAATAAGATGAATTTTAAATATCTTTCTATCTCTGTCACCATATCAGAACATTGATGTTTTTCGCACTTTATCATTGAGGGATTCATAAAGATCCACCAGAATACTATAGTGAATACTATTACTGTAATAAAGTTATACCATTGAAATGAATGGATCCCAATCCTCATTAAAATCTAACTAATATACTCCCAATATTTCATAAATCATTTAATGGTCCATTATATCTAAAAATATGTTCTTGGTTGATATATTGTATCAAAATACAAATTTTAATACAATTCATGTTGAATACAATAAATGATTTTCGAGGTAAAACGCATATCCCAATAAGATACAAGGGAATTTGGTAATCCATACATCCTTAAAAATTCCTTAATATATATCTTGTAAATATGATCAGGGGAGAAATATTATATTATAACAAATGAGTGTTTCTTTCTTCATTACGAAATTGACAACAACAAAAATATTGTTATGACCTTTAAATACTTTGGGGAGTCTAATGAAAAAAATATATACTGATGTTTTCCCATTTTCATTATAGTATGGGTAACAATATTTTATTAATTTATACTTTATCACCTAGATTTAACATACTTATATAACAATCATAGTGATATATACTCTACAATATACCTTTTCATTATTTCTCACTATAAATAATCTTTCGGATCTCAATACATCATCGTACCTTCATGATAAATAAAGAATTATGAACTACGAGATTCATCCAACAGCTCTATTCAAATATAGTATTGATGGGACGCTTTCATTGTTAAAGACCCTTCTCATTCAATCACAAACAAGGTTTAACTCATGAATAATTAAAATCTTATTTCCAATTTCATCATCATAATTTTGGGACTCTTTAACCATTACATAGATAGATTATTGATCCACCATTATATAATGATAATATCTTTCCCCTACCATTAACATATCTAGATCTATCTATAATATATTCTAAAATTTTTATCACTTTTTATCACCATTATAGATAATATAATATTATCTTTTTAACATATATAATCTATCACACTATCCTCTTTCTCAGGTGGGTAATGTATTGGTAAATAATAACATTTAACAAACTACAACCATATTTTGTATCACATATTTAACTCTTTTTGGGTGAATATATATTTAAAAATTTAATGATCAGTATATATATATATATATATATATCACCATTCTTTATAAGGACAATTCCTCCATATCATTAATGTTTAAATTAGTGCGACTAACTCCAAATCCTGATATAGGTAATTTTTTCCAAAAACTATTAATTATTGTGAGAGTTAATTTGTAACAATATCCTTCGTCATGATGATGTATCCAATACCCTTTTTGATGAGTCACTATATATTGAAAAACCTTATCCCTTACAGGGTAGTGTAAGAACCATTGTGTTGACTAACTCTGTCTTCGGTTCCCTGAAATTTTCTTCACATTCATCTATCCAAAGTTATTGGAATCCCTTCCATGTTAACATAGTGAGTATATTAGAGAGCCATGTGAAATTATTTAAAATCATCGATAATATCTATTGAAACAAAAAAATCTAAATATCCCAGTCTTAGTGGATGTTCTATTTATGTGATCAATAAAATCAATCATTGTTGGTTTAATCAAAATAAACATGCATAATAATAAATTGCCGAAAAATGAATATTTTTGTAGAAAAAATTTACAATTGGAATATTTTTTAAATAGATTATCCTTCCTCAAGGTTTTTAGTGCAATAATCAACTAATTTCCATGATCTTATTTGTTTTTGTATTATATAAGAGTTTATTCTATAATGACCACAACAAACCAACCATGGTAATCTATAAATACAATATTTCTTAAATCAATTATGATAGTATGTGAAATTTTCTTAATAAATAAAATAAAAATATATATATATATTTTCAGAACCTCATATGTACTACTATCATGGGTGTGTCTTCACTTTTTACCCTCAACTGATTTTATCTAGATAAATTAAAAACATGGAAAAATACTAATCTCCCCATGATTTATTGAAAAAATAATAAATAAATGGTAGATAATAATTATTATTAATTGTGATCTTATTATGATTCCAATAATCAATTTATAGTCACATTGATTCTTCTAACTTCTTTAAAAAAGGAATCGGTGCACCCCATGGAAACACCATTGGATGAATGAATCCCTTTTCAAGATTCTCCTTGAGTTTTGAGATTTTTATTCAATTAATCTAAGACAATATGATCCATTATATATAGAGTAGGTAAAATATATATATCACCAGGTATTATTTCTATTAAAGAATAAACATCATGATTTAGAGGAAGGCTAGGAAACTATTCCAAAAAAATCAAATAAATATTTTACTACATGAATATATTTGATATTTTGTGTCTCTCCAATCATATAAAATAAAAACCCAATTTGATTTTGAATTAAGTCCCATGTAATGGATTTAATTTCAATTATAATTTTATATTTATTAATTCAAATATTGATAATAAAAGGCTGTTTTAGAATATCAAACATGTATTCCATTACTCAACATTTTATGTAAGATTTATGTAAATAATTTCACTCTATTCCCAAAAAAAAATTAATTCAACTTTTTGAGGAATAAAAATACTTTCGGGAAGTACATTCCCACATACATCAATTAGAGAAAAATTATATACATGAGATCCAATAATCATACAACTATGGATTTTCACATTTATTTCAACAGCTAATTATTTATATTTTTCTATGACATGCTTAAAAAATTCATCTAATATAAATGATTTTGAATATCCTTTATCTAATATGATATTATCCTTTCTAGAGTGGATGCTATGAATACCATTCAAAAATTGTTTATCATAACCCACATCGATAATAGTTATCATAATATATTTCCCATTTTTTATAATATTTAGTGGTAGTTTATGATGATCATCATTATTAAACTCCATATTTGACCTCTAGTTTTCATAATTCCTATAATCCATTCATTTAAAACACTAGAGTAAGGGTGTTGCATTATATTGTTCTTTTTATCTATCATTATCTAACATTATCTTCCTATTAATTTTATGTTTTATTACTAGATGACATTCCATTCCACACTTAAAACATTTTATAATCCATTTTTGACAATTTCCTCTATATTTCCATTCAAACATTGATCATAATGATACGCTAATATTCTTCTCTCCATGGTTTTTTAGAATTTCCTTTAACTAAATATTTTTATTATTATCAAATCTATGATATTGATGGTAACTCTAATATCCATTTTCACTTTTATAGAACATAAAAATATTTATTCATACATATTAATGGATACTATGGATAACAGCCATTAGAGACATGGTTTTGAGCTAGTAATGAAATTATAAAACATACATTCAATATGGATAATAATAATAAAAGTGTAGTAAAAAACTCTTGTACTTTTTTTTAATATATATTATCATATTCATGATCCTTATACATATGATACGGTAAGTTTATCTCTATCTTCATACAAAGAATTAGTGGAATGTACATATTAAAAAATAATTTATTAGACTATTCAACTCAATGGGATTAATTTCATCTAGTTACCTTGTGTTCTTGATTACATACTACAATTAATATAATTTTCGTTCCAAATTATAAATAACTAAAATAACATTTTAAAGTTCCAACACTTGAGATAAGATAATATAATTTTAGTGCTACTAATTCATTGCTCAATAGCTACTGAATTAATATAAAAAATAAAAGATGGTGGTTGTTAAATTATAATGGACTCAATAGATCATTTTACCTCTATTTCTAATTTATAAAACTAATAAGATTCATACTTTGAAAAAATATCAAAATAATATAATCATGGTTTTTCAAAACATCTCTAATAAAATATGGTTTCTCAAGAGAAAAATCATTACATTGTACTTCATATTCATCATTATGAAGTTTCCTTTATGTTTTATCAATTGATTATAACCAAATAATAATATTTTATTAAATAAAAATAATAATTAAATACCAAATATTATATAACCTTCCTAAAATTTAATATGTAATCTTATACATAAACATTTTTCTATGGTTCTCAATAAATAATTAGAATCCTAGTTTCTAAAAGAATCTAAAACATTGTAGGACATTATCTATATTGACCCACACATTTCATGAAAAAATATAATATCATAATAGAATAATATTTAATATATTGCATTATGGTACACACCAAAATATATTAGTAATAGAATCTTTTAAAACATTGTAACATAAAAAAACTTTTTTATAAGAGATAAAGATTGTATTGAACTTATTTCTTCCACACTATGGACTTCTTAGATAATTCATACATTAAAACATCATCCATATCATCGAGAAGGAAAACATATTAAAGCGTGAGATCTTATGCGTAGTAAGGTTGTGAAAGGGAGATTGTAATGATCACAAAAGCATAAAATGATGTTATTATTGATGAAAAATTACTTTAAAATACCAATGAAAGATTTTTTTTAGAAAAAAGTGCTTTCAAATTGAAATCAATTAATAAAATTATGAAAAATTCAGTAATATAATTGAAAAAAATCTCTAAAAATATCCTTGGAACAATTTCACAAAAGCTTCAAATCCTTGATTATTCTATAGGGAGGAAAATTTTATTCATACATTTAATGTCAAAATAATTAATTCTTTTACATTATTAGAAAAAATTCTAAAGTAAATACTTCGGAAAATTATTATAATATTTCATTTTCAAAAAAGTCAAAAAATAAAACATGGGTATAAATTATTTCAAAAATTCATAGGATAATATGAAAAAAAATCTTTATTTCCTTTTATAACATTTACATGGATGAAAACCGATTTTAAAATGAAGAGAGAGATACAATTTGTTTCCTGAAAAAATATTCATTTAGTGTCTTGAGTACATAAATGGAGGGAAATGAAAAGAGTAGTGTAATTTCTATAAGTAAACATATGAGAAAATTATTCAATATTTTATTGATAGATATATCATAAATTGTTTTTATCTAAAACTTAATCATAAACAATACTTTTCAACAATGATATTGGAGAATAAATCACAAACCTCAAATTAAAATATATTCAAAAGTTCTTTATCCACTAATATAATAAATTAAAATTATTTATAATTATATCAAAAAATATTTTGTATACATATAATATCTTATATGATTTACTTGTAATATAAAAATGACCATTTATTATTAATTCAATTTTAAAATGATCATTTCATAGGGATAACGATTCAATTTATCATAGGAATTTGAGTTCAGTATTTATGTTCCTTGAAATTTGACCGTGGTTCAATCATATCCATATATTTAATCATGATATAAATATCACATATATCTAATATATATAGAGGGTAATCTACAAAATATAGTGGTATATTAATAAATTAACCCATTCTAGGAGATGACATTCCTTATATATGCATGAAAAATGTTTTCATTTTTCCATGTATAGATCGAAATAAGAGTGAATAAGAATTAACCATTAATGAATATTTATAATATCATATATATTCATTTTTTGGGTCCATTATATAATTAATGAATTCTAAATAGAGAAATTAATCTAATAGCAAAATGGAGGTGGTATTGCACACAACTGCACGGGCGACGTTATCGCTTTCCAATGTATTGGATGGTAAAATGATAGATATGATATTATAATTATATAATTATAGTTATGTAATATATATTATTTAATATCATTAAAATCATAATAATATCCATCCATTAGATATGTTAAGGGAAAATAAACTGTATTTCTACGTTGAGGTGGTAGTACATATGTATGTATGAGTAATTCTTTAGTTTCCCATTTGATTGAATAGATTGGGGATATGAGTGGTAAATTAATAAAAACCTAATTTTAGTATATATAATATACTAAACTTATTATTTTATTATGAATAAAAGATACGTAAAGGATATCGAATAAAAAATAAATTTTAATAGGTTGGCTAATAAGAATGTGCATTCTCTAGTATGCCTCCCTCAGATACCTTCATAAGGACCCATTGAATGGTGCTTTTTTAGAAAACATATTTAATTTATGTATATGTACGTTGATAAGAAAATATGGTATGGTTTGGTTGAGCTATACGGCTCAGGGAGGTGTCATAATAAGATATAAGGGGTGTCCTTTCACAAGGGATGGAATGAGAATACATGAAGTAATATAGATAATTTAAACATTTATAATGTATTTCTAATGTATATTTATTAAAACAATACAAGTATTTGATGAAAAATATGTTATACATGAAATATCATCATCCAATTAAATTTAGAAAAGTGTCTTATTCAATTTATATAATATTAAGGTTTTAACCCCTTCGTAATCTAAATGTAATATTAACTGAGATAACAAATTTCTAAAACTGGAGAAGTTATAAATTTTTTTATAAGGAAAAAATCTAGCATAAATAGCCAATGGATAATTTGTTTTACTATTTATCATCATACTTATCATATTTTAAGATATTATACAATTTAAAATAATTTAACAAATAATATTTTCTATAAAATATCATTACATTAATTTTTTACACAATTCATATATTTTGACATTAACAGAAATAATATAATATTTTAATTCGAATATAAAACATCGAAAATTCCTATGATTTTTTATTAATCTAAAAAATTCATCAAAAATTATAAATACCCAATAACATATTACTTTTAGTGTTCTAAAATTCATAAAAATGATTTTTCTACTCCATGCACAAGCACAGTATCTGTGTTGTATAAAAAGTTTCGATAATTATTTCATCACTGAAAATCAAAAATAAATTACCTTGATTAAAAAATAATTAATATTTAAAATAAATATTTTCATCGAAAAATATACACTTTTATCACTATAAAAAATATAGACATATTAAAATAAATAGATTGATATTTTGAAATATTATCTACATAAAATAATATAAAAGTCATTATTAAGAGAAAATGGGAAAAAATTCAATATATTTCAAACATGTATGAACATAAAAAAATCAACTAACTTTTAGGATAATTTCATCGGTTATTTAAATTTTAAATCATCATCTGAAAATATTAACCACGTTTTCCATATTTTAAACTTATTTAGGCGATAAAATTTTATCAAGGTAACCATTCATAGTGATAAATAAATAGAAGAGTTCTATTGACCATATTTTATTCTCATGACTATAAATATTATGATCACTTACCATGATTTACTTTCTTTTAGTTTCTTAAATTAATTTCAAAATAAGTGTAAAAACACAATGATTTTTTAAGTAGAATTTTATGTATTAAATTGGATTTTTTCTTATCACATATCAAGAATGTACATAAGATTAATTATAAAATATTTGATTAAAAAGATAATATATGGATTTTGAAAAATTAATATAAACTTAATAATTAATTTAATTTATTAAAATAATTACAAAATACATGAATAATAATATTTTTTCATAAAAAATATCTCTTTTAAATTAGTTTTTTTTTGTTCATTTAATTATTAATTTATTAAAAATAAATTCATCTTATACTTGTGTAACCATTTTTTTTTATAATATATGTTTACATTTTCATCCTCTACAATCCACTGGTTTAGCAATAACTGTCACAGTAAAAAAATATTATAATAGTATATAACATTTTATTAAAAATTGGTGTTGTGTGTAAAGAAAGATAACAATGAAATTAAATTTATTTATAGATAAATATATAATAACATATTGGGTTGTTAGATACCCCTTCTTATGTTTCTATTCCTCAGGTAATAATGATGGGTATAACATATGATAATTCTTGAATGGAGTCTACTCTGGATTAATAACGGATAAACATTCACATTTTTTATAATTTTTGTTTCCTATATAACTGGTCCTCAAAAAATTAAACCAAATGGTTCTCTTTGGTATGTTAGATAATTGTGAGATGTAATGATTAACATATGGTAATGATGTAAAATAATAATTTGATATCTTCTATTGTTATACAAGATTTATCAGTAGCCTAAAATATGGACATGGGGTTGATATGAAGGTATGCATTTAGTTATTAGGATTAGGTATTAGACCATTTTTATAATATACAAGATACAAAGGAGGAAAATTATCTAGTTGTGGAACGTAGTGTGTTAGGATTCATTGCAATTATAAGGATCTAACATTTTTATCTAACAATATGAGATTCCTACAATGGTTACTATGTTCGTGGAGTTATACACTTTGTGTAGGAATTCTTAGTTTATTATGAGGTATAACATGAACTCCCATGAGGATATGATTCATTATCAATGAAATATAACTCTATCTGAAGTATATTTTGTTGATGTTGGGTGTCAAATTAGAACCTAAAAATTGATTTTCATTATATGTATTCATCCACAGTTTATTTGAGAATTATAATAAATATATCTTATGTTTGTCCACTATATTTAATGGTTATGCATGAGACCTCATTCGTGGTTATCTATTGAGTTTTACTCAGACCCTTATCAGGAGGCTATGGTGTAAGGGTACCTCTTTAGACTTTACATTTTAGAGGTTTTGATTGGAAACTTGAAATGTATTAATTGATTCATCATGATATGTTTGATGGGATTTTGAGACTCTATGTTATGAGGATATGGGGTGTTAATAAAGCCATATAACTAATATTTTTCAATGTAACATCCAATTATGTCTGTTTTGGTTGGTGTTTAGTTGTATTTTTGCATTATTGTCAATCTCTATTATTACATTCAATATGTTATCACATGTATCAACGTCTTTTCTAACAAGAACAATGATTTAATATGAAGATTTTTTTTATGCACTATTATTTCACACATTGATATAATGGTTTACTCTCCCAATGGTAACACACTAGATCATCACTATTAGTCGATATCCACTAACTTATTGGGAGGTTCACCTTTATTTGAGACAAAAATAATGGTCTAAGAAAAAAAAAGTGATCTATGGTTGTGGGTTGTCACACATGTAATGATTAATCTTGAAAAAGTTATTCAAATAGTGATGGTGGTACAAGAATATTCTTATTCATTTTTAAAATCCCTCATATTCAAGGATTTTCCAATGATTTTTTCTCATTATTATTCTTTCTGGTCTTGAAATTGGTGTTATTCAGTAGATAATGAGGAAGATAATTTTCTATTTGTTGAAGGAATGGGATAATATGTTACTATAATAGAAAAAAAAATTAATAATTTATTGATGATGTTTCTTGATTCTGGGATTATCTTGGAAAATCTACTTGTAGTATCTCAAAAAATTTATTAGAGTTGAAAGAAAAGCCAACATCAATTTGATAACCAACATAAGGATAGAATTAAGTTCTAAAGATGAAATAAAAAGTTTCTTTTATCATGATTTTGTAATATAAATATAATTTGGGAAGGGATATTTTTTATTAACATTTATATTTAATGAAACCAATTTTGGATTATATGGGATTTGATTATTCTTCTTCTTGGAAGAAACCTTTTATGTATAATTATTTTTTCAAAAAAAAATATCCTATTCTATGATAAATACCTAATGGGTGGTCACTAGAAATATATATTCTCCTTACTAATGATTAAATAATTAAGAATTTAAAAGACTTGTATTTCTTAATAACACATCACTATTCAATACAATAGATTTTGGAAGATGTGGGTCCCAAAATAATTTCTATTAATATTTACTAACATAAATGATTTTTAGCAGAGATTTTTTTTCCTTTATTTCATGAGTAAATCCTGAGTACCATTAGAAAAATCACTTTCTATATTAATAGTGGTTTTTTAAAACATATGTCTAGAAATAAGTTTAATATTGAAAAAAATTTCGATGTTAATTGTCGACATATTATTTATTGATAGAATGTGAATGGATGAATTGTGGGTTTATTTGAAATATCTATTCAAGAATATTCTTTAATTTTAACCATTATTTATATGTTAGTTCTTAAAAAACCATAGTATCATTATTTAGTTATACAATGAGGTTGTGTATATGATATATTAGAATGATATATATTACATCAAAAATTTTGAAGGAGTTCAAATGTAATATTACAATTAGAATGATAATATTTAAACACTTAACCTATGAGACTTTAACTTCCATAACATTCCATAACTCTGTGTAATTCTTGATATTACATGGATTTGGAATAGATGATTAAGAAACACAAATGATCAAAATCAGATAAAAATTCATGGAAGGAACATGAAGAGGAAAATTTGTAACTAAAGTTTATTTATTCTATAATCTCATATACCATCCAATATATAATTAAATATAAGTATATATTTATACTGATTAGTGAATTTTAAATTTTTATACCACTATGATTAATACATATATGGTTTTATATCAACCTGATTTTTTATTATTTGAAGAAAATAGAATACATACGTTAGTGGTTTAATACACATGACTTAATTGGGTATTCATTTCTCACATATATTAGATGTATTCATGTTATTTAAATGATTTTATTTACATGTTAGTTAGAGAAAATTGATCCCATAAAAAATCAGGAGTTTTCATGGTGAAATGTTAAGGAATATTACTTTTGAAATAATTTATAACAATAAATCCAGGAAACATAACATTTAGAACAGATTAATATATAACAAAATGGGTTTTTTGAAAAGTAAAATGGAAATTTACCCACTATAATTAGAGAATTTTTCCCGAGGATCCTATAATTTTATAAATAATTGATTACTATAAATAGTTGACCCATGCATGAAACCATATTGATGATTGATTATATTTTGAAATATGATCACAATCACTATGGATGCGTATGATTTCATTTAGGTATTCAATTTTTTTTGATATTTATGTTTTAATTCTGTGATTATTATCTATAGAATGATTATTTTTCTTGTAAAACCATTTTTCTTATGATTTTCTATGATCGAAGATATTTTTATGATAATAATAACTAGTAGTAAACTTTTTATTAAAAAATTTATTGGGAGAGGAATAAATTATGAAATTTTTAAGAAAGATTTAAGTATGAGGTTTTAGTTTTTTTATAATGGTCTAAGAGGATATATTTCACAAATAGGAGTGCATATTGATCTTAGTTTTCATCAACCTTCCACATTGATTTATGAAAGATGATTTAGATGTATAAAAACATGGTTATATTACTATAATATTTTTTATAGATTTATGGATTCTAATCAGTGAACCAATTAAAATATTCAATAAATTTTTTATACTTAGTTACATTAGTAGGTTATATATTATTAATATAATTCAATGTTCTTGTACCATTGGAATTGTTCCCTTACCCCATTGTGCTAATATTTTCATTCACTATGAATTTTAGAACATTTTTTATCTTCTAAAGTGTTTAATTGTATTAATTTATTTGTCAATATTTTTTATATAATGGCACTATATTATTGATTATGAATTAAATTTCTTATAGATGGAATGTTTTACAATTTTTTTTTAATATTTAATCACATACCCTCTTAAAGAAACCATATATGGATAATGACCAGTTATTGAATAAATTAATTGAAATTTAATTTTTAATTTTCTTAACGCCCATTTCATTACTATATTTATGTGAATTAAAAAATTAAAAAATGTGAAAAAGAATACCAAAAATAATAAACAAGCATTCATAGTAGTAAATTATCAAATCTATATATGTAATCACACTATAAATAACATGAAGATCATAAATTTTCATGTGATTCAAATCCAAAAAAATATTTCCTTCATTCTAGTTTTGTATTTGATTATGATAATTCTAACTATCTACCCATTTAGAACATAGGACTGAACATTAAAATATAAAATGAGGAAGTGATATTTTAAATCCACTACCTTAAGTATATTTTAAAAAACCATTTCATAATAATGATGTGGAAATGCTAATCAAGGACCACCAAACTCATAAGAAGCCACTATAAAGAGCAGAAATGACCAAAACATATCATCAACTTGAATAAATAATAATGAAAACTATTCCAATACCATAGACATAAACCCTATTAAGATAGGTAGGATGATACTAAAATGAAGGAATGTGGAGAAAAAATTACATTATATTGAATGGGATTTATTGCTTGAATCTGAGACTTAAATCCACCTAGCAATGACCAACAGATCCCTAAATAGAGCCAATAATATGAAGCATTTAAAATAGATTTGTTTTATTTAATGGAATATTATTCGGAAAAATATTTTATATAAAATATATACATATATATATACAAAAGTTTATAATGTTTTGAACATATCCACTTTTCAATTATGACATAATCCAATAATCATAGCTCGATATCCCCAAATCCAATGGGATCAAAGCAATTTGAATTATACACTATATAATATTTTCACAACATTTTGGAGACCACTAAACCAAAATTCACGAACATACATGAATCAAGGATAAAATATATAGCCTCTTCCATTAAATCGACTGAAAAAAATAAGAAAAATATGATGCATTTCCTATCACTACAGTGAAATAACTCCACCATCCTTAACCTTTGTGTCATTACAATTTCTTATAAAATCATCCATGGTGAATCATGAAACATAATTACATAACCAAACCAATAAATATGAAAGAGGTAAAAACTGATATAATAATATATAAAAAATCTCATTTCCCAAGCCTCATTCTATTACACACCTCCTCAAACCATAACATCACAGAACACAACGCAACATACGATGCAGTAATATCTCCTCTCACCTCAAGTAACCGGTAAGGATGATATATAATTGTACATGGTGTGATACATAAATTTAGATATAAACCTACCATTCTACTTTTATAGTTCTCTATCTAAATTTTAATCTCCCCGACCCCATTAATATTCAATGTAAAGGATCAGGAGAAATATAGTCCATTTCACATTTCATTTGAGGTAAAATATTAATTATATAATTTTTAAATTTTATTTGTGGATTATTCAAAAATTAATTTTTTATTTATATATCTGGTATAAATAATTATTTTTCATTCATTCATAAGAATTATAGTTTCGTTATTTACATAAATGAAATTTTATATTCCATTGAGAAAATGGTGAATGATTTGTAAATTTTTGTTATAAATAATAACAAATATAACACTCAAGAGTATAAAATTAAGGTAGTTTATTCTAACACCACTTATTATTATGAATGTCACTTTTTCGAATATAAATAAGAAATGAATTCTTGGACAATATATATATATATATATATATATATATATATTAATGAAGTAATACAATTTTGAATCATTTAAAATCTGAAGCTTCTTTATGATGTAGAATGATCAAATCCCATTTTGATGGAAATGAGGATTTGGGTAGTGGACTATTGTACCTAATACATGTTTTTTTATATGAAAAAATATTTCCCATGAAATTAATGTCTATAGGATCTTTATAACCATAACTGAATAACTTTATAAATATTTTTATTTGTCTCTTATGGTAAATATGTTTAACACCAAATAAAATAATATGGATTTTAAGAGTGAACCATTAAATCAATCAGGAAAAACTATTATGATTCTCTATCCAAACCAATGATCTGACTCAAGTTACAGAGTAAGCATTATGATTTAGTAAAATTCTTCAGAATCCTATGATATATAGATTTCTTATAGGTCATCACAAGGGATTAATATTTAAATACAATGATCCAACTATCTACTGAGAGGATATTAAGAGTTACTATTTTTCTAAATGGTTAATGTCTATGAGAAATGAGATGAATTCAATGTAAACTAAAATATTTTTGAATATAGTGGATTCACATGAATTGGTGAGACTCATGGGATACATGTGCGGTTTTTTAATTAAGATGATATGATGGTATATTGTCTACTAATTAATCTTAATTGGAAAAAAATATGAATAACCAAATCCATTGTATTGACAATATAATAACTATTTAATTTTTTGTAATGATAAATAATATTAAGATACACATTTTTATAATATCATAATTGGACTATGATATACATCCAATGAATTAGAAAAACATTTTCCTTAAAATTAATCTATATAAAATTTATATAAAACTGAGCCCAATGGTTTTGAGTATTTAAAACTACTATAAGGGTATATATGTTTCAGAAATAAATTTATTAATAACGAAAATAATCATAGAATTATGGATTGATTATCTAATAGTGTATTTTTGATTCATTAAAAATTCAGATAAGTCTTTGGTATACATTTATACCTATGGTAGCACTATGGATTTTTGGTATATATTTAAATAACATACCAAATATCAAAAATTAAATTCTAACATTACATTTTATAAAGGTATGGTCATGAAAATGTTTCTCATTGAAGGTAATGGGTGAAGTAACAAACATAATAGTTGTTATTATGTAGAGAAATTGATCTAATAGGTTTTCTGTTCCCATTTGGAATATTTTAATTGGTAGTTCTCTAAAGATCATTGTCAGAGATACCTCCATAAATTGGTCTTTACTATAGAAAAAATGTGTGATTTATATAAATTATCACTTTCATTCTAATGAGAATTATTTGAAATTCATGGTTGATATTTCTATTTGATTCATGATTAGATCCATACTGATTCAAATTTTACCTACATTATACAATGTTTTATATGATTTGATAATTTCTAGTACATAAAAATACAATCTATTTTGAGTGTTTTTGTGTTAAATTGAAAAACAAACTTATGTACTTACAAATTAAAAATGGAATCCTTTTCTCATTTATAGGTGTATATTTTTTATTTATAAATTTATAAAATAATGATTTTGGTTTCCTATTATTTCTCAAAAGTAGATTTATTAGTTTAATGTGTTCTAAATAATCCACCCACATGGATTAAATTATAGAGGTAGAGTATATAATTTCACAATATAATGCAATGGAATATATTTCGTTTGAGATGTTCCTTATTAAATATGACATGTTTTTATATATATGGGCCGAAATGGTTCCCTGGATTGAAAATATTTCACATTTACTCTCTCCAATAATATGAGGTCTCATAAAAGCACTTAATACATCATTAAAATACAATCTCATTCATGTAAAAATTTAGAGGGTGATGTAATGAATTATTTCATGGAATAAATGATACACTAGTTGATCTACATAACAATCCATTGACATTGTAGTGTAATGAGGGTCATGTAATGTCTTTTATTATTATATTTTTGTGACACTGTATTGTTAAATATAAATTCTTAATGTTTTTTTAAAAATGTTACATCACATGAGAACCATAAGATTCATTATTTTTTGAAATATATTTTATATTAATAGTGGAAGGATAAAAATAAATGATATTATGAATTTTAGATCTATATAATTGATTATACCCATGGATTATTATTTTTTTAATGATATTCATGGTATTGTAATGTGGAGTGCCTTATAGGTGATTCAAAGAAGAGTATCGAGGTAATAATTCAAGACTTTTTATTTTGATTGAACTACTAAAGAATGTAAAATAGTATTTCATATGTATTGTTATTAATATACTTTGGGGGTATATGATCACTTCTTTCTCTTTACTAGTGGGGGAAATTATATTGAGATTCAATTATATATTCCTACTTTTCAAAGGTGGTATTCCTCCCACCATCATCATGTTGATAATGGATTAATTCATCAGAAGGGATGAAGGGATGTGGGATCATCGTATCAAAGATAATTTACCTAGATTTATAAGAATCTTACAATGAGGACATTTTCAAGAATCACATCCCAATTAAATATCTATAAAACATATTAATTACACATCTCATATTATTAGTATAGAAGAAATCATTTTTTTGTAGGGTAGAGTATATTGTATAAATTTTGTGCTAATATATTTTCATCATAGTAGAGTATGATGAAATCTTATTTTTATTACCTAATGATTAATATATCTATAGTTTAGTTCTAGAAATTTAATGAAATTATGTTCAATTAAATCCGAATATAGAGGTAGTCATGACATATGGTCCAGTGGGGGCATTAATTATTTTGACTCATTTAGTATACTCATAGTTTATTGTCTGGTGAGAACACTAATGGATTAGATTTTAGTGGGTACACTATACATGTTGAATCACTATTGGTGGGAACTCTTGTATTATGGGGATGTAGATGATGGGATTGGACCTCGTACTGGAATCCTATATATCCTATTATAGATATTAGTGATAAACTAAATAGTATGGTATTTGTAGTTTATGTTCATATATCCAGAATAGTTCATGTTGTTTAGTGTCAAGAATAAAGAATGTTGACATCATGAAATAGATTAAAATAAGGGTACGAGTGGGGGTCACATTTAGGATCCATAGATAGATAAAGTCTATGTGTAGGGATTATATATTAGTTGGATGGAATATATTTAGTGTAAATAGAAAAAATGGATATATCACTAAGAGGGTCATGAAATAGATGTTTCTTGAGTGATCTAGGTTTGGTGATGACTTGTACAAGTAAAGAATGATCTCATGAGAAAACGCATCAAATTCCACCACTTCTGTGGTAAATTATTTACCAAAAATATGTCTAAACATATATGTTCAAAAATTGCTTTTATAGAATCTAAGGGTTTCACAAAACATTGGTTTCTGTGAAACTAAATTATTTGTGAGAGAAGTGTTCTTAATGGAGTGGTTCATGATGATATGTCCTCAAGTGTTTTTAATTCATTAATGGTCTCATATGAGTTAACTCACACATCCTTTCTCATCTATAGGAGCTCTGGAATCCTTATCATGATATGAGGTTTAGGGAAAGTGGAGTTTTCTACACATGGATACTACTTCTCTCAATCTTCCATGTAATCTAAAATAAATTATGGGTTATGTATAGTCATATATTTCCTGAATGTTTCCTTATGCACAATTCATGGAATAAGGAATTGTGTGCTTATATAATTGATGGTTTACATAATTACTTCAAAAATTGATTTTTGGAACTAAATTATATTTTGTGTTAATATACTTTTTAAATAAAAATCCAATTTCCCTGTAATCCTTCCATATTTATCTATATCAAATGAGTTTTATTGTTTAAGAAAATAAACCATCAGAATTTGATCAGTTTGAGGAAAGGATGATTGAAATATTGGGAAACATGAGGACTATGGAATATTTATCCATTATGTTCACACAACAAGGGGATGAAAAAGTTCATTTCTTCGATCTAAGTAATGTATTCAGAATATAATATGGAACTAACAAAATTTATATAACCATATTCAATCCAATAATTTCCCATTACATGTTTATTATAAATATCCAATGTAATAATGATGGTTTTTGATGATGTCCAACATTTTTTGAACTAAGGTTTCATTTGAAACACTTCATTAATAAAAAATTCAATGTGATGATATATTTTAGAAATATCCATACTTTTAATGATTAATCAGACCATCCATGATTAAGAGTACTTTTCAAAATTTCCCCACCAACCTTTAACAATACTAGATAAATGGATTTCAACTAGTCTATATTTTTTTCCAATTTTATCTAATAGATGATGAAAATTAATGAACAATTTAAATGACACCTTAGATACTAGATATTACCAACCCACCAAATTGTAAAGCATCAACTTGGGATAGATCAACATGATTACATTTCTAGAAATAGATATTGCAGTAATCCTTTATGATGTTGGATGGTGTCATGCACCTAACAGTTGAGATAAATGCACCTAAATGTTTTTTTTCCATATTCAAATGGTAATTTTTTTGGAAAATATTTCTTCAAATTTCCAATAGTGAGGTAAAATTATGTTACTCTTGATTAAAAAATTTTGAATAGCATTTGTATGGTGAAACATTACACACTATATACTAAACCATATCTCATAAACTATATTAATATCAACCATGACACTAGCCATGATAATATATAGGATTGAGAAATATATTGGATATATTCCTTGAGGTGAATCACATATGTGAAGGAAATTTCTTTTTTGTTTTGGTCACTATGAACTAACTTTAGAGGTCAAATTCATGAAATGTTGAAAGAAAAGGCAGCGTGACATCATAATTTCACGACTACTTCTATGAAGACCTCATCCAAAATCTTCTAAGAAAGTTTTCCCTATAATAAAAAAAATTAAATATTCACCAAAAATGAATTCTGATTTGTTTTCAATGAATTGATAATATTAAGGGTATCAAAATAATTGCTAAAATGTTTTATGAGTTCATTATAGTACTGAACATCAGGTTTAATGTTGGGAAACATTCCACAATGTCCAATGTGATACTTGAAGTGGCAAGTATGTTGTATCATATAGAACATTGGATTCTCTCTAACATCCCTATCAAGAAATAGATTGATATATTATTATAAATTTCAAGAGAGAAGGTGATGTGGTGGATAAATAATACAAAACATAATTCTCTTGAGAGAATTAATTATCATATTATCCCATCATGAATGAAGGATGATACACTGATGGGGGTATACATGTGAAGAAACTAACAAATCCAAATACAAGGTTGGAGGGATTTCTCATAACATTCCCCAATGGATGGTTTTTTAGTTAGGGGTTCCCATGTGGGGTTAATACACAACACCAGTTTCATGGAAGTGCTAATGGAGTGTGGTTGGAACATAAAATCATTGACCTAATCCTAGAAATGAAGTTTATGTTATTTGTTCGTATGAAAAAGTTAGAATTTTTTATGTATATATCTAATGATTTACAATTTATTATATGTGTTCCTCCTTAATTTTCATTGGAGGAATGTATTAAAACCACATTTCCCTTGAAACATATAACTTTTATTCAAAAATTAGAACATATTTGGAGTTTATCCAATGAAAATAATCAAGTTTGTATGGGCTATTATCATTTTTTCTACTCTATGTTCTCTGTCACCCCATATAACACTCTGTGAAATATCATTAATGACAATAAAGAAGGATCATATAATGAGAATTTTAATCTACATGCCTTAAATGGATGGGTGTTTTATACACACATGGATAATTGTGTTAGTTGAAATTAAAATGTCTTATTATTATTTCCATACTAATTTCACTATCACTGATGGGTCAATAAATGGTTATTAACCAGAGTTTGTGATGATTAGAATCTGAAAATAATATGACAACTCCATTTTAGTTATGATAATGAGATCACTTAAGATCATATTACATTATTGGAAATGGGTTTACCAAAATTAAATATCTATGATTGTGCTCAAATTTTAAAATATAATACATATATGAAAAACTAAAAGGCAGCATGATTATGGAAGATAAGGCTGCATTGGCCAAAGGCCAAAAAGGTAATGTAATGGACCCCACCAGGGGAACCCATCCATCTAAGTGGATAATTTTTAATAAGTGTTAGATTATGGGGAGTATTTGAGGCCCATAATCAATTAAAATGGATAATACAATGGGGGTGGCACTAGTACATACATGGGACACCCTAGAATGCAAGCCTATTAGTAGGATGATGCTTTTGGAACCACTGTGTCTCTTCATATAGTCATAATGATAAATAATATTAGGATTTTCATGAAAGAAACATATTATAAAAGATTTCACCTATCATTGGTGGTATGGAATGGGACCTAGAGAATCATTACATGAACGGTGTAGTGGGGGAATATGTAATATACCTCTTTAACTCATCACCCCTTAACCGCATCCTACATAAGTCAGAGTATTCCTAGGACTTTTTTGAGTCTCCCAAATCGCATAAGGAAATTAAAGAATACCAATGGTTGATAAAATATAATTGGGGGTCGTTTACCCTTGTACGACACACCACCTTCAATCAATGCCTTTATTGATTTTTTGGAAAGTTATGTCCTTTACTCATAAATTTCCCTCCTATTTACATTTTAAATTACATAGCATAAAATCCATCAAAGATCTATATTAATCAAACTATTTTTTTTAAAATATAACATATAATTTATACAAAATCCCTATTAATAGATAAATGAATCCCCAAGCACAATATGATAAGGCTACCTATGTGAATCATCCGGTGGAGCCCCTAATCGATACCTCAATTCCCCTATATCTCTATATGTCTTCAAATAAACAAAGAATCCAACAATTTGACTATGAATCAAAAAAATGGATTTCCTTTTTTAAATGTATTCCAATTGTTAACCAGTTAACCCATTCACCGAGGATGTTTATTAGTGGGTGAATACTATAACTACTGGAATTTCCCGAATTCTCTTAGAGAACCCCAGGTATGTTGACAAGTATCATGTTTACATTAGTTTTAATAACAATTCCCTACACCAATAAATTTTTAACACAGTTACAAGAAATCATCATAAACAATAAAATACAATGGTAATACAAAAATTATACTAGAAATTATGATATCAAATCCAAAAAAACAAAACATTAGTTTCTAAGGCCTACTCAAATTAATAATAATAAAAATCAACGAAACTAATTTCATGAAATTGTGTCCCAACCATGGATGGATATCACCTACTCATGAGTTGATAAATTATCTTGAAAACACACCTTATCCCCACTAAAAAATCTCCAAATCCAATAAGATTTTTCCACCACATCACCATTTCATTATTGGAAAGTTACCAAACGTTATGTGAATGTTTGTTGACTCATTTCATATTCCTCGTCAAAATGAATCCAACAACGTCGAAATATTAAACAAAAATATATATAAATTCAAAAATCATTTCTATAATTTACTAAATGCTATATTATTATAATTCATAACCATAACATCACATCAACTTGAATCTAAATTACATAATTTAATAACAATAATATCAATTCATATCCCAAACCGGAACAAAAAAATACTGATAACTCAACTCCCTAAAGAAAACAATAATCACTTTCCACCCAGAAACCCATTTTCATCAACCATCCAATCACATACACAAAATAAACCATCACGTTTCATAAAAATTGATTTTCCTATAAGTAATCATTGATTCATTTATGACTGATCAAATTAGATATTTATATTCTCAAATAAATTCGACAATTAAATTGTTTTTAGTTTAAATATAGGGTTATACCAGTAGATTGGAATGAAATCCGAAAAAATTAAGGGTTATGAGTCATTTCTATGGTATAGGGAGTGTAAAATCCTATATCTAACCTTGGATAGACAATTTTCATAGGTTGAAAAGCATGGGAAAATACTCCAATTCATCTGGTTAAAAAAATAGATCATCCTAGGATAGAAAATGTTCTTTTTTATAGATTGTTTCAGATCGTTTTCTAAATTCCCAACGGTTCTGTATCCGACAATGCATGGACCTGCATTCCAAAGGCAGGCGTTCACTGGGTGATTTGGCCAACGACACTTAATAAATCGCATTGGTCGAGAGGATGGGAAGTCAGGATCATCTCACCCTTTTGGGGGAAATTATTTCCTTTTCCGAGACTCTCTTATAGATTTAAGATGTATTCATATGTTCGCGAACCTTTGGTTTGTACCCAAGAATAGTATCCATGGACTTCTCCTACTGGGAAATGGTCAGCTGGAGGCAGGGTTTCAGAATCATTTATTGCCGAGGTTTACTATCCCTCATTGGATTAATGTCCCCAAGGAGTCTGGACTCACTGAGGCGGTACTAGGGTTGGTGCGATGGACTGACATGAAGATAGCCGGATCAACCGGTTGTTGGGCTGGAACCTCAGGGAGGTTTCCTACATACCCTACCTAGGAGACAGGGATCAAAGTCCATGTAGTTCGAATAAGAGTGTCAGAGATCTGATGTGAAGGTGGAGGCAGGGTTTCAGAATCATTTATTCTCGAGGTTTACAATCCCTCATTGGATTAATGTCCCCAAGGAGTCTGGACTCACTGAGGTGGTACTAGGGTTGGTGCGATGGACCGACATGAAGATAGCCGGATCAACCGGTTGTTGGGCTTGAACCTCAGGGAGGTTTCCTACATACCCTACCTAGGAGACAGGGATCAAATTCCATGTAGTTCGAATAAGAGTGTCAGAGATCTGACGTGAAGGTGGAATAGGGGGGTCCGTTGGTGGTCGGGCTTAAACCACATGGAGGATTCCTACTTATCCCTGTGTTAGGGAATCGAAGTCCTTGTTGTTCAAAAAGGTGTGTCAGAGAGCTGACATGAAGGTGGACCTGGGGGTCCGATGGTGATCAGGCTTGAACCTCATGGAGGCTTCCTACCTATCCATTTGGTAGGGAATCAAAGTCCTCGTAGTTTTCATAGGTGTTTCGGAGAGTCGATGTGATGGTGGACCTGGGGGTCCACTGGTGATCAGGCTTGAACCTCATGGAGGCTTCCTACGTAACCCTGTGGTAGGGAATCAAAGTCCTCGTAGTTCGCATAAGCTTGGGGCTTACACTCTGAGGAGGCCTAGGAGAGGATTTCATGGTCGTTGCTTAATCTAAGCCCATGTGAGTCATGTTCGGTGTGAGAAACAAGTGTCAGCAGGGACCAGATGATCACGTCATGAAAGGTACGTCTATGAGAACTGAGGTGGTGCTTACGTATGGATCGGCCCATAAGGTCGGGGCTTACTCCGGGATGGATGCCCGGGGCGACAAAGTGCAAAGGGGGGGGGGGGAATAGGTACTCTTGTGCCCGTCACCTCTTTTTCTCTTGAGGGAAGTACAGAAGCGCATTGGGGATTCCTTTTGATGAGTATTTTACTACCCCCCAAAGAAGGGAGAAGTGTCCTTGCCTCAATGAGTGGAGGGTCAGAAATGGGACTCCCTAGCTCAGACTCCACATTACCTTGGGAATGAGGTCCCATGATTGTTTCATGAATCCGCTCAAGGGCCAGAGCAACCCCTTCATCCCTGCTTACCATGGGTATGTGAACTCAAAATGGCGCTCTGATGCACCTGATGGTTACATCACACGGGTTCGGTGGCTCTGGTGGAGGCCTTGGCTCAGGGCCGATGAATGGGATGATGAGGAGGTTACGGAGGATCAGGTCAGATTGGGAAAATTTTATCTGGCTCGGGGAATGGGAACATCAAAGGGTTAGGTGGGCCACACCGGGGTATGGGTGCTGGAGCCCTTTGCGTAGGAAGGTGCTATGAAGCTGTAGAAGCCGTCTGTGATCCAGGGTGGTCCACAGACTGATGGGTATTCCACAAACCATGGTGGTTCGCAGAACGGTGAGCATCCCGCGAACCAAGGTGGCTTACGGATTCGGGTTTGATCTGCGTACCAGGGTGGATCATGGAGGTTTTCATGCAACCAATGATGGCCAAGGGCGGCACTGGTCAAGGGTTCATCAGTCGGGGCTTCATCCTTGTAAGAGGGTGCTATGTGGTGTAGTGGATCGGAAAAGAGGCATAAACTCCTTGGACCGTGGGGAGTGCATCAGCAGAGGGGACATGTTTTATGGTCTTAGTTTCTTTGTTATTTTAAGTTCAGTGTTCACCATGTTATTATGAGTTTTTGGTTCCTTATTAGTTCACTAACAACTTTATACCTGCTTTGGTTTGTGGTTTGGAACATCGCAGTTTGTGAAATCCTAACCTCCTTCCTCCGAATTCTTTCCACCCGAATCTGATCGATCTCCTTTTGTCCCCGAATCCACCTTATTTTCATCCCCTCGATCTCATTTTATAGAGTGTGGAAAAGGATGTATCTATGTTCATACATCACCTTTTTTGGAGGCCCACGACTGAAAACCCGATTCTCAGACGACACGGTTAATCCGCAACTCACAGGGGTCATCGATCGCATCTCCCCCATGCACCAAATGAGCTCGGGGAGTGCTTCGTGGCTACATAGGGCTCCGCCTCCATTCCACAAATGAGAAAAGATGCAGACCTGACTGGTTTAGGCGGACTACAGCTGGGGCAGTTCGTGATGGTGAACCGGTTCGGCACCTGTCCCGCTTCGTGCCCGCGGAGGATCTCCGCCTCCATTCCACGAACAACAATAGTCCGTGGAGGGGGTGCTTCATGGAACCAGATGCATGACATCATCATTTGGTCCGGTCTATGGATCGGTTCAACTTTGTGCATCCTTCGAGTTTTCCCCATTCTTTCCTCCAATTTTATTGGGGAATTGGGTAGAATTTCATTTGCAGATTTTCCAGGACCCTACAAATACCCCCCATCAGAATTGGGTCCTTTCAGAATGAAGAGGAAGCCATTTTGATGCAGAGTGGTCCAGAAACATGGATGGGTTGCGGTAGAGGGGCGGACACTGTAGGGGACCATGCCTGTAAATATAGGGGGTCCCTTTCCTTGTCTTTTTCGGATTCTTCACAAAACCAGAGCCCTCTCTCTTTTTCGTCTCCATGTACTCATTCCTTCGTGAAACACCATGTCTGTGAACCAACTGCTATTTCTGTGGACCATTCCCCCTTCGTGGTCACCTTCACCCCCGGAGCAATCTTTAGTCGTGAACTAATACTTTTAATTAATTAAAAAAGTATGTTTTGATGGGCCATAGATGAATTCGCTTCATGGTTTCGATGCTTTGCGGACTGAGGTCGTGCTGACTTTTAAAAAGATTCTTAGTCCTCCAAGCATAATTATTTAAATCTGGGATTAGGATCCCGTGGAGCAACCTGTTTTTCGGTTTATTGGCCAACACCTCATGGGCCAGCATACCGTGAACCCCTTTATGTGGCCTGCTCACGAAGGATTCTCGATTACATTGCCATTCAGCCGATATTTTTATCCATATTTTATTACTCTAGACTAACCATTTGCCTGGTTTCTTCATAATGCAGTGAGAAAACATGGTTCCTCCCCACCATTCACCCAGGCCTGCCGTAGAGCCTCTCCCAATTGGCGATCAATGCCTAAAGGATCTGGTCGGCTCTATTATGGATGGATTCCACCACTCACCGCTGTGCTCCTTCCTTCCCGATCTGCTCTATGAGTCGCAGTAGGAGTACCCCTTTTCCAACAGCCTTCTAACCTACGGGTTTGGTTTACTATCTGATACGTCGATTCCAGTGCCTTCTCGTGAAAAACATTTTGGAGCATGGATCTTTACTACCAATATACCTCGATTGGTGATATCCTCCAGAGGGTGGCCTGCCTCAAGGGACACAGCTTCCGGATCTGTGTTGAATCACCTTCCTATGTCCCCGATAGGAGAATAACATCAGCAGGAAGGGGCAATTCACTGTTACCGGAGCATTTCCCGCAATGCCATGGTAAATGACCAGCATGGCTAGCCAATAGACAGAGACCTCAGGCCTAGAGGGGCATTTAAGTCATTGGATTGGGGGTGGCCCTTCTGGGTTCACCATGGCTGTGTAGTGTTTGAGGCAGAGTTGTTAGTCGTAGGCTTATATGAAGATGCCTGGGTGTCCAAAACCTATACCCATCGACCACAAGCCCTTTCTAGGAAACTTATGTGTCGTTGGAGTCTGGACACCTACCAATTTTACCTGGTCCATGGTGAGGTGGGTATTAGTCTTTGGAATGTCTTTTAGATCTCTGGGGTCCCCATCGTTGGGGGTATGTATGAAAAATTCATGCCTCCTTCTTCTGTGTGGGACAACGAAGAGAGGACTCCCCCTGGTGAAGGAGCTTATTGACCAGGCCCAGAAGCATTCAAATGATGTATATCTGATATAGGTGGTCCCATATCGTGAATGGGTCAAGGACATTGCTAGAGAGGGCTTGTCCATGACTCTCCCATGTAGGCCCAGGACCAGCCCTACGATGGAGTCCCGAAAACATAGGGGCAGCTATTGTCTGATCCTGGAAGAAGGAAAGTTCAATGACTGGAGCTAGGAGCTTATTCCGGACATTGATCGGCTGCTTCATCTAGCGGTGTTCTTGGCCGTGTTCCTGAGTGGCTGGCTACTACTCATACGCAAGGCTGGTGGTGTGCGAGTCTCTACATTCATATTGGCATCACACCTGGCTATTGGAAATGTCATCAACAGGGTCGTTCCAGTACTGGCCAGGATCTATTAGTTGCTTAGAAATACTACCGATCTAAGTCGGCCATACCAGGTATCCGGTCCTTTTCAAATACTCTATTGATGGTTGGGAGTGCATATCAAGAACTAATATACTTTCATCAACCCTCTTCAGATTCTGGGCACCATGTTCTAGCCGTACTTTCAACTGACTAGCGAGGTTATGCCTGAAGAGTGGGCGACCCAAGAGAAGGATGGTCAACAGACAGTTTAGAATATGTGTCTGTTGTTGATCCAGATCATGAGTTATGATCATTTCATCTTCCATCCATATCCCTTCCCACTCGGTGCAATTAAGAATACTATATCAGAGGAGTTTACTAAGCAGGGATACCTCTTTTCTCTTCGAGATGGCATTCTGGTGGCATGTATCAGTGGGGAGCTGATCTGCAAGGGGTACGTGCCTTTCCAATTCAGATGCCATTTTCGCTGTGTCCAGACATTGTGTCCTACATCACTCAATGGAGCCCATGAGAACCGTCATTTGATGGTGGCCATGCAACTGTGGTTGATGTTTCCCCGGGAATATAATGGTAGCGATGTTATGACTCCCGCCAACTCTTGGGTGCAATCGTATCTGAATGGCTAGCTAGGGATGTGGGTTCATACCATATCAAGCCCTAATCCATCGAAGGCCATGACGAAGCGAATGGGGAATGATGCTTCAACTAGGCCAGGAAAGGTTCTTCACCACCCTTCGGGTCCCGTGCTTCTAGGGAAGGTTTTAAAGGATAGAGGTTTAATCTCTCATTACCTCGAAGCCGCCCGAAGTGGGTTTGTTATCCCTACTGATGCTGGTTTCACGATGGCCTGGGGCCAATGGGAAAAATTAAAAAGTTGGTCATCCTTTTGCAGCCAGTACCCTCATTCTCTATGGCAGTATCTTTCGGAATCAGAGGTGGCTTTTGACAGGTTGGGTTACATATCTTCTCTCGTTGACATTCTTTATTATGCGGACCCAGAGAGGGTCGATCAGTATCTTCGGGGCATCGAGGCCTAAATCCACGCATGTCGAGGCTATGCAGTGTGGACTCATCAAGTCGAGTCCATGCTGTAGAGGGAAACTGATGAGTAGGAAGAGTGTGATCACTCCTCAGGGGGCAGTGATCTCGGTTGTTCCCCCACCGCGGCAAAGGTAATGGAACTTCCCTTTCTTTCTATGATGTCCCGCACACAGGTAGCTCGAGAGAGCTCCCGGGTGGCGGGGAGATCCAGAAAACAGATAAGGCCATTGATGCCCCCAACAGTGCCTACTGCTGCCAGACCCTCCCCGGTTGATCCCTCCAGTCTAGATGTTCCCATTATGGCCACATTCAAAGACTCATGGAGGATATGGGATGACCTGAGGGTCAGTGGATCAGATGAAGAGGTTTTTGTGTTGCTCCAAATGGGCCCTCTCAAGCTTCCAGGTATTGGGATGAACTTCGCTCCACCTCACATGCTGTTGGAAGAGGATCTGGGAAAAATAGTCACCTCACTGAAGGAGATGGACACGTACATTCATTCACTCCGGAACTGGCTTTATGGGTCTACCCGGGTGTCCATGATGATGAGACATCCCGAATTGTCTGATCCCAAAGAAGAGGTTGTTCCATTGGTCTATTTCAGTCTTTCATCCTCCTTTACTATGAATGTTCTAAAGTTCCCTCCCTTTATGCAGGGTGCCGAGGAGTCCCAGGGGGCAGTTCCTTCCCCGGAGTATACTCCCCACGGTGCTGCAGCAGGTGAACACGTGCTTCCTGCTATGGGGATCATCGATGAGGGGTCTCCTAGCACATTTGAGCTCATTGAAGCGACCATTGCGGACCCAGCCAGGGTCTTTCCTCCTCCAGCTCTTCCCAATGTTCTGAGCAAGGAAATCTCCCCCGGGCAGATCCAGAGACGGCAACAAGCATCTTGTTTATCGAAACGGCTCAGACAGGGGATGTCGTTTATCTATGAATTCCCATTTCCTCGATTGATGACTCGTATATTTTGACTCTTCTATTTATTAACTATCTTGGTGTATGGTGTAGGGCCACTCGGAGGCCCGTTCGTGGCTACACCAATAGTCATATCTTTTTCCCCCTTATCATCACAGGGATCACCTGTAGCCATATCTGGGCATGACGAGATGGTGGGCCCTGCTGGAGAGGCAGGTGATATGGACGCTTTACTCCTACCTTCATTAATCGTATATATATCAGAGGAGGAATAGCTGGACATCAAGACTCCTACTGATCAAACATCCCCTTCAATTGCGGGGGATAATGGAGTGCACGTAATTGCTGAGGGGTCTCTAGATCCGACGGGGCCATCCACCTCAGACCCAATAGATTCTGTGGTGATGGAGGAAGAGCCCGCCACCAGACCAGTCATCGGAAATCCAGAGTGGGCCATTATTCTATTTACTGAGGGAGTGATTTCCCCGGCCTTGATCTTCGTAGCCGATCGTTTGGGGACAGCTTTGGGATCCACTATCCTTGGGAATGGCCTTAGGTCCTGGACACCACTGGGGGTTCCCAAGACTCCCTTGCCTCTCGAAGATGCATCATCTTCGTCGGGTGGCCGTGGTGGTGCAGAGCTTGAGGATACCAATGCCTTGATGATTAGGGGTATGTTTTTCACCCTCTTGCCACTGACTCCTTTCCTCTTACCTTTTCTAATTAGGGGTACTTATCTGCCTTGTAGATTCATGAGCTCTTGTACCACGACCTTTGGAATTGACGATTGTGCCGTTAGATCCGATCGTGCCTGTGCCCACAACATTCGGGGGCGATGTTTCTACGGTGCCAGAGTTTGCAGGTGAAGCCACATCGGGTCCCTACATGGAGACATTCATCCATAAATATGTATCTTTATCCTAAAGAGACTATGAGCCTGACCAACAAGTCATTTCAAGTCTTCGACCTGCTCGGCAAAGGGCCTGGGGAAGAATTTGGAAGCAGATTTCTCAGACGCCTTTCAATGAGATGCTGATCAAATTACCAAATTTGTACAATATGTTTATGTTGTTGGGATTTGACAGGGTTGACTACCATGGTATTTATGACATAGTCAAACATGTGGTCACCGATCGGGATATACTGGGTGGTTTCGAATCTTGCCCTTCTGCTGCTCAATCTGAATCCTACCTTTCTACAACCCGACAGTTTTCCCTAATAGAGGCTCATGCTCATGATGGGGTAGTTGCAAGGATCCAGGGAGAATTCACTAAGATGCATTATCTAGTGGAGGTACTAAGAAATGAGATAAAGTGGCTGTGACATGAAGAGGCTAACTTCGCCACTATAATTGAAGAAGGGGAGAAGCGAATAGAGGAGGAGATGAGGGCGTGCTCAAAGCTGGCCCAAGATGTGGAAGCGTTGCGGGCTGGTGAAAAAGTTGAGACAGCCTTAATGCGGGATCTCCTTCATGCAATCGATGATTCTCATCAGTGCCTAATACAACTTTTTGAATCCACTGAAAACCTCCTGTAATGACCATTCATGCAATAGGAGGCTCTGGATTGTGGATGCCCTTCTTACCATCCTTGTTATAGAACAAAAAAATGTTTTCCTTAACACTCTGGCTATCCTCTCATGTGGATGGAGTTATTTGGAATGATTACTGTATATGTTAACTCACCAAACTATGAATAACTAGATTTCAGACAATAAGAAAAAGCAAACGATCTCTCACTTTTTCCTGGATCATGATATCTAGCGAGTATAGTTTGACTATTTCTAGGTTTTTGTAGAAAACCACACAAACATATTGTCTTTTCCTTTAATGCCCTAATTTTTCCTAGGCCCATTTAGTGGGGACCCAGTGGGTATGGCCCGACTTTTTCTTAGGTTTCCCTTTTCTGGTTTTTGGCCTAACAGGTTTTGTGCCTCTTTTTGTGAGCAGTTTAAAGTCCCTCTATCAAAACTATCATTACTAATGTTTTAGGTCGAACATATTTGACAAAGTATTCTGGGGCGAGGGCCCCAATTAGTTATGGTTGATTAAATGACGTCTCAATGACCTTCAGACGCATGTGGAGGGACCATGATTAGATTTTACCGACATGTCGGGCATGTCTCAAGACATGGGAGTCGTATCGACATGTAGATGTGGGAAGAGCATCGCTTAAGGAAATATTGACATTAGTAAACAGGCCAAGGGCGATCAATATGCAGAGCCACTGAGGAAATGGTCTGAATAGTCATGCAAAGGTGTCCTTAAGTCAATGACTCTCCATGTCTATTTGCCATAGGACTTCATGGAAGTCGGGCATAGGGAAACCACCATGGGTGGCTTGGAGAATTATGAAAACCACCGGGGGTGGCTTGGAAAGGATATGTGACGTCTGAAAGGTTTTGAGAGCATATGTATCAATCAGGAGTGTGGAATCAATGTTACTGTTCTACGCTCTTATATAGTGTAAAGGACGGTTGTAGCATGGTGCAGTTTAATGTCATGCAGCTGGGACATTATCTAGAATGGAATGACTTCTCCTGGTCCTCGGTAATCTCATCAGAGACGGTCCACCAGATTCAGGCAGGGTTATGAAAGAGGACAGTAAACTATTTCTCAGAGGGTTTCTGAATCTCAGGATAAACATAGGTTCTCAGGGGCCAAGTGGAGTATGAAAAGAAGCATTTCGTGAGCAAATCATTCATTTGGTAGACGGTTCAAGGGCTATCAGTATGTAGAGCCACTGAGGGAATGGTATGCATAGTCATACAAAGGTTCCCTTGGGTCAATGATTTCATTCTCTAGATAGCTGAGAATATCCAAGGAAGTTTGTGATTCAGGACCACCAGGGGTGGTTTATGAGAGTTCGGATCTTTCCGAGTACAGAGTACAGTTTATGAGGAGAGGGTGCCTGGATACGTGAGAAACATCTAGGATTAGTTTCTCAAGAATGGATTAAGTCATTCCTTCTCACGCTGGTGTGAGATGGTGGTTCGTGCAGGTCAGACCCCTGAACTAGGGGACAAGGAAAATCCTATGTTCCTTACTAAACCCATGATTCGTTTGACCGTACAGTTTGAATTCATGTGAGAAGGATGACTTCTGTGCAGTTTAACATCATACGGTAAATACGGGGAATGTAATTAGATTCTGCGCTGTTTATCATCATGCGGTAAGGACGAGGGGTATTTTTAAAGTATGTTGTGTAGTTTAACGTCATACAGCGAGGACGGGGTGTGTTTTTAAACCAGTGAAAACACTTGGGGTTAGAGGCATTGTAACGACCCAAAGATTCATTAATGTAAATCCCTCTTAATCTAATTAAATGCCTCTTTATGTAAAATGTTTATATAAAATGTCAACTTTTTTGGTTGTATGTCAAAAATTGTGAACGTTGCTTTTATAGCCATTGAACAGTGATCACATTATTAGTATAAATATAGGGATTTAACAAATCCAACTTACTTTGAAAAAGGAAGCAATGGCCTCATCCAGTATAATTGCTCCATACGACGCCCATTTTTCAGATCTTAGAAAAGAGGTGGCACCTTTGGTCATCATTCCTGACCAAGCCCAGTTGAGCTTTATCATGTCAGGCTTGAATGGGACCGTCTATGGAAAAAGTGGAAGTTGATAGAGATTGCCACTCAAGCGATATTATCTGAGCCACCCCAAGAGTCTGTCACCATTTCCCACCTTACCATTATGTCTTATGCGACTGTTTTAAGGGGTTATGTAAAAAATCACTATTACTATTTTCATTTACATTATTTTTGTATATAATAATGAATAAACATTCTTATCATTATAGATACATTGTAAACAGTTTTTAAAGTACAAATAATGTTTTTAGTAATTATTTAATTAAGAATTATATTTTATTAAATTAAGGGATTTTTTAAATAAATAATATATTAATAAAATATTATTATTATTATTAAATTATTTTTTATTAAATATAAATGATCTTATAATTTTATGAATGCAATTATAATTTTTATTACGGTTTGAAAGCCATTTCTATCAAAACCCGTGAATTTTCGATAAATATCGGTTTTTATTTTAAAATTGAAAATTAACATATTTAGAAAATTATTTAAATAAAATAAATTATATTTCTGGAATTCGTAAATCGAAATTATCCAATAGTGAATTTTTCATAATTTTCTGAGAGAGTCAAACTTTTCGGTAAAAATTAAATACAGTTTAAATATATACTATGTTTTATGACATCATAATGACATAATAGTGATGTAATAAAATACTATAATATTTATGTTCATTCAATATATGATTTACAATTAAAATAATGTTTTTTTGGTTTTTTTGACTTACTTTTAAAAGCATTAATGGGCCCCACAAGACAAATAAACAACTTGTCTTTTTAAATTATTTTTCATGGGAGTGTGACTCATCTCCTCATAAGAAACCGAGTTATTTTATGAATTTCAGAATTTGTCCTAATAAAATATTTGTTTCCTCTTCAATTTTCCTAAAACCTTGGGCAAAAACCATGAGATGAATTGTGGTTTGGTTTAGTTTAATGTAAGGGGTCTCAAACCTAAATAATAAAGAGTTCACCCACCTTTCTTATATAAACCCACACATGCTTTCATGTACTTCTCACTCAAAGCCTTTAGAGTTCGTCCAACCATTTCCCTACTCTCTCTAGAATCCTCCCAAGGTGCCCAAACCTCCCATGAAGCATCTCTAAATCCTCTATCAAGCCTTTGGAAGCACAATTCCAAGTAAGGGGTTTTTCTTCCTTTCACATTTTTGTCCAATTTTTTTAAGTTGTTTTTCCCTTTTAATTTCAATTATGAATGTTGGGGTACAGATTTTAACCTCCCTAATACATCCCTCTTTATGTTTTATTGATGTTATACCCCTTTATCTCTCATTAAATCCCTCCCATGTACACCCGTTACTATGCCGAAATTCTGAAAGGAACTTCTCTCTCCTCATTTACATTCATGCAATACTTTTGTATCATGAATCTAAATTCCATTATATTTTTTGGGAAATGTATCTATATGACCTCCTTATTTTCCATTACATTTATATATGATGAGTAACCTCTTTCTCACTCATCAACCATTTCTATGAATTCATATGTCACGCTGTTACGCTGCCGAAATCGAACCGATTTTCTAAGCTAATTCCATTGTGTAGTGAATACCATGCTCATTTCTCCATCATGGGTATTCACCTTTATGCACATTTACTTATTGATTATAATGTTTCGTGTATTTATTGCACATTACTTTATCTTGGAGTAAATTATTATGTTTTTTGAATCCATGTTTTATGATCCATGTGGCACACTTATGCATGAAATGAAATGTTTAAGAAGGGTGCACCCTTATAGCCCTCCAATGCATTGGTTAAAGTATTGTATCATGATACGTCATTTGAAATGAGTGATTACTCATGTTAATTCAAGTTCATCAAGGGTTTACTAGTGCTTCATGTGCAATGAGGATTTACTCATGATTCATGTGCAATGTGCCTTGGCTCATGCTAATTCCATGTTAAGTGTTGTTGCCACATTCCCTTGTTATGATTATCATGCATTATCATGCCTTTATTTCCATGATTCTCTTGTGATCTATTGATATGACTATTGTCTAACATGTAGCTCACCCTTTTCTTATGCATGTCTATAGGTTATCCCATGCAATGATAAATACGAGGGAATGTAGTGGTCATGTAAAGGATGTTTTCAATAAAGATGTTGTATTTCATGTTTTAAGTTGTTATGTAATGATCCTAAGCCCCAAATACACTAGACCTCTCAATCTTCCATGTTGTATAATGTGAATATTTTCTGTAATAAATCATGTTTATGTTTGTAATAAAAGAAGGGTTGTCATAGTTGGTATCAGAGGATAGGTTTAGTGATTTTGGAAATTAGGATTAGAAAAACCTAGTGAAGCCTTAGAGACAAGACTAAGTATAATAAAAACATCCCTAAGTTTTGGTAAGTACTGATTCAGTGGTTTATCAAGAAAATACATCCCTGTCGGGATACGAGCAGCTAGAGGCGGCTCTGGAACAGATGTATCCTAGGGGTAAAACCCGAAAACACGGCTTTGAGATAGCTTCAAATGGGAAAAGGTGCACGACAATGGTCCTTGATGCACTCTTGGTTACAACACTCTCGGGGAATATGTTTTGATGAATTCACAATATTATTATGATCCCATGTTAAGGGAATTAAAAAAATGCCCCTAAGAATATACGTTAGAAAGTAGATCATGAAAAAATCTAGATTGAATCCTATAGAATCATGAGTTAAGGAAATAAAAGTTTATTTATATGTCCTCAACTTTTGTCTTTGGATTACCCTTTATATGTTACCCCATACCATTTCTTTTATTTCGGCCAATGGATTGTAATAGGAGGACTCGGGCTAACAACTGATGTGACGATCAGTGTGATGATTGTACTAATGAGATGCCCAATCCAATGGGATTAGGAATCGTGAAATCATTCACGCTTCTCCCTCAGATAACTCAAGATTTGAATAGAAACATGGGTCAAGAGGAATGTCCAAACCCCCCTAAGAAGAAACAAGTCTCTATCAAGAGCTTCATGAGACAATGACCTCCTACTTTTAGTGGATCATATGATCCCACAATCGCTGAACAGTGGATCAACTCCATTGAAAATATCATCTCCATCCTTCAATTTTCTAAATAAGAGAAGGTTCTCTCGATGTCTTATCATATGGAGGGTGAAGCTGATCAATGGTGGAAGTTGATAAAAAATAATAATATTGAGGAGGAGATCAAGGCATTGGAATGGAAGGATTTCTGGAAGATATTTTTTGTTAAATATTTTCCGCGCACCCTCTAGCTTAAGATGGAAAGGGACTTCTTTTCCATCAAGAAAAAAGATGAAGAATATGTTGGAGAGTATGGGGAAAACTTCAAAAGGATTTCATGATATGCTTCCAAATTTTTCGTTACCCTAGAATGCAAGGTTGACTTCTTCTTTGGTGGGCTGAAGCCTAGCCTACAGAAAGAATTAGCGATTCGTGACCTTGACAGCTATAAGGAAATTGTCTGATGTTCCCTCAAGGTAGAAATGGGGATCAGGGAATCACAGGGGTATTATGGGGAGAAGAAGCGTAAGGTGGACTTCAATGTCGGTGGTCTGATGGATAAATCCAATGGTGCTAAGAAGATCCAGCACCCCACTTGCCAAAAGTGCGGAAAGAACCACCCTAGAAATTGCCTCAAGGGGTCAAGGAAATTCTTTAGGTGTGGAAGAGAAGGGAACCTAGGTGTTAACTGTCGGCAATAAAGACTCGCGGCTGCGATAAAGGAGAGGAATGCTCTGTTTGAACCTCAACGTGTTGGTCATTGCTACAACTACATAGAACCGTGTAATTTTTCAAATCAGTGCCCTAATTCAAGGGTTTTCAGAGGCAACCAACAACCTCCAAGGCAGCAATGAAGAGCTTCTACCATCACTTCTGCTGAAGAGAACCCTGACAATGAAGTGGTGAAAGGTATTCTGTTTATTCATTCAAGAATAGAAAACATAATTTTTAATTCAGGAACTATGCATTCTTTTATATCTTAAAAGGTTTGTATAACAATCCCAGGACCACCACAAATCATGGAAGTAAAGATGTCAGTGATTACAACAAATGGGGAAATCATTGCATCCCATGAATATAAGTCCTCCCCTGTTATAATCTGTGGATTGAATTTCCTAGTGATCCTCGTCATACTCTCTATGGTGGAATTTGATGCAATTCTTGGCATGGATTGGCTTTCCTTATATAGAGCTAACATAAATTGTCGGTCAAGGGAAATTGCACTCCATATGGAGAATTGACCACCGATTCATTACAAGTGTAAGGAGGAAGATGAATCGCCTTTAGCTCCATCATCTCAAGCATGGATATTACTGCCCTTTGAGCATGCGTATCTAGCTCAGATGATTGAGTCCACGGAAGAAACCATCATTGACGAAATGCCTATTGTTAGGGAATTTGCTGAAATGATTCCTGGGGAACATCCTGGTCTGCCTCTTAAATGAGATGTTGAATTCTCAATTGAACTTATACCAGGGGTGATACCAATATCCAAGACTCCATATAGAATGGCTATTGTGGAGCTTGAAGAGCTGAAGAAACAACTATAAGAGAATCTGGATAACAGTTTTATATGCCCAAGTGCTTCACCATGGGGTGTACCGGTTCTCTTCGTCAAAAAGAAATATGGGTCAATACGGATTTTCATCGATTATCGTGAACATAAAAAATCACCATAAAGAGCAAGTATCCTCTACCACAGATCGATGACTTGTTCTATCAGCAGCGTGGAGCACAATACTTCTCCAAGGTAGATTTGCGGTCCAGATATTATCAAGTAAGCGTGAATAAAGAAGATGTCCCCAAGACTGCGTTTCGTACAACATACAGGCACTATGAATTTATAGTAATGCCTTTCAGACTCACAAATTCTCCAAAAATCATCATGGAATTTATGAATAGAGTCTTTAGAGATTCCCTTGAAAAATTTGTGGTAGTCATTATAGATGATATTCTAATATACTCAAAAACCAAGGAGGATCATGAGGCGCATTTAAGAACTGTACTAGAGACTTTGCGCAAGGAGAAGCTCTATGAAAAGTACAAAAAGTGTGAGTTCTGGTTGAAGGAGGTCTCATTCTTGTGCAATATCATCACAAGAAATGGGATATCTAGGGAACCCTCCAAAACATATGCAATTGAGGGATGGACGAGGCCAACATCTGTAACAGATATCCATAGCTTCTTGGGGTTAGCTGGATATTATTGAAGATTTTTGAGAAATTTCTTACGATTGTACAACCCTCTTACTGAGCTAACTCTAAAGGGAGTAATGTTTTCTTGGAGTGATGAATGTGAAGAAATATTCAAGGAGTTGAAAAAGTCTTATGACTGCACTCATTCTCCAATTACCCACATGTGGAGAACCTTTTGTGGTATTCATTGATTCTTCAAAGAAGGGCTTAGGCTGTGTGCTGTTGAAGAATGATAAAGTGATATCTTATGCCTCATGGCAGTTAAAAATCCATGAACGAAACTATCCAATGCATGATTTGGAGTTGACAGCGGTGATCTTTTCCTTGAAAATCTGGCGTCATTATCATTATGGGGTGAAATGTGAGATATATACTAACCACAAGAGTCTTAAATATAAATTCACACAGAAAGAGCTTAATATGAGCCAGAGAAGGTGGATAGAGCTCATCAAGGATTATGACTGTTCAATACATTACCACCCCGGGAAAGTGATTATGGTGGAAGATGCCCTAAGTAGAAAGGACCCAGAGATTCTATCAATGATGAGAATTAAGAAGGATTGAATATTCTTAGACATGATGAATATATACATGGGAATCATAAATAATGGAACATCATCAATCCCTTCACAAAAGATTGCTCAACCATCTCTTTTTGAAAGGTTAAAGGATGCTCAAAGGATTATTTGGGAATTTATGAAAAAGTGGAAGCTATCAAAAAAGGGAAATCCTTGGAGATTAATGTTAATAAAAGGAATTGTGTGATTTGGGAAAAGACTATGTGTTCCATAATGTCCGGAGCTGAAGAAGGAACTTTTGGATGATGCACATAGTTTATATTTCTCTATTCACCCAGGGAGAACAAATATATATCGAGATCTACGAGAAAAAATTTGGATGGATAATATGAAAAAAGAGATCACCGAATATACATCACAGTGCCTAGTGTGCCAGCAAGTGAAGGCAGAGTGGCAGATGTCTAAGGGGATGATGAAACTCTTTCCCATACAAGAATGGAAATAGGAGAACATCACCATGGACCTTGTCACCGGACTTCTGAGGAAATCTAAAGGCAGCAATGCAATCTATGTTGTGGTGGATCATCTTACAATGACTTCCCACTTCATTGTTATTCAGGAGGATTTATCATTGGATCAATTGGCACAGATATATATCAGGGATTTGGTAAGGTTGTATGGAGTGACACTATCTATTGTGTCTGACTGAGATCCAAGATTCACCTCTAAGTTTTGGAAGAATCTTCAACATGCTCTGAATACTGAACTGAACTTCAGTACAACCTATCATCCTCAAACTGATGGCCAATCCGAGCGGACTATCCAAACACTTGAGGACATGTTGAGAGCGTGATCAATGAACTTTAAAAGAGGATGGGATCAACATCTTCCTCTGGTTGAGTTCTCTTATAATAATAGTTTCCACTTGAGCATCCGAATGACACCTTATGAAGCCCTGTATGGAAAATGGTGCAGAACACCGACATGTTGGGATGAGGTTGGTGAACGCAAGCTGCTCGGACCTGAAATTGTTGAAGAAATTGTGGAGAAGGTGAAAAAAATTCAACAGCATATCAAGGCATCCCAGAGTCGACAGAAGGATTATGCAGATAATCGTCGATGAGACCATAATTTTAAATTTGGAGACATGGATTTTCTATGCATATCTCTGTGGAAAAGGGTCATGAGTTTTGGGAAAAAAGGTAAGTTAAGTCCAAGGTACATCGGCCCCTTCGATATTCTTGATCGTGTCGGGGCTGTGGTCTATCGACTAGAACTTCCACCTACCATGGCCAAAGTAAATGGTGTCATTCATTTATCCCTCTTAAGGAAGTATGTACCAGACCCTTCACATGTACTCTCTTCTGAGGTGGTATAGTTGGAGGATGATCTTTCTTATGAGGACCAAACAGTGAAGATCCTAGATCATAGAGAAAAATTTCTACGAAATAAGACAATGACCCTAATAAAGGCGTCGTGAAGAAACCACATGTTTGGAGAAGCGACTTGGGAATCAGAGGAAATGATGAAGCTGAGTTACCCACATCTGTTTCAGTATGGGAAAAGGAAATTTCAAGGTCGAAATTTCTTAAGGGGGGAATATTGTAATGACCCAAAGTTTCATTAATGGAAATCCCTCTTGATCTAATTAAATTTATCTTTATGTAAAATGTTTATATAAAATGTCAAATTCTTTGTTTGTATGTTAAGAATTGTGACCTGTACTTTTATATCTGTTGGACAGTGATCACAATATTAGTATTAATATAGGGATTTAAGAAATACAACTTACTCAGACAAAGGATGTGGTGGACTCAACCAGTCAGATTGCCCCATACGAATCCCATTTGTTGGAGCTCAGAAAAGAGGTGGTGTCTATGGGCTTCGCTCTTGACCAAGCCCAAGGTGAGCTTCATCATGTCAGGATTCAATGGGACGGTCTACGGGAAAAATGTATTTTGATAAAAATTACCACTCGAGCGATTTTATCTAAGTCACCCCAAGATTCCGTCACCATTGTGCACCTTACCCTTAGGTCTTATGTTGCTGTTTTAAGGGGTTATGTAACAAATTGATAGTACTATGTTCATGTACATTATTTTTGTATATAATAATTAATATATATTCTTGTCATTATTGATACATTGTAAATAGTTTTTATAGTACAAATAGTGTTTTTAGTTATTATTTAATCAAGAATTCAATTTTATTAAATTAAAGGATTTTGGATTAAATAATATGTTAATAAAATATCACTATTATTATTAAATTAATTTTTATTAAATATAAATTATCTTATAATTTTCTGAATGCAATTATAATTTTTATTAATGTTTAAAACCCATTTCTTTCAAAACCCCTGAATTTTTGATAAATGTCAGTTTTTATTTAAAAAGTCAAAATTAACATTTTTAGAAAATTATTTAAATAAAATAAATTATTTTTCTAGAATTAGTACATCGGAATTATCCAACGGTGATTTTTTGATAATTTTCTTAGACAGTCAAAATTTTGGGTATAAATTAAATACCGTTTAAATATATAATGTGTTTTATGACATCATAATGACCCAACAATGATTTAATAAAATACTATAAGATTTATGTTTATACAATATATGTTTTACCATAATATTATTTTGATTTTTGGTTTGTTTGAATTACTTTTCAAAGCATTAATGGACCCCTAAAGACTTATTAAACATCTTGTCTTTTTAAATTATTTTCCAGGGGAGTGTGACTCACCTCCACATAAGAAACCCCATTATTTTAAGATGTTTGGACTTTGGCCTTATAACATATTTTTTTCCTATTCCCATTCCCAAAAATCATGGGCAGAAACCATGATCTTATTTGTCGTTTGGTTTAGTTTAATGTAAGGGGTCCCAAACGTAAATAATAAAGAATTCACTCACCTTTCCTATATAAACCCACCCACGATCCCACTACCTCCTCACTCAAAGCATTTGGAGTTTGTACAACCCCTTCCCTACTCTCTCTAGAATCCTACCATGTTTCTCTAAGATCCCATGAAGCCTCTCTCAATCCTCTCTCAATCCTCTGGAAGCACACATCCAAGTAAGGGTTTTTTCTTCATTTTTCATTTTTGTCAAATTTTCATTAAGTTGTTTTTCTCTTTTAGTTTCAATTATGAATGTTGGGGAATGGTTTTTCACCTCCCCCATACTGCCCTATTTATATTTTAATAATGGGAGAACCCTTTCTCTCTCATTAAATGCCTCCAATGTACACCTGTTACTATGTCGATGTTTCTAAAGGAACTTCTCTCTCCTCATTTACATTCAAGCAATACTTTTTTTATCCTGAATCTAAATTACATTAAAATTGTTGGGACATGTATCTATATGAAATCCGTACTTTCCATGACATGTAAATATGATTAGCAACACCTTTCTCTCTCATCAACCATTTTTATGAATTCTTATGTCACGCCGTTATGCTGGCGAAATCGCACCGATTTTCTATTGCAATTCCATTGTGTAGTGAATACCATGCCCATTTCTCCATCAATGGTATTCACCTTTATGCACATTTACTTATTGATTATAAAGATCCATTTATTAATTCCACATTCTTTTATCTTGGAGTAAATGATTATGTTTTATGAATACATGATTTATGATCAATGTGGCACACTTATGCGTGAAAGGAAATGTTTAAGAAGGGTGCACTCTTATAGCGCTCCAATGCATTGGGTAAAGTATAGTATCAAGATAATTCATGTGAAATGAGTGTTGACTCAGGATAATTCATGTACAATGAGGGTTTACTCATACTTCATGTGCAATGAGGATTTACTCATGCTTCATGTGCAATGGGCCTTGGCTCATTCTAATTCCATGTTAAGTGTTGTTGCCACATTTCCATGGTATGATTATCATGATTTATCATGCCTTTATGTCCATGTTTCTATTGTTCTATATTGATATTCCTATTGTCTAAAATGTATTTTACTCCTCATGTATTCCATGTTTATTCCCTTACTGGGCTTTATAGCTCACCCTTTTCTTATACATGTCCTCAGGTTATCCCATGCAATGCTAAGTACGAGGGAATGTAGTGGTTATGTAAAGGATGTTTTCAATAAAGATGTTCTATTTCATGTTTTAAGTTGTTATGTAATGATTCTAAGCCCCAAAGACACTATTCCTCTCTATCTTCCATGTTTTATCATGTGAATAGTTTATGTAATAAATCATGTTTATGTTTGTAATAAAAGCAAGGTTGTCATAGGCATTTCCTGGGATGTTTAATGCATAGTCTTTGTATAATTACACCAAGTGACCTAGTTGTTCTGTGTAGTTTAATGTCATGCGGTAAGCATGTAGTTGAAAAGGCCCCTCTTGATTAGGATGTAATTGGGCTCGAGCATCTCACATGTACAAGATGTGGAGAGGGGTCAATTGGTGTAAATCGCGGTTCTGGGGCTTCATGGATCATGAGAAATGATATTGGGGCCCTGAGGCTGGTAAGCGTACAAGGATAGGATGAGTGTCACCTATGGAAATTATGCCTTTGGTATACGGGCCAGGGGATATCAATATTCAGAGCTGCCGAGGGCATGGTATGCATAGACATGCAATGGTTTCCACGGGTCGATAACTTTCCACATCTGATGGTCGTGAAGGGTTATGAGGATCCACAATTGTTTGGGCCACGAAGTGTTTCATTTGGTAAGAAAATGTCTAGGAATGTCGGGAATACTCGTCTCTAGTTGTTGTTAAAGCATAGATATCTCCCTACGCTGATTTATTTTGTGTGTGCGGGTGTACCTTTACTCCATGTAGTTTAGCGTCGTGTAGTAAGGACGAAGTACTCCTAGTTTAGCGGTCATAGTGCTCGGACCAATAGGTTACTATTGATGCAATCAGTCAATGGATAACTGAGTTATCATGATCTGATATACTCTGAACTGGGTGGTAGATGATGTTTGTAAACTGTAACTCTGATGTTTCCCGGATCAAGAGATGTGGTGTGGGGGTTCTGAGACCGATAAGCGTACGAAGCTAGGAAGAGTGTCGCCCAAAGAAATCCTGCCTTCGGTAGATGGTCTTGGGGATATCAATGTGTAGATCTGCTGAGGGAATGGTATGAATAGTCATGAAATTGGGTCCCTGGGTCAATAACTATCCTCTTCCGATGGGCATGAATGATTATGAAAATTTGAGATTTCTCACAATATAGAGTTCGACATGTGGGGATAATGGTGTCCGGACATACAAGAAACATCTTCACTAAAATTTTCCATTGAGTCAAAGTAGCCTAGTCCTAGATTGATGTTCGTAGATACAGGTCGTCTTGTGAACCACAGGTGGATACATAGGTTAACCGGGTAGGGATACCCCGACGACGTTCGGATGTGAAAATGGGACGAACTTGTAAACCACTATGCCATAAATTTCTTGATCATGAGGTATGTTATGGGGGCTCTAAGGCCGGTAAGTGTACGAGGCTAGTAAGAGTGTAACATGTGGAAATATTGCCTTTGGTAGATGGACCAGGGGCTATCAATATGCAGAGCAGCTGAGGGAATGGTATGCATAGTCATGCAAAGGTGTCCACAGGTCGATAACTTTCCACTTCTGATGGCCGTGAATGTTTATGAAAATACGAGATTGTCCGGGATGTGGAGTCTGATGTATGGGGAGGATGAATCCAAATGTTCAAGGAGTAGTTCCGTCTTTTTTCTCCAAATATATAAGGTGGTTTGTGATGAAATCCGTGTATTTTAATGTCATGCGCTGAGGATGCATTTTGTGTAGTTTAATGTCATGTGGTGAGGATGAAAAATACACCCTGTGCAGTTCCGGTCCGTACACAGGGGAAAAAGGGAATTTTTTTTATTATCCACACATTTTAACGTCATGAGGTATGTACGCATAAATACACCCTTTCCAGGTCTTGTCCATACACGAGGGAATGGGAGCATTGATAAATCATATTATCTGTGCAGTTTAACGTCATGCAGTAAGGACGAGGACTACAACCCATGCATTATAGCGACCTGGCCTTTTCGTACATTACTATTACATAATATCTAAGATAAACAACATAATAGTATTACTCATAGAGGGTACAAAGGTTTAGTTTCTTGGGAAAACTAGGACCATACATAACAAATACAACATCAACTATAAACATTTATATAATTTCTTCATCACTAGCTTCTTAGTGGCACTTTTCCTCCCTTTAGTACATATAGCCACCTGAGGATATGCATCAAAATGGGTGAGCTAGAAGTCGAGTAAGAGGACATATAAGAACAATATAGCATGGGGTGGGCATAATTATAACATAGGAAAAAGATCATGAACATGAGAGGAGCATAAATAAAAAACTTGAAATGTGGCAATGCATAAAAATGAAACATCATGTCTTAGTAGTTAACTATCACACATAACTGTGAACTAAGATAGAATATTGTTCACACATCATTTCAAATTTACTCATGATATTCATCACTTTACCCAATTCATTGGAGCGCTGTAGAATTCTGGGCGCACCCATCACATTTAAACATTCATATTGCGCTATATATTTCCGGGTGCACCGGTCACATCATAATATTATCATTTATCATGCATGCCAAAATTAACATATAACATAAATTACCATAATGAACCCATGAAAAGGAATGGGTTTCATATCTTAATAACATATTCATAAGCTTTGGGTTCCCAAAAGAAAGAGGGAATAACATACATGTTACAAGAACCGTTCACTTTGAGTAAGAAGCAAAAGGGGTGTTCTTAAAAGAAGAGTTCTTTTAGAAAACATTTTGTTTGACATAAAAACCAGTGAAAACATGTATATCCCAGAAAAGTAAATTAAATGATGAAAAAATGATCTTTGAGGAGTAACCACATCAAAAATGGAATGAAAGAGTGGGAACCCGATGGAAGAAAATTGGGTTTGAGATTTCCCCTAACCTTTTACCCGAATGCTTGCTTCTCTTTAATGTCCAATATAATGACATTATATTAATTAATTAGAAATCCAGAACCATGTTTACATTAAAAGGGTTCATTCTGGTTTCATTATGTCATATTTTGTTCCTTTGGATGACTTATAGAGTCTAAAAACATTGTTTGGGGATGTTTGTTTTTATGGTTTTCTTGCGTGGTTCACATGTATTCTTAAATTGAAGTTCAGGTAGAACATGATTAAAAATCCATAAATGATATTACATGTTATTAGTGATATTACAAGAGATTTAATGATTTTATAATTAATTATATTAGATCCATGTGGGTGAATCATTAGATAAGAATTAAATGATGATTATTTAGGTTAATTTGAGAGGTTTTTGGATCACAACGAACTTGTTTTAACTTTTCACTTAGTAATATGGCCATAGTTTATTTCAAGAACTTAAAATAGAACATAATACATATACTATATTCTGGATCAACCATAAAAATTGATTCATGACCCAATCTTAAGGTAGAAATGGATGAAGAGAGCATGTTGTTTTTTAACGTGATAAATTAACACCTCATGAACAGTGATATCTTTAATAAAATAAAAGGAACATGGAAAGGGTCTGAGGGGATATAATATTCCATTAGAATAATAAAATTAATTTATATGTATAATACTAGAGTTAAATATCAATTTGGATGAATATATGTGCGGAGAGATCATGAAAGGAACTTGAACATGAAACGGAATTAAAGGAGAAGAGGGAGGGAAATTACCTCTTAAATCCTTCTCTTGAGAACCTCCTTAAGGGCCGATGTTGGGTCTTTGGATGAGACCAGAAGCTCTTGGACTTGGGGGAGTGGCTATGGAAGATTATTGGGTAGATCTTAGACAATATTTGATGCTTGAGAGGTGTGGTTTTGCAAGAGGAGGGGGAGGTCTTATTTATACATGAGGAGGGAGGTGTTTTTGGTATAAAATATTAAATAAAATAATATATCAAGAGTTAGACATATAATAGTAGTTTTTTGACATCATAAATCATATATTAATATAATATAATTCGTTTTAGGCTTTAATTATTCTTTATTAATCGAATTCATTAATTTATTAAAAGAAAAGTGAAAGAAAGAGAAAATGACACTTTAAGAAATCACCTTTTGACTTTAGGCTTTGGAAAGTTCTTTTTAGGTTTGAAAATTGGATTTATTGTATTTTAAGGAACCATTGATGATATTTAATATAATTTGGCCGAAACTAATGTTCTATAATGTTTATGTCATCATTACTTCATTAATGATGCAATTTTGTATACACCGATTATGCGAAAAACTGTATTTTTTTTACTATTCACCCGAAAATTGAATTATTTTAGAAAAAACCCAAAAATTTACCCCTTCCATTTTTTGACGTGTAGAATCCACAAATGAAGTCCATTTTTCAAAAATAAATTTCTAAATATTATTAATTTAATATTTAATTAAAATCATAATTTACTGAAAAACAGTTTTTTAAAAGTTAATAGTGCTTTCAAAAATTACGTAGGGTCTTATAGAATTATATAAAAACTATAAGACATTGGTTAAATAATTTATGAATAAATTTAAGGGAAATAAATATTCTTTTAAATTAATTAATTAATTATAATTATTTATTTATGACTTACAATATACCAAAACATTTACTAATGTCAAATTGTCACTTTCAAAGATGTCTAATTTTTATTTAATTATTCATAGGTAATGTAACTCTTATGTTGGATGATTTAGTGTTAATAAGGGTCATATTAATATTCATAAGGGTACGTTACTATTCATAAGGGTAGGTCACTATTCATAAAAAATTATTTTTGTTTCAATAGACTCCAAAAATCATATTGAACATAACTGTGTATGTCAGATTTTCAAAATTCCAAACACTGATGTGACAAACTTATGTTTAATGGTCACTTATATCATATTAGCTCATTTTGTTGTGATTTCATGTTAATTTATGACATATTTATAAGAAGGGAATTTCCATTGAAAAACTTTGGGTAGTTATATTCTTCTCCCCTTAAGAAATTTCGCCCCTGAAATTTCACTTTACAGAAACATGTGAGGGTACTTCTCCTTCATTGCCTCTTCTGGTTCCCAAGTTACTTCCTCAAAATTATGGTTCCTACACAACACATTGAAAAGATGAGTTGTCTTTTAGTGTAGAACCTTATCTCTCTGATCCATAATCTTTACTGTCTATTCCTCGTAGGAGAGATCATTATCTAGGTGCACCACCTCTGAGTTTAGTACATGTGAGGGGTCTAGAATGTACTTCCTCAGTAGTGATACATGAAACACATCATGAACTTGAGCCATAATTTGTGGAAGTTCTAGATGTTAGGCCATGGCTCCTATGCAGTCAAGGATCACAAAGGGGCCAATATACTTTTGGATTAGCTTCCCTTTCTTCCTGAATCACATGAATCTCTTCCGTGGAGATATTTTAAGGAAGACTTTATCTCCAAAGTCGAACTCCAAGTCCCTTCGATGGTATTCAGCATAGCTCTTTTTCTGACATTGAGAAGCTATGATGTGTTTCTGGATGACTTGAACCATCTCGGTCATCTCTTGAATAAGATCGGGCACAGGTATCTTCCTTTCTCCAACTTCATCCCAACAGGTTGGAGTTTTACATCGCTTTCCATAGAGAGCTTTCTACGGAGCCATCTGAATACTCGAGTGGAAGTTATTGTCATATGAGGACTCAACCAATGGTATAAGCTAATCCCAACCACCTTTTAATTCTAGAGAGCAGGCTTTTAGCATATCTTCATGTGTCTGAATAGTCTTTTCAGATTGGCCATCAGTTTGGGGGTGATAGGTCGTGCTGAAATTTAATTCAGTATTAAAATCATGTTGAAGGCTCCTCCAGAACATAGATGTGAACATTGGATCACGGTCAGAGACAATTGAGAGTGGAACACCGTGTAGTCTCACCACATCCTTCACATATATCCTTGTAAGTTGTTCAAGAGAGAGGTCTTCCTGAATAGCAATAAAAAGGTAGTCTTGGTGAGTCGGTCAACCACAACCCATATCGCATTATTTCCCTTTGACGTCTTCGAGAGGCCTGTGACAAAGTCCATAGTAACATTTTCCCATTTCCACATAGGTATAGGCAATGGCGGCATCATAACTTTAGACTTTTTGTCTCTCAGCTTTATCTTGCTGACATACCAAGCACCTTGATATATATTCCGCAATCTCAATCTTCATGGTATCCCACCAGAAGTGTTCTCGGAGATCCCGGTACGTCTTGGTACTCCCAGGATGGATATATAAAGTTGAGATATGTGAATTATCCAATAGCTCCTTCTTTATCCCAGGTGATGAAGCCAGACAAAGCCGCATTCCAAACCGAATCACACTATCATCGTCGATATGGAAATCATGCAGCTTCCCTTCCTTTACTACATTCACCCTATTTTGTATCTCTACATCAACCCATTGTGCTTCCTTAACCTTCTCTTGGATGGATGGTTGCGCCATCATTTGGGCAAGGTAGGATGTATCCCATTCCCTTATGATTTTCAAATCCATCCTTTGCATATCCATGAAGATACGGTCTTTCTCAATCTGCAACATGGATAGAGTAGCAGGTTCATTTCTACTTAGAGCATCAGCTACCTTGTTCGCCTTTCCAGGATGATAGTGAATAGGGAAATATTAATCCTTTATTAGCTCTAACCACATCCTTTGACACATGTTGAGCTCCTTTTGATTGAATATATACATTAGGATCTTTTTGTCAGTGTATATGTCACACTTCTCCCAATAAAGGTAGTGCCGTCAAATTTCCAAGGAAAAAATCATGGTCTCCAACTCTAGATCATGCGTCGGGTAGTTCTGCTCAGGGATCTTCAACTTTCGTGAGGCGTAGGCTATCACATTATCATTTTTCGTTAGTACACAACCCAAGCCTTTCTTTGAAGCATCCCTCTATATCAGAAAACATTATCCACTTTTCGGTAGTGTGAGTACAGGTGTAGTGATCAGCCTTCTCTTTAGATCCATGAAGCTTCCCCCACATTCTTCCATCCATACATACTTTACCACTTTCCTTATAACTTAGTTAGCATGCTTGACAATCATGAGATGTTTCTCACAAAACGTAGGTAGTACCCAGCTAATCCAAGAAAACTACATAAATATGTGGCAGTAGAGGGCATGGTCCATTCCTCAATCACCTTTGTCTTTGAAGGATCCACAGAAATTCCCTCACTTGTAATCACATGTCCCAAGAACCTGACTTGATTCATCCAAAAGTCACACTTGCTGAACATAGCATACAACTTCTCCTTCCTCAATGTTACCAACAAAAGTCTTATATGTTCTTCATGTTCCTCCTTTCTCTTGGAGTAGATGATAATATCATCGATAAAAAATACCAAAATTTTGTCAAGGTAATGTATAAAGACTCTATTCATCAAATCCATGATGATTTTAGAGGCATTAGTATGTCCGAAGGGTATCACCAAAAACTTATAGTGCCCATACCATGTACGGAAGGTAGTCTTCTAAATATCTTCCTTCTTCAACTTTATTTGATGATATCCAGAACGAAGATCCACCTTTGAGAAGTATTGAGATCCTCTTAAATGGTGGAACAATTCATCAATCTATGGGAGATGATACTTGTTCTTTATGGTGATCTTGTTGAGTTCCCGATAATCGATACACAACCGCATGGTTCAATCATTCTTCTTCACAAAGAGCACTGGTGCACCCCAAGGTGATGCACTAAGGCGTATGAACCCTTTGTCCAGATGCTCTTGCAGCTACTTCTTTAACTCCACCATTTCGATAGGATCCATCCTATAGGGGCACTTTGAGATAGGAGTAGCTCTTGGTATGAGTTCAATTGAGAACTCTACCTCACGATCCAGGGGAATTCCAGGTAACTCTTCGAGAAATACATCGTCGTATTCCCTCATGATGGGCATTTCCTCATGGTTGGTACTTTCCATTGACTCAACCATTTGGCTGAGGTATTCTTCTTCATAGGGAATCAACACCCACACTATTTAAGGATTTTTCAAAGGAGATTCATTATCTTCCTTGAATTTGTAGAGGATCATGGGATGGTTCAGAATATGAAAAGATATTTCCTTTTCCCGACAGTTGATATGTGCTCTATATAACGAGAGCCAGTCCATTCCCATTATAGCGTTGAATTACACCAAGGGATGTATTACGAGATTTTCCAGAAGAATATTCCCACATACATCAATAGGATAAGAGTCAAACACTTGGATTGTAATGATTTCACCACATAGTGTTTTTACAGATATCTCTACTTCTAGGTTTTAGGGCTTCGATTCTATAGTTCTACCAAACTTGCACGATATAAAGGAATGCGTAGAACTAGAATCAAATAAGAATTTTTCCATTCTCGAGTGACTAGGAAGTGTACCTTGTATGACTTCATTATCATGATCCACCTCAGTAGTAGTGATGTCATAAGCCTTTCTCTTGTTCCTTTGTCTTTAGTGGATGTTGATGCTGATTACGCTCGAGAGCTCGAGGTTTAGTGCATTGGTTTTCATAGTGCCCCAGCTCCCTACAGTTGTAGCATTGAACCATGGGTGGTTATCTCATTTCATTGGATACATTCCCATCTTTTTCATGTCTTTTCGACACTCCTGTGCATGGGGTCCTTCTTTACCACACGTGATGAATTTACCTGTCCCTTTGAGGAAATTCCCGTTGTGAAACATCCCACATTTTTGGCATGTGGGTCGTTGATTTTTCTTCCCACCATTGTCATTAGATCTACCAGCTTGAAAATACATATTTTTTTTCTTATCACCATAGCCATGGGACCATTCTTCAAAATTCATCTCCACTTTGAGAGCACACTGAACAACTTCTTCATAACTCCAAAAGTATCGAATTGCAAGAGTCTTTCTAAGGTGTGGTTTTAATCCAATAAAGAATATATCAATTTTTCTATCATTGTTGATAACAAAACCTGAATCATACCTTGCGAGACTTGTGAAATTTTCTTCATAGGTTGTGACAGATTCTCCTTCTTTTTTTATTGATCTCTATGAATTCTATCTATATCTTAGTGCGAAGAGTTCATGGGAAATACTTATTAAGAAACATTATCTTAAACTCTTCCCATTCATTCTCTTCAATTTACTCCCTTGGCTTGGTGTTCTTAATCAAATCCCACCATTGATCGTCTCTCCATCTAGATGATAAACGGCTAGAGTCACCTTTTCCATCTCAGAACAGTGAAGCACAGAAAATATCTTCTCCCGGGAGTTGACCCACTGTTCTACAACTAGAGGATCAGATGATCCGGAAAACGTCGGTGGTTGTTTCCACATAAAACATTCAATACTCAGTTTCTCCCTCTTTAGTGAAGGAGGACGTTCCCCATTATTAAAGATATTATTCATAACCTGAGATAATGGTGTATGAATCGCCATGAAGTTTTGAACTCCACCCCCAAATCACTGGGGATGTCGTTCGGGCAATCATTGCATTGGCCCTCGCATGAGTTGTTGGCCTAATTTCCCCTAGTTCCCACCATTTTATAAAATAAAAAAGGATAGAACAAAACATAAGTATAAAATTCATGAATAATTTATTCATATATACAATTTATACGAAAAACATAACATATGGGATCCCTAGGTGCATATATGTACTTAGTCTCATGCTATAGTATTCCTTTAGGGTTCACTAATCCTAATTCCCAAATTAACTAAACCTTACCTCTGATACCAACAATAGAGACCTGGCCTTTTCTTACATTACTATTACATCAATTCAAAGATAAAAAACATAATAGTATTACACATATAGGATCCAAAGGATTAGTGTCTTGGGAAAACTAGGACCATACATAACAAATACAACATCAACCATAAAAATTTATTTAATTTATTCTTAACTAGCTTCTTGGTGGCACTTGTCCTCTCCTTAGTACATGTAGCCACCTGAGGATATACATCAAAAGGGGTGATATAAAAGCCCAGTAAGAGGACATATAAGAACTATATAGCATGGGGTGAGCAAAATCATAACACAGGCAAAAGATCATGAACATGAGGGGAGCATAAATAAAAAACATGAAATATTGCAATGCATAAAAATGAAACATCATGTCTTAGTGGTTAACTACCACACATATATGTGAACCAAGCTAGAATTTTTTTCGCACATCATTTCACATTTATTCATGAGATTAATCACTTTACCCAATTCATTGGAGAGCTGTATAATTCCGGGTGCACCTGTCTCATTAAACATTCATATAGTGCTATATAATTCCGGGCGCACCTGTCACATCATAACATTATCATTTATCATTCTTGCCACAATGAACATATAACATAAATTAACATAATTAACCCATGAAAATGAATGGTTTTAATCTCATAATAACATATTCATAAGAATTTGGTTCCCAAAAGGAAGAGGTAATAACATACATGTTACAAGAAACGTTCACTTTGAGTGAGAAGTAAAAGGGGAGTTCTTAAAAGAAGAGTTCTTTTGGAAAACATTTAGTTGGACATGAAAACTAGTGAAAAACATGTATATCCCATAAATGTAAGGGAAATGATGAAAAAACGATCTTTGAGGAGTATCCATATCAAAAATGGAGTGAAAGAGGGAGAACCCGAAGGAAGAAAATTGTGTTCGAGATTTCCCCTTACCTTGTACCCGAATGCTTCCTTCTCTTTAATGTCCTGTATAATGACATTATATTCATTAATTAGAAATCCCTAACCCATTGTATATTAATAGTGTTCATTCTGGTTTCATTATGTCATATTATGTTCCTTTGGATGACTTATAGAGTTTAAAAACATTCTTTGGGAATGTTCGTTTTTATGGTTTTTCATGGGTGGTTCACTTGTATTCTTAAATTGAAGTTCCGGTAAACATGGGTAAACATCCAGAAATTATATTACTAGTTATTAGTAATATTAAAGGATATTGAATGATTTTATAATGATTTATATTAGAACAATGTGGGTGAATCATTTGATAAGAATTAAATTATGATTATTCGGGTTAATTTGAGCGGTTTTTGGATCACAACGAAATTGTTTTAACTTTTCACTTAGTAATATGGACTTAAGTTATTTCCAGAACTGAAAATAGAACATAATACATATAGAATATTCTGGTTCAACCATAAAAATGGTTTCATGACCAGATCTTAAGGTAGAAGTGGATGAAGAGAGCATGTCGTTTTTGAAGGTGATAAATTAACGCCTCATGAACAATGGTCTCTTTAATAAAATAAAAGGAAGAGGGATAGGGTGTGGGGTGATATAATATCCCATTAGAATCATAAAAATACATTATATATATAATAATGGAGTTAAAAAACAATTTGGATGAATATAGGTGGGGAGAGATCAAGAATGGAACTTGAACTTGAAACGGAATTAAAGGAGAAGAGGGAGGGGAATTACCTCTTAAATCCTTCTCTTGAGAACCTCCTTAAGGGCCTATGATTAGTCATTTGATGTGACCAGAAGCTCTAGGACGTGGGGGAGGGGCTAGGAGAGATTATTGGGAAGATCTTAGACAATTATTGAAGCATGAGAGATGTGGTTTGGCAAGAGGAGGGGGGGCTTATTTATACATGAGGAGGGAGGTGTTATTGATATAAAATATAAAATAAAATAATATATCAAGAGTTAGACTTGTAATAGTAATTTGTTTCCATCATAAATAATATATTAATATAATATAATTCGTTTTAGGCTTTAATTATTCTTTATAATTCAAACCCATTAATTTATTAAAAGGAAAGTTAAAGAAAGAGAAAAAGACACTTTAAGAAATCACCTTTTGACTTTAGGCTTTGGAAAGATCTTTTTATGTTCGAGAATTGGATTTATTGTATTTTAAGAAACCATTTTTGAGATTTAATTTAATTTGGACAAAACTAATGTTCGAGAAAGTTTTTTCCTCATTACATCATTAATGATGCAATTTAGTATACACCGATTATGCGAAAAACTGTATTTTTTTACTATTCAACTGAAAATTGAAGTGTTTCAGAAAAACCCAAAAACATTACCCCAACCATATTTCAACATGTAGAGTCCAAAAATGATTTCCATTTTTCATAAATAATTTTCTATATATTATTAATTTAATATTTATTTAAAATCATAATTTACTTAAAAAACAGTTTTTTAAAAGTTAAAAGTGCTTTCAAATATTACGTAGGGTCTTATAAAATTATCTAAACACTATAAGAAATTGATTAAATAATTTATGAATAAAATATATGGGAAAAAATATTCTTTTAAATTAACTAATTAATTATAATTATTTATTTATGACTTACAAAATACCAAAACGTTTATTAAGGTCAAATTATCGTTTTTAAGGGTGTATAATTTTTATTTAATTATTCATAGGTAATGTTACTCTTATGTTGGATGATTTACTATTAATAAGGGTCATATTACTATTCATAATGGTATGTTACTATTCATAAGGGTAGGTCACTATTCACAAAAAATTATTTTTGTTTCAATAGACACCAAAAATCATCTTTAACATAACTTTGTATGTCAGATTTTCAAAATTCGAAACACTGAAGTGACAAACTTATGTTTAATGGTTACTTATCACTTAGTAATTCATTATTTTGTTATTTCATGTTAATTTTTGACATATTTATAAGAAGGGAATTTCCATTGAAAATATTTGGGTCGTTACATGCACGGTTGGACCGTACACAGGGAGGAAGAGAGCATTTTTCAACTTTTATTTGAGGTGGATGTGCTCGGGTGTAGAACTCTTGCGTCACTATGTGTCATGCGTGGGAAGTAATCATTCCTGAAATAGTTCTCTGTTAAATACACCCCGTGCAGGTCTGGTCCGTACACAGGGGAAGGGGGTATTTTTAACTTTTATTCGGGCATGGTTGGGCTAGGATGGGGAACCCTAGCGTCACTACATATCCTGCGAGGGAAAGAATCAATCTGCACGTATTTATTTGAAATCCGTGTTGTTTAACGTCATGTGGTAAGTACGTGAAATACACCCTGTGCAGTTCTGGTCCGTTCACAGGGGGAGGGAGCATTTTTTTCTTTCCTTCTTCTTCTTCCTTCTTTTTTTAGAGGTGGCTGGGCTAGGACGGGGGTCTTGGCATCTCTACATATCCTACGAGGGTATAAATCAAGACATACATAGTACATTGAAATCTATGAAGTTTAACATCATGCATTAGGATGAGGAATATACCCCGTGCAGGTCTGGTCTGCACACAGGGGAGAGAGGACATTTTTATCTTTAATTCAATAGTGACTGGGCCATGATGGAGAACCCTGGCGTCGCTACGTATCCTGCGGTAGCAGGAATAATTCCATATGTAGTTCTCCAAAGTCCGGGTAGTTTAACGTCATGAGGTAAGGAAAAGAAATACACCCCGTGTAGGTTTGGTCCATTCATGTGGTAAAGGTCATTTTTAAACCTTCTTGGGGATGGCTGGGCCAGGATTTGGGACACTGGCGTCACTACGTATCCTGCAACTGGAAGAAATCAAGCCTCACATAGTTCTCTAAAATATGTGCAGTTTAACGTCATGTGGTAAGGATGTGGGATACACCCCGTGCTGGTCTAGTCCATACACGGGGGTAAAATGCATTTTTAAACATTGCTTCGTGGGTGGCTGGGCCAGTATGGGGAACCCTGGCGTCACTACGTATCCTACGGGTGCAGGAATAAAGCCTCACGTAGTTCTCTAAAATCCGTGTAGTTTAACATCTTGCAGTAAGGACGAGGAGTACATTTGGTTTCAATGCGAAATACTTCTTCGGGAATCTCGCATTGACAGGAGTCGTGGTGAAATTCCCATCCATGGAGATCAGGGCATATGCTCCGTTAGAGTGGACCTTGTGTATAACATATGGTCTCTCCCACTTGGGCTTCGACATTGGAGGTTTCCTTCCAGGTATCATTGTTGTCTGGAGGACCAACACCAATTATCCTTCCAAGAAAGACTGAAGACGGACCTTTTTATTGATGTCTCGTGCAATCTGGTTCTGGTAGACTTCCAGATGGTGCAAAGTGTGCAGCCACTTCTCGTCTAGTTGTTTCAATTCACCTATACGCTTTTCTAATTTCTCATAGTCGGATAATTGGTCACAGATGTCAACACATAGTGAGGGATGTTAGAGTTCAATGGGAAGGACCGCCTCTGTGTCGCATACCAGTGAATATGGGGTAGCCCGAGTAGCAATGATGATTATGGTTCGATAATCCCACAATTCATGGAGGAGTTTATCTAGCCATGACTTCTTGTATTTTTCCACCATTTTTTGGAGAATGTTGGACAAGGTCATGTAGAAAGCCTCTATCTGTCAGTTGGCCACTGCATGGTAGCGAGATGAGTGGTTAGCCTTGATACCATATTCTTGTTATTGTTTCTCTAATTCAGCAGAGCAGAAGTTGGTGTCGTTATTCGTCAGTATAGTATAAGGGACACTGAATATGGTGATGATATTCATTTTTACAAAGCTGAAAATGCTTCTTTCCCTGACATCCGTAAGGGGTATAGCTTCTTCCCATTTTGAAAAGAAGTTGGTTTCTGTGAGGATATACTTCAGCTGCTTGGATATGGTGGGAAGATATGGTACCATGAAATTCATTCCCCAGACGGAAAATGGCCAAGATTACTTAGCATGATGAAGTAACACTGGGGGTTGGTGTATGAAGTTGCGATGAATTTGGCATTAGTGGCCTTTTGCGGTAAATTACTCACAATCTTGTGCCATTGTGAGCCAATAGAACCCAAGCCTTCGGACCTGATGGGAAGGCATGGACCCTATCTAATGTGCCCCACATTCTCCAGCATGTACTTCAGTCATGACGACAATAGTTTCTTCTCCATAAATGCTTCTGAGGAGGATTCTGTTGAGGCCTCGTTTGTAGAGGACCTCTTGCTGACCCACACCACTGTATAGGACATAGTTTATTTCCCTTCTCCATATTTGCTCTCGTTCAGCCCTGTCTGATGGAAGTTCTCCACGTTAAAGGTAGTTTGCAATGGGGGTCATCCAGCCGGTGACGGGAGCATATGGCTCTGGGACAGGACTGACTTCGTTGATCTCTTCCATCATGGCCTGAACAAATGGTAAGACCATTCAGCGGTGAGCAATAATGATTAATTTTTTATCCCGGTCTGGGTCGGCTAAGGTTGTGGCCGCATTGGCTAATGCGTCGGCCTGGGCATTCTGAGATTGTGGAATATAGGTCAATGTTGGTTATGTGTAAAATTCTTCCATTAACCCTCAGACATGGTCAAACAGGGGAATCATCTCCTCTTTTTTGATAGCATAGTCACCATTGACATGCTTAATGAACAGTTTCAAGTCAGCTTTTACGTTAAGGTGTTGTACTTGTGCCTGGAGTGCATGTTCCAGGCCTAAAATGAGGGCTTGATATTCCGCTTCATTGTTCTTACATCCCTTGGATATGAGGAAGGAATACAGAAAAAATACCTTTTCCGGGGACATGAGTATTATCCTCAAGCACACCTTGTTAAATTTGGTGTCTTCCATCCTCTTCCTAGTTGGGCTTCGGGTTGCGTCGTCGAAGTACATTTCCCATGTTGGGACCTCCACTTGAACCGTGAAGATATCTTCATCCGGTTACTCAATGTGCAGTGCGGTAGTCCCTGTTGTGGGGTGCTCTGCCAAAAAATCTTCTAATTCCTGGCCCTTGATGGCCTTCTGAGTGACAAACCGGATGTCAAACTGTTGCAAGATGACCGACCATCGGGATAGGCACCCGGTCAGTATTGGGTGGCAGAGGATGTATTTGAGCAGGTTATTACGCTAATCCAAGTGGAATTCATGATACTACAGATAATGTCGCAGCTTTTGAACTACGGAGACCCTAGACATATAACTCTTTTTGATGTTTGTGTATCTAGTTTCAGCATCAATCATAGTTTTTTTGAGGTAATAGAGGCTGTTTTCACTACCGGCGTCGTTCTTTTGAACGAGGAAGGATCTCAGTTACCACTCTTGGGCCGTCATGTATAGGATGATAGGTCTTACTTCGATCGGGGGCATGAGCACTGGCGGGCTTAAAAGGTACCTCTATAGGCTGTCAAACAACTCTTGGCAGTCATATGTCCATTGGTACGTGGCCCCCTTCTTCATTAACCTGGTAATGGGAAAACATTTTTCTTCCAGGTTGGCTATGAATCGCCTGATATAGTCCAAGTGTCCTTGGAATGATCTCAACTCAATGAGGTTGCTGGGAGGTGGTGGGCCAAGGATGTCCTTTTTCATTTTAGGGTCAACTTCGATGATGCGATGGCGTACAACGAAGCTAAGAAATTTCCCTGAGGTAACCACAAAGGCGCATTTCGATGGGTTCATCTTTAGGCAATGCTTTCAGAGTTTGTTGAAGACGGTCTCAGGGTTTGACAGTTGATCTGAGCACTGTCTTGATTTGACCACCATGTCATCAACATAACATTCAATGAATTTCCCCAGGAATGGATTAAAGATACGATGTATGGCGCATTGATATGTGGCTCTAACGTTCTTGAGACCAATGTGCATTACCCTGTAGTAGAATACTCAGTGAGGGGCCCTGAAGCTAGTGGCTTCTTCGTCTTCTTGGGCCATCCTGATTTGATTATACCCAGAATAACTGTCCATGAAGGGAATATCCTCATACCTGGCCATTGCATCGATTAACAACTCGGTGGTCAGGACCGGGAAATCATCTTTCAGGAAATACCGATTGAGATCTCTGAAATCGATGCAGTTGCGGATTTTATCATTATTTTTCTTGACGGGGATGATGTTGGCCAACCAGATGGGGTACTGGACCACCCAAATGAAGCCTTCTTTAATGAGATTATCAACTTCAGCCTCTATTTTTCCATCATGTGAGAGATGTTCCCTTATGGTGGCCTGTTTATAGCCCCAGTGGTCTTTTGGAAGACCTAGGTGATGCGTCGCCACTTCAGGATCAAGTCCCGACATTTCTCTGTGATTTCAGGAAAAAAATCATGATGTAGCTTTAGGAAAGTGGTATATACCTCGTGTTCCTCGGGGGACATGGCTGCACTAATGAGAGTAGGCCTTAGATCTTCCTCGGTAACCAGGTTTATTTCCCTGAGATCATCCACAGTGGTGGAGATACCTTCCTCAAATGCGGGAGGTGCATCCCTGAGATCTTCCTCCTCTTCTTCTCCCAAATCCTCATCTTCTTGATCCGACGGGGGGAGAGTTTCAAGCACATTCTCTTGGGGGTTTGAGGGCGAGGCTTGATGGGAATATCCACTCAATTATTCGTCCCCAGCATGTGGTTTGGTAGACGTTCCCGCATTTTCATGCTCGGTTGTTATGGCTAATGTCATGAAGACAACTGAGTGAGTGTCCAAACATGAATCACTGCTCTCAATATGGTTGATGGGTAGTACTTAGTCCTTGACATGCTGCCTGAGGGGGTCATCAGGAACCACTTCCAGGCCATTTGGAGCGGGGATCCAGTCATCGCCATCTTCCAATGACTTCTTCTTATTTTGTTCATAAAATCCGGTGTCAATGTAATGTGACTCGGAGAGCTTGAAAGGGGCCTTGTCAGTGTGCAGTGTCCCACTTTGGCCATTGACGCAGTACTTAATACCATGTTGGTAGGATGAAGGAACATACATGTCCTTATGGAGCCACAAACTTCCCATTAGAGCATTGAATGTTGTGTTTGCCGGACCACCAGGAATTCCGAATAGGCCACAAGGTTACAAAAATAGATCTTTAGCTTGATCTGTCCAATAGGATTCTGCTTACTCTTGTCGTAACCTAGCAGAGTTGTGTCTGAGTGTATTAAATCACCCTCACATTAGCCCAAATTACGGAGTGTCTGTAGGGGAAGAAGGTTAACTCCAGATCCATTTTCGATAAAGGCATTGCGGATCTCAACACCATCTAGCTTTCCAGATAGACATAGTGGTTTGATGTGTCCCTGCACGATGGCATCCTCATCTTGGTCATTGAAGACAATGACTGAATTTTACTCAGCCGATCTAGTCTCCATTTGGTAGATCTCGGTGGTAGCTACCTCATCCTGAAACTCTTGGGGGCTGAGCAAGGCTTCTATTAGTGCCTCTCTGAGGTCGGATGATAAACCAAGGGCCTCCAGGATGGACAGCTTGGCTAGTACTGACGCTAGCTACTTAAGGATATCACAATTTTTCTCCAACGACTGATGCTTCTCCACTGGTGGGAGATTTCTAGCAGGAGGCTTGGTATTTGGAGTATGTGACAAAGAGGGACCTGTTGCGGGGTTAGATACGGACGATGTTCCCATGTTCTGGGGACTCGAAATAGCCGGTCTCTTTTTGCAGACCATGCGACTAGATGCTTGTTCCTCCTCTGATGGGTACTGTAGGATAACGGGGCCAGAGGGGAGACTCGTCGAGGTGGGGACCCTATAACAATAAGAAGTAGTGAAACTCGAATGCTTCATACGGACCTTTCAAGAATCCACCTTTGTCTGGCATACATAGGGTTGGTTTTTACCGTTTTCTTGAACAACGTTGAGCTGAAATTGTAACACCCCAAAATTTTATGAAAAACATTCTTCTTAATTTCATTAATTTCTTGTGTTGTACGCTACACCAAAATAATCTTTCACAACACGCATCCTTGACTTGCCTTCCATTACACGCAATCGCGACCTTCCTCGATAGCGTGTGTAGTACGCAATAACGAGTTTCACTGAACAGAAATATGCTATTAAAATATTATTAAAACTAGCCGTTATGAATAGTAATAACCACTTTTTGAAATTTTGTTAATTTTATTTTATCAAAATGGACTTTATTTTTGGATTCGTAATATCGAAATTAGCTTAGGGTGAAATTTTGGTACTTTTCAGATAACTTTTATTTTCTGATGAATAGTGAAAATTACTAAATTTTAATTAAAAACAACTTTTTTAATCGAAATAATTAATAGTGATAAATTATTAATTTGAGTGGTTTTAAAGTATATTTAGAATATATTTTTACAATTTAATACAATGTTGGTCATTGGATGTAATTTCACATTTAAACCAGACATAAACAAGTGTCAATCTTTTGATATATATTTTTTCTTAAAAACAGGCTATTTGTTTTAACAGTGGGATTTAATTATAAAATTAATTAATGAAACTTATATGTTATGAATTTCGTAAAATAGAATTCATTTTTGTATTCGGAATATGACATATAGCTTAGAATGAAATTTTGGCATTGTTCTGAAAAACAACAATTTTTGATAAATAGTGAAACTACAAAGTGGTAGTTAAAATAACTGAATTTTTAATAAAACTTAATTTTACCGCTTCTGTAAGTGGAATTTAAAAAATCCGAGAGACACGGTTGATGTCAGTAAGTAAAATGTGGTTCAATGAGATGAAAATAATTTTTGGGTGAATAGTAACTTTTTACTTTTATTTACCACGGTTAAAAGTAAATAGGGTAATTAAGGATAAAAATGATATTATTATTACCCTATTAGTTGTCCTAATTCTATTGGATAAGTTTAATTCGACCAAAAACAACCTTATGAATAAAATATGACCATTTAGTCCCACTTGGGTTAGATTAGGACATTTATTGTTAATTTATTTAAAGAAGGGTTAAAATAGTTAAAATCAAAGTTTAATAAGTAAATCATTTTTAATATAGGTTTATACATTATATAATTTCGAATATAAATATTCATTAGAAATCTAAAACTATTTCCTACATAATGGTATTTTATTTTAATTTTTATAATTTAAATAATTTAATTTATTTATGACACAACGATGATGCAATAATTACTTTTTTAAGAAAATATTAACATAATTGATGTTATAAATGCCCAAATAAATGAAATTTAAGACTTTTTATGACTTAAACTAATTTTCTAGGTTAATATGACATGTTATTGTTGATTTAAGTAACCTGGATCGAACTTATCATTCTGTTAAGAATTTCATAAAAATAATGTACCAAATAGTGTCAAAATTGACATAAATTAGTTTTTAAAACAAATATTATATTATTAATTGTTATTTAATTCTTAAAAACCTAAGGTTCGGCCAAATGACTTAGATAATGATATATATATTAATAATAAACAACTTTGGGTTCATTTGTCTTGATATAGTAAGTTTATTAACCATATACTCTAAGAAAACAAAAAGACACGGTAAAAGTTAAATTATTTAACTTAGAGTTAAATCTAATTGATAATGTTAAAATAATAACCTAAACTTGTCTAAATCATATTGGATGAGAGGATTTCGACCCATCCCCACTTTAGCTTCGAAATAAGACCCTTTGGAACCCTTATAAACCGATTTTTTCTTTAATATAAAATAATATTTTGAGATATTCCTAAGGTGCCCCTCTCCTCCCTTATAAAAGGGAACCTCCTCCCTCTCCTCCTCACACCAATTTGAGCATTCAAGCTTGGACAAACCCTGCCAAAATCTCTTCTCCACTTCCCTAGTATCATCCTATAGGTCCTGGTATTCTTCAAAGACCATCCATAGTTCTTTAAGTGGAGGTTAAGAAAAGGCGCGTCAAAAAGAGATAATATCCATTACCGATCTTTTTCAATTTCTTTCTTCTTCAACATATTCTTCTTTAGTTGTTTCATGATAAAGTAATAACATAAGTATTTCTTATATACTGATATGTTATTATAAATATGAAACAACTCTAATTAACCTTCTATCCATCCTACGGAAAAAGGAAATCACCGCGCGTGCGTACGTACGGAATACCGTCTCCACGCCGTGGTGTAATCTATTTTCTGCCACCTCCTTAATTGGATGGGTATAATGGTGTAAGGAGTAAATATATATGATTAGTATAGAGTGATATTGATACTGAAATTTTATACTTCCACTTCAACACAATTCCACGACCATCGGAATGATATCATCGCTCGTGCGTACGTACGGACTACCGTCTCCACGACGTGATGAGATTAATTCACTATGTTAACCATTTAAGAATAATTATAAAGTTTATATAAGCAATAATAATGAAATATATGACATTATAAGGCTACTGGATTTATGTATATATGTATTTCATCTACTTACTTCCATTCAAGACAATGAGGAAAGGAAAACAACGTTCATGCGTACGTATGGACTACCGTCTCCATGAACGGTGTGTTTCATTTCATTTATATATTTATTAAATATATATATATACTGAATATATATGATATATAAATCATGTTTTATATTCTATAAGTAAGTAAATCATGATATAAGTAATAATAATTTCAAGAACAACAAGTCCAAACACCTACGATAAATGAAACGATTTTACCCAAAACGCTTCTTTAACATGAAATTTACAAAAGAACGGGTAATATAAAGTCATAAGTGAACCATATATGATATCATAACAACGAATATGATTCTGTAATAAGTTAATGACATTATTTAAATCATTATACATGAGGTTCAGACACTTACGAAGAAAATCAGATTTAAGGTAAGGGATAAATTTTCAATCTCATTTTTAACCGAGATTGCTTATACGTAAGTATTTACTGGGGATACGTTTATCATCCATGACCATGTTTTCTAAAAATGTTTTTATAAAATGTTTACCATTCTTCCATGAATGTTTAAAGTCATTTTTACCCTTTATTGACTTTTTACCACATTGTATGAATGGAATCTTTCCTTTGGTTACATATAAGGTATTTTTTTTGACTTTTCCGACAAAAGTACGAGGAGAATGTTATTTTTAACATATACGGCGTGAAAGGATTTTTACGGTTTTCATGACACCTCATTTTCAAGAAGCTTCTTCTACAATATTTCATGATTATTTTCAACAAAACCCTTATTTTTAAAATTGCATGAAGTTTTGTGAAAAGAAAATGATTTTAAATAAGAAAGGATATTTTCCTAAAGAATTCATTTCAAGTGTTTTTCTCAAAACTATTTTCCCTCTAAGAATACATTATTTGATGTGTATGTTTCAAGTAAAATGTCTTTATGATTTAAATGGTTTCCATTTTATGACGAAATGATATCCATTGTTTATGGATTAAGATGTCATGATGTTTATGAAACCCATTTTATTTATTGGGTTATTATGAATGATGTATGTTTATTTTGTGACACACATAAGAATGGTATCATTATGAGATGGGTGGGACCTATATCTCCCTCCAATGCATTGGGTAAAGATTTTATATCTCATGAGATAGACATGGATGGAATGGTAGGTTATACCGGTTCAGTGAAACAGGACTAATACGAGGGTAACTCGGTTCAGAAAGGGACTTTGTCCACTAAGATAGTCTTGGCAATGAGTCTTGACTAACAAGAAATGATTCTCTATGATTATGTGTGCATGACACAAAGTTTCATGTTTTAAGTTATGATTATTGTGATTACATTTCACTGCCATGATTTATCCCATGTTATGAAATTACGATCTCTTTTGCAGGATAAGATTTCCAAAAGTTATGTGCTTATGTATATGATGTGATTGATATTTCTTTTTTTTACCCGTACTGAGCATTTGAGCTCACCCTTTTATGTTTTCTTTTCCCCAGGATATAAAGAAATGTTTTAGGTAAAAAAAGGGAAGATCATTATGGGAGATATTGAAGATCTTTCACCACGATTAGAAGATTACGTTCCGAGTTTCCAAAGACACTAAACTATTACGATCCTTGTGTGTGTGTGTTTTTTATGTACTAAGTATTCCGAAAAAGTAATGTAATGTTCATGTACGTCAAGATTCAGGTCTCTACAGTTGGTATCAGAGGAAAGGTTTAGTCAACCTTTGGAAACTATGATGCGAGAACTTTAGTGAGATCCCTAGAGATATTTATAAGGTATGTCTAGGGATGTCCCTAAGGATAAGTATACGTATAGGATACAGTCCTAGAACTACAGTAACGATCATAGAATTTAACCTAAGATGTTAGATATTGAGGATACTCCACCTTTATTATGTTGTTTTCCCTAGCATGATTTTTGCCTCTCACACTATTCTTTTTTGGGTTTTAGAAAATGGCTGCAAACAAGATGATTCACGATAATGGAGGATATGATGGACAATGGAATGATATTCTTCATAATGAAATGGGATTTGGATGTCCAAACATCATTATTATGCCGAATCAGCAATCTCATAATATGATCAATAAAGTAAAATTTGGTAAGTTTCCTGTCTCGGCTAATAAGAGAAAGATGGAGTTTCATGATGATCATAGAGGAAAGAAAGTTCAATTTCCCCAATGTAAATCATGTGGGAAGAGGAATCAAGGAGAATGTTTCAAAGGAATTGGAAGATTCTTTGGGTGTGGAAAAGAAGGACACAAAGCAAGTAAGTGCAAAGGAAAAGGTTCAGTTAACAACATGGATGAGGATAATGGTATTGCTACGACATCAACAATGGTTAAATGTTTTAAATGTGTAATGTACGGGCATTATGCAAACCAATGCCCTAAGGGAAAGTCTCAGGAAGATAATCAGTATGGTCGTATGGGAAGTATTTATGTTGATGATGATGAAGAGACTACAAATGATATGTGAGATGAAAGAATTGTTGAAGCTCGGTCAATGGTTTAAGAAGGAAGTGGAATGATTACATGTTTATCAAGTGTAATGTTGTATAAGTAATCTCATGGTACTATGGAATAAAGAGACATCTAAGTATTGTTACACTATTGTCTTTCCTAATTTTTTAAAGTGTATGATTAATGGTACTAGAAACCATGAAATGTTATTCAAATATTTTTTGGAAAGTAGATGATATGCACATAATGAAGGAATAGTAAGATAATGAGGTGTTCGATTGTATTCATGAGCTCATGATTGATAAAAAGAGAAGGTTATATCATGGTTTGAGTATATAGAATTTTTGGATTTTGGTATGTGGAAAAATTTAACTTTTAACTGCATTCATGTTTTCACTAAGGTTCAATGGGTATTCAAGAGAATACATGATTAAGTCCTTTGAATGTTTGGAATGTGACCAACAAGACATATCTTATGATATATGGGGATTAACGACAATATTAATTCTCTGGTAATCGTTTTCACTATATTATGAGAGTGGACTATAGTATTATGGATAAGCCTAATGATTAGAATGGATTATGTTGGACATAAGTTAGTATTGTTTAAGGACAGAAGATTTTCGATATTATTGATGGGATGTTATAGTAATGTTGTTTTAGAAAAAGGACAACCTGCAGGACGGGCAACAGCCCATCGCTTCGGACAAGGCTGTGGGAATCGAACCCACAACCGAAGTGCGACTAGCCTTTATCGCCTACCACTGGCCTACAAGAAGTCCCTGTTTATTAGAAACTAGTTTTATTATATTAAGCAGTGTGATATATGAAGTATAAGTCCATTTTAGGATCTATATATGATTAATCTCACTATAGATCGACTTATGTATATAATTTCTGCGAACCTTTTGTTTGAGACAGATGGAATGACCCGTCATTCTATCACATGATCTGCTAACACTTCACAAATAACAAATTCAACTTCATTTATTTTAGAGAGGATGTGGAAATTGTTCAAGGCACGAACAATAGTGAGATTGTACCAAAATAAAGTAAGTATTTATTCTAATTCAAATTTTCATCTTTAGGGAAATGATCTTGGAAACCAAAAATGTTGTCCAAGTTCCCTTATATCCGATGAATCAGATGGTACCCTAGATCGTCACAAATTTATGGCTTTTTGATTGCTGGCTTTTCCATAGCCATGTTCTCTACCACTCTCCATCGGAACATGATGGTTAGATTTCTCTTCCATATCCATATTTTCACCTATGTGGAAACCCAATGATTAGTTTAATTAGGTAACCATTACGTTTCATACTTTTGTTTTTAAAGATTGGTTTTGGTATTCCTTTTTATGATGTGGGTTTATATTAAAGAAACATTCGAATAGTAAACCATTTATAACCCCGACGAATTTCGAGGGCGAAATTCATTTTAAGGGGGGTAGAATGTAACACCCCGAAATTTTATTAAAAACATTCTTTTTAATTTCATTAATTTCTTGTGTTGTATGCTACACCAAACGAAGCTTTCACAACACGCATCCTTGACTTGCCTTCCATTACACGCAATCGCGACCTTCCTCGATAGCGTGTGTAGTACGCAATAACGAGTTTCACTGAACAACAATATGCTATTAAAATATTATTAAAACTAGCCGTTATGAATAGTAATAACCACTTTTTGAAATTTTGTAAATTTTATTTTATCAAAATGGACTTTATTTTTGGATTCGTAATATCGAAATTAGCTTAGGGTGAAATTTTGGTACTTTTCGGATAACTTTTATTTTCTGATGAATAGTGAAAATTACTAAATTTTAATTAAAAACAACTTTTTTAATCGAAATAATTAATAGTGATAAATTATTAATCTGAGTGGTTTTAAAATATATTTAGAATATATTTTTACAATTTAATACAATATTGGTCATTAGATGTAATTTCACATTTAAACCAGAAATAAACAAGTGTCAATCTTTTGATAGATATTGTTTCTTAAAAACACGCTATTTGTTTTAACAGCGGGATTAAATTATAAAAATAATTAATACAACTTCTATGTAATGAATTTGGTAAAATGGACTTCATTTTTGAATTCGGAATATGAAATATAGCTTAGGATGAAATTTTGGCATTGTTCTGAAAAACATCAATTTTTTATGAATAGTGAAACTACTAAGTGGTAGTTAAAAAAACTGAATTTTTAATAAACATAATTTTACCGTTTCTGTGAGTGGAATTTCAAAAATCCGAGAGACACGGTTGATGTCAGTAAGTAAAATGTGGTTCAATGAGATGAAAATAATTTTTGGTGAATAGTAACTTTTTACTTTTATTTACCACGGTTAAAAGTAAATAGGGTAATTAAGGGTAAAAATGATATTATTATTACCCTAAAACTTTTCCTAATTCAATTGGATAAGTGTAATTAGACCATAAACAACCTTATGAATAAAATATGACCATTTAGGCCCACTTGGGTTAGATTAGGACATTTATTATTAATTTATTTAAAGAAGGGTTAAAATAGTTAAAATCAAAGTTTAATAAGTAAATCATTTTTAATATAGGGTTATACATAATATAATTTAGACTATAAATATTCATTAGAAATATAAACAGATTTCCTACATAATGGTATTTTATTTGTAATTTTTATACTTTAAATAATTTAATTTATTTATGACACAATGATGATGCAGTAATTACCTTTTTAAGAAAATATTAACATAATTGATTTTATAAATGCCCAAATAAATGTAATTTGAGACTTTTTATGACATAAACTAATTTTATAGGTTAATATGACATGTTATTTTTGATTTAAGTAACATGGTTCGAACTTATAATTCTGTTAATAATTTCATAAAAATCATGTACCAAATAGTGTCAAAATTGACATAAATTAGTTTTTAAAACAAATATTATATTATTAATAGTTTTTTAATTCCTAAAAATATAAGGTTTGGCCAAATGACTTATATAACGATATATATATATATTAATAATAAAAAACTTGGGGTTCATTTGGCTTGATATAGTAAGTTTATTAACCATATAGTGTAAGAAAACAAAAAGACATGGTAAAAGTTAAATTATTTAACTTAGAGTTAAATCTAATTGATAAGGTTAAAATAATAACCTAAACTTGTCTAAATCCTATTGTATGAGAGGATTGCGACCCATATCCACTTTAGCTTCGAAATAAGACCCTTTGGAACCATTATAAACCGATTTTGACTTTAATATAAAATAATATTTTGAGATATTCCTAAGGTGCCCCTCTCCTCCCTTATAAAAGGGCACCTCCTCCCTCTCCTCCTCACACCAATTCGAGCATTCAAGCTCGGCCAAACCCTGCCAAAATCACTTCTCCACTTCCCTAGTATCATCCTAGAGGTCCTGGTCTTCTTAAAAGACCATCCTTAGTTCTTTAAGTGGTGGTTAAGAAAAGGCGCGTCCAAAAGAGGTAATATCCATTACCGATCTTTTTCAATTTCTTTCTTCTTCAACTTCTTCTTCTTTAGTTGTTTCATGATAAAGTAATAACATCAGTATTTATTATATACTGATATGTTATTATAAAAATGAAATAACTCTAATTAACCTTCTATCCATCCTACGGAAAAAGGAAATCACCGCGCATGGGTATGTACGGAATACCGTCTCCACGCCGTGGTGTAATCTATTTTCCGCCACCTCCTTAATTGGATGTGTATAATGGTGTAAGGAGTAACTATATATGATTATTATAGAGTGATATTGATACTGAAATTGTATACATACACTTCAACACAATTCCACGACCATGGGAGTGATATCATCGCTCGTGCGTACGTACGGACTACCGTCTCCACGACGCGATGAGATTCATTCTCCATGTTAACCATTTAAGAATAATTATAAAGTATATATAAGCAATAATAATGAAATATATGACATTATAAGGCTACTGGATTTATGTATATATGTATGTCATCTACTTACTTCCATTCAAGACAATGAGGAACGGAAAACAACGTTCATGCGTACGTACGGACTATCGTCTCCATGAACGGTGTGTTTCATTTCATTTATATATTTATTAAATATATATATACTGAATATATATGATATATAAATCATGTTTTATATTCTCGAAGTAAGTAAATCATGATATAATTAATAATAATGTCAAGAACAACAAGTCCAAACACCTACGATAAATGAAACGATTTTACCCAAAACGCTTCTTTAACATGGAATTTACAAAAGAACGGGTAATATAAAGTCATAAGTGAACCATATATGATATCATAACAATAAATATGATTCTGTAATAAGTTAATGACATTATTTAAATCATTATACAGGAGGTTCGGACACTTACGAAGCAAATCGGACTTAAGGTAAGGGATAAATTTTCAATATCATTTTTATCTGAGATTTCTTATACGTAAGTATTTACTGGGGTTACGTTTATTATCCATGACCATGTTTTCTAAAAATGTTTTTATAAAATGTTTACCATTATTCCATGAATGTTTAAAGTCATTTTTACCCTTTATTGACTTTTTACCACATTGTTTGAATGGAATCTTTCCTTTGGTAACCATATAAGTTTTTTTTGACTTTTCCTACAAATGTACGAGGAGAATGTTATTTTTAACTTATACGGCGTGAAAGGATTTTTACGGTTTTCATAACACCTCATTTTCAAGAAGCTTCCTCTACAATATTGCATGATTATTTTCAAAAAATACCTTATCTTTTAAAATTGCATGAAGTTTTGTGAAAAGAAAATGATTTTAAAGAAGAAAGGATATTTTCCTCAAGAATTCATTTCAAGTGTTTTTCTCAAAACTATTTACCATCTAAGAAGACATTATTTGATGTGTATGTTTCAAGTAAAATGTATTTATGATTTAAATGGTTTCCATTTTATGAAGAAATGATATCCATTGTTTATGGATTAATATGACATGGTGTTTATGAAACCCATTTTATTTATTGGGTTATTATGAATGATGTATGTTTATTTTGTGGCACAAATAATAATGGTATCATTATGAGATGGGTGGGACCTATATCTCCCTCCAATGCATTGGGTAAAGATTTTATATCTCATGAGATAGACATGGCTGGAATGGTAGGTTATACCGGTTCAGTGAAACAGGACTGAAACGAGGATAACTCGGTTCAGAAAGGGACTTTGTCCACTAAGATAGTCTTGGAAATGAGTATTGACTAACAAGAAATGATTATCTATTATTATGTGTGCATGCCACAAAGTTTCATGTTTTATGTTATGATTATTGTGATTACATTTCACTGCCATGATTTATGCCATGTTATGAAATTATGATCTCTTTTGCAGGATAAGATTTCCAAAAGTTATGGGCTTATGTATATGATGTGATTGATATTTCTTTTGTTTACCCTTACTGAGCATTTGATCTCACCCTTTTATGTTTTCTTTTCCCCATGATATAAATAAAGGTTTTAGGTAAAAAAAGGGAAGATCTTTATGGGAGATATTGAAGATCTTTCACCACGATTAGAAGATTACGTTCCGAGTTTCCAAAGACAGTAAACTATTACGATCCTTGTGTGTGTGTTTTTTTTGTTATGTACTAAGTATTCCACAAAAGTAATGTAATGTTCATGTACGTCAAGATTCTAGTCTTTACAGAAATAGAGCAGGAACTACTGCCGAAGGTCTTCCCAGCTTTTAATTGACTGTGCTGGTAGACTCGTATACCAGACAATGGCGGATTCTTGCAAGGTCTGTATGAAGAATCCAAGTTTCACTACTTATTATTGTTCTAGGGTCCCCATCATAGGGTCAAAATAAGAGGCACGGTGCATCAAGTGTTGTTCTGGATCGCCTGATCCATTGAAGATTGGGAATACATGGCTCCCAAAATTGGGTGGAGGTGGTGTGTTGCTCACCCAATCTGGGTAGGGCTTCCGCTCTGGTTGTATCGGAGTGCGTTGACCTTGCATTGCTTCCAATAGAGCTGTTAGTGCCTTGATGGTGTTGGTGAGACCCTATTTTACATCCTGTTGGGCCCGGTCATGGGTAGGTGAAGCCTAAGGCATTGCTTGAGGATCCATCTTTGTTGGCACCTGGGGTGCATGTGCTTTCTGTGACACCTTCATAGGGTTTAGGCGTACTCTCTTTGGTTTCATCAAGAGTGGAGGGAAGTCTTGGTATTCATCTGGATCCTCATTTAGGTAGTTGGATGGGCCGAGCGCCTCATTGGGTGGGAGCCCTGATCATGCTTCATTTGCCAGGGTAAACCTCGGTCTTTGAGGTGCACTTACTGGGAGTGCATGATGTGGATGCTCTTGGGACGTGCTTTCAATATGATGATTCTTCTAGAGTAGCTCAGCGTTAAGACGCATCAATTCATTCATTTCCTCTTACTGTTGATCAGACCTCTCTTAGAGCGTAAGTGGCTCATTTTTATCTTGAGAAAGAGGTAGTTTTAGGGTAACTGGTCCATTATTTTTATCCTTATTGGGAGCTCGTAGGGTGAGCATAGGAAGTTTAGCTTAAGGGGAGGCCATATTTAAAGCGTCCCTCTTGTTCCGGGTGTGCACACCTGGTAGTTAATTGTGTGTCACAGCTTGACCGGAACCATCATCTCTTGATCCATCCTGATTTGCATCATCTTCGGTGTTAACCATGAAGTTATCCTCTATGACGTTGATAGATGTATATTGCGGGGTGGGGGAAGATGACATCTTCCTAATAGGAAGAGGATCTCTCGCTTCCTTTACTAGGCTTCCCTTTCATGTGCCAAGATTTCCTTCAGTCTTCTTGACGAAGGGTGATGCGGAGAGTTCTTTGAAGTGACCTTACAGCGCGGCTTCCTCTTGTAGGGTATAATGATTCAAATGAAGGGATATGAAGGGAACCTCCTCTTCTGACTGTCCTCCCTACACGAGAGAATACTGACTCTCATGGGGGGAGGTTGTTGTTGAGGGGGTAATATTGCCACCATCCCTGAGAGATGAGGTTGTCTCCGTTCCCTAGACACTGGGCCTCTTCCCGTTTTTATTGGTCTTACGGGGGAATTTGTTGTTAAAAATTCCCCCAGCCCTACACGATGGGGTTGACCCTAGATTACGGCATTGGCTGCGGCTATCACTACCTTACTGATTATGCGTTCCCCCATTCGGGGGTGAACTAGGTTTGGTGTCGAGTTCTTCTGTGAATAAATCCCTCTAAGGGAGGCATGCAAAGATTTATGATTGGAATCTCTTAGGTGAGAGGCATGTTTTATTCTCTCGGTGTCCTGATTCAAGAGTTCTTGAATGGCTTGTTCAAATCGGGCATGATGCTTCTAGGACTTACTCAAGGCCTGACTCTACTGGGTTTGTTGCCTGTCCCGAACAGCAATACCACTCAATTGTTGTCTTGACGTGATGACATTGCAAGGCACCATGCTGAACAGGTTCTTCTGGGTGGGGAGGGGATTGAAATTCAAAGCTCCATATTCCCCCATACCCTAATATGGACTCCCATCGTAGCGTCACCGATGATGTGGCGCAGCTGGTGTAGTGCACTGAGGCAGGCTATCTCCATGTTTCCATTGCGCCTCTCGGGTCGCTGCTGCCACGCCAAAGGAAGAGCTTCTAGGTCGATGTGATGTAGGAGATCTCATATTGTCTTGACGTGTCATGAACCAACCCGGGTCAACCCTAAACCGGTCACCTGAGGCGGCCTGCGACATGGCCTCAAACGCGTCTCCCCTTATTGTAGAGGTTGTCGACTAGCAGTGAGGGTGTAAGGTAAGTCAGGGGGGACACTATACCCTCTTATCAAAGTGAAGAAAAAGGACATAATACAACAACAATGGAAGTAGTGTAAATAATAAGAAAACAGTGAATAACATTTTGCATTTATAAGGTTTGAATAAAATTGGAGAACATTAGTTTATATAAGAGATGCATGCATGACATGCTAATGATACAATGGAAGAATTAAACCGCACGACATACTTACACATCAATGCAGAAGTAAATAAACAAAAGTCTCAAGCCCCGAGGGCGATCTTCATGAGCATCCCGAGCCCTAACTCGGTCCTTTGCTCCTAACTCAAAGTACAGGACATAGAATTGACAAGGTCCTCTAACCAAATAGAATCTACTCGGGTAACCTAGTGCAACGGCATCCCGAGTAAGGTGTGAGATATATATCTCAGTAGGATGGAACCACCGGGGTCTAGCCCACTCTAGATCATGAAATATAATTAAACAATACGCTGGTATTTCCGAACAATAACGATACAATACAAACAATAAACGCATGTCCAGCTTCCAAAAAGGTCACCTGATGGTAATACCTGCCTCAGCCCATAGTCGGAAGAAGAACTTGTTTAAAAAAACACAAGTAAATTTGGTTCAAGCATAAAAACACTTTTTATCATTTTTCTCACTTACTCAAGATATTCACTTATCATTTAAACTCAGATTGGAAATCCATTCATTCTTACCATTCTTTATTTGATCATAATTCACTCGGGTTTTACCCACATCTCTCATTATTTTCATAAATCATTATTATCATTCATTTGGTGTCGATCTCCATGTCGAGAACCCCAATTCTCATTTGGTGTATATCGCCATGTCTAACACCTCGAATCACATTTGGTGTAGATCGCCATGTCTAAAACCTAGATAATTATTTGATGTAGATCGCCATGTCTAACTCCCTAAATCACATTTGGTGTAGATCGCCATGTCTAACACCTAGATAATAATTCGGTGTAGATCTCCATGTCTAACACCCTAAATCACAAGCTTGGATAACCATTTGGAAGTAACACCATGTCCAAACCCAACTTTTAAATTGGTCTATAACGCCATGTCTAGGACCCAGAATCTAATTTATTTATTAACATTTATCAATTAATTAATCAGTCGACACAATTCCCATTTCATAATTAATTATTCACATTTAATTTTCCAAATATGATCTAAACTTTTTCTAATTAGTTCTCTTAATTAATTATCTTTAATCAGAATTCTGGAACTTGCATGAGAAATAGAAGGTAAACAAAAGTGTATGGCATAAACATGCCTCAATGATGGGTTATTAATGACATTAAAAGGTACAATCCAACAAAATTGTTCAATAAATGCATTCAATTCAAACAATCATGTTACATTTATAACTTATAGAACATGGATGAAGGGGGGAGTTTAGGCGGGGCACACCCAAGGGGGTGCCCATGAGGCAAAGCGAGAACCCAGGATGGGCTTCACCATGAACAAAAGCCACAATGGGAATGAGAGAACCACCCAAGAATTTCAATAATAAATAATGAGGCATCACTGGAAGGTTGCAACATGTGGCACAAGACGTGACATGACATAAGTGCCGAAGTAATGGGATGAGGGTAAACACCCTACCCTAGAAGTTCTAATTACATGTTAAGCCATGAACTTAGGAGGTGTCATGGCCCATTTATTATTTTTCAAGAAGCAATGTCATTTGAGGTAACGAGTAAGGTACAAGTACAAACATGTCATTTATCAAGTATAATGTCAAGCATAAAGAATCATAAGACATTTAAGCAAGCAATCACAAAAAATATACTACTACATTTTTATTTTGAAGGTAGCTCACCTCCATTGGAGGATTTTTATTAGAAAACATGTCATTACTTTATCAAAAAATTCATTTAGTGATATTTAGAATTTAATTTAAAACTCATTAAACACTAAGAAAATTTAGAAGTCAAACAATAAGGATGACAATCACGAAACACTATTGATACATATTTAGATTGAAGGCAGCGCACCTCAAAAGAGGGGTTTTATTTTTAAATCATTAGTTTAGTCACCAAGAAACCACTTTACTTTATTACTGCAATTCACACGGTTTGCACAGAAGCATTTAATCAGAACTAAAATTTCATAATTAAAATTCTAAGTGCAATATTAAACTCACTATTACGTTACTTAAATTTAAAGGGCAAAAAGAGGGACCCTACCTCACGGTGGATCCAGCCGTCCACTCCGGCTATTGGCACTTTCTAACTAAGATCCGCTGTTAATCCCCCACGAGGCATATGCGAATTCACATACATATAAGGGCACCTAGCCTCTATGAACACACTCCACATGGCCATGATCGTGCTCAAGAGGATCCTTACACATATTCTTATACGCATACACCTATCTCCGCTCACCTACACAGGCACTTTTTATATATGCAATGGGGACAACTAGCCTCGTACGTGTATATTCGCTGCCATGGAAAAATATATACACGCCGGGGGAACCAACGTATATATAAAAATGTACCTATGCCTGCGTAGGTGAGTCTCCTAGACTATGGCGACTCGAAACCATGCCAAAGCCTCCAACGCACTCAGGTGCTGGCGACAAACCAAAACGAAGGCGAACCACACCGCGAAGCTCAACACACCGGAAACCATACCGAAGGTCCGAAACCACCCTAACTGCTTCGCCTTCAACGGTGGTTTCCATAATGCGCATCATGGAGTCCCATGGAATCATTCTCACTCTCTTGGCGGATCGAATCCGGAAGGTGAAGAAAACCGGACGAAATCATCAGGGGAAGGGGGAAGTCGTGTGTCGGGCCGTTGCGCGCGGCAGCGGTTCGGTCCAAACCGCTTTGTGCGGCTGCTACGGGGTCAGATGAGGGAGGAGGAGAGGGAGAGGGTGTCGCTACGCTGGTGGTCCAGCTGCTGTGAGGTCAGCCGAGGGAGGAGGAGAGGGAGAGGGGGGGGGGGGGGGGGTCGCGCGCGGCTTGCATGATAGGAGGGAGGTGCATCGTGTGGGGTTCTATCGAGTGAGGGTGAGGGAGAGTTATTTTAGGTTTTTATTTAATTTATTTTATTTTATATTATTTTTAAACAAAAAACTAAACTCACCCATGCATGCGGTTTTACCTGCACAGTTAAACCTACAGCACACAGTCCGATATCACAGCTTATAACGGTTCCAAAACTCGGGACCTCGTTCCGAAGCTCAGTTTTTTAAAACTGACCCATTGATAAAAGCAAAGGTTCAAAAACCTTGGAATTTTATCCGGTTCAAAACAGGGGATGTGACAACCTCCCCACCTTAGAACTTCTTGTCCCCGAGAAGCCTTCGGGAACAACGTAACACTCACCCATCCTACGCTATTCAGGAAATCTTGCACAAAGGGTCATGTTGCATCTTCAAATGTCCAAAACATGATCGAACATTTGTTAGGAAAGCAACACATAAGACATTAAAATCTGAGCCAACACTCATTTCCCAATTCATGAAGTGCCCATACACTTCATGGATTGAAAACTGAATCCCCTTTTTATCAAAACCAGATTTAATATCGTCTTTTAAATTCCACAACTTTACATTTTTAACAATAGCCCCACAAAGATATTTATATTATGATCAGAATGGTATTAATATATGGGTTACCCCTTCCAGGTTGTAAGGCACGCATACACCATACAATCGAAAATTGGTTCCTATTCATTCACAACCCAGGTAAAACCAAAGCAAGACATGCCATCATAACTAGCAAACAAATAGTAGCATGTTGAAACTATTAAAAACATGCTATAATACAGAAGCATGGAATAGAAGCATGACATATTATCACACAAGAATGTTAGATCTACCACTAAAACATGTTATCTAAAAGGGAATGGTAAACAAGTACAATACATAGAATATTCACGGCACAAAATACATACCAGCAAGCAAAATACTAATGAAACTACATGGCATGATATATATGCATGACATGTGAATATCTAAGTGCCTATTATGATCCATGCAATGATTCATCTTTACCATAACAGGTTAAGGGTTAAATACTATAATTCTCATAAACCATAAGCAACAAAAATTACACCAATCACTCGAGGTGAAATCATTTCAACTGTAAAATTGAAAAGCATGACAACAATCCCAACCCTGGTCACTTGGACATTTACTGTACGTGGGGTGATCACTCCCAAGCACAGCTATTAACCCAAGGGCCGACACATTCCTAGTATCCTGTCTACCAATCCAAAAAATAGCAGGACAAAGAAGAAAAAAAAGTACCCTCTGATACCATTTTTTCACGAACCAACCCGGGTCGACCCTAAACCGGTCACCCGAGCCGGCCCGCGACATGGCCTCAAGCACGTCTCCCCTTACGATAGAGGTTTCCGACTAGTGGAGAGGGTGTAAGGTAAGTCAGGGGCGAGACTATAACCTCTTATCAAAGTGAAGAAAAAGGAAAAAAATACAGAAATAATGGGAGAAGTGTAAAAAATAAGAAAACATCGATTTTTTTTCATTTATAAGGTTTGAATAAAATTGGCAAACATTAGTTTATTTAGGAGATGCATGGATGACATGATAATGATACAATGGAAGAATTAAACCACAGTACATACTTACACATCAATGTAGTAGTAAATAAACATAAGTCTCAAGGCCCGAGGGTGATCTCCATGAGCATCCTGAGCCCCAACTTGGTCCTTTGCTTCTAACTCCAAGTACAAGAAACAACAATGACAAGGTCCTGTAACCAAATAGAATCTACTCGGGTACCCATGTGCAATGGGGGCCTGAGTAGGGTGTGAGATATATATCTTAGTAGTTCGGAACCACCGTGGTCTAGCCCACTCTAGACCATGAAATATAATTAAACAATGTGATGGTATTTCCGAACAATAATGATAAAATACAAACAATAAACGCCTGTCCAGGTTCCAAAAAGGAGACATGACAGTAATACCTTCCTTGGCCCATAGCCGGAATAAGAACCTGTTTAAAAAAACACAAGTAAATTTGGTTCAAGCATAAAACCACTTTTTATCATTTTTCCCACTTACTCTAGCTATTCACTTATCATTTCAACTCAGATTGGAAATCTATTCATTCTTACCTTCCTTATTTGATCACAATTCACTCGGGGTTTACCCACATCTCCCATTCTTTTCCTAAATCATTATTATCATTCGTTTGGTGTTGAACTCCATGTTAAGCACCCCAATTCTCATTTGGTGTAGATCGCCAGGTCTAACACCTCGAATCACATTTGGTGTAGATCGCCATGTCTAACACCTAGATAATTATTCGGTGTAGATCACCAGGTCTAACACCCTAAATCACATTTGGTGTACATCACCATGTCTAACACCTAGATAATAATTCGGTGTACATCACCATGTCTAAAACCATATACCACAAGCTTGGATAACCATTGGGAAGGAACGCCATGTCTAGACACAACTTTTAAATTGTTCTAGAACGCCATGTCTAGGACCCAGAATCTCATTTATCTATTTCCATTTATCAATTAATTAATCAGTTGACACAATTCCCATTTTATAATCTATTCTTCACATTTAATTATCCAAATATGTTCTCAACTTTTTCTAATTAGTTCTCATAAATAATTATCTTTAATCAGAATTCTGGAACTTGCATGAGAAATAGAAGGTTAAAAAAAGTGTATGGCATCAACATGCCTCAATGATGGGTTATTAATGACATTTAAAGGTACAAGACAACAAACTTGTTCAATAAAGGCATTCAATTCAAACTATCATGTTAAATTTATAACTTAAAGAACAAGGACGAAGGCGACGTTTAGGCGGGGCACACCCAAGGGAGTGGCCAAGAGGTAAAGCAAGCACCCAGGATGGGCTTCACCATAAACGAAGGCCACAATGGGAATGAGCGAACTACCCAATAATTTCAATAAGAAATAATGAGGCATCACCGGAAGGTTGCGACAAGCGGCACAAGACATGGCATGACATAAGTTCTGAAGTAAAGGGATGAGGGTAAACAGCCTACCCTAGAAGTCCTAATTACATGTTAATCCACGAACTTAGGAGCTGTCATGGCTCATTTATTATTTTTCAAGAAGCAACGTCATTTGGGGTAACCAGTAAGGTACAATTACAAGCATGTCATTTATCAAGTATAATGTCAAGAATAAAGAGTCATACGACATTTAAGCAAGCAAGCACAAAAAATGTACTATTACATTTTTATTTTGAAGGAAGATCACCTCCATTGGAGGAGTTTTATGAGAAAACTTGTAATTACTTTATCAAACAATTCAATAAGTGATATTTCACATTTACTTAAAAACTCATTCAACACTAAAAAAATTAATAATTAAAACAATAAGGAAGACAATCATGAAACATTATTTCTACATTTTTAGATTGAAGGCTGCACACCTCGAAAGAGGGGTTTTATTATTAAATCATTAGTTTAGTGACCAAGCAGCCTCTTTTATCTTATTCCTGCAATTCACATGATTTGAACAAAATCATTTAATCGGAACTAAACAAGCATAATTAAAATGCTAAGTGCAATATTAAACTCACTATTACATTACATAAATTTATAGGGCAAGAAGAGGGGCCCAACATCAAGGTGGATCCATCTGTCCACTCCGGCTCTTGGTGCTTTCTAACTAAGAGCCGCTGCTGCTCCCCCACGAGGCATATGCGATTTCACATATGTATAAGGAAACCTAGACTCTATGAACATGCTCCAAATGGCCATGAGCATGCGCGAGGGGATCCTTACGCATATGCTTATACACATACACCTGTCTCCGCTCACCTTCGCATGCACTTTTTATATATGCAATGAGGACAACTAGCCTCATACGTGTATATTCGCTGCCATGGACAAATATACGCACGACAGGGTAACCCACGTACATATAAATATGTACCTATTCCTGCGCAGGCGAGTCTCCTAGACTATTGTGACTCGAAACCATGCCAAAACCTCCAATGCACTCGGGTGCTGGCGACAAACCAAAATGAAGGCGAACCACACCGCAAAGCTCAATGCACCCGAAACCATACCGACGGTCCGAAACCACCCGAATCGATTCGCCTTCAGCGGAAGTTTCCATAATTCTCATTAAGGAGTCCCAAGGAATCATTCTCACACCTGTGGTGGATCGAATCCGGAAGGTGAAGAAAACAGGATGAAATCATCAGCGGAAGGAGGAGGTCATGTGTCGGGTCGTTGCTTGCTGTAGCGGTTCGGTCCGAACAGCTTTGTGCCGCTACTGCAGGGTCCGCTGAGGGAGGAGGAGAGGGAGAGGGGGATGCCGCACTAGTGTTCCAGCTACTACAAGGTCGGCCGAGGGAGGAGGAGAGGGAGAGGGGGGGGTCGCGCACGGCTCGCAGTATAGGAGGGAGGTGCGTCGTGGGGGGTTCTTCTGAGTGAGGGTGAGGGAGAGTTAGTTTAGGTTTTTATTTATTTTATTTTATTTTATTTTATTTTATTTTTATACAAAAACCTAGAATCACCCAAGCGCGTGGTATGACCCATACAGTTAAACCTACCGCACGCAGTCCGATATCACCGCTTATAATGGTTCCAAAACTCCAGACCTCGCTCTGAAGCTCAGTTTTATAAAACTGACCCATTGATAAATGAAAAGGTTCAAAAACCTCAGTATTATATCTGGTTAAAAACACATGATGTGACATGACATGGTCTACATACCCTTCGTAGGGCAGGAATCTTGATTTCAGTCAGCGGAGGGTTGTCAATATATTATGGTGGATGTTGTGCACACATTCTTCCGACAACTCTCTAGGTTTGTTTAATTGAGAGGTGGCTGTGGGACAAAACATAACTGATATATCATCCCTAGCCAGTCGTTTCCTCAGGTGAAACATGTCAGCATACTCCTCCGCTAGTGACTCCTCAACCAGGTCGGCCCAACCGAGACACCCGCTGATAGTGTGGTCGGAGGCCATGGGACTGGTTGATGCTGAGTCATCATGTGGGCGATTCCGAGGTGGTTCATAAGATGAATGCGGCCCCAAAACATATCCTGATTGAAGAAGGATGTTGTTGGAAACTAATTTGGAGTCTGACATGCACGATCCTGTCCTTATGAGTGCCTCAGCATATGAGGGATTTTCTGTTCTTGATTCGGCAGGGGGAGGACCTTCCTGTTGACATGACATTTCATTGTGGGGATTACCTTCGCAATGGTGGCCGCAATGGCGAGGAATACCATCACAGCTTGACACCTCATTGTATATAAGATTTTTTGAAGTGCATACCCTAGGTAGGACGTCCAAGGCGTGTCGTAGAAAGGGGAGGACCTTCTTGCTACGTAGCGTTGTTATGGGGAGGGCCTTCACAACAATTTCCATCATGGTGAGGATGACCATCATGGTTTGACGTTCGATGTGTATCCTGCGAAGGACCTTCAATACACACTGCGATAAGGGGGAGGGCCTTCTTGTTTCTTGGGGCTACTGTGGGGAGGACCTTCGCAATGGTGGCTGTGGTGGCGAGGACTACCATCACAGATGATTTAATGTCATGGACTACCATTACAGCCATCGTAGGGAGAATATATACTAGGTACACCCTAGGTAGGGCCTTTATAATGTACCACAATGCGTGGATGACCTTCTCGTTGCTTGACGTCTCTATGGGGAGGACCTCTATTATCATGGTGGCTAGGACTACAACCATGATCTGATGCCCATCTGCGCAGAGTGTCATTGCAACATAACCCATGGGTAGGACCTTCGGGGCAGGCCACGACAAGGGGAGGTCCTTCTTATCATGACGAGACGTCACTGTGGGGAGGGACTCTGTAGTTGCGACTATGATAGCGAGGACCACTATCATAATCTGTGGTCCCACTGCATAGAGAGTGTTTGCAACATATATCCTGGGGAGGACCTTCAGGGTGGACCGCAGAAAGTGGAGGGACATATTTCTTCTCGATCTTCTGATCATGTGGAGGGTTTCCGTGACTTGCATAAAAAGAGGAGCTCTTGTGACTGATAATTATATACCCACAGGGGAGGGCCCCATGGGTGCTCTAGGGAGGACCTTCAGAGCTGCTAGTTGTGACATTGCAGGGAGGACCTTCACAACTACAAAATCGACTCCCATAATATGGTAATGGGTGGGCAGGGTTCTGAGCCTTCGATGTGTGCTTAGCGGCCTTGCGAACCCCAACTTCCAACATAGCAGAGTCATGAACACCCTCTTTATTTTCCGGCTGCCTTCAGTGCACTCGGGGAACTTTCTTGTCGGTAGTGGGGACCATCTGCTATTGACAATGACCCTCACCTTTGGGTCCCTGTTTAATTGGGTTTCTTGATGCTGTCAGGATACGCTGACGAACATCTTGAATTTTAGCAGGGATATATGCCTACTTGGGAGCATCCACCGTGATGGACAGGTGTCCCCCAGTTGGAATGGGGGAAGCTGCTCGATCAGGTTTCCCTTTCATTGCAGAATATAGCCGGCGACCCTCCTGGGATGAAGAAGGGATGCAGATCTGCTCTGAGGTGGCTATCTCATCTCTTAGATGAGTCTCCTCAGTTGGGGAGATGGGCTCATGGGCCCGAGTCCTTTCTGTTTCCACCGATGAAATCACACTATGGCAAGTCTTCAAGATATGATCTAGGATCGATACCTGCTCCTACATCATTTCTAGGATATATAGAGAGACATCTTTGGCTGGAACGGGTATGAAGGCCCATTTTGGTATCATAGTAGGAATATCCTGCTCTGGTCCTCCAGTTGTCAGTGGGTACTGACAATTCTCATGTGTCGGGGCAGGTGAACGAATCTTCCCCTGGGCCAGGATATGCTGGTTTATCTCTTTGTTTGCCGCCACATTGGGATGGCGGACATTACCTGCATCCGCAGGGAGCTGGCTCTGCATATGTTGGTTTCCCACCGTATCATGTCGGTGGCCTTTATTGGCGGGGTGACATGCATGCCTATTAATTGCCGCCATATCTGGATGGCAGGCTTTGTTGATCGCCACCACGTCAAGTTGGTGGGATTCACGACCTTGGGTAGCGGGAGGTACCTACCGGGTAAGTTCCATACTGTGTGAGCGACATTCTTGATGGAGTTCGGCGGGGATGCGCCTGCTTGTATGAGGCCTCCATGTCTGGATGGTGGGCCTTGGAGGAACGAACAGGTCTATGTTCCTATTCGTTATTCATCTCCGTGAATGGGCAGCAGAGCTCCTCCTCTAGGACAAGGGTGATGACCAGTCCCTGGTTGCACGTTTTCCACCCTCATTGGGTGGTCCAAGGTGTCGGAGCTCGGGGAGCATGGGAATGGGTCCTTGGAGTTACATCCTCTTGAGCGTGAGGATGTTGAGTCACGGCGTGACGCCGACGAAATCTTCCGGCGGGGGCCTTGGAGTGGAACCCCCAATAAATGGTGATGGGGTCCACAAAGTCGACCTCATCCGCCTCCCTATGAAAAGGGAGGTATGCGTTGCCCCGTTTTAGGGATAGACTCCCGAAACAGTTGGAGACCGCAATAGGGGCCGTCTGGAACTGCCTTTGCGGCCGCTATTGTACAAGCGACCGGTGAGTCCTGGCGGATTGGAGGACGTGCATGGCCTCCTCCACTGCCAGGAGAGTACCATTCACGTGGTACTCTCGGATTAACGCATCTGAGACCCAGCGTTGAAGATGCAGGGTAGGTGACGGGGTCCTCCGTTGGTGAGGAAGTCTAGTCATTGCATAGTTGGAAGCACACGTCTGTGAGTTCCTTTGGGATGCCCTTGGATTGAAGGGAGTTATGTGTGGTACCTATAAATTTTTAATAAATACAAATAGAAAACACATAAAAGTAGCATCTCAAGATCCCATGGGTAATTAATGACCTTTCTTGGCCCTCCTTGTGAGTAAAAGGGGGCATAGAGTGGAATGAGGTCGAATATGTCATGCTTGGTTAAAGATTCACGTCGGGTTCATCATTTTTGTTTCGGATCTATTTCGAAACGCCCATCAGTTCTGTATCTAATGATGCATGGATCTGCTTTCCAACGGAAGGCATTCGTTGAGTGATTTGTCCAACGACACTTAATAACTCACATTAGTCGAGAAGATGGGAAGTCGGGCTCATCGCACCCTTTTGTGGGGAATTATTTCCTATACTGGGACTCTCTTATAGATTTAAGAAATATTCATATGTTTAAAAATATTTGGTTTGTACCCAAGCATAGTATCCACAGACTTCTCCTAATTGAAAATGGTTAGCTGGATGCAGGGGTTCAAAATAATTTATACCCGAGTTTTACCAACCCTCATTGGATTAATGACCCCGAGGAGTCGGGACTCATTGAGATGGCACTAGGGTTGGTGCGATGGACTATTGTGAAGATAGTTAGATCGACCGGTTGTTGGGATTGAACCTTAGGGAGGCTTCCTATGTACCCTACCTAGAAGACATGGATCAAAATCCACGTATTTCGAATAGCAGTGTCGGAGAGCCAGCATGAAGGTGGACCCGGGGGTCCGATGGTGACCGAGCTTGAACCTCATGGAGGCTTCCTACGTATCCATGTGGTAGGGAATCAATGTCCTCATAGTTCGCATAAGAATGTCGGAGAGCCAACGTGAATGTGGACTCAGGGGTCCGATGGTGATCGGGCTTGAACCTCATAGAGGCTTCCTACGAATCCCTTTGGTAGGGAATCAAAGTCCTCGTAGTTCGCATAGGATTTTCAGAGAGCCGATGTGAAGGAGTACCCGGGGGTCCGATGGTGATCAGGCTTGAACCTCATGGAGGCTTCCTACATATCCCTATGGTAGTGAATCAAAGTCCTCGTAGTTTGCATAAGCATGGGGCTTACACTCTGAGGAGGCCCAGGAGAGGATTTCAGGGTCAACACTTACTCTAAGCCCACATGAGTCATGCTCGGTGTGAGAAACATGAGGCAGTAGGGACCAGACAATCACATCGCGAAAGGTGAATCCGTGAGAAGTGAGATGGATATTATGCATGGAGCGGCCCATAAGGTCAGGTTTTACTCCTCGATGGATGCCCAAGGTGACAAAGTGCAATGGGAGAGGGAAAGAGGGCTCATGTTCCCATCAGCTCTCTTGTTCCCGGGCGAAGTACGGAAGCACAAGGTGGATTCCTTCTAATGGGTATTTTATGACCCCCCAATGATGTGAGAAGTGTCCTGGCCTCAACATGTGGAGGGGAGGAAATGGGACTCTCGAGTACAAACTCCACATTACCGTAGGAATGTGAACCGAGAAATGTTTCAGGAATCCTCTCAAGGGCCGGAGCAACCCATTTTCCCCTGCTTACCATGGGTATGTGAACTCAAAATGGCATGTTGATGCACATGAAGGTTACATCACACGGGTCTTGTGGCTCCGGTGGAGGCCTCGGCTCGAGACCAATGAATGGTCCAATGAGGAGGTTACGGAGGATGAGGACAGACTAGGTGAATTTTATCTGTCTCGGAGAATGGGAACTCTGAAGGGTTCGGTGGGCCACACCATGGTATGGGTTGTGGCGCCCTTTACGTAGGAAGGTGCTACATGGTTGGAGAAGCCGTCTGCAAACCAAGGTGGTCCGCAGACTAATGGGCATTCAGTGAACTTGGGTGGTTCGCGGAATGGTGATCATCATGTGAACCAAGGTTGTTCGAGGCTTCAGGACTGATCCGCGTAACATGGTGGTTTGTGGAGTGTCCCATGCGAGCAGCGGTGGCCTAGGGTTGGCACCAGTCGGGGGTTCGTCGGTCGGGGATTCGCCCACGTAGAAGGGTGCTACATGGTGCAGCAGATCAGAAAAGAGGCATAAGCTCTCTGGTCCATGGGGAGTGAATCCGCGGAGGGGCCATGGTTTGTGGTCTTAGTTTCTTTGTTATTTTATGTTCGTGGTTCACAAGTTTATTATGAATTTTTTGGTAATTTATTAGTTTGCTTCCAGCTTCATAACTTCTTTGGTTTGTGGATTGGAACATCGTAGTTTACAAAATCCTAATATCCTTCCATCGAAATCCTTCCACCTGAATCTTATCAATATCCTTTTCCCCCCAAATCCCCCTTCATCTCTTCCCATCAATATCCTTTTATAGAGTGGGGAAAAGGATGTATCTATGGTCATGTAGCATCATTTTCAATGGCCCGTGACCAAAATTCTGATTCTCAGACAACCCGACCAGTTCACAACTCGCAGGGGGCATCGATCGCTTGTCCCCCGCAAACCAAATAAGCTTGGGGAGTGCTTCACGACCACGGAGGGCTCCGCCTCCATTCTGCGAACGATAGTGGATACAGACCAGACCGGTTGAGGCGGTCCGCAGCTGGGGCGGTTCGTGATGGTGAATCAGTTATGCGCCTGTCCCACTTCACGCCCATGGATGATCTCTACCTCCATTTTGTTAGCGACAATAGTCCGCAGAGGGGGTTCTTCGTTAAACCAGCTGCATGGCGTCATCCTTTGGGCCAGTCTACGGACTTGTTCGGCTTTGTGAATCCGTTGAGTTTTCTCCATTCTTCACTCAAATTATTTGGGGGAATTTGGTAGAATTTTCTTTGTGGATTTTTCAGGACCCAACATAGATTAATTGAACATCAAAGCATAATTCCCTTATCTTCTAGGAATAAAGAATCATAGAATATTGTTCATAGCTTAATCAACTCCAACTATATAATGGTTTTTTTATTTTATCCTCTAATGGTATTGGAAAATGAAAAATAATGAGATTGAAAAAAGATTACAAACTAATTAGTAGCCTTAGGGTAAACCAATTTTTACAATAGATATTCATTAGGTTTAAAAAACTGCTACTCTCAACCCCTTACCCTATAAGGATTATCCATGTTTGTAAGAATTAAGAAAATTAGAAAAATAGTTCACAACATACATGACATATAAAAGAATCAACTAAAATGAAAACATTAAAAAAATTAAATAATAAAATTCAAATTAAATAATATCTAGAATAAAAAATCAATGGATAATTCTATAGTAATCATAATTTCAAAAAAAAAACAGGATTGTAAATTGGTCTTCAGAACAACATTGATCAATAAATGCATCATGGAATAGATATTGGAAAAAAAATGAATGTTTAAAATAATAAAAGAAATTGGTAGTGACAAATGAGAATGAAACTGGAATAAATATTAATAATAAAAAGGGATAATAAATTGAAAATCAAAACATTGTAGTAAGGTAGGGGTTTCATAAAATTTATAGGCTCTAAAATTACAAAAAAAATGAACCCTTACCATAAGTTAATTGATCTATGCAGATTGAGTTCATCCTTTACACAACAAGAAAGTAAGATTCATGTCATGTACTTATGATCAGAAATATTCTCTAAGACCCATCTATCTTAAGAAATCATATAGATGTATTGTTGATAGTTTGAGGCCTCAAAATTTTCATGATGTCTAAATTATTCATGTTGTATATTTGATTATTGTCTTCTATTATATTCACATCATAAAATTAAAGTAGGATTATGATATTAAATATGTCATTACTTGTAATGTGTCTACATGTCATGTACTGGATTAGTTCAATGTAAATATTCAGGAGTTTTCATGTGGCCCCATAGGTATTCTTTGAATGAGGTATACACATAGTGAACTCAATTCAAGAAGTGTAAATCATGTTTTTTTTAATATTCCTCAATTATTCTTTTGATTATTTAAATACTAATTCATTTTATATTTGTATTTACCTCAATATTATTTTTCACTCATCACTCAAGGTTGGATGACAATGTATTTATGGTTATACACTAAATACATGTTCCCATCCAAAAGAAATCATTTTTTCTATCATCTCTACATAACAAATACAAATATAAAACGAATCATGAGGTGTTCATAAATAATGTTCTATTGTTTTTAATGTTGATAGAATGTGATAAAATTGTGAGAATTATGATTAATAAGGGTAGGATTTACAATATAATATAAGAAAACCTTGAATATGCAAATCAAGTAACATCGCCTAGAAAAAATGTATCTATGTTCTAAATAGGTCACAGTGGGTCCATGAATAATTCAATTTAGTATCAATAATGTTTTAGGATCCCTTATTTTTTATTTTTATTTATTTTTCAAAAATAAATTTAGGCTAGGTCTCGCATACATCACCTAAAGACATATGATCCATCATATAATTCATTGGTCCATTAATTGTGATTTTTAAGTTTACTAATTCAAAAACCGTTTTTTATATATTCCTTTTTTCAAAGGAATATGGAAGGTTTATAAAAATTAAAAGAGTAATCTTGAAATAGATAATATCAAACTGGTGAAAGTTCCACCATATGTCCCCTCAGTACAAACATTCCATGTTTATCAGTAGTGAAAATTACCCTATAATTTTTTGAAGTACAATAATGAATAATACCATGATGGGAGTTTTAAGGGGCATTTGGCTCCAATCAAGTTCATACTAATAAGGTTATTCATGGAAACTATGGAAAAAAACAAGGATATGTGTACATGTGGGGCTAAGAAAAAGTCTAAAAAAATATTTTCTCAATCATTTTGAAAGTGAATTTGTTCTATAATAGCCTTAGTAATATCTCTTGTAGGTCATGATATGTTTACATTCCCCATGTATATCTTAAGAAATATGCTCAGAAAATTGACTAAAAGAATATGTCTATATTCATCTATGTAATGGCCGTATACAATAACTAGCTATAAATCATGTTAATATTTCTAGTGATACATCAACCAAAATCAATTACAAGAATCTATAATTATAATTAAATTAATCAAACCATAAATCATTATAATTTTTTTAATAGGTATAAAATGGGGGTTTAACAATATCTATCCTAAATTTCTCTTTCATTGAAATTAAATTAATGATTTTTAAATTTTTAAGCATTATTTTAATGAAAAATCTCTTCTAGATAAGTGAAATTATTAAATAATACAAGTTTATGAACAATAAAGCTCAATAAAGACTCTCATGTGCATAAAGTGATACAGTGTCGACACTATATTGGGAAGCGTCTTGGGAGAGATTTCACTTGAAAAATATAAATAATGAAATGGAAATATATAATTTGATATTAGTTATTTGAGATATCCCTTTAGTGAAAATCATATCATTATAATTATGTTGGATTATTCGTGGAAATTTTACTACCGAAATAGACTGTTAGACAAAATACATGCAGTAGATAAGCCATTAGTCCATAGGTGTTAACAAAATTGAAATAGTAAAATGGAAAGGTGCACCTAGTCAAAATTATGACAATATAACTTAAATAAATGTAGTATTTGATTACAATGAAATTTGGGATAACCTAAAAAGAAACAATTCTAGTAAAGAGAATCAATGATCCTTAGGAAACAACTAAAACAAGGGTAAAAAATTACGATTTTCCTCCCATAAATTGATAATGATTATTTAATTCTCAAGATGGATGGAAAAAACATTGATCAATGTCATTCATTGGATCAATGGTATTCTTCCTGTTTTAAGAACTATAGGTTGCATCATTTATCACATGGGTACTCATGGTGAAATTCAAAACCTTTGAAACATATCGACCATGAAGCTCATGATGTTGAAATAGATGTTGTGAATATTATAGAGGATTATCCTATAGAGAATAGCTCTAGATCTAGATCTCCTCAATATCTATCAGGATGTTAATAATATTTTGATCCATTAAATGTGGGATGTCGAATGGTGTCCAAATAGACTGATTAGTTACCATAGAAGGTGTAGTATGTCTAAAATTAGAAAATCAATACATCAAAAAAATGAAAATATAAAATCCATTTGGTATTTTCAAAACATATATCACTTCAATATATATATATATATATTATTTTCTAGTTAAATGGTGGTATTAGATGGTTAAAATATATTGTAGGTGGAATAAGGGGATAAAGTGGGATTAGGGTATGATGAATTAGTCAGGGCATGAAAATCCTAAGCTATGGCTTGGTCATCCAAGAATTATGGGGACCAATGATAACTACCATTGACCTTCATCAAATCCCCAAAAATGTGAAGGATGAGGGGGTCTCTAGTATCCCTGATCCCAAGAAAGGAATTAGGTTGGACTATATTGATGCTGTTAATATGGAGCACTATGTGGGTGACGAGACTTCCCCCCATGAAATTACATATTGCCCAACATTCCTAGGTCTAGCAGTGTAATGAAACAGGATGTTCATGATGATGGCTAGGATTTCCATGGATTAAGTGAGGATAAGAACCCCAAAATAAATGATCCAGTCACGAGTATCCCCTCTTTACAAAAAATCTTGTTCAATAACCTAGTAAAAAACTTGTTATAGAACACCATTAGTTGGGGGCCCATCATTATTTGAGGGTAGTGGAAGCTCCATAGATCCTAGGTGATCAATGGAAAACACCCTCCCATATCCTCCTTAACTGGGATGATTCTAATTTCATATTAGATGAATGATGAGACAAACTCCTTAGTTTATATACCAATACTGATTCTGAAATAACCAATTATGAAATATGAGGGCTTTCCTCCAAGACGAGAGGTGATGTGTTCTGTGTCGGCATATAGCATAGCTTAAAACTCAAGGAATAGATCTTATAATTTATCCAATTTCACTTCTATTCTATAGTAGAGGTGTATCCATCTTAATATCTCAAGGAACTACACATGGATATGAATGTGATTTAACACAACCTGGTCTAAGGATATATTGATCCTCACAGGCTTAGAATATAAGTGGACCAAACATAATAGATTATTATGTGTGAAAAAACAAATGTGGGGATGTTGGTTCATCCAAGGGAAACCACCATGGAATAGCTTCAAGTTCCCCCAGACTAGAAGTGGATGCTATGGTGGTCAATGTGGATCTATAAGGTGAAGGAGTAGGTGCCGTTGGAGGTGGAGATTGTGCAATGGCATGAATCTTGTCAGATAGAGGATCATCACCATGTGATTTTATTTTTGGGCATACCATTGTGAATGGAATCAATGAAGACGGCTGTGAGATAATTATAGAGTAGGATTATGTATAAGTTGTATAGAATAAGAAGGTTGGTGGAGGAGCTAACCACAATAGGGGACGAAGGAGGTCTAGAGGGGGGTCGTAGAAGGAGATGTATCAATGGAGGGTCATGAAACAAGGGTTCATAGAATTTCAAATATAAAAATTAGGTTTAAAATCAAGTATTAATTACATGATGTTTAAATATTGGGGTTTTAATTCTTCCATTGTAGACATTTCCATGAAATGTATTTATTTTTAATGATTGGATTTTTTATTGTTTTGATTTTAAAAAAATTATTGAAAAAAGTCTCAAAACCAACTACATAATTATTAATACGTTCTAATTTATAATATAACATAACCTATCTTTCCTAATATTCATAGTTATTATATTGTCCACAGAGATAAAATATTCTATTTATATGATTTTAAATATGAGGAATCACCTCTTATAAAGAGAACTGAGAAAACATAGGGGATGAATGGATGGATGATGTTTTTCATCATAGGTGAAATGATATACACATTCCTGTGAGAACTGTATCCATTTTCAATATAAGGTAGTCTCTTTTTTCCATCCTTACTAGTAATATTATCATATTTCCTATCATTAAGGGAGATGTATTGAAAATATAATGACTTGTTTCTCTTCATAGTAGAATTTACTAAATCATTTAAAAAATCTTCATCAACAACTTTAAAAATTAATTTTCTGTGATCAACATCATTCAAAATAATTTCAATGAAATGAATTTTCCTTCATAAGATTAAGGTATATCTCATTCTTCCACTATATCAAAGACAAGGAAATCATTAGGTAAAATAAATTTACCATGTTTTAAAAGGTTTTCCTTGAGCAGTCCTTAAGGGTGACTGACTGAGTGATCCATAAGTTAGATTGAAACATTTTTTACATTGCTTTGGCTTAGCCTTTTTGAATAAAAAAATAGGAATGTTATTGATACATTCACCGCCATAAAATAATTATATTTCAAAATTTTATGTGTCTATAGTGCAAGGATCATAGAAGCATCCACGGTCTCTCTTTTTTTGTGGTAACTTTTCAAATTCCCCACCCTTAAATGTTACATAATCATGAGTTATGTGATGAATTTAAATTGAGGATCTTTTTAGGTTTATAGCTTTAGAGAATTATTCTATACCTATTTCATAAAAAACATATAAATAAAAATTAGACACTTCCTACAATATCTATATCATCTATAAAAATTAATCTTAAAAAAAGAAAAATGTTTTCTTTTCATGTTTAATCATCACAATGTTTCCTTGACTCAATCTATGACTCTATTCTACCTTACATCCTTTGAAAACATTTAACACGTGGGATGGTCACAAAAAACTTAGTAAGGGAAACAAAAATTATGAAAACCCATTAGTCTAGTTAAAACTTGATGACCCATTCAATGTTCTTTGAGCGAATGAAACACAAAATTTTCACGTGAATAAAACTCATACTTTTTGTTCAATGAAAAATACTAAAACCAATAGCAAGAAAATAAAACTCCATTAGGTGACATAGTGTATCATATACACAAAACCATTTCAAACATCTTTCAATTGGAATACCCATATTGTTGACTTCCAAATTGGTGATCTATATTGGGAATCGCCCTTTTTAAAAGCAATATCAGGCTCATATCCGAGGTATAATGGGGATCAACCCTTCGTATTAGTTGTGTCAGACTCACTCGTGAGCTATAATGGGTCTCAACGCTTCTTATAAGCTATATTGGGCGCACTTATGAGCTATAATGGGGCTCAACCTTTCATATAATAAATATCGGGCTCACCCATCACATATAATCCTCATGTACCATTTTATAAATAAAACATGTTCATCACAAAACCCCCTTTTGAATGAATCATCTAATCCCATATAAATTTTTTTTTTGTATAAAAATACAATTTTCATTTAAGAACCAATTTTCCATACCCTGCTCCCAAATAAAAGAATAAGGGATTAATTTTAATTTAAAAGACAGTAAGGCTTATAGAGGAAGCCAAATATCAAATAACAGTTAATATAGAGGAGTAATCATTATCACCGTATAATTTAAAAAATACCTTCTTTTTAGTAAATAAATTTCTTGAAAAAATATAACCTTTACTGAAATTAAAATTAAAAGGGGTTTATTATACAACATATAAATGAAGGTGATATATAAATCAAAATATAACTCAATGATAGTAGATTGAGACAAAGTCCCTCACCTTGAGTCAAACTTGTCTCATTCGTTCTTCATATTCCTTAAAAATTAACATATGTTAATTTCTAATTTCATTTTAACCTGTTTAAATTTTATTATTCATTTTATATTACTTATCATCGTTTTATAAAAATAACATAATTATTTAATTTCATATCAGTCATTTTGTGAACATTCAGTTAACGAGTCAAAAATGTACTTTCATTGATGTAAATTGTCTAAGTGGTCATAATTAAATAATCTCCAGAATGATAGGCTTGATATAAATATCATATATATTCAGTATATATTTATTTAAGAACATTCATAATATTTAGAGATATGAAATTATATGCATTGTTCTTGGAAATGGTAGTTCGTATGTACGCATGAATGCTACTTTCAATTCATTATTTTATTAAAGGAATAAAAAATAAATGATATAAATATATATTATAAGAACATTATTATATTTAGGTCATTTATTAATTATAGGTTTAATAAAACCATCCTTTATACATTCCATGTATGGAATGAAGGAATCATATCAGTTTGAGGGGCCAGTACCCCGCATATCCTCAAATAAAATTATCATATTTACACATTATGGAAATCATTAATATATGTTGTAAATAAAACAAAAAAAATTTAGAGACAATAAAAATATAGTTATATAATATATAAATATAGTTCAATCAATAGGGCCACCATGAAAGGTGTTAGGAGAAAATTAAACAATCAACATTTTGTGAGGCAGTAGTTTGTCATTCTGAGAAATAGTATGTTTATATCAATTAGATAGAGCTGAGTGTAAGTGTAGATAGACTAATTAACATAAAACGAAACTTATCATATTGAGTATAATTTCCTTGTTATTTAATTATAGACTAAATGGAGAACAATGAGTGGAGAAGGAAAATAATGGAATGGAACTTGAGAGAAGATGTTACCTCAAAATCATGTAACTTCTATTGATTTGAGCCAAAAGGCATTATTGAAATACCTTTTCCCCAAGGTGAGGCTTCGATAAGGAATGGAGGTATTTTGGGATATTATTTGAGGAGAAGTTTTACCATACAATGGTCTTGATTGGTGTGAGTAAGTGGATAGAGGTGGTAACCTTTTATAAAAGGGATAAGGGGCACTTTAGGAAGGTCTTGAATTATTAATTTATTATACATTCAGTTTCATTTAAAAATGCCCCAAATACACATTTAAATATAATATAAGATTATTTTGGTATTAATACCCATAATAAAATAATTTTTTTACATGTTTTGAATATTTATTTATCCTTATCTTTTTCGTTTAACCCTTATTTTACCTTTTTAATCTTACAGTGATATCATGTTATTTAAACATTGTGGGTTAATATAATTACAATATTTTATTAAAAGTCCCATAGAAAAGTAATTTATGACATATTTGGACATATATTTACCATTTGGCTGAATATTAAATTTTTAAACATTTAATATCATTAAATAAAATATTATATATTTAAGGTATGATTTATGATAATTTTGAACACAATTAATACATGAGTTTTTTAAAAATTCAAAAAAATAAGACTCCTTCAAAGGATAAACATTTTATAAATACTAACATATAATATTCACATATTTATTTCCTGGACGACATAAATTATTTCACATAAAATTTATTTTAATATTTATAATATCATTCATTTGAATCATTTATTAATGAAGCAATCACTACATCAATATAGTGTCATAATTAAATTTGTATATATAATGTGAAAAAATTATAAATAAAATATCATGATATAGGAAAAAATATTATCTTTATAATTACTATTTATAGTCTAAGTAAAAACTTATATAACCCCAAATAAGTACTATTTTATTAATTAGATACATTTTTATGTTATATTTCTCTTTATATTAAAATAATTCTTATAACATGTCATTATCACACCCATGTGGCTCGATGGGGTCCCAAAATAGACTATGTATGCCCATGGTAGGAAAAATCTCATCGAATAGGATTATTACATGTGTTAGGATAGTTTATTATTATTATAATATTATATATTTACCCTTAATTACAAGATTTTACCTTTAACCATGGTAAATAAAAATTATTACTGATGTTAATATTTATAATTTACAAAAATAAAATGTTTCTCATTACACAATATAGACCTCCTGATTCCATATATGAAATCCATTTTTCAAAATTCAAAAAATAGAATGTCCATAAATTAATTTAAAATTAATTCCCATTGTCAAAACTAGAAAACATGTTTAAGAAGTAAAATATGTATAATGATTGACAAGTGATTATGTCTAATTAAAATGTGAAATAAAATATAATTACCATCATTTGATTAAATTATAAAAACATAATCTAATTCATCATTAATCTCAATTAAAATGTGATTCTAACTGTATAAATAAATTAGATGAAAATATAGTTTTGAATTAAAATGTAGTATTTTTACTATTCATTAAAATATGAATTTCACCAGAAAAATACAAAAATTTAAACCAAGGTAAATTTTTATGTCCCATTTCAAATGAAGAAGTTTATTTTGATAAATATTATTGATAAATATGATAGAACTAGATTTGAACAGGGTTTCCCATCAAAGGGTGATAAACTGACCATTTGAAAATATTAGAGTATTTTTTGATTAAAATTGGATTCATTCCAATTTTAAGCCTATAAAATATATTATATAAATATAAAAACAATTAATAAAACAAGTATAATTATACATTTGTTTGTTCTATTCATTCCCACTAATACAACGGTTATGCATTAATTACCATTTTAAAAAATATTAAAATTGTATTATTTTTTTGTATAAATCAATGTTGATTACAACATATGATTTCAAAGAAACCCATTGTCGTGTGTTCATTATGCTATCATAAAAAATTCCCCCTTTACTTTAAAAATCATGTTGTAATCATAAAAAAAATAGATATGGAAAAGTATTATTCTTTAAATACCAGGGTCGTTAAATCATTCCTGCTTTTGGAAATTGTGTCCAGGCAATATTATAATTAGGCTTAGAAAAATCATTGAAAATATATCATAGTAAAAGAGAGTCAAAAAAAATATCACATTAAATGACATAAAGGTAAGTACAATGGTCACTTGAGATAAATCAATGTCTAGGATTCCATGTAGGAAAACATGGATACGGAAGAAAAACTAACAATCACGTTCTGATTGAGAGTGATAGAAAACATGATAATGAGATTATTAACAACCAAAAAACTATAAAATTGTGATGGGTTAAATGATACTTGATTTTCCTATAGGAAAAGTAAATGACATCATTTTTTTATGCTTCATTTCATAATTTTGATGAATTTATTTCTGAGCTTGACTAAAAACATAAGGAAACATAATTACATGATGTATTTCTATTGTATAAGCACCATTTAATCCTCATAATATTCCTAGAATATGATATACATCCATAAGAATAACCATAAGTATAAAATATCACACAAACCATAAATTATATCAGTATGTTAAATATTAGGTCCAAATGTAATGGCATACATAATCATTAAAAACAAATATAAATATAACAACACAAAACATCTCCTAGGAATGTCTTTAACAACTTATTATAACATCAAATAAAACCTCAGATGATGTGTCAAAAACAATGGAATTGTGGTTATCCTTTAGAAAATACCACTCTCTCTGGAGCTTCCATCACTTAACCAGATGTCTCAAAAAAAACTGTAGTATTATAAAATGATTTTTCCAAACCTATTTGTTTCTGATCAAACAAATTTCCTTTCTAGGTAATTAACATCATACAATTATTTTCATAATGTCCCAAATAGTTGTAGATAATGAATATTATTGTAGAATAGATATCTATTATCTCATTATTGGACTATTCAAGACTCTTTCCTTTGCAATCACAAACCTTGTGACCCAACATACCACACTAGTAACAGATTCCAGATCCTAACATACATTCCCCAAATGTATTATAACACACATGGAATAGGTTTTGGGGTTACCTCAAAAATTATTTGTTGGTTGCTTCTCCATTTATAGGTACATTGATCGTTTCTTACTCTTAACATCTCATAGATAATATGTGCCGGAAAACTCCATTTCAACACTCTTATCACAATGAACCACATTTTCATAACTTTTAAATTCTTGGGAGGGAAATGATATTCATAGCCCCGATTTCAATATTGAGTAAAATATATTAATTTTATAGTCAATATATTGTATAAAATATAGAACATGAATGGTCAGTATAGTGAATATAACTTCATATGTGTCCATTGAATCACCATCATTTTTCTTTAATTCAAATAATTGTTTCTCCATCCTAAGTTGAACATCCTTTGGGAAATACATCTCAAGGAAAATATCAATAAATTCTTCCCATTCCATTGAATCAAGGACGTTTTTCTCTCTAGTATTCTAAACTAATGACCACCATCTATCTGTTTCACCTTCAAAATGATAGATGGTAAGAGATATTGTTTGTCTTTCTGAGTATCACATGACTTAAAATATCATCTCCAAGGTACTAATCCATCCTTCAACTATCACTTTGTCAGATGATCCATTTAACGATAGGGGATGTTTCCTCATAAAATGTTCCACTATTGAAATTTTTTTCTAGGATTGATCAGGATGATCCTATGCATGGATACCACATCCATTTATAGCCTGATTCAACTTCTCTATCAATACAACAAACTATTTTCTTCTGACTCTCACCATCTCATGTTGTTTATTTGAAAGGATGTTTTCTACATGATTCCTTCCCATTAAAACATTAATATTTCCTTTTCAAAAAACTCTTATGAATAGACATAGTTTATATGATGCAATATTAAAATATACAAATGCTACATCATTTCAACTGAACCATAATGTAAAATCCTCTAAAAGAATGAAATTAACACCATCCTAACCACTAATGTTATCTAAACTAATCTATAATACCACCTATAAAGCCACATACTTAAATGTGACATAATCTTGAGTTAATTCAATAATTCACATTGAGGATATTTTCAGGTTTAGTGTATTAGATAATTAGAACATAAATATTACATAGAAAACAAATAAATACTATTTGAAGACTCCAAAAATTACCTGTTTCATTCATAACAATAAAATTTTCAAAAAGAAACATCATTTTTTTCATGCTTAAAAATCATAACTTTTCTTTGTCTCCATCCTTGAATCTATTCTTCCAAAAATCCTATAAAAACATTTAAAACAATGGATCAGAACAAAATGCTCAGTAAAGGACATAGAAAAAGAAAACCCATTAGTCTTGTTAAAACCTGATAACCCATTCAATGTTCTTTGAGTAGATGAAACAAACCACTTTCACATGAATAACACTCTTAATTTCAGATCAATGAAAACATTAAAACCAATATCATGAAAATAAAACTCCATTTTGTGACATAGATCATCATATACATAAAACAAATTCAATCATATTTCAATTGGAATAACTATATGGTTGACTTCAAAATTCCTGATCTATGTTGGGGATCACCCTTCGTATAAGCTATACCAAGATCAACCATGAGCTATAATGGGGCTCAACCCTTCTTATAATCTATTTCAGGCTCACCCGTGAGCTATAATGGAGCTCAACCCATTTTATAATCTCTATCGGGCCCACAAAAGAGCTATAATGTGACCCAACCCTTCATATATTCTCCATTGGGCTCACCCGTAACATATAATCCTTATGTACCATTTTCTGAATAAAACATGTTCATCAAAAACCCCATTATGAAAGATTCTCATAATCCCATATGAAAAAAAAATGTATGCAAATACAATTTTCATTTAAGAACCCATTTTCAGTACTGACATACCCAAATAATGGAATAATATATTTAGTTTCATTCTAAAGATATTAAGACTTATAGAGGAAGCCAAATATCAAATAACAGTTACGATGACAATATCATTGTTTCTGTATATGTTAAATACATTCCATTTTTTGATTTAGTAAAATTATTCATAAAAAAATATTCCCTTTCAATAAAATTAAATTTCTAGGTGGTTTATTATATATCATATAAAATATTGTCATATATAAATTAAAATATTCCTCAATTAAATAAGAATGAGACAATGTCCCTTGCCTTGAGTCAAACTGGTCTCGTTTTTTCTTTATATTCCTGAAAAACAATCATAGGTAATTTTATACACTCTTCATAACCTTTTTCAAGTTTATTATTAATTATATATTACATATTATCATGTTAAGAAAATTACAAAATCATTTAAGTTCTTATTGGTCGATTTGTCGATATTTGGTACTCGAGTCGGAAATGAACTTGTTTTGATGTAAATTGTCCTCGACGTCATAATTCCATCATATTTAGAATGATAATAATGATTTAAATATCATATATATACTATATATATGTATCTGTAATATTCCATGATATTTGGAGATAAGAAGTGAGATGCACCATTAATGGAGACGGTATGTTTTAAATATGCATGAACACTACTTTTATATCGTTGTCATATTAGTGGAATAAAAAATAAATGATACAAATTTATATAACAATAATATTATTATATTTATATCACTTATTTATCATATGTTTACTAATAACATCTTTTATACATTCCATGTGTGACATGAACACGTCATATCACATTTAGGGGGTGGTAGTCCAAACTTCCTCAAATGAAATTATCATATTTACACATTTTGGAAAGTATAAAGGTATGTTGTAAATAAAAAATACAGAAGAATATAGACAATATAAATATAATATATTTCATATATAAATATATTTACATAATAATGGACACCATGAGAGGTGGTAGGAGAAAATTGGACAATCATCGTTTCGTGAGGTAGTAGTTCGCCGTACACGGAAAGAGAATGTTCATATACATTAGATAGAGGTATCTGTAAGTGTATTTTGAATCCTTATCATAGGAATATACAAGAATATTTATGATACATTAGTTTTTAGTTGATCATATAATAATAATATAATTTGGTGTGGAGAAGGAAAAGAACTGAAATGTACATGAGAGAAGATGTTACCTCTAAACTGTGTAACTTCTTGTGATTTCAGCCAAAAGGCTTCCTTGAAATACATTATACCAAAGGTGTGGACTCTATGTGGAGGGTAGTGTTATTGGTAGAATATTGGAGAAGAATTTGGATGGGACAAAGGTCTTGATAGGTGTGATAATGTTGGTAGAGATGGTGGCCTTTGATAAGAGGTAGGAGGGGCACTTTAGAGAAGTCTTGAAATATTAGTATATTATAAATTCAATTTCAATTAAAAATGGTATAAAAACTCTTTTAATTAAAATATAAAATGACTTTAGCTCTAATTTAAATAATCTAATAATTTTGATACATGTTTTATATATTTATTTATCCTTATCATTTTGGTTTAACACTTATTTTACCCTTTTTAATTTTATAGTGATACAATGTAATTTAAACATTGTGGGTTAAAGTAATTACCATATCATGTAAAAAACCCCAATAAATAATTTATAACATATTTTAAATTATTTTAACCATTTTTCATCTGAATCATAGTTTTTAAGGCATTTGATATCATTTAATAAATTATTTTATATTTAATTTATGAATAATGTCAATTTTTGACACTATTTAAACAAGTATTTTTTAAAAAATCCTAACTACATGATTCCTTCAAATAAAAATCATTTAATAAATCTTGACATGTCATATTAACCTATTTTATTCTTGGATGAAGTTAATTATGTAATTTAATATTTATTTTAATATTTAAAATATCATTTATTTGTATCGTTTATTAATGAAGCAATCACTACATCATCATTGTGGCATAATTAAATTTATTTATTTAATGTCTAAAATATATAAATAAAATACCAAGATTTAGGAATCCTTTTAGATTTAGAATGAATATTATCTGTCTAATATATTACTTATATAACCCCATATAATATTTTTTAGTAATAAGATACATTTTTATGTAATATTTTTATTTACGTCAAATAAATTCGTATAACATGTCATTATCACCCCCAACAGCCTCTATGGGGTTCCAATATCGACCCATGGCTTCCCATGGTCAGAAATATATCAAAAACTAGTATTATAACATGTGTTAGGTATTTTAATATTATTATAATATTATTTTTTTACCCTTGTTTAACATATTTACGCTTTATCCATGGAAAATAAAAAAATTTACTGAAGTTCAAATTCATAATTTCCTAAAATAAATTGTACATATTTAAAAAATTTGGAACATATGATTACAAAATATTGAATCCATTTTTGAAAATTCACAACAAATAATTGTTATAAATTAATATTAATGAATCCCCATTTTCAAAACCAGAAGACATGTTATTAACCAATAAAATCTATGAAAAGAATGGCTTGTGTTTATGTCCAATTAAAATGTAAAATTTCTTGAAATGACTATAGATGGATGATAATATAAACACATAATCCAGTTCAAATTTACATCCAATTAAAAATTCAATCTAACCATATAAATAAATTAGATGAAAAGATAGTTCTGAATTAAAATGTAGTATTTTTAACTATATATTAAAATATGAATTTCATCTGGAAAATGCCAAAATTTCAGCCAAGGTATGTTTTGATGACCTTTTTCTAAAGAAGAAGATTATTTTTTCAAATAGAACATCTAAAAGTGACAGAAAACAATATATTAAATAGGTTCTCCATCAAAAGGTGGTACACCAACCATTTAAAAATATTAGAGTATTTTATGTATAAAATTAGATTCATTCTAATTTTAAGCCTCTATACTTTATTTGATAAATATAAAAATAATTTTCGAACATGTATAATAATATTTTAGTTATTTTTATTGATTCTCTACAATATAATGTATCATTGTTAACTAACATTTAAAATAATAAAATTATTACATTATTTTTCACTATAACTCAAAGTTGGGTGAAAGTAAGATTTCAAGGAAACCTGTTGTTGCATGTTTATTATGCTATAAAAAAAGAGTACCCATTATTTTAAAAATAATATCTTATTCATAAGTATTAATAGATATGAAAATTTTTTATTCATTAAATACCTATGTCATTACATCATTAACTGAACAAGTTCGATGCATTCTTCATTTAGGGATGTGACTCCTATTTTTTCTATTATTTCACTTGAGATCCCGCCCTTAATGATTATATGAAAAAGGCAGATGGGAAATATTTTCGGAAAATGGAAGTTGATGTTCTATCTCTAAACATCATAGAAAATATTTTATATTATACCTATTTTGATTATTTTTTATACCTTTCAGGAAAGGGGAGAGATATCTTGTATAGTGTATGTTTCACATACACATTTTCCATTCCAGACATTCCCTGTATTGGAGAATTCTCAGTTTATTTTATCTCCTGAGTTATCTCCTGAAATGTTTTATCTTATTTTTTAACAATTTTTTCTCATCTCTGCATGGCTGCTGAAAGACCAATGTCATTAAATTCATAACAACTATAGATTTATCCTGCTCCTTTGAATGAGTCTCATTATTACCAAAAAATGTACAATGTAATATATCTGATAGGGTTATAGAAATTTTCCCCAATTGATTTTCATGTTTTTAGAGCCCCCATTTATTTTTCATATCATTCTACTAGGTTTTCATACATTTATAAACTCCTTCCACGAATGATATCATTAGTATTTCTAGATCGGAATGAAGGGTTAGGGAACAATTTTGTGACCTTTTTGAATCTTGTTGAAATTTATACTATAGAGCTAGGAGAAATTGTTGACCTCTATGAATATTTTTTTTGGAATTTGTACTGAGGTTGAGGAGTTGGAACTTGTTGTGGGTACCTAGGTGGATCCTGATTCCATGGTATAAATTTTTTCCCATCAATTTAATGTAATCATGGTTAGGTTACTGTGTCTATTAACCCATCCCCTACTAAATTTATTAATTTTAGTACGTTTGAGGTTACTGAATCTACGAATTTGATTGATTATATTATATTTAATTAAAATCTGGGATTTGAGGTTCCTCTGAAACTATATAGAAGTATTAATACATGCATGGACCTCTTCACATCATGAAAGAATGAATTAATATCATGTGATTAGAAGGGGATGCAATTAACGTAGACAGCAGAAAAGACTTCAGCGTCCTTGTAAAGGATTATACATGAGTCTACCAGTGGGAAGTCTCCTCCACCAGATGGATTTTGTCTTCAGGTGGTCCTCTATCAGTTTTAAATGGACTATAATTTTTTGAAATTTGATCCAGAAACTCACTTACATCTTCAATGTTTTAGCATTATCCTTCCTTAAGTAGTTCAATCTAGGAAAAATGTGGGCATCATTTGGGAATCATTGAATGAAGGTACTCAATTGAATCTACACATCGTGTCTATGATGTGGTAACTTAGTGATTTTATTCATGAATCTATACTAGGAATTCCATGTCAAATATCGATCAAACTGACTAAAATTTTGAATTTCAGTTCCAAACTTCCATAATCATATCAGTGGGAATTACTTATGGAGATATTTCAATGATATTTCATCTTAAATCATGATGAAATCATGAGATTTAAAATTTACCTAATCTTTGTTTGTATCACATATGGTGAATTGGAGAAATCTATATCTCATTATGTCTGATGAGACACCTTATTTATGAATGGTCTCACAAACCTCAATATAATTAGAAATGTGTTCATGGGGATCTTTGCATTGAATTCCAATAAATTTCCCCATGTTATGGATCATGTAAATAAGTGAAAGATTAAATTCAAATGGTTTCACCTTAATATGAGGGTGTGAAAGGTTGGCTACAACACTACTAATATATGTTAATCCATAATATATTATTTTGAACTCCTAAAACACAAGTTATAGGCCTTGATTTTTAGGTGGTGTATGTAGGGTTTTCTGATGGTGTAGTGGTGAAATATCATTTTATTCATCCATTACTAAGTGATGGTGTGCCAAGAAAGCATGATCAATCTTATGATCAAACAAAAGCAGTTGATGAGCTTCGTGTTCCTCAACGAAGTCAGAGGCCCCTGATGAATGAAATAAATGATAAAAAAAATAATTCAAGTACTATTCCATGAGAGAAAAATATTGTAAAAATAAAATGTGAAGGAAAAAATAAAAATGGGGAAGGGGTGCGATAATTCATGGTTTTTACCTGAGTTATCTATGCCTAAAAACATGTTTCCCAAGAGAAAAATAAAAAAACGATGAGTATTATAGGCATGGTTGATTCCTTTAGAAATGATCAAATTAGAAATTTATATCCCAAACTACACTCATCCAATGAGGCTCAATAAGCCCAATTATGATGTTGAACCCATAGATACAACTTATAGACAAGAAACCAAGAGGTGCATACCTATTAATAATGTATTACTCAAAATAATTCTATTTGGTCATTATTTTATTAAATTTAGTATCTTTATATTGATATTAGATTAAATTATAGGTCGTAGGTAAAGTTAATTTTTATAGGTACAATATAATACTAGATATAACATAGGATAAACCTATGGAATAGGATTTAAAGATGTATTAAAGAAACCAATTGAACATGGTCTAACCAATTGGATCACCCAATGTGGGAAAAGACTCATCGGTCCATGGTAATAGAAAAACGAAGTGGAAGAATATTGACTTCTTGGAAGAAAGAATCATAATCATTTGGTTATAACTTGATCAACTCAAACTATGTCATGGGATGTTATTTTTAACTTTTGATGGATAGGGAAAATGAAAAATAATTAGATTAAATCATTTTTAATCCCAGTTACTAGACATAGGTATAACGAGTTTCACCATTAGATATTCAACAAGTTTAAACTAAAACTCTCTTTTACCCCTGTCTATAAGAGGATTAGTTCCACTTGAAATAAATAAATGAATGAATTGAAACTATTCGCAACATGATTAACATGAAAAATAGACACACTTAATCAAATAAATCAATAATTAATATCATGTAATATGAATTAAATATTATCTTTAATGAATAATAAATGAAGAAAAAAATAAAAGTCAAAGGTACAAGGAAAATGGATAGAATGTAGAATGTCAGAGGAATAATGATAAAAAACACATATTTAAACTGAAATTTTATCAAAAGAAACACATTAAATTAAAAACAATAGAGACATATGGGAATTAAATCTGAAGAAAGAAAGGTAGAAAAAATAAAAATATAGTGGGAGTCCAAACTCTATAGTAAGGTGGAGGAACTATAAAATTTAGAGGCACATAATATATGTGATGTGTAAAGCCTTTACATTTTGTAACTATTTTAACTTTCTTATAGTTAACATTAACATGAAATGAAACTATTAATTACATCATGTACTTGAGATCCAAAATATCTTTCATAAAATATTCATTCTTGAGTAATCCATGGGCTTTATCTTTGATGGGGTGAGATCTCAATATTTTCACATCATTTAAATTTTAGACATTGAGATTGTGATTAAAAACATGTATTAACTTCAACAAATGTAATTACATATGGATTCTAATAACAAATATATCTAGACTTATAATGTGTTTACATGTCATGTACTATATTCATCCATGTAAATAATCATGGGCTAGAATGTGGCCTTGTAGGCATGTTGTGAATGAGGAATACACATCATGAACTCCATTAATGATATGTAAATATTGTTTCTTCTAATTTTTAGTAATTAATATTTTAAGTCCTAGATTCCTAATTCCTACAAAAAACAAAAAAATCATTATCGAATAAATAATTATTAAAACATAAATAAATCTATCAAAACTCTATATATAATTTTGATAAACTAAAACACACACTCCAAACACTTATTTATATTTTTGTAGATCAACTATTTTCTAAAAAACACTCACACACTCAGAAAGTCACCATATGGTGTTTACCCTAAAAATAGAGAATCAAAACTCCTTTTATTCCCAAAAAGGTTAATTTTTTTAAAAAAAATTGGTTTGTTTTTAAAAAATAATTTTAACAAATAATCACTCAAAATGAATGAAATTTCCACAGAGTCTAGTGTAAAATGTAACCACCTATGACAACCAAGGGATTTTAAAAATACACCACTATATTCAATATCCCTCATCTCCATATCTCCCTGTAGATAATAAAACCAAAATCCCCAAATCAACTCACCCAAATCCTCATATTCCATAAAAACATATATTTAGTTGTGGTTAAATTAAGAGAAAATTATTAAAAATGAAGAGGGGATGGAATTCAATGTTACATACCATAGATATGAACACCAAATTCACCATAAAATATGATAAATGATTTATCTATGTAATTGTTTAGTATATATCAACAAAAATAACCCTATGTTGGAGAGATACATGAGAGGGAGATGAATGGATTTCAAATCATAAAAATTGGTCTTAAAATGGATTTTAAAGAGTTGTTTTATGGGTGTGAATGACCAAAATTTACGATATTAGTGATCATGAATGTCATTCATAAAATAATCTCTTCTTATGAGTATATTATAAAATAGTACACTACATGATACTGATGACCATTCGTGTAACTTGTTAAACCCCAAATTTTGTCAAAATTTCCCAATTTTACTTCTGAACTACCTCAAGAACTCTACAATCATTTGAAAAAAAAATCAAGACCTAAACAGACATTATCATCACTATTTATCATAATTTAAAAATTAATATTCCATTTTATCAATAACTCAATCCTCTTAATTCATCCTCCTATAATGTTTTTTTCATTAAAAGAATGTATAATTTTGTCCATTGATCCACACCAAAACATTACAGCTAAAAATATCACTGCCTTTTTGGTTTTCATCCCAAAAAATATGTTGTTCATATTGAGACAATATCCATATAAAGAAACAAAAGTCGTATTAGAAATCCTGCAAACAATAATATCAAACCATAATAACACTATATTTAAAGAAACATACAAAATTGATTCATTCACATACAACAACAAAAAATATCCTCAATCTAAATATTGTGGAGGTTCATTGTAATAATTGCTAAAATAATTCACATTATCTGGTGTAAAAAAACACAGTAATACCTAATATAGATGGAATTATTAAACATTATTAAAAAATAAAATTTTTATCCTCTCCACCATAAACAACTATTCCTTTATAACATAAATGTAAATGAACCAATGTTAAATTTACCAACATATCATCATCCATATATGGTTTTTTATGCACCTAACTCCCCCCAAAACAATTCATGTCCCCGATTGTTTACAATATTTTCATTACCATGCCTTAGAGGGTAAAAATAAACTTATTTTTACAATTATCAAACTTTGGATTCGTCCAAATTTGATACAAAAAATATCAAAATAATTACATCCCCAAATTAACAAGGTTCCCATATCTGTTGAATATATATTTATGGGAAACATTATCTCATGCATCTATACCAAAAATATTCTATATCATATCCCTATACACACATGTTAATCATTAAAAACCAAAAGGATAAAATTTTTATATTTTGAAAATATATTCACAAAACATATAAAATATAGCGTTTCACTCTCTTTTTTAAATCCTGTATTGAACCTGTAGAGGTTCTGTTGCACATCCAAAGAAGAATAAGTAATTATTTTCTCATTTCATTCAAGTATAATTTTATTTTTAATTACTTTATTAATGTTCTAAACATTTCTAATTTTTAACTACCATGTCTAACTTCATAATTTTCTATATGACTATAATGTTATAACATTTCACATTATCATTTATGAAGTTTTGAACCATTCCACCTAAAAAAGAATAAATCATCAACATTTAATCTCACATTGATTAGATAACATCCACTTTTTCACCATAATGAATAATCAATTCATAGGTTTTAGTTATTGATTCTAGGTGGCCCTACAAATTAGGTAACACTTTATAACTACAATTTCTAACATAAGGAGTGTGATTTTTGAACCATTTTTGATAGATCAACTTATCGTTAATAGTTCCCTACAAGCTGATAATTACACATTGTGGTTTTATAAGAGTATTGATATAAAAAACACTAATCTCATATGGTCACAGTAGTTACATGACCATCATACATATCTCTATTTTACAAACATATTCTCATGGTTCATGACTCGGTGTTATCGCAAACCCTGAAGCACGTTGGGTTTATGTGTACCAAGCATGTTAATACTAAAATATATTATCAATATAACTATAATAGATTGTTTAATAAAAAATATAATGGAATTGTATCCACTTCTATATTTCCTATGTTTTTTGTGAAATTTCACCCACTATAAGTTTTATTGTGAAATTATGGTTTTTATTGAGTGATAACCATTAATATATCCCCATAAAACCACTATATAATCATTTTTATAAAACCTATATATAATGATGAAATAAAAACATTCAATATATTATTATTTCTACATGATTCCATCATAAATACTATTCTGAAAAAAGTATATCCCATGATAAGTGATGTTATGTGCAATAATAACAACTTCATGCTACCATTCCAATATATTACACTACTAATCCTTCAAAATCCTCTTATCTCATGTTTTTTATGGTAATTAAACTATTTAAATTCCTGTTTAACCATGACAAGATATTGGAAACATACATATCCCAATACATATATTACTCTATCAGGAGGATAATTCTTTTCCATTTTTGATTAAAACTATCACTATATTAGACTCTCAATAAACCATCCTAGATTCACATTGTTTCCCATCCTCCTTGCATCATTATTTCAATATAATATGGACTTTCATATTCTTATATATCATACATTAGTAAATTATTTATTATAATCAATTCCATTTCTAACAATCTAAAATTCAAATCATGTTCTCACTTATATAGAACCTAACTTCTATCATTCCATTCTACATTATGTATTGTTATTTCCAACCATTATATAGATTTTCCCATACCCTAACCACAATATACGTGTAATAATCCCATGAATTCCACTAGAAACCCATAACATAACTCTACATAAACATTGAACCTAGAGGGTTCCAATCCCAATACATTCTTTTTTACCTATAGAATCAACATCACTTTCCAGGAAAAATGTCTTTTATGATAACCCAAATTTATCCTCAATAACTAATTTTACCATTTTAGGACTGAGATTCATGTTATTAAATTCCATCCACCACTTTTTGTATACCACAAAAAACCCTCAATCCATTCAACGAAAGATGTTGTACAAATAAAATTATCCCCAAAACCCAATGAATTGATCCATCATATGAGGATCATCTATATAAAATAACCATATATCCCAATACTATACAACCATTCAACACACATCATTCTTTCTAAAAAAATTTCTCAGACCAAAAATGCATGAATTATGAACCATCCAACAATGAATAATCTACATTTCAATCATATATGTCAAATAATATTTACCCACACTATATCCTTATACATATCCCATAATACTGATTCGTCTGATATCATTCGATGATCACCATTTTCTCACATTTTATGTCAGCTATAATAAAAACATATACCTCTAATCTCAAATAAAATCCTTATATAACGAATGATCTAACAATTTACATCCCATGATAAGAAAAAATGTTCAAGACTCCATAATTTCTATCATAAACACTCAGTCTATTACCACTATTCTTCCTCAACTACAAAAATATCATACCAATATATAGATTATATATTTCAGAAATACACTTGTATTTTATCCCAAAGGATTCCCAATAATACTCATGAATTACAACTATTTTCTAAAATAATGTTAAATTTACGTAGAAATAAAAATCAAACCATTGAACATTAGGTAACACCTTTTGGATTCTTTCTCACACTAATCCATAAAAATTATCCATGGGAATTTATTTCATACATCAGCATGGGAAAATCTAAAAACCAAAAATACTAAATAAGTGTCCATGACTCAATAAAATATACATGAGAAATGTTCAAATTCATCTATTGAGATACCCCTGTAAAATAAAGAATATATAACAAACCTAAAAATACACTTAAACATAGATAATTTTCTCTAAACATTTCTCAGAAAATGTACTATGAGAAATTCTACACCCCATGTTTTGAGGGACACTTTTTTCATGATTAAATTATGTTATCATTTATTTACTAAATTACACTATGTCAAAAATTAATTTCACAGTGTACCAAATTTTCATATATTACATGAAAAATTGATATGGAGTATGTTAAAAACAACACCAATGTTTCTACAAAACATTATTTTATTATTATAATTATATAAAGAGGATAATTATAACAGTTCCATTAGACTTATTATTATTAGTAGTAATAACTACTTTTCAAATATTTTTCAAATATTTTTATATAAATACATGATATTGATATTTAAAATATTTTTAAGTCGTTATATGTTTAATAATGCTATTTTCTCAAATAAACTTCTTTCCCTTTCCTTTTGTAAAAAAATGAAATTAATTTTAGAAACATTTTGATGATTAATTTTATAAAATAAACTTTATTTTTGAATTTATATTTTTGAAATTATCATAGGGTGATTTTTGTGATTTTACTGAGAAATATTATTTTTGATGGAATAATGAAAAATACTGATGATTAATTGAAAACTTCTTTTTCATCTATTTTTTAATATTATTAAAATATATTTGAAATTTTTTTCAATGATTAATTAGATATTTTATTATTAATTAATCAAATTTATATAATTAAAATTAATTTTTCATTGAACTTAGCTATAAAACCTATAATTTTTTTGAATGTTTTTTCTTTAGAAATCAACATTATCCACCGGACTACGAGATTAATATTAAATAAATTTTTTCCACTAATCTCATCATATTTTTGAAAAATGTATTTTATATTTTCATTCACCATATTTTATAATTTATAATAAGTTGAATGTAGTTTTTTGAACAAATTATTAATGAATTTAATTAATACTAATTATAATGATTTAGGTAAAATTATGATTTACTAAGGGCTGAACTAAAAATGTAAAACCTACAGCAACCTAGAATATTTCCCAAGATCCATAGGTTGGAAATATTTAGACCTGATGATCCCTTTTCTAGTCTTGAGTTCATTATTTTATCCACATTACATTGGAAAAAAGTATATGTAATTCATTTTCCAAATATTTACAATAGTGTCACTCCTCCTCCAGTATTAAAATGCCTTATCTCATACAAAAATATACACAATAAAACCACTTAGTATTTTCCAAGAACTACTAAAATATCCTCCAAAATAATCCAAAAATTCTACAAGAAGCCTCTTATGGAGAATAATGTCTTCCATGGAATCATTTTAGCAAAAACAAAAAGGGGTTACCCGATTAATTAGTGGCGCCTTCTCTCAAGATCCTTTCTTTTATTTTCATTTTCCACCCCATAAAATATATTTATTCCATGATTTTATTATAAAATCAGTATAAAAAATATAATAAAATGTTTCTATGATAAGGGTTCAATATAAAATTAGACACACCGATGTCTAATGTGTAATGAATATGTTGTCTGCGTGTAAGACTAACAACCACCTCCCAAAATAATGATTGTTCATTTTTCATTTACCACATATGATTGTAAAAATTATGATTGAAACAATATATATATGTTATATATTATATTTATTATATATTTATTATTATTTAATACTTTTTCAACACATATCTATATACTTTCCATTTGGTGTAAATACGATGATTTTTTTTGAGAAAGTGTGGACTACCACCTCCTCAAAGTGATGTGATTTGTTTACAGACTACATGGAATATATTATGGATGGGTTTAGTGAAAATATATTATATATATGAAATAATAATTATACTATAATTTTAATATAAATATATTTCATTTACATTCATCCTTGTGGTTGGACAATAAAAACGGAAACAATATGCATGCGCATATATGAATTACTGTCTCTAGGAACGGTGTATTCCACTTCATAATTCTATATTATATAGATTACTATGTTAAAAATATAATTAATATTAATTATATTTATATAAATTTTAATATTCTTGATATTATGACATAATTATAAAGATAATACATATAAAAAATTATGAAAAATGTGAAAACAAAGAGAATATTACCATAAGTTAATACTCAACAAAGAATAGTTAACCTGAAGGTAATATAAAGAAATAATTAAACCATTTATGATATTATATATAAAAATATGGGTATTTTATATATTTATAATAAATTATATTTATTATAAATGAAGTCTTTACAAGAACGATGAGAGTCAACATAGAATGTAAGGGGATCTCATCTCTCTTTTTATTTCTGTGAGATACATGCTTTATTCACCACCCATTCCTTTTTATTCTTCATATACTACCCATGGAATTTTTCAATTATTATTATAATTAAATTTATGGGTATTTACATATTTAATATATTATCTTCATTTCATGGGGTTAATGTCTCTCAAGATACCAAATCAGTAAAGCAGTTTTGTGCCAATTTGCCTTCTTTGAGACACATGTTTTCTTATAAAACTACATTCTTTTTTGAGGTGTATATAGTTAAATTTTACATGATACATCTTCAATATACTTCATTTAATGATTTATTAAACATTATTTAATTTAATTTTCTTACATGGATATTATGATCACATGTAACCATGTCATACGAGTTTATTGAAACAATCTCATCGTTTATCAAGATTATGTATAATTATGCTTCCTGTATTGAATTATTAGGAAAAAACTCTCAAAAAAACTCATGAGTTATCTTCTCCTATATTTATTCTTTTTATATCATTGTATAATTAAAATTTTCCTTCTTTTGGGTACTTATGATAATTTAAAAAATATGTTTAATAAAATTATTATCATATATCTCTCTTCGGTTAGAAATATGATTCATTCAAAAAACATGTTATCAAATATGTTTTAAAAAATGAATTCAAATTATTGTTGAAGATAACTTCCAAGGATAAAATTATTTTTTATTTTTTATTTTTTTGAAATCCTCATTTATAATTTCACAATTCTATTTTAAATGAAAAATTTTTCTAAAAATGATTTATGTTTTTCAAAATAATTTTTAAATGCAGAAAGGATATTTTACTCATGAAATGTTTTTGTAAGATACATAAAAATTATTTCCAATTTATGATAAAATAATTTTGTGTTACTCATGCATTTATGGTGAAATTAATCAATTTTTTCATTTATATTATTTCTCTAAATGTATATGCTTTAATGGAGTGATATTTATGAAACTTGTTTCTCTTCCACAGGTTACATGTTTTTGAAACCTACTTACTTTAAAATTTTATTAATTTATGAAATGATTATGAAAAACATATTTTTCAACAGGTTAAGATATTATTATATGTTATTGACATCCATTTCATTTAATGGGTTATGATATGATCATTTATTATCCTATGGAACAAGTTTGATTGATTTCATTTTGTAATGGGTGGGAACTATATCACCCTCCAATACATTGTGTGAAGATTTATATAACATTATATAGTCATGGTTAGAAAGAGAAATGAAACTGGTTCATTATTACAGTGAAGGAATGAGAAATTAACTCAGTTCTCTATTAGAGGGCTTGAATAAGGAATGAACTTAGTTTAGCATTGTTGGGCTGGAACAAGGTGTGGACCCCATTCTGAAAAGTAATTTTTCTACTACTATATCACTATAATCAATTCCTTGACTACTACAGGAATTATTATATATACTTATGTGTATGGAAAAATTCCATGTTTTATTCATATGTTATTATAATTCAGGGATTGTGTCCTTTATTTCGTCATGATTCATGTCTTATAAAATGATATGATTTATCCCGTTATTCATGTTTGTGATCTTTTATTTTTAGGGTATGAACATATATTTTCATAAAAATGTTGTCATTACCTTGTTATTATGATTATGATTATGTATCGCCCTTGTTTACCCTTACTAAGTGTGTGAGACTATCCCATTTCATGTATCCTTCTCATAAGATATGAAGATATATATTATACTTGATGTGTCTAAGAAGGTTTCTAGTAACTAAGAACCTAGTGGGAGATGATATATCCCTTTTATGTACCAATTTCTATGTTTCCATGTTTTCATATCTATGAGACTGGTAAAGTCTTTGGGAATTTGATTATATAATGTTATATTTATTCTAAAAATTGTATGTAATGTTAATGTATGAAAAGTGAGTGTTGTTATTCTTTGTACCTAAGAAAAGGATTAGTTGACCATTGGAATCTCGAATGAGGAAAATTTACAGAGAACCCAAATAAAATTTCTAAGGATAATTATAAGGATATGGAAAATTATAGGAAATTTTCAACTAATTTTGGTAAAGGACAGAGTGATTGGTTTAATATATATATATATCAATATATGGTTACTACATGTGGATGTGGATTTGGCCCAAATGTACCTAGGGGTATCCACTTTAACAATATGTCATTGACATGACTTGGGATAATTCGATACACAAAAATAGGCTTGGTTGCACACATTATTTGACATTCTCGGGGGATATAAATTGGGAATTCATAAAAACTTCATGAGCCACCATGAATTATTTAAATAGACATTATCTATGAATAACCCGTGATAAACCAAAAGTGTCATAGTTTAAAGATGTTTTCATAATTTAGACATCATAAAAGTTACTTTTCATGATTATGTGGTTCATTATTATGAAAATTGTTTCATACTCTATGATTTTGGTTATAGTCAATGGTCAGAACATGAAGGAACCATTTTGATGTTAATTGAGAGGGACAGTTCCATAGTTTTCCTCCTGAGCAACTGAATGTTATGGAAGCTAGAATAATAAATATTGTTGCTATGCTCACACATCATTCTCAAGCTATGAGTCATGGTGGAACCCCAAATGAGAAAAAAAGGGAATAATATTTTGTAGAGTCTATCATGAGGCAATAAACGCCTTCTATTAGTAGGTCTTCTGATCCACTTGTTGTTGAACTATGGATATTTAAAAAATAATTTTTTACATCAACTAGTGATCATAATATGATAAATTTATTCTAGATGTTTACTGTTTAGTAAGATAATAAAAATATTGATGGACTATAATTAAGAATATCAAGAATCAAGATGAAATTTAATCCATGTAAGGTGTTGAGTTCAAGAAATTATTTTTCAACAAGTAATTTTCTTAAATTTTTTAAACCAATATAGAGAAAGAGTTCCTCAAGTTGAATCAAATTGATGGTGAATGTTTCCATACACAAGATTCAAATTTCATGATACATGTGAGGTGCAGTGATTGTAATTTTATACAACCTGAATGTAATATTGATAAGTTTTTCAATATATTAAATCAATGTATAGAAAGAGAGCTAGTAATAAAAGACTTTAGTATCTATGAATATATTTTGAATTATGAGAAAATTTTGAAATGGACATTGGAGTCATGTATCAACCTCATGGTTTTGACAAGAAAATGAATATGGAGTTCAAAGGTAGCCTAAAAAACCATGCAGAAAATAAAATTATTTTTCTTTTAAACTCAAAATTTTTGAAAGAAGCATGGGGGAATTTATTTTTAGGGGTCCAATATGCGTTTTAATATTGGAAATGAATGTTAGAAGGCAATTGATTATTGAAATGATGGGAATAATGTTTCTCAAAATGATAGTGGAGAAAAATTCAAATAGAAATACCCTCCCATTGTTTAGTGATATGAGTGTATGGATAATAGAAATTATGCTAACCACATCCTACACCCAAGAGATGGTGATGGTTATCAAATTTAATAACTTGTTAAGTTGTGGTAAAATGGTAAATCTCATGTAATATCAATTTCAAATGATCGGTGTGACAACGATGTGATGAAAGGTACAATTATCATCCACTCTAGAACTACTAATCTCATAATTAATTCTATATATACCCACTCATTCATATCTAAATAATTTTATATTTGTGTTAAGATTCCACCAAAATAATTCAATGTAGAATTTAAAGTGTAAACACCTTTTTTATGATGATTGTGTCCCATATTTATGATTCTTCTCTGGTTGAAGTTTGTGGGAATGTGATTCCTATGAACCTAGTCATTCTTACTTTTGTTGAATTTGATTTCATCTTAGGGATGGATTTGATTTCCCTGCACGAGGCCCACATCAATTTCTGAGTAAGGGATGTTATATTTGATATTTCAAACACAATTATGATCATTCATCCATGTGATGATATTTATGAAATTTATGTTGAGACTATATCCATTGTATGGGTTTTAATTCCCATTCAAAATGAGCGTTTATCTCAAATGGTTGGGGATAAAATCGATCTCAATGTTATTCCAATAATTCAGAATTTTTGGGATTTCTTTATGAATGATATCCTAGCCTTCCACAAAAACCTGATGTGGAGTTCTCAGTAGAAGTAATACCAAGATACACAACAATTTCAAATACTCCTTATAGAATATTCCTCATTGATGTATAGAAATTGAAGAAGAAACTCTAGGAAAAACATTATAAAGGAATCGTTTTTCCATGTGTGTTAGCTTAGGTTGCAAATATTCTTTTTCTGAATAAGAATTATTGACCAATGTTACTCTATATTGATTATCGGGAGTTAAAAAAGATCACAATCCAGAAAAGAATCATCTTCCCTATTTTGATGACTTGTTTGATAAACTGTACAGATCTTAATACATTTCCATGATTGAACATCATTCTGGATATCATCAATTGAATGTAAATATAGAGGATATACAAAATACGACATTTCATACAAGGTATGGACACTATGAATATATTGTGATCTTATTTGTAATACTAATTCCTTTTATAACTTCATGGATTTAATTAACAGAGTCTTTAGAGATTACCTCAATATGAATTTGGTAGTCTTTATATATGATATTATTATATCTTCCAAAGGAATGAAATAGAATGAAGATCACTTGATAAATGTAATAATGAACCTTGGGATGGTTTAAATATATGAAATATGTACAAAGTGTTAATTTTGGTTGCAAAAGGTTTCATTTTAGGGTCACAAAATCTTATGATATGGTATATAAGTAGATACATCAATGATAGATATTGATGAACACTGTCATAGTCTATCCACAGTGACTAATATCGATAGAATTCTTGGAATATCTGGATTTTATGGATGGTTTCTGGATAATTTATCTTGAATATCTAATCCTATGACTATGATAACCAAAAAGGGTGTCATGTTCCTTTGTATAATATAATATGAGGAAAATTTTAAGGAATTTAATGGAAGGTTAGGAAGTGTATATTGTTTTAAATTACCCTATAGTTGATAACCATTGAAAATCTGTAGTGATTCATCCTAGAAGGGATTGGGATGTATCCTTATTCTTAATAAAATGGTTATCGCTTATGCCACAAATCAATTAATGATTCGTGATAAAAATTCAAAAACTCATGATTCAGTGTTAGAAATGGTAATGTTCTTATGAAAGTTACATACGACTTATCTATATGGTGAAAAGTGTGATATATATACCAATAAGAAAGTTATGTAGTATATATTCACACAGAAGGAGCTGAACATGTTCCAGATAAGATTGTTATAGTAGATAAAGGATTATGACTACATAATACATTTCCACCATAGGAAACCAAAAAAAGTGTCCAATTCATTGATTCTGAAGGATCATGCTAGCTTATCTAAGATGAGGATAAAAAAAGGTAAAATATTTCTAGATTTTAAACGGATATATCTATAAATCCTAAAGGTGAAAATATTATCATTCTCAAATGAATATCAGACCTCTATCCCGGAGAATGTTATGGAGGCACAGTAGGAAGATGTAGAGATAGAATGTTATACATGTTCCTGAGTTTAACCATGATTAGTATGGAATGATAAGGTTAAGGAACCTTGTATTTGATTATTCCTTTCTATATTTGAAGATGGAGCTATTAGAGGAAGCTCGTAGTTCTTCATTATCCATTCATCCTAAATAAACAAATATGATTATGAAAATGAAGGAATACTTATGGAGGGATGAAATGAAGAGAGATATCATATATTTCGTATCTCTGTGATTTATATTCCAACTATTTATGACTGAAATAAGAAAGGGTAAAGGGTATATCTCACCCACTACCCACAGTATAATTGAAGTGGGAGAATATCACAATTCAATTTTTTCATTTGAATACCCAAAAAATATAAATGGTTTAAATCTATATTAGAGGTAATATATTGCTTTAATAAGTCATCACACATAATTTATATCATATATTATTTCTATCTATATCATATTTCTAGGATATGCATTAATGAAGTGGTAAGGTTGCATGGAGTACCACATTCCATTGTATCATATAGGGATCTGTGGTCCACCTCAATGTTCCGGTGATGTCATCCAAAAGCACATGATGAAAAATTGAGTTTTTTTTAATTTCATATCATTCTATGATAGATAATCAGTCTCAAAAACAATTAAACCCCCAAAAGATATATTGAGATCCTTGTCTCTATATTACAAAGGGGGATGGGATCATCACCTTCCTCTAGTTGAGTTTTCTTTCACCATTATACTTCACTCATGAATTCTGATGACACCTTATGAACCCCTCAATGGGACGAAATGTATATCTCAAAAGTTCTAGGATTAGAAGGGTGAAATAAAGCTATTGGGACTTTATATTGATGAATAAATGGTCGAGAAGGTTAGAACTATTCAAAATCATATCAAGGATGCACAAATCCAATAGAAAAGTTATGGTGATAACTAAAGGAATGATCTAGAATTTGATGTGACTAAAATGTTTTTCTATAAATCTCACCATGGAATAATGTTATGAGAATTATGAAGAAAGGAAATTTAATCCTCAACTGTCTTGGTCCCTTTGTAATTCTTGATTATATCGGGATGATATCCTATCACTGGTAACTTCCTCCAGATCTCTCCCAAGTACACTATGTGTTCCATGTACCTTTAACATGTACTGAACTCAGAGGTCATTCTAGTGGAACATGATTTTCATATGAGGAACAAAAAAAATTGAAATTTTAGATCATTCTGATAAAGTTCAATGAAACAAGACTACTCACATAATCAATGTTTTGTGACAATATCACCAGTTAGAGGGACCTATGTGGGAACACGAGGATATGATAAAGCAGAATTATCCGCATTTTTTTATCTGTATGAATAATGTCTCTGGTGAAATATATTTTATGGTAGTAGAATGTAACACCTTATGTTTTTATGGACCCCTGTTCTCTAATAAATTAAATTTTAATTTTTATCTTACAATTAACAAAGTGAAACACTAAATTCACATGGAACAGACCTAGAATAAATTAACTAGAACATCAAAATGGAGCATGTTACAATGAATAATGACATTTCATATATTACACGTCACCCCTAATTGGCATATATTACACGCAATAATGATATTTCTACGAAACCACATTTTATTATTATAATTATTTAAATGAATTAATTTTATCATAGTCGTTAAAAATAGTGATATGAATCATAATAACTATTCTTCAAATATTTTTTATAAATTTTCATATAAATTGATCATATTGATAATGATAAATATATTTTTCGATAAAGTGTTTATATGTTTTAAAATACCATTTTCTCAAATGAACATCATTTATTATCCTTTATGAAAAATTAAAAAAAAAACTTTTTCTAACATTTATAAAATTGATTTGATAAAATAATTTTTTCTGAATTTAAAATTTTGAAGTTAGAATAGGATGAATTTGTTTAATTTTTTTTTAGAAACATCTATTTTTGTATAAATAATGAAAAATACGAAATATTAATTTAAAACTACTCTTTCATATAATTTATTTATATAGATAAATTATATTTTAAATTGTTTTTAATTTATAATTATAATATATTTTTATCAATTAATACTATTTAGATCATTATGATTGTTTTCACATGATCTTATGAATAAAAACATACGACTATTTTAAGTCATTTTACATTAAAACCCTACATTGTCGACCTGACTGGGACATTGATTTAAAATTATTTTCTGCTATATATGTGATTTTAATTTGGAAAAATAGTTTCCATATTTTTAATAAGTATAATTTATAATTTTTTAAAAAAAATCAACTTAGAATTTGAACAGAAGTATTTGTGAATATAAATAAAATTATTTCCCATGATTAAGGTAAAATTATGATTAACTAAGGAATAAACCTTCTATTTATGCCCCAGAACGACCTATAAAAATTTACAAGATCCAATTTTTGTACATATATAGAAACTATCCTCCATTTTATCGATATTGGACCATTTTTTGTGTCACATTCTAGGGGTAAATGTAGATTTAATCCCTTTTCCAATGATTTATTAGAGAGTCACTCCTCCTCCAGTATAAAATTACATTCTCTCCTCATCTTATTTATATATATAAAACCAAATAATATTGGACATGATTAGATAAAATATTCTACGATCATTCATTCATTTATCATGGAAGCCTATATTTGGGAAGACAATCTTTCAAGGAAGCCTTTTGGCCCAAACCAAAAGGAGTTACCCGATTAAGAGGAAACTCCTTCTCTCAAACTGCTTTGATTTTATTTTTCCAACCCCAAGAGCTTTATTCCATTCCTGTATAAAAAAATTATTCAAAATATACTAGTATTTTTATTTTTATTTATAACCCTACACTTACACTAACCTCCGTATAAGGGATAATGTCATCGTATTTACATATACAACGAACTAGTGCCTCATGAAATGATGATTGTTCATTTTTCCTTTACCGTGTCTCATGGTAGAAGTTATGATGTAAACACTAATAATATATGTAATATATTATTTTTATTATGTATTTTATTTTATTTAATTCTTCTATAACACATATCTTTATACTTTCCACTTATTGTAAATATTATAATTTCATTTGAGGAAGTGTGGACTACCGCCCCCACTAAGCGATGCGATCCATTCACAAACTACATTGAATGTATTGTGGATAGGTTAGTAAAATTAAATGATATATATGAAGTAATAATTATACCATAATTATAATATATATATGTATGTAATTTTATTTATTTATATTAATACGATAATAAAAAAAGAAACAATGTTCATGCATACATACTGTTTATCATCTCCATGATCGGTGTTTTCCATTTCATACATATATATTATATAGTTTATTATAAAACACATATAATAAATATTCATGATATTTATATAATGTTTTATTTCATGGAAATCATGATATAAGTATATATACCAAATATATAAAAAATTAAGACACATGCGATAAACACAGTGAATATTAACAGAATTGAAACATTAACATATAATTGTTTACAAAAAGTTAATATAATGTCATAATAAAACTATATATGAAATTATATATAATTATATGGTTATGTGATATATTTATAGTATAAATATATTTATTATACAATATGTTGTTATGAGTCGATGAGAGTTAAGACACAATGTATGTGGATTTCATCTCACATTTTATTTCCATGAGATACATGTTTTATTCACCACCCATTCCATTTTTATGGTGTTTATACTACACAATGATGTATAAAATGATTCTTATTCTTAAATTTATGGTTATTTACATATCAATTGTGTGATCTTTATTTCATGAGGTTAATGTTTCAACAGTTACCAAATCAGTAATACGGGTTTAGGTCAATTTTCCTTCTTTGAGACACATGTTTTATAATGCAGCTACATTCTTTTTCAAAGTGTATATACTTCCATTTAACAAGATATATCTTAAATAAACTTCATTTCATTATTTTTAATCTTTATATAATCTCATATTGTAAAATTGATTTTATGATCCCATGTTACCATGTTGTAGGATTTTATTTAAAAAGTCTCATCATTTATTACGATTGTTTATGATTATTCTTCTTTTATTAACATATTATGATCCATCACTCAAGAATGGTCATTATTTTAATTATATTATGTTTATTCAAGTTATTTCCACTTATCAATATATTTATCTACAATTTTATAATTATGGTAATTACGAAAATATTTTTATTAAAATATGAATATTTTATTCTCTTCGGTTGGAAATTTGTTTTATACAAAAAACATGTTTTCAAAAAAAATTCAAATGATCCTTAAATAATATTTTAATGGAAAAAATATATTAATATTTTTTTTTCAAATCTTATATTTTCATCTTTTAAAATATATTTTCAATGGAGAATGTTTTTGAAAATGTTTTATGTTTTTAAAATCAATTTTCAAGGAAGAAAATATATTTTCCTCATGAAATAATAATAAATGATATTAAAATTTATTTAACATATAAGATAACATCCATTGGTATTACTAACACCTTTTCTATGAAATTATTCAATGTTACCATTCAAATACATTCTTCAAATGGATTATGTTTTGATGGAATTATTTTTATGAAAATCATTTTTCCTCTATGGGTTATATGCTTTTGAAACCCACATCGTTTCATGATTCATACTTTGATAAAATGATTATGAAACATATCTTTTAAGTCATGTTAATATATGACTACATGTTTATGATACCCATTCCATTTAATGGGATATGATATGATTATTTATGATCTTATAGCACATGTATGTATGATTTCATTATGAGAAGGGTGGGACCTATTTCTACCTCTAATGAAAAGGGTAAATATTTATATCTCATGAGGTATAAATAGATAGAATGTGAAATGAATTAAAGGGTTGTATTGATAAATCAACATGGTATAGTATTATAGGGCTATAATGAAGAGTGAAATCGTTTCAGAAATACGTGGCTAGATTGGGGTGTGAACATGGTTCAGTAAAGGACTTATTCCACTATAGTGGCTTTAGAAGCCATGTCTTGAATACAATGTAAATCATTATATATGCTTATGTATATACCAAAATTCCATGTTATATTCCTATGTTATGATTTCATGGCTTAAATTCATTATTTCCTTATGATTCATGTATTATGAACTTCTATGATTTATCCCATGATTAATGTTTAAGATCTTTGATTTCCCATGTATGATCTTTTATTTTCATGATTAGGTTCACATACCCTTATACTCATGATAATGATTACATATCTCTCTTTTTTACCATTACTGATCATCTGATTTCACCCGTTGTTAGGTCTCCTTACCTATTTTATGAAGATATATATTATGTTTGATCTGTCTAAGAAGGGATCATGTTAAGAAGGACCCAGTGGGTTATAATGAATATCATTTATGTACGAGTGTTTAGGATTTAATGTTTACAATGGCACTGGACTAGTATTGTCTTTTAGAGTTGCATTGTATAACTTTTTAAGTATTCCAAAATAATTATGATATTTTAATGTATAAATTGTGATGATCCCTATATGTAACCATCCCCACCTAATAGAAAATCAACCCTCCCTAATATGTGCCACTTCATAATGATTTCCATTAAACTAAAAAACCAACCTTCAAGAATCCATAACACCCCAAAGGGGATATTTATTATCACTAAAGATAAATTTTAAAACAATAATAATAAATTAATAAACTAAATTTTTCATACATACAACTATACTAAATCCTAATTTGAAAGTAACTATTTTAAAAAAAATACATTTTAAAAATCCCATTCCCAAACAACCCATTTTGAAATCTATTTTGAAATCAAAATCAATAATTTCATTAAAACAATGAATCTATTTTTGTATTTACTATCATTGAATACACTAATTATTATTTAATACCATACTTTTGTGTTACCTATTACAATGAATTATAAGGACACTGAACAATCTATAAGTGATTCACAAAACACATGGACTACCTTCATGTAAACGCCCCGACACCAGCTACCCAGAGCCGGTGCATTACTTCGTAACATTGGCATGATCACAAAAGATCAAGTCTCGAAATACCGATTAGTTTAGTAGCCTTGGAAATACTAGATACATTCATAAGTTTTACATTACATCATAAAGTGAAAAACTATAATAACATAGTCTCCATAGTTCACACTTCTATCCTCTTCGGACTATCCCTGTAGGTCATTCATAAAATACTTCTTCACATCCTGGAAAATATTAAAACATTGAAAGGGGTGAGCTCAGATGCTCAGTAAGGTTAACAATATAGCGGAAGCTTTCATAAATAAACATTAAAATTTAAGGCGATGTATAACTAAAACAAAAGCCTTTTAAACTTGAACTTCAACATAATATGGAAAAAGTAAAATGAGATAATTCCATTCACTTTTTCACATGGATATTCTACTGGTCGAATAATCACATGCAATATCAATACCCACTTTCATAATGATGGACTGCATAATGCCATACTATCATAACCACGTAGTCAAGGCCTCGTGCCAAGACCACAAATAAGCTTTTGTCAAGGCCTCGTGCCAAGACACTAGTTTGTCTCATGAGACCTGCCGATGCATCGAGGAGCTATAGCGGGCTCCACCCGTCACATATTAAGTCCAATGCATTCCTCATATGAATAGGTTTAAACATATCATAAACCATAACATAACCATATCACATAAAACATGCATAAAGGAAACATAACATTTCCACATTTCAATCACAAGATATAAATACAACACATTTATATAATAAAAATGCTTTCAAAACCATTTTAAATACCAAAATAAAAGAAAGTTAAAACTTTGTATTTATTTTTCATTAAAACAAATGATGGCTTGTAGAGGAAGACGAATCTCAAATAATGGTCACGGCAGCGGAGAAGTCGTTGTCGCCGCATAAGTACGGAAAGAAAACATTGCCTTTTGTCGTTTAGAAAAACGCTTCGTATAAAAAGATTCCTTTTGAATAAATGTAAAAGTCAAAGGAGTTTATACACCGTATAAAAGAAAGTTGTGTATAAAACGAAATATGCCTCAATGAAAGGAGATTGAGACGAAGTTTTTAAAAGATCATTTTTAAAATAAAATAGATCTATTATGTGTATTCACTATAGGTACACATAAATAATGTAAAAATACAAAATAGGACATAATAATATCATGACATAATTTGAATGTAAAAGATTAACCCAAAGAATGGAAGTTGGGTTATGAAATTCCCTTACCTCGTGTCTGACTTGACTCAACCGTTCTTTAAACTCCTGAATAATAAACTAGAGTTAATATATACCTTATTAAGAACCATTTTTAATTTCATTATCCTTTTCATATCACTTATTACAATGTTATGAACATTATGTAATTATTTAAGTTAATAACGGTCGTTTTGTCGATCTTTGGTACTTGAGTCAACAATAAACTTCTTATAATTACAAGTTGTTTATGTGGTAGAATATCCATTATATCCAGAATTATATTCATTATTTATATGTCATATATATCTTATATATCCAGTATATACATTCATTTATAATATTACGTAACATTTAGAGGTAAGAAATGAAATGCACCGTTCATGGAGACGGTAAGCCGTACGTACGCATGAACGCTACTTTCATTCCAATTTCATATTTAATGGAACTAAATCATAATGATATAAATGTATAATATAATTACAGTATAATATAGTGTATAATACCATTTACTCCATCCTATATACATCCCACATATGGCATTAACGATTCAAATCACTTTGAGGGGGCGGTAGTCTGCACTTCCTAAAATGAAATTATCGCGTTTTACCCATAATGGAAATCATAAAGTATGCCATAAATGAGAAATTCAGAAGCATAAGTAAAACATAAACATATTATATATCATATATAAAAATAGTTACATCTTAATGGCCACCTTTGAAGGTGTTATATGAGTGTTGAACAATCATCGTTTCGTGAGGCAGAAATTCACCATCCACAGAAACCGTATGTTCTTTAACCATTAGATGTAGGTGTGTGTAAGTGTAGCTCGAATCCTTATTATAACAACATCCTAGTATATTTAGGATACTTTTGTTGTTACAAAATAAATGAATAAAAAGAGTTTATGGGGTTGGATAAGAAAAATAAAACAAAACAACATTAGAGAAGACATTATCTCAAAATCGGGTAACTATTTTTGATTTGAGCCAAAGGCTTCCTTGAGAAGAGTTCTGCCCAAAGTGAGGCTTCTAGGAGTAAGAGAGGGAAGTTGAGAGAGTATTTTGTCAGAGGTTGGCCGAGACAAATGGCCTGAATGTGTAAACGAGGTGGGAGAGGTGGGGGCCTTTTATAAGTGGAGAGGAGGGGCTCTTTTGGAAAGATTGAAATGTTACATTATTACACTATGATTTTCGGATTCTAAAGGTCCCACACTTATATAATTCGAGGATAAGATGATAAGGGTTCAAAATATACTCATCCAATAGGTTTTTGTCAAGTTTATGCCTTGTATTTTTCATTATCTTCCATTTTATTTAAATCGTTAAATAATGAGGTCATCGCTGCATCATAATGATGTCATAAATAATTTAATTTATTTAATGTCTAAAAATTATAAAAAAAATACTATGATTTAGGAAATATTTTTATCTTTCTAATGAATATTTATAGTCAAAATGTGGACTTGTGTAATCCCACTTAAAAACTATTTTAGTAAAATAACTCATGTTTGTGTCAATTTAATTTTAACATTAAATAAATATATATTAATGTCATTTTCCAAATAAAGTGGCTCCATGGGGTCCCCAAGTTGACCCATGGGTTTTCATTGTCGGACATGACTCATCCAATAGGAGTACGACATGTTTCATGCTCATCTCATATTATTAAAACATTATTTGTACCTTAAACTACACTAATTACCTCTAATCGCGATTAAGAACTTAAAAGTTACTATTCACCAAAAAATTATATTGATCTCATTGAACAACATTTTACTTATTAATGGCAACCATGTATGTCGGATTTTTGAAAATCAAATCACAGAAGTGGTAATATTTCATTTAAACGAAAAATCAGTTTTTTAACTACCACTTAGTGGTTTCACTATTCATCAAAAATTGAAGTTTTTCAGAACAAGGCCAAAATTTCACCTTAAGCTATAATTGATATTCCAAATTCAAAAATGATGTCTATTTTACAAAATTCCAAACATATAAGTTGCATTAATTAATTTTATAATTAATTCCCGCTGTTACGACAAATAGCGTGTTTTTAAGAAACAAATTATATAAAAAGATTGGCAATTGTTTATGTCCATTTTCAGTGTTAAATTAATTCTAATGGCCACCATTGGATAAAATGGTAAAAATATATTCTAATTATACCTTAAAACCACTAAATAGTATAATTTATCACAATAAATTATTTTGATTAAAAAAGTTGTTTTAAAGTATTTTTCACTATTCATAAAAAATTAGAAGTTCTCAGAAAAATACGAAAAATTCAACATAGGCTAATTTCGATATTCCGAATCCAAAAATGAAGTCCATTTTGAAATATAAAATTTCTATAATTTTAAAATGTGGTTATTACTATTCATAACGGCTACTTTGATTAGTCGCGGTGTTTTAGAACTCGAAGTTGCGTACAATGCAAGCTATTGCATTATTGAAAGAGAGGCGTATCGTGGAAGCTCGGGGTGTTACATTCTCCCCTCCTTCAATAAATTGCGTCCTCGCAATTTGAAATTTTTCTTGGAAAATAAAAGGTTGAAAATAGAAAATACCTTTGAGGAAAACCCACATCGGAAATAAGATTAATAAAATTCAGCCTTAATAAGAGGGAAAGGGAAATGAACAAGTCACCACCCAATTATGATCTCAATTAGGAGAACATTGGTGGAAATTAGAGACATATAATTAGAGGAAAAACGTAAATATTTGTAGGGAGCGATTGGGGTCATCAATCACAATCATCTGTCAAATTGAGGGCCTCAAAGCCTTCAATCTATGTTGATTTAAAATATCATCAGTTCAACAAGACATAAGGTATTAGGATAACACATTTTTTTGTTTTAATATCCCTTTACTAAAGTTTAAGAATTAATTTATTCATTGAATAAGAGATAGGTATATATATATTTATGCTTGACAATTAGAGTTTCAACCTTCAACTCATCTTTCACTCAAAAAGATAATAGAACACAAAAATATTATACTTATCCTAATTGTATAATGTTCCGAATGTTAACACATACCATTTAGATTAGTAAAATTATTTTGTAATAACCAGGGACTTCCTGTAGGCTAGTGGTAGGAAATAAAGGCATGTCGCACTATGATTGGGGGTTCGATTCCTGCAGCTTTGTCCGACGCGACGGGTTATGCCCCACCCTGCAGGTTGTCCTTTTTCCTAAAACTATAGTATTATAATATTCCAAAAATAATCTTCAGAAATGCTTTAACCTTAAACAATACTATCCATGGTTCAACTTAATCCATTCTAACCTTAATAGTTATCCAAAATACCTCTGTCCAGACTTTCTCTAAAGGGTCGTTAAATTCCAAAATCAATTGTAACCTCAGATTCCCCAAACAAAGTAAATTTTTTTCTTATTGTCACATACTAAAAATATGATTACCTTCATCATATTAAATCCTTAATGAAAAAAACATGTACTGCAGTACAATCCTTATATATATCACATTATTCTTATAACCGTAATCTAGTTCTTGAGTCGAAAAACACAAATACAATAATTATTCCGCTTCAACTGTAGTCACAGCATAAGATTGGCCTTGATCCCTTGGCCTTTTCTGAGGTAAGTTTCCTTGACGCTTAGGACATTCATTTGCATAATGACCCATTTCTCTACAATTGTAGCATTCAACTTTGACAGCCTCTTTCTTTCCCTTGCAATCACGAGCCTGGTGACCCTTTTCTCCACATTTATAACAAACTCCCATTCCTTTTAGGCATGTACCAGGGTGATTCTTCCCACAATTATCACATAATGGAAAATCCTTCTTTCCCTTTTTCCCTTTATCTGTCTTCTGTTCCACCGTTCTCTTCTTCTCTTACTTTAATTTGTTGTCATAAGACTTAGAGAATTCTTTTTCTGTCTTGATAGCACACGAGACAATATCTTCGTATGATGAGAAGGATTGTGATACTAAAGCTCGACGGAGAAATGGTTTTAACCCATCAAAGAAACGATCAATCTTACTCCTTGGGTTACGTATATAATCGGCAGCATGCCTCGCTAACCTTGTAAAGTTAGCCTCATACTTTGCGACATTCTCATCCTCCTTCTGCCTCAAACTCAGAAATTGCCTTTCCATATCTCCTCGACGGTCACAAGGAAAGTATTTTTCTAAGAAAATCTCTTTGAACTCCCTCCATTCCATATTCGATACGTCATCATCTTCCTTTGTGTTTTGAATCAGCGACCACCACTGATCGACATCTCCAGTGAGGCGGTAAACTGCCATGACAACCTTCTCCCTTTCACTACTCCCCAAGGCATGGAATATTTTCTCTAAGGAATTTATCCATTGCTCAGATACTATAGGATTTGTACTCCCATTGAAGGTTGGTGGTTGTTGCCTGACGAAACGGTCTAGCATTGATCATCCACATTGCGGATCAGGGTGCTCCATACGAGTAAGGTTATTATTCATAACCTGAGTGAGTTGTCCCAGTATGGTAATAAGTTGATCAGCACCAGTTGTATCTCCATATCCACAATAATTATCTTGAGCAAGAGGGAAATCCCTACACGGAGTTCATGCATTGATACGAGTTCCATTCCTTCCACTAGGCGCCATTTCTAAACAATGGAATAAACTAGATTAGTTTATGAATCAAAATACATAATTCCATACTTGTTAAACACTTTACATAAATTGAACTATTTATGGATATAATCCATAATCATAAAAAGAAATGTTTTCTTTGAGGAAGTATGTACTCATAACCCTTCATAGTGGTTTGTAAATAAAATGAGAATTATCCTAAGCATATCCCCCGGGAGTGTCGTAACCAAGAGTGCAGCAAGGCCCGTTGTCGTGCACCAGTTCCCGTTCGAGTCTAGCTCAAAGCGGTGTTTTCGGGTTTTACCCCTAGGTACATCTTTTCCAGAGCCACCTCTACCTGCTCGTATCCAGACAGGGATGTATTGCTTGGAAAACTCATAACATCTCTATAATACCAAAATTCTAGGAAGTTCTTCTATACTAATCCTCAAAGTCTATCTTTGGGCTATGTGCTCTAATCAGAGTTTATCTAAATCTAGCTTCCAAGGTTAGTACTAAACTGCCTCTGATAAAAACTGTAAATGCCCCGACCCCAGCTACCCAGAGCCAGTGCATTACTTCATATCATTGGCATGATCACAAAAGATCCAGTCTCGAAAGACCGATTAGTTTAGTAGCCTTGGAAATACTAGATACATTCATAAGTTTTACATTACATCATAAAGTGAAAAACTATAATAACATAGTCTCCATAGTCCACACTTCTATCCTCTTCGGACTATCCCTGTAGGTCATTCATAAAATACTTATTCACATCCTGGAAAATATTAAAACATTGGAAGGGGTGAGCTCAGATGCTCAGTAAGGTTAACAATATAGCGGAAGCTTTCATAAATAAACATTAACATTTAAGGAGATGTATAACTAAGACAAAATCCTTTTAAACTTGAACTTCAACATAATATGGAAAAAGTAAAATGAGATAATGCCATTCACTTCTTCACATGGATATTCTACTGGTCTAATAATCACATGAAATATCAATACCCACTTTCATAATGATGGAATGCATAATGCCAGACTATCATAACCACGTAGTCAAGGCCTTGTGCCAAGACCACAAATAAGCTTTTGTCAAGGCCTCGTGCCAAGACACTAGTTTGTCTCATGAGACCTGCCGATGCATCGAGGAGCTATATCGAGCTCCACCCGTCACTTATTAAGTCCAATGCATTCCTCATATGAATAGGTTTAAACATATCATAAACCATAACATAACCATATCACATAAAACATGCATAATGGAAACATAACATTTCACATTTCTATCACAAGATATAATTAAAACACATTGATATAATAAAAATGCTTTCAAAACCATTTTAAATACCAAAATAAAAGAAAGTTAAAACATTGTATTTATTTTTCATTAAAAAAAATGATGGCTTGTAGAGGAAGCCGAATCTCAAATAATGGTCACGGTGGCGGATACGTCATTGTCGCCGCATAAGTACAGAAAGAAAAAACATTACCTTTTGTCGTTTAGCAAAACGCTTCGTATAAAAAGATTCCATTTGAATAAATGTAAAATTCAAAGGAGTTTATACACCGTATAAAAGAAAGTTGTGTATAAAACGAAATATGCCTCAATGAAAGGAGATTGAGACGAAGTCCTTAAAAGATAACTTTTAAAATAAAATATATCTATTATGTGTATTCACTATAGGTACACATAAAGAATGTAAAAATACAAAATAGGACATAATAATATCATGACATAATTTGAAAGTAAAAGATTAACCCAAAGAATGGAAGTTGGGTTAAGAAATTCCCTTACCTCGTGTCTGACTTGACTCAACCGTTCTTTAACCTCCTGAATAATAAACTAGAGTTAATATATACCTTATTAAGAACCATTTTTAATTTCATTATCCTTTTCATATCACTTATTACAATGTTATGAACATTATGTAATTATTTAAGTTAATAACGGTCGTTTTGTCGATCTTTGGTACTTGAGTCAACAATAAACTTCTTATAATTACAATTTGTTTATGTGGTAGAATATCCATTATATCCAGAATTATATTCATGATTTAGATGTCATATATATCTTATATATCCAGTATATACATTCATTTATAATATTACGTAACATTTAGAGGTAAGAAATGAAATGCACCGTTCATGGAGACGGTAAGCCGTACGTACGCATGAACGCTAGTTTCATTCCAATTTCATATTTAATGGAACTAAATCATAATGATATAAATGAATAATATAATTCCAGTATAATATAGTTTATAATACCATTTACTCCATCCTTTATACATCCCACATATGGCATTAACGATTCAAATCACTTTGAGGGGGCGGTAGTCCGCACTTCCTAAAATGAAATTATCGCGTTTTACCCATAATGGAAATCATAAAGTATGCCATAAATGAGAAACACAGAAGCATAAGTAAAACATAAACATATTATATATCATATATAAAAATATTGACATCTTAATGTCCACCTTTGAAGGTGTTATATGAGTGTCGAACAATCATCGTTTCGTGAGGCAGAAATTCGCCATCCACAGAAACCGTATGTTCTTTAACCATTATATGTAGGTGTGTGTAAGTGTAGCTCGAATAATTATTATAACAACATCCTAGTATATTTAGGATACTGGTTTTGTTACAAAATAAATGAATAAAAAGAGTTTAGGGGGTTGGATAAGAAAAATAAAACAAAACAACATTTGAGAAGACATTACCTCAAAATCGGGTAACTCTTTTTGATTTGAGCCAAAGGCTTCCTTGAGAAGAGTTCTGCCCAAAGTGAGGCTTCTAGGAGTAAGAGAGGGAAGTTGGGAGAGTATTTGGGCAGAGGTTGGCCGAGCCAAATGGCTTGAAAGTGTAAATGAGGTGGGAGAGGTGGGGGCCTTTTATAAGTGAAGAGGAGGGGCTCTTTTGGAAAGATTGAAATGTTACATTATTACACTATGATTTTCGGATTCTAAAGGTCCCACACTTATATAATTCGAGGATAAGATGATAAGGGTTCTAAATATACTCATCCAATAGGTTTTTGACAAGTTTAATCCTTGGATTTTGCATTATCTTCTCATTTTATTTAAATCGTTAAATAATGAGGTCATCGCTGCATCATAATGATGTCATAAATAATTTAATTTATTTAATGTCTAAAAATTATAAAAAAAATACTATGATTTAGGAAATCTTTTTAGATTTTTAATAAATATTTATAGTCAAAAATTGGACTTGTGTAACCCCACTTAAAAACTGTTTTAGTAAAATAACTCATGTTTGTGTCAATTTAATTTTAACATTAAATAAATATATATTAATGTCATTATCCAACTAATGTGGCTCCATGGGGTCCCCAAGTTGTCCCATGGGTTTTATTGGTCGTACATGACTCATCCAATAGGAGTAGGACAAGTTTCATGCTCATCTCATATTATTAAAACATTATTTGTACCTTAAACTACACTAATTACCTCTAATCGCGATTAAGAACTTAAAAGTTACTATTCACCAAAAAATTATTTTGATCTCATTGAACCACATTTTACTTCTTAATGACAACCATGTATGTCGGATTTTTGAAAATCAAATCACATAAGTGGTAATATTTCATTTAAATGAAAAATCAGTTATTTAACTACCACTTAGTGGTTTCACTATTCATCAAAAATTGAAGTTTTTCAGAACAAGGCCAAAATTTCACCCTAAGCTATAATTGATATTCCGAATTCAAAAATGATGTCTATTTTACAAAATTCCAAACATATAAGTTGAATTAATTAATTTTATAATTAATTCCCGCTGTTACGACAAATAGCGTGTTTTTAAGAAACAAATTATATCAAAAGATTGGCAATTGTTTATGTCCATTTTCAATGTTAAATTAATTCTAATGACCACCATTGGATAAAATGGTAAAAATCTATTCTAATTATACCTTAAAACCACTAAATAGTATAATTTATCACAATAAATTATTTTGATTAAAAAAGTTGTTTTAAAGTATTTTTCACTATTCATAAAAAATTAGAAGTTCTCAGAAAAATACCAACAATTCAACATAGGCTAATTTCGATATTCCGAATCCAAAAATGAAGTCCATTTTGAAATATAAAATTTCTATAATTTTAAAAAGTGGTTATTACTATTCCTAACGGCTACTTTGATTAGTCGCGGTGTTTTAGAACTCGAAGTTGCGTACAATGCAAGCTATTGCATTATTGAAAGAGAGGCGTATCGTGGAAGCTCGGGGTGTTACACTTCACATCATGGTGACTAATGGTTTTCTATAAAGAGGATAGTCGTACCTATTTATAACTACATAATGAGTCAATGATTGACCTATATACAATCTTATCACTGAAAATAAAAAAATTAATACCATTTTTAAAATACCACATTGACTCATCACCCCTCAACCATACTCGGATCATGTCATCAATTTATTATTACTTATATTAATCCACAGAATAAATAAAGGCTCTAAATAAATAAAAAGGGTTTAGAAATCATATACGGATGATGGGTTTCCATCATACAGTGCACCTCCCTCATTCAAGGACATTTCAAAAAATATTATATGAGGTTTCTTTATATTGGAAATTTTCTAGCATATATTTGAAATAATATAATATAAAATACAATATAGTCCTATACAATTAATGCTAAAAACGTTTTTCCTAAAATTGAAATAATTTTTAATACAAAATTTTCAATTTATAAGAAAATACATACCCAAAAATCTATTGATAATGCTACCCATGATACTCATATAGTGGATCAAAAAACAGACTCCCACAAGCTTTCACATCTCCAAGAGACTCCCCATTATATAGGAATCCTTCCTCCATTACTATAAATAAAAATAAATATGGTTAACCAACTCAACATCTTACTAACATTGATATATTGTCTACCAATCCACAATGGTCAGAAAATAATACATGATTAATAGACCTAACATGGTTTCACCAATCCACCTTACGCACCCTATGTATTTGAAAAACTATCAAGATAAGATGTTTTTTAGAAACATTTATCAAATTCATTTAATTTAAAAAATACTAATATAAAAACACCATGATGTTTAATGACCATCTTAATCCACCAAAATAAAAAAATTCTTGTAGTGTTTCCAACAAAACATTAAATTAAATCCCATGTATCTCTGTAACCTCATTCACCCAATCGAAAAACCAAATCTATGGGATTTTAAGATGATGAGTTCCAACTATGATTGAGAATCACATAATACCAAGAGTAATTACTTCCCTGAAACCTCATAATGTATGCATAGATGTAGGAGTTTTAATTGCATATCCATTCAAATATCTACACGTTCCCGACACACAAGTGGGATTTTATAGACAAATTAATAGTACCTTATTAAAACAGATCAAACAACATCAAACTACAAACTAAAAAATATATCAATCAACCACTCGATGCCATAATTTTATAATAGTAATATAAATAAAATAAAAAAATATAACTAAACAATAATTATTTAATCATTCTAAGGATTTTATAATAATAATATCAGTTGATAACATAAACAATTACCAATCAACAATTAGAAACTAAATACTATAAAGAAAAATTAAATCAATCACTAACAAAATGATACTTCCTTAAAAACAAATCAAACAATTAGAAATTAAATCCTTATGTTTCCTCAATACATAAACACCCACACAAACCAAAAGAAAAATAATATAATTTTTAAAAATTAAAATTTCTAGAAAACACAATTGCACCCAAAAAATAACCACTTTATTTACCACAACTACCGACACACAAAAATAACTTGTTTTCTCAAACCAAAATCCCATTGAAAATAAATTATTTTAAGCACATAGCATAATATAAATATTGATTTAATATAACCCATGATATTTTATCACAAACAAGTTAATAAGATAATTCAACTACCTAAATATAATAATTTCACAAATACACACTTCTATACTTCGGATATGATATCAAATTCCCTTCCTCGACCACATAGTGGAAAAATCCTCTAATCACCTCTATCCAAACAGTTGGTTCATCCAAAACCATAAATAATTATGGGTTCTATAAAAGTAGATATATAAATAAATAATATATTGGAGTATTAAAAATGATTTACATTATATAAAGATACCAAAAATAGTAATATCAATGTTAAATGTGATTAAGATGGAATTAATTTTTATTTATTTCCAAAAAAACACCTAGGATTTGAGAGATACATGAGATAGAGAATAATGATAGTTAATTAATCATAATATGGTGTAAATTTATGTTTTTCATGGCCCAATATCTTGATCCTACTAAATTTTAATGTCACCTATAATATAACCCATTCACCTATAATTATAATTTTATAAACCTTTTTGTGATCCCAATGACAATACTAGTTACCCGTGAAACCCTAAAAATTTCTCAAAATTTCCAAATTCACCTCCTTACTCAGCAAGAAATTCCTACACATTCCCTATATCATTAATGGAAAAAACACACACACACCACTATTTTCCATGTTTTAAACTAAAATAATTCCCCTAATCCAAAACCCATACCTTATCAAATCTCCAAGGGGTAGGAGTACACCTATTGAGGATTAGGCTTATAAAAGAACTGATCTTGCTGGCCTATGGGACATGGATAGAGGAAGTAAATAACTAGATCAATGAATTATTAGTAATATCATATTGTCATAAGACATAATCATCCCTGACAATGTTTGGTTCCATCATGATGGTGAAATGAGAAAGGTGCGGATCATTTCGATTTGGCTGTAGGAGTGGTTCTGGAAGATGATGGTGTGGATTCATTTATTTATGAGGAAATTTTTTCGTTCATATAATACAGGATGTATCACTAATATAGGTAAATCTAAAATCTTACACATACATAGGTTTTATTTTTAACTTTACTAACTGTTAATCTCATCAACCATACCTGAGTCATTATATGGATCATGATGTTAACAAATTAATTGGTTATATATATATTTTTTAATTTAGTTGATAAGAAGTAAAGTTTTGTTTTATGAATTTTGATAGGTGATTTTCTTCTATTTTAAAAAATTGAAAATGATAAGAAAGTATCTTTTATTGAATAATTTATGATGATTCATGAATATATTATATGGTATTTTTAGATAATGTGACAACATATTGAATATCATTTCCAGATAGATCCATGTAGAATCACCTACATGTGACAGTTGATGTGTTGATCTTCAAGTAAGATGAACATAATGATGAATGAGATTATTTTATATAACGTTTAAAAAATAATGAATTTATGAAGAAGTATATCGGGAAGACTAAAAAGTAGTTATAAATGTGGAAGAAATGCTAGATTGATGTTGGGGGAATATTCTGGGGAATTTTGTACATGCACACTATTATATAAGACACATGATAATTCCTAAATAATTTTTTGACACGTTTATGAGGAATTTATAAATATCCTTTATGGACATATGATTTTATGATTTTAAGGTGAAGAAACATGGATATATCATATATCATATAAAGGTAAGACAACTAATATCATATTGTTAAGAGAATCATAGTAATAAGGTTTAGAAAAAAACTATCATAAGGTTGAAAAAACCCATAACATAATATTGAGAGAACAACTTCCATAAGGTTGAGAAAAGTGTTCAATGAGAACATATGGTAGATAAAACATCCTTTCAAGGTTGATAATCATGTATTTATTAGGATATTCAGGGTTTGAAAAAAATTTAAGGATCCACACTAATGGTTCGAATTAACTTGTTTTTAGAACACGGAGTTGTTAGAGAATATAAGACTAATATTCTAGATTAAAGATAAATAACTAAGATATTTTTTTATGTTCATCATGGACTAAAAATTATAGTTAATTTTCGTAATTTTTGATTCAATAGAAGATCAAGTCTTGAATCCTTAATAATTTGCTAAGATGCATTCTATGTGCATGATGCATAAACACATCATAATGAATTAGTTCATGAATAAATGGTTCTAAAAGATGATTTTTTTGATTGGTATAGATTTTTTTTGTGATGGAAATATATGTATTGCAATACCAAATGAAGTGGAAAACTATATTGATATTCTAACAATGGAATGAATAACAATTTTAAATATCGATTAAATGAGGATAATTGTTTAGAATTTTAAATAACATTTCAAATGGAAAATACCATCCGTATTTTAATATTTTGATGACCTACAAACTGATATTTGAGGAGTTTTAATATTATCAATATGATAAATATTTTTCAGGATATTCTAAAAATATAAAATGGATCATGTAATAAAGGATAATGTACATTTGTTATTGTAAATTAATTTTGATATATTATGTACCGATACACCTCCATATAGATGAGATAAGAAGGCATGAAAACTAATTTCCATTTTATAATGAAGATACTTATGTCTCCATGTGTTTTTATATTGATATACATGAAATGATGATTATTTTAGGGAGAGAGATAGTAAATTTGATATAATAGATCATGATCAATGATTAACATGGTTCTTGGAAAATACTTAGAAATGTTATTGACCTAGTTCATTCATAGAGGATGTTCTGAATCAACCTATGTATAATAAAATAACATAAAATAGACATCTTTATTATTTAGGATCAAATCATTCTGGTGTGTAATGAAAAGTTGAATATATCCAATGGTAAATTTGAGAGGAACAGAGTGGAGAACTAGTTCGATAGAACCTATAATATTTATAATGTATCCTCTTGTGCATATAGTGGAAAATCATTGGTTTATGAGTCTCAACAATCATGGTTTAATGTTGGTTTTTATGTTGAGATTTCTATATCATTGATGATTTTTATCTATTTTTTATTCATATAAGTAGTGACTAAAATAATTAATATTAATAGGATTAATACTCTAATGGTTCTATTAATTTTTAGTATAGAATAATTAAAAAAAGTGTAGCAATGATTCCCCCTTCCCCTAACAATGTACCCAACCGACAATGTATGTACATGAGGTATTAGAGATAATCTATGTTACCTATACATAACTATCATGTCACTAATAATATATTACCAAAAGGTTGTAAAAAAAATGGTTTTCATATATTAAATGTAAATATCTATTATATTAGGTTGAGTATGATTTTTCTAAACATTCTATCACATGGCCTGAACGTGATAGGTACACCAATAATGGAATTTCCACCCATTAACGATGGTACTCCCATGTGCTTTTATGAAACAAATATGGTGGTTGATGGAAGATCCTAAAATTCAATGCTCATGTCTCTATCCAAAAGTATTTAAAAAGAAGTCAAGTGATAATAAATACATATGGATATTTAAGAAATATCAAATATAAGTTATGAAGGATATATTAATGTCAACTAATCTAATTGGAAGGTTTATTGAAGAATGTTTTAGGATATTAAAATTTAAAATGATATAAATATAAATGATTTATTTATAAGATTCAATGACATTGTCACGACCCGTCCCCTAGGTCCAGTATCATGACTACCCCAGGACCGCCTTCCATAGGCCAGGGGTTGGCCACTAGAACCAAAGGTATAATACCCTAAAACTGGTAAGTAATTTCCTTTATAAAACGTAAACATACACAACCAGAGTACAAGAGGAAGAAAACACTATGTAAAAACTGAAAAACAAGTGTGCTAAAAGTAATGTGGGGCTAGAATACAAGCTCAAAAGTAATGTACATGGAAACAAAAAATAGGTACAAACTAAAATACAAATAGCTGGAAGGTTTCAAGATGCTTCTGGATAGTCCACCATGGATCATACCTGAAGGGTAGGTAAAGAAATCCTCCTTAGTGCTCCATGCCCATCTGACTCCTACAGGTACCGTCTCGTCTTGAGGTCCACCTCCGGGTACCGTCCAATCCTCATACACTCTTCCTCCGTCAGTGTTCTCTGTCGTCTACATCAATCACAATGAGGTATGGGCATACCCCGTGTAGGGGTGAGTATAACTTTACTCAGTAAGGACCCCAAGACCCTCATGGACTCATAAAATCCAAAAAAGATAGACAACAATGTAAGATTTCAACGGATAACCATTACACAGGTATATGCCCATACATATACCTAAGTTATCAAGTAACCAAACTCAATCATGAGGAACACACAAAGGTCATTGATTCAGCTCAAACCAGAATTATTCATTATCAAAACCACGGCTGCTGGAGAACTCCTCCTCTGTCGAGTACAGTGGCCCTGTCATGACTCCGAGGTGCTACTCACTAATATTAGACTGCTGAGGTACTCCTCCTATCAAGTATCGTGGGTCTGCTGCCAAACCGGGCACTCTGTCCGATGTGGGTCTGCCGCCAAACTGGGTGCTCACCCTAATGGCTGTCAGAGGAACTCCTCCAATCGAGTACTGCGAGTCTGCTTCCAAACCAGGCACTCCATCCTCCATGGGTCTGCCACCAAACAAGGTGCTCCGTCCACTGGGCTAGTCAAATCACTCTGAGTCGAATCGGTCAAGCAGTCGTCAAGTCTATAGTTACTAGCTCTCTGCACTTCGTATGCTCGTCTATGGGAGGATCCATTCCACGATCTACTATTAGACACTCTAAGTGTCACGAAGTCCCTAGTGGAAGTATCTCAAAGGACTATCACGTCATAGGGATCTCAACGCAACATACGGTGCGTCAATCAGACACCTGGTCTGTGAGTTATTAGCATTTTAGTCCAGGGGGCTTGGTTGGATTTGTGTATAAACCAACCAGACCGTGACTCAACTATACCCTGAACTCCAGTGGGGTATACTCAAAGGGACGACTATACTCCACGAATACCGGCACCGCTAACGGTTCGTCAAATAGGGGTCTGGTGGCAAAGATATTTCCCAAGAAGGTAATGGGTCTGTAATGGGCCCGGGTCCGGCCCGACCTAGTCAGACCAGCACGACCCAACCTAGTCTGGGATACCCCGTTAAGACTCATTAGGTCTGACCTACGCCATTGGGCAGGTCAGCCCACTATGGTTTTACCCAGTACGTTGGGCCCGACCCAGCGGACCACGCGGGCGGTTCAGTCCGATAGTCGCCATGTAGGTGGCTCGGTAACTTGGCCCGGGAGACCGGGCCAATTCGACCAGCATCACCGTGGGGGAACCGCGGTCTAGTTCAGCATGTCTGTGGCCGGGAGGCCCGAGGGCAGGCCACGCAGGGCGCGGGCGGGCCGACCGGTCACTGACATGCCGCAGGTGCACCCAGAAAGGCACGGGTGCGCCTGGTAGGGTGCGTGGGTGTTAGGCAGTGCACGGGGGCTTGCTGGAAGCATGCGGGGGTGCTCCGGGCAGCGCGACAGGGTGCCTGGGGGCCTGGGCAGGGCAGTAGGGTGTCGTGGCATGCCGTGCAGGGAAGCAGGGCACGCTGGGCAGCGTGGACAGGGCGCCGGGGGGGGGGGGGGGTACTGGGGCGGGCTGGGGAGGTCGGGCAGTGTGCCAAGGTGCACAGACAGGGCATCACGGGGCTCTGGAAGGCCGGGCAGCACGCCAGCGAGGTAGGGGCAGGCCGGTCAATGCACTAGAGAGGCGCGGGTAGTGCGTGGGGCACGGGTCGGGCGTCGTTGGGCCGACGGTGTGGTTCACGGAGGCCGCGGGCAGCGCAACCTTTGTTTTCCATCTTCGCCGCTAACGCCTCTTTGCCGCTTCAAAGTACACCATAGAGAAATCAACGGAGAGTGTTCATCCATATGAGGTTGGGCCGAACACTCCGCGTTTATGGTGATAACAAAAGGGTCAAAAAAGTAGAAGTTCATCAATATATACGTCCACATCCAACCCTTTATAACCTTGAAAGAAGGTAAGAAAAAGGGGTACAATATCAATATAAAAATAAACCCCTACATCGCTTATCGTTTGAAGACGACAGAAGGAGGTGACATCTTTGTTCTGTTGATGTCAGAGGAAAATGGGTATTCATCATTTGCAAACAAGCGTTCGACAGTGAAAAATTTGACGATGACGTCAGTGCTCTTTGTGGGCATCACTTTCTTTTCCTTGCCTCGGTTGAAGAACGTTGAAGAAGGAGGAAGATGGTGATGGTTCATTGCGATCTTAGTTGGAAAAGAGAAGGCTCTTCTCAAGCTCTCCCCTTTCTCTGTTTGACCCACGTATAATGAAAACACAAAATAAAACCATAGGTTTGCCTATTATATTATTGTTGGCAAGAATTTAAAAAGTTTCAAATTAAATTAAGTTATATCAATTTATTACAAGGTGGTGTTGGATCATTGATTTGAGGGGGAAGGTGAAGAGTCTCCCTTAATTAACGATGGGGTTCCACCAATTATAGAGAGATACAAGGGGTGTTAAGAATGTTTAAGACCTGTGTGGGTCCCACCCATTAATATCCTCCCAAGAGAGGTTATGTGTGGGTAGGACCACCATCATAACCTCTCATGGGAGGTTATGGTGTAGTGTCCCCCCACCACTAACATCCCTTTGGAGGTTTTAACTACCGTAAAATAAAATAAGGTTATTACATTATTTTATTCAATTTAATTTAAAACCCCCCAAAACAATCTTACACTCTAGTTGAAACGCAATTACAGTGATGTTCTCACTAGGCAATTTCTGAAGTTTTGAGTTCAATAGTTCCCTCAGATTTCAATTCGAAGCACCGGTTCAAAAGATATAAAAATCATCTTGTATGTTTACTGAATTTACCTGAACAAAACATCACAAATTGATTCCGGGAACACCGGGTCTCCGAATCAGGCTCTGTCAAAAACTTCGGACTCGTAAAATTCCAAAGAATTTATGAAAAAATATATCATTGAATGTTTCGGGTCATTAAATTAACCCACATCAGGGCCTTACATCCCTGTAAAGCTACAACACACACTAGGGAAAAAAGGGGTACCAAGCACGCATCTGAGCCTCCCGCCCCCATCTGCTCTCCTGGAGGTTCCCATGCTGCCAGTGAATGCGCACTAGAGGAATCAACCGTCTAATCAGGACATTCTTCTATCAATCTCCAATCTCCTCTAGATCCTCCATGAATGTTTCCCCATCATCGATTTCCAGCTCCCCATGGTCGATGATGTGAGATGGGTTGTGCACACATCTCCTCAGCTGAGATACGTAGAAGACATCGTGCACTCGGTGAAACTAAGATGGAAGGGCCAAGCTGTAAGCCACCTCGCCAACTCTGCTGAAGAAGTGTAGTAGTGACTGAAAGAGGCGATAGATAGGCTGCACCATCTCTATCCACAAAGGATATATGTAGGGCAACTATCTGCTCTGTAGCCTCTCATAGAAGCTGAATACCAGTCCTCCTACTAAACACATCTGCAGAAATGTTCCCCTTCGCAGGACATTTAACTATCTCGAAGTCATAGTCCCGGATGAACTTAATCCATCACTTTTATCTCAGGTTCAGGTCCGTCTGATAGAAGAAACAACCAAGACAATTGAAATTATAGTAAACTATAAACCATTTTCTCAACAAACTATTGTTGAGACTATCCAATTTTAAAGAACTCAACAACACCCTTCTTCGCCTACATTCTAAAAAAGATGCTGAGATTTCCCCTTTGCTGAAAAATGAAATCTGGTCTCATCCCTTAGATGAACCATGTATTTTGCCTAATACAGTCAATCCTGACATGAATGGTACTAATTAATGCCATGTAGGATGTCGTAAGGCCTGGACGCTACGACCAAGAGATCCCACCGTTACTCTCGCCTCTAAGTGTTGAGTCACACTGTCGGCATCAGTGTGTGGTCAATGGGTCTCCTCCCGTAGAAATCTCAAAAGTGAGGGTCAAGTCAACAGTTTTAACCAGAACCTCTTAGTATTAACCACACAAAAGGAAGGAAAGAAAATATCAAAAGTAAAAGTGTCTTATATTATTACATCTCAATGTACAAAGACACAATGCAACCACAATTAATGACATCAAAGAAGCTAGAAGCATCATGAACAAAAGCCTCTATGCCAGGAACTAGTTCCACTTCTGTCCACCTGCTTCTGAAGCTCCATGGTTGTATGCTTTACCTGCATAAAGTTATTCTCTCCCCTATCCACCTGTTCCCTATGATTGGGTTGGACCTCCTGGTGGTGGTGGTGGAAACACCTTGAAGCATTGTCCACTACCAGCTGTATGACCAGCTCCTCTGCCACGGTCACCTAATCCTTGCCGTATTCCAAGATCAAACCTCTACCTCTACCTTGGATGTCCTTCATCTATCTTCTGATCATCTGTATGGTGGGTTGGACAGTCATGGGCCTTGTGATCATGACCGATGTAGGAGTAACACTATCTGATCCAGGTTTGACTTGCTCTGTTTCCACCCTGGGTGCCCCAAACAACCGATCCTGAGTCATGCATTTGTCCACCTGTGGGTCTTTTCCTCTTTGACCTCTATGTCATATGTCTACTACCAACTGCAGAATAATCCGCTGCATGTCAGCCAGTGGTGGGTCTCACTGCAGGAGAATACCCAACAAGGAAACTCTCTACGAGGAGGGACCTCTCCAATACCCTCGTCTACGTAGGAATGTTGTGAGAGATAAACGAAGCTCTGATATCTCTCTTGAGTCCCCTATCAGTGGTCCAGGCCTAGAAGAACGACACTCGTACCATATCATTGGAGTAGAGCGAGAGCTAAGTGAACCTCATTGAGTACAACACCACCGTCATGCTACCCTACTGTAAATGGAGTTTCTCCTGTATCTGCACTGCTTAGAGGGAGGATGGAATAGACTTTGCCTGGAACAGGCTCTCAAAGTTTTCCCATAGATGTGACGCCTCGTCATGCATCTAGAGCATCAGGATCTACCATCTACCTACTGATGCCTGAAGGAGGCTGGCAGCAAGGATCACCATGAAATCAGATGGTGTCCCTACCTGTCTGAAGACTCTCAGCATAGCCTCCAGCCAATCCTCAACCGCATGTGGGTCTGTCTCTCCCCAGAACATGGGTGGCCTCTTGCACTAGAACTCATGCAACGTGCTCAAGCGGCGTGCATCATCTTCTGCTGGGGTTGGTGTCATTGGTTGCCCAATGGTAACTAGTACTGCTGCTTCCTCCACAGGTTCCTCAACTGGAAGAGGGCCCTGTACTGAGGCCTCTTCGCTCGGTGGGCTGTCAGTACGTACAGCTCTCAGGGCTCAAGCTGGTCTTCCATGGGGAGTCATACTGAAAGAAACAAATTTGACACAGTCAAAAGACTATACCTGGTGATCTGACCTGGTTTGAGCTAACATAAAAAACAATTTTGAAAACACACACGCAATTAGTGTTTTCATGCACTGAGTTAGAAATCAGAAGTCAGGGTCCTGGTGTATGGATACTTTGGCTTCCCGAACCAACACTGGACTCCCTACATTAAAAACCCCACTTATTACCCTCAACACTATTGCTTCAAAGAAATGAAAATATCAAATTCCTAAGTTCTACGATTCAACCGACGTCATCTGATACCAATTTGTCATGACCCATCCCCCGGGGCCCGTAACGTGACCACCCCAAGCCCGCCTTCCATAGGCCAGGGGCTGGAGACTAGCACCAAAGGTGTAATTCCCAATAACTGAGAAGGAATTGCCTTTATAAAATGAAAACATACAAAACTAGAGTACAAGAGGAAGAAAACACTACTTAGATACTTAACATAAAATTAGAAAACTAGGGGAATCAGTTGATCCATGGATGAATGAACAAGATACGATTACTATCCATAAGTACACTAATGATGATATTAATGTAGATACTTAACTTAAAATTAGAAAACATTCCTTAAAATCCGGAAACATATTTTTCATAGGATGTTGTAAGAGTATAAAATAAATCACAGCTTTGACATTTGATACATAACACGAGAATGATTTTTTACCCATTCAAAAGAATTTCTAACATCACTTTCTGATGATGGATTTTGATAAATAGTGAGTTGTTTGGTCCTATGAGCTTCAGTTTATTTGTGATCCCTTCTTCATTCCACCTGATGTGAGGACTTTTTTGGTGATCTGAGTTTTTATTTCATTGTGTATTTTATTCTAACTTATCATGACTCTGTGTTCGGTTTTGTGGATATGTTTATCTCAATGATTGTTTTTATTTTCTATTTCATTGTAGGAGAAGAACTTTCTTAGCCTCAGATGTTATCCACTGGGCTGTTTTAGAATGTTGTGGTCATGCAGGTTCAGGGGATCCTCATTTATCTAAACATATGAGTTCCTTATCTATTTTTGGTTTCTGTACTTTCTAGACTTATTATGTATATTTTTCAATGTTTTTTGTGGTTTCTTTTTCTACATCTATGCTATCCAATTGTGATGATGATTATCTCTGCATTAATGCTCTTAAAATTATATTGATGATATTTTTTGACAATGAAGATTCATTATTTTTCTTAGTATCTATTATTCACATTCTAGTTGATTTCAACATTGAAAAGTAAATCACAACATTCAGAATGGATCCTTATCTACTAAAGTTCTCAAGATTGAAGGGGTGAGACATTGCTTGAAGCGTTAGATATCATATTGATGATCTTTCGCAATGTTTTTTATTTTTGATCATCTCTATTTTGATTTTTTATAGGAAGGTAAATTGAGTTTTCATTGTTTATCACTCAAGAAAAAGTGAAGACCAAGCCCAAGATTATGGGTGAAAAATAAAATGTACTATGTATTTTGGAATGAATGTGTACTTTTGGTTTCGTTTTTGGATGGGGAAATCTCATTACACCTCATATGTAAATTTTAACAATTTGTTTCTTTAATAAATTTTCGGAGGTATGGGCTGGTGTACCAGCACATATTTCATTCTGTTTGAAAATAGATTCAACTAAATGGTTCTAAATACCAAGGCATAAAAAATATTTTCAAGAGGATAATATCAAACAACATTATGATTCATAATATGAATAAGTTAGTACATGTTTTTTAATTACCCTTATTGTTCTTTTGATCTAATATAGAAATAGGATGTTTATCTAATGTTTCCATTTACGGAATCAATGGATTTACCTTTAAAGGTGGCATCAATGGTAAAGGGTATAATGGGTACTACAAGATGTTTTTAACATACATTGGAATTTTTCATCCCACTAGTCAGTGAAACTTGTAATCATTAAACGTTATTAGTACTTGTACTTACATACAAAATTGGCATTAAAATGTTTTATAAATTCCTACCTCCCTTTAAAACTTTTCATCTCTCAAAAACCACTAGTGGAGAATTATTATGATGTATATGATCTTCTCTATGTCAATGGAAATTCCTTTATTTCATAAAATGAATATGATAAAATTTCAGAGTTTGACCATAAATGTAGATTCCAAGAGAATCATATTTAGTTTATGGTCACACAAAATGTAGAAAAATCACTAGATCTCTAAGAAGAGTGTAAAATTTATACTATTTGACCTTAATTAATCCACATATCACCAATACAACTCTCTTACAAGGGGTTTGATTATAAAATACATGGCCCATTGGTTAGTATCTCTAGTTTTATTCAAACAAATTGGAATCACATTATAGTAGTTTCCTCTTAAATGTATCAAGAACAAGGAAGACTTTTTATCATTATGGTACATTCAAATTTAATTTTACCCAAAATATTATACCATGATGGAGATAGATTCAAAGTAGTGGTCTCATTGATCATAAAATGTGACCATCATATGGATGTCCTATTTTTAGAAGTAATTTTTTGATCATACCTCTCAATGTAGGATCAAATATTTCAATTACTTCTCCTAATTGGGTCAATTGTACTTTACTATTCTCGGTTCTAAACCTCTAAGAAAACATTATATTTGATCATGTTTTTTAGTGTAGTCCCAACCACGGAACTATTGAAGGATTAAATCTTATTGAATTACTTATTATATCCATATATTCTCATTGAAATACATAATTTTCGGTAAAATAAATAAATATTAAACATGGGAATATCATTTAAATTAAAATTCTATACCTTATAGATTTGTCTTAATAATGAAAATTATTTCCCTTAGTTGTCATATGACTTGAAAAAACTGAATAATGATTCACTTGGGTGTTCCATTATTTTTGAGGTTTACTTATGTAAACTCATAAATGGTAGTGTAATATATATACTAAAATTTAATAGGGGATTTATCCACCTCTTCATCATCTGATATGTGAGATATTTTCGGGGGACTAACTCATTTATCACAAATTAGTTTTGAGAAAAATAATCTTTATTAACATGGATATAATCTACAGAAGTATATATTTGAACCTTAAGATCTATGGAATCCATGTTACAAATGAGGATATCCCAAATTCTTGAATTCTTGACCTGTGTGGTATCATAATCATGTAAGGATATCACTAGTGAACTAATTTAAATTAGTTTTCCCTACCATCTTGTATAAACATGAAAGTTAAAATTTTATGTGGACAGGGAAAACCCATTTATACTTGTTTGGAATTATTTTATCTAACCTCAGAATTTCATTTCCACTAATGATATATTGTTAATTACAGAATACAATTTTTTAACTGGAATAACAATGTGATTTCCCAAATCGATTGAGGTATCTTGGAGAAGCTGAATCAATGGTGAGAACATCTCATCAGATCAACATATGGATTTTATATAGCACTTATCATATCATTAGGCCCACTAATAATCATTTCATCTCAATTTTAGGGCTAAATTAAAATTTTAATTATTATTATAAATAAATATAATGGGTCCCACAAAAATCATGGGGGTCCATTTCTCGAGAACATATCTACTCAACCGTTAAGGGTGTATTTTAAGAACTAGGATATGGAAAGTTTACTACTAAATATAAGTCAATAATAGGACTTCATAAGATGGAATTGAATGAAATGACTTGAAAAAATAGTGTTTCATACCTAGTGTCTACATTGTATCCAAATTGGGTCTACAACTATATCTTCTGTAGTGTATTTTTATAAATATTGTCATAATTCTGAATTATCATGTTGGATGGGACTAGATCATTGTAGCGACCCGAACTATTAAATTATATTTTATTCCTAATTTTTGGTGCTATTTTATTTTATACTCAACAAAACAATATCCTTTAATTAACGAAGTGGGTATAATTAGAATGAGACCGTTGGGTTTCAACTTTTATATAACTGTTGGTCAATATGACCGTTGGAAACTATAATAATAACATTTTGTTTTCATAAATATGGTTATCTTGGTTAATTAATACAGAAAGAAGATTTAATGGACCCATCCAGTAGACTCGAACCATATGAAGCCCATCTGTTGGAGCTTGGGAGGGAGGTAACATCACTGGGATTTGCTCTAGACCATGCCCAAGCCGAACTTCAACGTATGAAGCATAACCTGAATCACCTAAGGGAGAAGTTCAAGCTGATAGAAATCACCAATTGGGCAATGTTGTCCGAGCCACCCCAAGATTCTATCACCATAGCACACCTAACTCTTAGGTCCTATGCTAGTGTAATAAGGGGCCATAACGTGAACATAGATGCTTCGTGTAATCCTTTTATAAATAAAATTTTTATTTCTTCTTATGGAAAAGTCTGTGAATTTCGAATATCTGGATAAATATAGTTTGTGTATTTTTAATGAATTTAGGAAAAAAGGTAATTTTAAAATATTTTTTTATTCATTAAATAGTTAATAATGTGAAATAATTTTGAAAAAACGTTCTTCTACAGTTGTGATCAGTGAGAAATTTTAAGTCTAATAAGATCAACTTAGTTTTTAGTGAATAGTAATATAGGAATAGTAACATACCCATATGAATAGAAATGAATAGTAATTTTTCCAAAAAAATAATACCTTCACCCATGAATGTATAAATACATTTTAGATATCTTAAAAGTGAAAAAGTGATCATAGTTTACGTTTTGGTATTTTTGTACGCCATAAATATTTTATTTACAATTTTATATTTTATTTAATAATTTAAAATGGAAATTTATTTTCATAAAATAAAATTATAAATTGTTACTTTATTTTCTTATGGGTATAGGATATTTTTATGGGACCTTGATTACTTTTATAAGGTGTTACAAAATGAGTTATAGTTTTAAAGTTGTATTTTTGGAATAAATATTGATTTTATTTAAAATTAAAATTAAAAATATTTATAATTTTTTTATCATAAATTGGACTTCATTTTTGAATTCAGAGCATCGATATTAAGTTATGATGATTTTTGGGTTTTTCTGAAACACTTGAAGTTTCTGTGAATAGTAAAAATGCAGTTTTTAGTTTCGAGTGTTTAATGACATCATTAGTCATGTAATAATGATGTAAGATTTTTGGTCGACTTGTGAGTAGTTATATATTTTATGATCTGTCTCATGTGGCCAATATCATGGTAAACTACAATGGTAAAGCCTATTGTTTTGCAAATACCACCGATGAGGTGTCCCTTGGAAATTAATAATTTACTCACTCACTTTCCCTATAAATACCAAGCCATTTTCCTAATTATTTTCTTCCAAAATCATACTCAGAAGTTTTTTGGCCTTCTTACTTCCAATTTAGTCCTCCCAAGGTACCATCAAGCCTCCCAAGGTCCCGAACATCCATCTTTCGAAGTTACTTTTCAGGGTAAGGGATCCTTTCACCCTCCTCTTTTAAGTCATGAATTCCTTTTTGATGTGTATTCTAGTTTCCATATCTTCATGTTGAGGGTATTTTCTTATATGTTCTTATTAATTTCCATTTCATGTACAAATGATGAGAGACCCTTTATTCTCTCTTCAGTTTGTTTTATTAATTTTTAAGTGACGCCGTTTGGCAGCCGAATTTCTGGTAAAAGAAATCACATCTTCTCTTTTCTTTCATGCTTCCTTTTCTTGTGGTCTGTTATTCAAATATCCATACCATGACCTTATTCAGTACCCATACTGTATTCTGAATTATTTATGATCGGGTGACCCTTTCCCTCTATCTTTTCAATGTTTTCAAAAACCATGTTGTATAGTCATTATGATGCAGAAATTTAATCTCAAAATTTTTATCTCTTTCTCTCAATAAATTCCCTTGTTTATTTATCTGAATACCCAGACCTATTTCGTTTCTATAAATGTTAATAAATATATAAATATGATATATATGATTCTTTAATTGACATACATATAACCCTCACTCCCTTTCCATGGGTTATAAATGATATAATGATCTTATTTTTAAGAGCTTTTAAAATGTCACGATTTTGAAATGAAAACCATTTATTTTATTCTCTATGGGTTATTTATGAAATATTTTGTTATGATTTATGTGGCTCACATATAAGTAAAGTCATATTAAGGGTGCACCCTAATAGTTCCCCAGTGCATTGGGTAAGGAATTAATCTCATGTGATGACGAGTTTCACGATACATTGGTAAATAACCGTGGTAATTTTGATGACACATGAGGGATAAACCTTTGTGATATGTTCATGAATGTCTAAATGAAATATTGTATCCACATATTCAAGTTATGTTTCATGTTCTTTTCATTATGATATGCCTATACTTACATTGATCACGTCCTTATGTTTTTATTCATGTTCTTATTGATGACACAAGAAAACTGATTCCGTTGTTTACCCTTACTAGGCCTTCTGCTCACTCTTTCCATTAAATTTATGTCTCCAGGTTTTGATATGTAGTAATTATAATTATTATGAACTTATGGTGAAGCCATACAATTTTATTAGAATAATGTTTCATATTTTTTTCCATGTATTATGTTACTAATTTCCAAGACATTAGACTTTAAAGATCCTCTGTTTGTAAAATGAAATGAAAAGTTATTTAAGAAAAATGAGGGATCCCAAAATCATCTTATATGTAACTAAGATGGTGGATAATTTCATTCACATATTTTTTATCAGAAATAAATTATACATAAAAAAACATTTAACCCATTGAGCTTTCCTATGACATAATCGGGGAATACAAACCATATATGATTTCACCCACATCTTCTCATGAGAAGGATATGATAGAGTGAAATTATTTATACTGAATTACTTCCACATGAAAAGATTCTACATCCAAATAATTTTTCTCAAATTATAGAGTCATAATTGGGGCCACAATGAGGGAATAAATAATTCTTTTCAAAAATATATGTGAATAAACAAAATAATTTTTCTTTGATATTTTTTCATGGTTCTTTCAAAAATTATACTTTTAATCCATGTTCATTCCTTTGTTCATAGGTTGGAATTCCATGATCATAAGTACAGGGGGTCTAGTTTGAGTTGGTGGAACAACAATTAAAAAATAAACTTATTTTTATAAACACTTACCAATTTATCAAATAGTTAACCATCTAACCATCCAAAATAAATGTTCAGGATTACCAGAGGTTCATTTAGTTTTTTAATATTCCTTTAAATAGTAGATTTGTTATTTCCTTCTTTTTTTAGTAGCATGTATGGTATGTTTGATTATAGAACCTCAAATATCATATGTCTCTAATTATTGTATTCCTTTACCATTAATATGTATTGGAGGGAATATGGGTGGGTTTGTTAGAGATTTTTATTTTTTATATGAAAAATAGTTCTTCAACATGATATCATTACAATAGTTTAATTATCTCTCCACATCCGATTAATACATTAACATATGAGTGTGGAATAATATGTCCCAATAATGTGGACTCTATTAAATCCATGATAGTGCAGTCATGCCTTAACATTGTAATAGACTCCTCATCACACTTATGAAGCCAACATCAACTTCCTCAACATCAATCTAATTTTTGGAGATAATAGTTCCAATAAATGAGATGAATTGTCTCATGATGGTTCTAGAAAATTGAATCATTCCTATATTATCCCATTGGATATATTATTTTATTTTATGTAAAACAAATAATATATTTTTTATATTCCTTTTATTAAGGATATTTTTTCCACTTTGTGTGTGTTTAATTTTTTTCAAAATTATTGTCAAATAATTTAGTTATTTCGATAACGTGTGATTTCAATATGAATGGAAGATGAATTGGAGTGGGGATGAAGTTGGATTTCAATTTAAAAATAAAGCCTATGGTGATGAAAAGTTTCCAAAAATGTGTTTACATGTTCTATGTACATGATAATTTATATAAAATATCTTAGAAGAATAGTTTCATGTTTTAGGTCATGTATTTTATGATAAATTATGAAGTTCTTACTTTAGAATCCCCAAGAATATTAATCAATATATAAGAAAAATTGTTTTTGAATATTTTAGTTCCTTACAAATTTTATAATGATTAATTCTATATCAAAATGTTGACTACTATTTAAAATATAGAGAAATATTTACTTGATGAATAAAATTACATATATGGATTCAAGAAAGAAGAGTGGACTATTTATACAGAATTAAAAGTGATTATATTTTTACTGTTTTTTTCCTATAGTATCAATACATAGTCAATATTAAAACTACATGAAATATAGATAACATTATGAGGTGATGCTTATTATAATTTTTTGAATTTATTAATGTTATTTGAAGTGGATTCAATGAGTTTGGATCATATATTGTATCATTTGAATTAAATCATGATTTCCTTTTTAAAAGTATGATTTTTGAAAAAATATGAACCTAACGTTTCATGAAAATATTGCGTTCATTATAGATAAAATTGATTTTATATCAAGGAAATATATTGTTCCTCATAAATTGTGTAAAAAGAAAAAGTATTAGTGATGGGTTTTCAACACCAAAATAGATTCTTTTTATACACCGTGGAATTGTTGAGGACATTTTAGAGTATATTATATACCTCTTCTAGTTCACTATATTGAGAAATATGGAAAATAAATATCTATATGGAGTTAAAATAATATAATAATAGTGTTAATTTGAACCTATGAAGAGTTTTTTTAGTGTTTTTGAGTTAATATGAACTATAAATTGATGAACATTGATTTATTTCCAAACATAGTTACTTATCCATAAATTGATAATTGATGGGAAGATGATGTATGGTTATGATTTGATTGAGAGAATGAAGATCTGAAGTAATTTTCTTCAATAATAATTATATTAATATCATATGAATCTAGAGAATTATTCATCATTGAAAATAAAATCATGAAGATTTGAATAAAATCTATTAGTTGAAAATACATATGTTTTCAACATTATCTAATAAACTCATATATATTTTTATGGAAAAAAATTCCTAATTTTTTAATCAAATGTTCATTATATATGTTTTAGGATTAGGTTTATAATATTACACAATTTGATTCTTTTTTATACATTAGTATGATTCCTTAAGTAATTTCTTGAATATATTTTGATTTATCTAATACACCAAATAATTCACTTATGGGTTTTATCATTTATTGTTTTCAATTTCATTTTATGATAAAATACTATATCGTATGAATGACCAGTTTAATGTTTTATCATATGATGTAATTACATTATCTTATGGTGTAGATTAATATTAATATGGAATTAATTAATGCATATAAATTTAAAGAAAATACGTTTGTAGAAAATTATTTTCTCTTATGTGGAGATTATATTTTTCAAATAAAAAGGATCAGGATAAGGGAATCATCACACCATAGGAAGAAGTAAATTATATGATATGTGTTTTATATAATTGAATCTATTTTTCTTATTAAAATAAATGTTTTTTTACTAAAATTGATCTTCTAGGACGTTATCGTAAGAAGAATAAAATTTTATATGTGGGATCAAAATGTTATTTTCATAGTCAGATGTTCATTTATATATACTCAACTACCGTTTTAATTTTTATAAAAAAAAATCTTATTCCTTCATGTTCATTATAAAATAATATTTCTAAATGGGGAAAGTTTAATTTTGAATGAGTGACATTTTCAAGGAATTAAATAAAAAATGATGAAGATACACTTTGCTATATCATGTCATTTTTATACTTTATTAATTTGGAAAATAAGGACACCTGATAATTAAGTTCATATCAATTTTAATTTCAAGATGATTATTATTTTGACTATTGGGATTAACATGGGTGATTAGTTCAAATTAATAAATTAGATTTTTTTAATGGATATCAAAAATGTTAATGAAATTAACCATATGAATAAAATTCATAGGATACAAATAAACAAACATAAATAAAAAATATATGAACGATACATTCACATTGTATTTTCTCTATTATATGATTATTTTTTTATATTCATAATTGATATTATTACATGATCATATTATAAAAATCCAAAAACATATTGAGACAATATTTAAAGATTTTAATATTATCTAGATTAATTTTCATTATATCTTATATACTACTTGAAACAATGTTGAACTGATATCATTGACTAAATTCATCTTTGTATATTTACACACTAATTGATATAATTTTTCCAAGACTATGGTCATGTATTTTTAAGGGAAAGGATGATTGAAATTTATTAAACATTTTTAGAAAAAGCTATAGCTACATGTACTCTCCTGTGAAGCCCCCCAAATAGTGATGATATGGTGAAACTCAGAAAACTCATGAAGTATGGTGTTTTTAAAGTGTACTACAGGATCATTGTTCCCTAAACCTCTATTAATAGATGATTTTCAATACTTATATTATTTTTTTAATTTTTTTTATTATATTTTACAAGATAATGTCTGAATTTTTCAGTTATTTAGAATTACTGGTTGGTATGTCAAGAAAATATCAAGATATCAATTCACCCACCAGGTGATTATTTTTGAAACACTTGTCTCACCATCAATTGGTATGATTTGTTGAGACTCTTATGTTCTTAATAATAAAATTCTTGTGTCTTAAATGTTATCTTTAAATTTTTGCAATGGATTAAATTAGAGGGGGAGTTCATATGGTTAGTGCATCCAATTTTAATTGAGAAAAGTATGGATGCGAAAAGACTATGATGGTTTTCTAATGCAAAATTCATTTCCTAAATTTTTATTAAAATGATATAATGACCTATTAAATCCCCACTAATAATCATGATACATGTGAAGATATGAATTAAGATAAAAATTATCTAAACTACAAATCCATTAATTCTATTATATGTGGAATTGGTCAAAATGTTGTTAATATAGTTTCTCAATGTTATATAATTCCAGAAATGTGAACTACATTATTGAAACTTATAAATGTATTGAAAATGCTCAAGAAAATTTTTACAACACTATAAAAATCATTTTTGACACCTTCAAAATTGAGGAAGGAGAAAGCATCACTCAGTTAAATTAAATGTTATCTTAGATTGAAAATGATGTTTCTAATATAGATATTGCAATTATTAAACATGATCAACATCTATAAAATATAATAAATCTTCAAAAAAATAGAGTGGAGATTGAATTACAATTAGGAAATCAATAGTTGTGAAAAACATCCAAATAAATTATCCTATTTGTGCAATAATGATTTATGAAGACAATATGGAAGCTGAGGGTGGAGATCATAAGCTATTTAAAAATTAAAACACTTCTTTAATGGAATATATAGTAAATTATTGGATTATTTATATAAAATCATCATTTTCATACTCATAATACGAAGAGAGTTCATGAAACGTAGATTCATGGTACGATTTTTCTTATTTTGGAAAGGAGATCAAAAAGTTCTAAAATAAGATAAGAGGATTAAAAAACACCTTTGACTTGCAGAAAATGTATAATAAAAATACCAAGGAAGTTAGATGCTACTAATGAAATATATTTAGACACATCCATGCATACCTTCCTTAATTACATGAAAATTGTAATTATGAGAAGAAATTACTAATAATGTTTAGATGTAAGATGAAATCCAATGTTTATACGAAGGCTGAATATAGTTCCATAGGGGTGTCTAGTGATTATTCTAGTCATAATTCTAATGTTGATGTATCAAGTTAGATTGTAAACACATCCATCTTATCAGAAACTGGTGAGGTACATTCTACATAATACACTTATGTTGAATATAATCCTAATAATAGTTCTTATGATAATATATATTACTATTTTTATATATTGAAATACATTTATCAGAACATAATGAAAAATAAAAAGACTCTAACAAAATCACAGGATGTTATTGTCATTGAAAATAGGGATTTAAAGAAATATATTTTTGAAATATAAATTACACTAGATGAATCATCTTCCGGATTTCCTTTCGATGACATCAAAATATTATAATTTTAATTTTAGGTTAAAAATATAAGATATACTATAATATTTTCACTAAGGGAGAGGAAAATTTAAATAGAATCCTTGGTAATAACAAAAAATACAAAGTATAATATAGCATATGATTTAAGGAAATAACCAAGATAAAAAAGATTATTCTATTCATATTTCCCAAGAAAAAAATATTTCTAAAATAACCTGAATTTATTATGGAATAAATGGTTTTTTTCATGTGATTATCTCATAAGATACAATGATATTGGTGTAATAAATATTTCTTCAATTTTTGAAAATTAATATAATTCTAAATCAAAAAATTCATGAAAAATATAAGAAGTTTTGGATTCCCATGAAAATTATATCTACCAAGATAATTTGGGTACAAAGAAATCATTTTTATTTAATTTTCATGTAATAAAAAAGAAAAATCAACAATAAAGAAAAATGATTTATGGAAAGTGGATATTGAATACCAAGAGTGGATAATTTTTCAACATTAACTCAAATTCTATGATTGAGGGTGGAAATGTCACATTTGGTGAGAATGATAAAGGGTAGTTTATTTTTATTGGATGTGTTGTAGAAAATCATTGAATCTACAACAATAATGTAATCTTATTTGAAATATTAATGAACAATCTAATCTGTATCCCTCAAAATTACGATAATGGATATTTACTTTCTTTTTCAAGAAACCCATTCTTATTTCTTAACAATAAGTCCATTATCATTAATGAAACAAAAAATCAAAATTTATATATTACAGAACTGAAATATTTTTTATAAAAAAATATAAACTCTTTGGATTCTAAAATTTAGGAATAATGGTTTTGGAATTTTAGGGTTAGAAATTATTAGTATTTTTCCATGAGAAAAATATCAATAAATTTTTTTTTACTGGTTTTCCTAAACATAAATTAAATAAAAAGAAACTATACAATTTATTTCATGTGTAAAAAAAAACACAATGAATATATTAAACCAATAATATTTTTTGAACCTCTATACCATTAGTAAGATATCCACAATGATCTATTTATACATACATTAAAAAAATCATGGTTAGTAAATATTTTTTTCAATCTATTCACGATTCTTCAAGATTTAAATATATATATTTCTGATAATCAAAATTAAATATTCTACAAAATTTATAAAATTTTTCATACTTGTAGAAAATGATAATGTTTCTAGTATTATTTATTTTATAATTCACCGTAGGAGAGATTTTGAGAATCATTATTTTATTTTATTTTTCTCAAAAAATTACATTAAACAGACCATTTTTTCATGTATGAAACCAAAACATAATAGTGTTATTTAAATAGGGAATGGTGCATTATAGTAAATTTCTATAATAATTTTTTTGAATATAGAATGCCCCCTTACCTATGGGACGAATTTTCTTATAAAAACTATTTGGGCATTAATTGAGTTCAAATATGACATTTCTTAAAAAAAATTATACGAGTGTTAGAATAAGAGAAAACACCATGATGTATAAATTATGGTTTCTGCTTATAACATTTATATCTTAAAAAAGATAATATTGGAATGTTGAATCTAATTGATTCAGATGGAATATACATACATTTTTTAATACATATAATGCCATTTGAGTTTTCATAAAAATTACAAGAATATTTGAAGAATCTACAGATGTTACACATGATGAATGTGAGATTTTTATCCCTAAAAATCATGTTTATAACATAAGTGAATCAATGAAAAATATGATAATTGAAAATCTATTTGATGATAATAAGGATGATGATGTGGAATATGATCAAGAAAAATCATGAACAAAATAGATTTACTCAGATGAACTGAAACTATGTGTTACATATAAAATTTATAAAACTATATAACCATCCTATAGAAACTATCAAAGTAAATCTATATATTTGTGTTATTCCTTTGAGAAGAGTAGATAACCATTCTGAATTTTATTCCATTCATTCCACACTAAAAATCAAAACCATAGAATATGTTAATGATGATGAAAATTGTGTAGTTTATATGAAATAATATTTAAATCATTTTAAAAGTAATAGTGTGTCAAAATTAGTTAATTGGACCATTGAGTATATTATCCTTAGAAATATTTTGTAATTTAGGAACAAACAGGATGATCAAGGTTTGATCTCTATAAATAATCCTTTTCTAGTTTCCAATGGTTACGACTAATATAATGGGAAATATTTGGAAATAAAAATTTCACATGTAACTGGAATAGAATCAATTGGAATCATGTCATCACATTAAACTCATTTGAAATTTAAATTATATTATGTGGATATTAAATTCAGTTTTTAGATTTAATATTAGTATATTATGTTTATATAGAACAACCTCTTGATTTTCAATACCCACATTTTCAAAATTATCAATTATTTTTATGGTATTATACAAGAATCAAGAGCTTGGTATGAATGATCAATATGTTCTCTTTTATCAAATCGTTTTAATGTTGGATGAAAATACCCCACTATTTTTAAGAACACATAATCATATGGTAGGATTCTTATCAAATTTATGTTTACTATGTTATTTTTTATTCAACATATGTAAATATGTGTTATGATTCCCCAAAACAGAAGGGAAAATAGCCTTAAAATGATTGTAATGGGTGATTTAAAATATTTCCATGGATTTCATATTTATAAATAAATTTTTAACAAATAATTTCCAAATACATACAGGATTAACATATAACATTTTGACTTAAAATTAGAAAAAAAATCAACTCGTATGAGTTAAAATTTTAAATAGGACTTGGATGAATCTAGAAAACCAATTTAAAATAATATGTATAGAGGAATATGTATGATATTTCTTTATCTCAATATAATTATACCATGTAATGTTTATCTATTACATATTTGGTAATTATTTAAATCAATCCAATATGAAAAAAATTATTTCATCCAAAAGAATTTTATGATATTTAAAATATATATTTTATTTATCTTTTTGGTTTCTCAAAAGATCTAATATTTATTTAACTTTAAATTAAGTAAATGATTTTGGAGGGTCTATAATAAATTGGATGATTACCTCTATAACCTATCACATTCATCGAAAATATTTAGTATCGTGGTTTATTAATTAATAAAACCCTATTACATTATCATATATAGAATCTAAATATATTTAATATATTAGTTTCTATGAAAAACGAATTATGTATTAAGCACACACTAATAGATTTTGTATTTATTTTCATCAAATAAAAATGCAATATGATAGAACATGGGATATAGAAACATAAAAAATCTAATAAACTATTCATTAAAAAAGTACGTAGATTTAATTAATCAAATACGAAAAAATGATTCAAAGATGTGAGAGTTATTATTTTAACTCATTTATATTGACAATTAATAAGAAAAACTTTTTATAATCCCACTTCATGATGATTTATTTGATTTTATAAAATCTAAAGTATTTATGATTAATTTAAAATTAGCTAATTCTAATTATATAATTGCTGATTTTTTTCATGAAAATATGTTTTATCCATGAATTTTCTTTTTTTATTTAGTGTCACTATTTTGGTTTTCAATATTAAATGAATTGACACATTATATGTGTTTGTTAAGATCGAGTTTCATGTCACTCACTGTGATATTTAATCTATATCTACAGAGAAATAGAAAGTATGTTTTTTGTAAAGAAAAATTCATCAAATCCAAGTGAATATTATATCAATTTTCATTAATTCTCAAACCCTTATCTCATAATTCCATGAACATAGTTTATTTTCTATTTATTGTTCATGGGAAAGATGAATCCTTATAGTAGTTCTAGTACTAATAGATAAAAGTGATCTAGATAATTTATATTGGAAAAAATTGGAAAAGTAATTGGTTTTATGGAGATGAATATAATATATATGATGCTAAATAAATATTTACATCTTCCAGTTCAAGAGTATGTTTATGAAAAGAAAAAAATAAAGTTACTGTTCAAGAAAGAAGTGAGAGAATTATACGAGCAATTATTCATTCATTTTGGACATAATAATGATCTCATCATTATAAAAGTTACTCAAAAATATTTCTCAGCTCCGTTTTTTGAAATGGATAGTTATTTTCAATGTCTTCATTGGGGGCATTTCGACTTCATTACATCACCTGGTCCTATTATGGATGTGATCCCTCTAGATATTATGAAAAATATTTTTTAAATTTATAATGTGGAGAAAATGGTTGTAAAGTATCTATATCCTTGGATGAAAGTTCTCAATAATTTAATTTAATCTATAATTTCTCAGTGTCCCAGTGAGTTCGATATAATTATGTTTTAATACATTGTATTGGTGTATTTATTTTTGATATAGAATCACATCAGACTATAATGATATAATATGTGATATATGTTTATTATTTAGAAAAATACTATGAATATATATCCTTAAAATGTATATTAATGCTCATATTTGTGAAATCTATTGCATTTTTAGCCGAGGAAATGATTACACATCATCATTGGTTAAAAAATATTTTCACTGTAGTTTTTATGAGAATTATACACTTTTGGAGTTTCTCTAAAAATAAATTTATAGATCATGGATATATGGATGATATCGTAGTGTAATATTCTTAGGATATGGGGGTGTAATCCTAATAAATCCTTAATAAAGGAATACTTGAATAAGATTCTTCTATTTGGTCATTATTGGATCATATGGATTACATAACTCTTTCTTATGGATGAGGTAATGTTAAAGTTTTTATCTCTAATATGATTCAACCTGGTGCTCCTCTTGTAATAGAAGATGCTAGTTATGAATTTAAATCTATAGGTAATCTATATGTTATTTAGATTCATGTATTTGAATAAAATATTCCTCTAATTCATGTAGAAGTGAATCTAGAAAACCCTATTGTTGGGAATGTTATTTAATTTTTTAACTTTTTGAATTCATGGATATGACCATCACGAGGCTTGTCAATATTGGTCAGGAAATGAACATTTGTATTGTTTCTATTGTAGTTCCCATGAATGATATATTTAGAACTATTTTTTTTGAATGGATAATAATAGGGCAAGATTTGGTTATTTGGGAATGATATTCATAGTTATGGAGAAGAAGGAGGAGGCAATGTTGGAAAATCCATTATCCAAGTGGCTCCAATGAAGAATAATAGAAATTTTTTCGAAGACTTTTGAGTTGAATAGAGTTGTGATGTTGAAATTAATACAAAAATTAATTATTCTAATCATAATGAATCATTATATAATAGAACATAAGATCACACTAATAAAGTTGTAAATTATGGACAATGAATTGTATGTAATGACTAGTACCTTGGGGCCCATGTCGTAACTACCACAATCCCACTTCCCAAATGACGGGGTTTGGTGATTAACACTGAAGGAATTATCCTACAAGTGGGAGGCATTTTCCTAGTAACTATAAACACACAGAATCACAACCCCTAACCCAAAATGATGAAATGAGGAACATGCATACCTCTAAAACAACCACTGAGAGTATAGGTACAAGATGTAAGAAAAAACAGGCCAGAATAAAAACCCAAAAAAATACAAGCTGTAAACAAGGGATTACAACACATTTGATAATATTTTTATAGAGTACACTACATGAAGGGTAGTTGTAGAGTAGTTACCTGAAGCTTTAGGAATACGCCTTGCCTTTCTGATCTCATTGGGCACCGCCAGGTCCTGGGCCACCTCTGTTTTTGCTAAAGCATCAGTCTTCAGCCCAAGAAAAGGAACGTGTGGGAGAACCTGTCTAGGGGTGATTTACACAATACTTAGTAGGGACCCCATGTTGAAATGTAAATGTACAGACTAAGAATTTTCATCTCACATAGGTATAACCTATAGTATATAAATCATGATTACCAGTCGTAAAGCTAAATAACTTGTACTACTAATGGACACATCCCCGATTAGTCATTGAGGTCTATCTGGACCCTGATTTCCTCTCATCTACTGAACCTACAAAAATACTCACTTGGATTATTTCAAATTAATCTACTCACCATGAGGGTCACAACAATTCAAATATCTTGTAAATCGAATGTACGGTTTAGAAGTTATATCTGTTTTTGTAAAAAGGGGCCAGTTTGGTCTTTATCCAGTCCGACTGGATCTGCTGGGCATAGCGCAAAATATCTAGGCCTAGCCCTGACAAGATGGGCCGTAGGTACGGCATAATGGAGTGGCATGGACAACAGGGAAATCTGGTCTGGTTCACCAGGGATGAGACGAGCGCCACAGATCGTCGTCTGTTCCCATTGGACCATGCCCTCCTTCCTCGCTACTCGGCGTCTCTTACCACATCTGCTCAGGCCGCTACCACCATCCATTTATGGAGGCCCAATATATTTCCCCCAGTTTATTTTTTTGGCCCTTAGCTCCATTTTTTGATAATCTAATGGCACACGCCACCCTTTCTCTGATGCGGTTGTTGAGTAGTGACCTTCCGGGCATCGCCTGGGGCCTCTAGCCACATGCCTCCTCCACCACTGTGATGATCCATTTATGTACTCCATCTTTTTCAATGTTTTTTCATTGTATCCACAACCACTTCTTACCACTATTGTCTCCTCCTGAATTATAGATCACCATAACGATGATCTTAGACTTCTATCCAGGTTTTTGCCTTGGTGAAGATTGAGGATGTATAATAGTGAGGGAGGTGGGAAACTCATATGAACAACCAAGGTGGATGGATCATGCAGTGTTTATGTCATACATGATCCATCAATTTAAGAATTTAAGGTGGCTAAATTAAAAATTAAAAATCAAATTACAAGTTCAACATGGTTCCACTTTCCCGATAAATATCCCAAATTTCAACTCCTACTTCATTTAGAAAACATGATACTTGAATCATTATGTTCTTCAAATGATTCATGTTCATTGTGGAGATTTAGAAATGGGGAAAGAAATTTAATTAAACAGACACCCTACCTCAAGGCTGGATCATTTGTTGGTGAAGATCGTACCGCTACATTCGTCGTTCCATAATCTGTCATTGGTTTTTGTTCATCATTTGTCCCTCATGAATAGAATCCCACCAATGGATTGGAGTGGTCCCATATCGGGCCAACGATCCATCCTTGGTATAACCATTAATTAGAGAAAACATGTTTTACCGATTCTATTATGCTATTTCATTTATGAAATATCATTTTGGTTATGCACGAGTTGCAGTGTGGTTACATTGCACTGAAATTTGGAACTCAATTAAAATAAACCAAAAGATTATTCTATTTTTCCTTAGTAAATTTTCAATATTAAATTTTCATATTTTCCCAAAAATATACATTTTCCACAAACCTTCTCTAGTCTAGCTGAAGAAAATTATTTTATTTAATTTTATATTTGTCTGAAAATTATCATTTTCCATCAACCTGTGCTTGTCGAGGATATGACCCCCTTATATAAATTCATTTTTCATCACTCATCAATGAAATTCCACCCATGGATTGGAGTAGTCCCACATCGTGCCAATGATCCATCCTCAGTATGACCATTAAGAGGATAAAACATTTTTCATTGCTACTGTTACTGAATTTCATTTATGAAATCATATTTTGGTTATGCTCGGTTTTTAGTGTGGTTAAATCGTAATGAAATTTGGAATTAAAATAAAATTAACCAAAATTTTATTTTATTTTTACTTCAGAAATTTCTTTTATAAAATTTTCATATTAGTCTGAAAATTAAAATTTTCCCTCAACCTGCGCTGGTCGTGGTTAAGTCCTCCCTTATGAAAAGTCATCATTCTTAATGCAATGATAACGAATTTTTTTAATCTGGCCACCCATTAAGATGTTGAAAAAACTATGCACGTGTATTATTTAAATAAACATAAAAGAGTTGAAAAACATATTAAGGTCTCACGGGGTCTCAGAATCATGTTTCATTTGACCATGTGGCCTCGAAATAATCCCATATATATATAAAAATTATGTGGAATTTTGGGACATTATATTACCCCCCCCCCTTTTAGGGAATTTGATCCTCAAAATCAAAAATTAGGGCTAAAGAGACAAATTGGGGGACTTAGCTCGGATATAATCCTCTCACTCCCATGTGATCTACTGGAGATTCTTGTGCTGCCACTGAATGCACACCAGAGGAATTGACTATCCATGAATGATCAACTCATGTCGATCTTCAATCTCAACTGGGTACTCTGCAAACATCGCCCCATCATCAATATCCAACTCTCCCTAGTCGATGACATGTGATAGACCAAGAACATACTTCTATAGCTATGATATGTGGAATATATTATGCACCAGATTCATCTATGGGGGAAGAGCTATTTGGAACGCTACCTCGCCAACTGTGATCAAATTCTGAAAAGGTCTCATGAACCTCGAAGACAGCACGTTGCCCCTATGAAATCACTGTAATACCCATCAAGGTGATACACGATGGAACACATTGTCTCCCTCATTAACCTCTAAGTGTCTTCATCTTCTGTCAAAATAAGATTTTTTCATGTTCTATACAGTCTTCATCTACTTCTGGATGACTTGAACCTTCTAATTTGTATCTTGTACCATATTTTGACTCACGAGTGCTGACTCCCATGGGTCATTCCAGAACATTGGTGACATGCATGGTTTCTCATATTATGCCTTGAACTATGCCATACCAATGGTGGAGTGTTAACTCTTGTTGTATGGGAACTCCACCAGTGGTATGTGATCCTACCAACTATCCCTGATGTCCAAGATACGAGAACATATCATGTCCTCTAAAACCTAAATAGTTTTCTCTGTATAAACATATGTGTAGGGTGGAAATATATGCACAAGGGAAGATGAGTCCTGAACGTCTCATGTAATCCCTTCGAAAACTGGGATGTAAAGTGTGTTTCATTATTTGAGACTACTGTCGATGCAAATCTATGGATTTGAACCATCTCTTGAATGTTGAGGTGTCCTATGCTCACTAATGAACTCTGCTCCGGGATGGGTAGGAAGTGGGCCAACTTGCTGAGTAAGGGAACAACCACCCAGATCATATCATTCCCCCTAGATGTGTTGGTTAAACCCATCACAAAGCCTATAGTGATATCATCCCACATCTACTCCAAATCCAAAAGTGGTTGAGCAATGTTTTTAGGAACGTGATTTTTTTCCTCCACTTTCTAACAAGTGAGGCACATTGAAATGAACTCAGCTACTGCCTTCTTCATCCTCATCCACCAGTACTAACATCAGAGGTCCTAGTATATATTTTCAACTCTTGGATAAACCACCATTAGAGAGGTGCGGAACTCCACATAACCTCATCCTACGATAACATTGGCATAATGGTGCGCCCAATAAAAACACTGACATGCTCCCCACTGATAAAATATCCATCAGGACATGTCCTGTGGATAACTGAGAACATCGGGCCTCATAGTCAACATCTATAATATGTGCCTCCCTAACTCTCTATACGAATGGGGTAGTGACAACCATAAATTGAATATAAGCTTCTATGTAACTATCCACAAAGGATATCTGTATCTTTTCAAACTTCGCTAAAGACTCACTCAGCAAATGTAAACCGTAACTCTTGTTGAGAATGTCCGCTACCACGTTACCCTTACAAGGATTAAAGACAATCTCGAATTTAAAGTCCTGGGGGGAAGACTATCCACTTCAACTACCTCAAGTTCAGGTCCTTTTGGGATAAGATAAACCTATGAATTTTCTAGTCAGAGTAGATAGTAATCCGCTCACCCATTAATTATCGCTGATATAACTTCGAAGAATATAACACGTATGCTAACTCCAGGTCATGGATTGTGTAATTACACTCCTGTTACCTCAAATTCGTTGAATTGTAAATGATCACTAATTTCACCTAAATCAGGACACAACTAAACCTAGTTCCTAATGCTTCACAAATTACTATTTACCAAATTCCCTCTTATGGTAGTCTCATGATGGGGGCACTCCTTAGTCTCTACCTCATCACCTGAAAACTATACTGGCTCTTCTCCATCCACATGATGGTTTTCCTCTTCCATGTAAAAGATGATAAGGGTTCTTCAACCCTGGAAATACCAGGAAAAAACTCCCAATAGTATCTATCCATACCCAAGAATCATTGCACCTCAGTCATGCTCTTAGGTGGCCCCTAAGGAAGCACCGTCACAATCTTATCTGGATCTACTACAAATCCAATCTCCAAAATGACATATCTAGAAATTGAACATCCTAGATCAAGAACTAACATTTGAAAAGCATCCTATTAAGTTTTTTCTTCTATAATGTATCCAGGACTATCCATAGGTGTGTAGCGTGTTCCTCCTCTGACGTGGAGTACACCAGGATGTCATTAGTGAAGAGAATAACTAACCAGTCAAGGTATGGCCGGAAGATCATGTTCATGAGTCCCATGAACACAGTTGGTGCGTTTTTTATGTCAAAAGGTATCATTAAGGACACATAGTGGTTATACATAAATCAAAAAGTTGTCTTCAGTACATCCTTTTCTCATACATGAAGCTAATAATAACCTGATTTAAGGTCTATCTTCGAGAACCATATCACTCTCTTCAATAGATCGAAGTGGTCATCAATCCTTGTGAGTGGATACTTGTTTTTCACGGTCACCAGATTTAGGAACCAAATGTCCTTGAACAGCCTCAATATTCGATCTACCTTGTTGTAAAATAGTAAAGGGTCTTCCCACAGAGAAACACTAGGCCCTACGAAGCCCTTCATCTACAAAACCTCAAGTGGTACATCAAAATAACGATGTTTTGTAAGATCCATATGAATTCATAGTATGGATATCAGTTCCATAATACGGTACATATCAATGAATAATTCATCTTCCGTATTGGGGGGTAGGTAATCATGGAACATAATCAGGAAATATGACTTCATATTCTCCCACCAATATAGGAATTTTAGGACTCTTCTCATCCTCCACAACGAGGTTGAGGTTAGACAACTAGTGACTGTTTGGATGAAACCTCCTCTAAAAAAGTCCATCCTATTCTGAAATGGATCCCTTATCACTTGTGAAAGAAAACATAGTTCCATCCTCATAGACAAACCACACTATATGCCTAATACATTCGATCTGAGCATGAACATTTGATAATCATTCAATACCCAAGATGATGTCGTAAGGCCTTGATGTTCCTACTAGGAGATCACTTAAGATGATATTTCCACCTATAGTAAGCTCACACTACCAAAACTAGTTTGTGATCATCGAATCCCCTCTAGTAAGAGTGTCTAATCGTATGGATTGATCCAACAACTACATTGGAATCTCTGAGCCACAAACATTGATTGTGGAAAGGAAAGAGTGGAAAGAACCTTTGTCTCTAAGAACTACATCTATAGAGGAAAAGACATAGATCATTCCGTTAATCATATATGGAGTACTATTTTTGTATTCTTCTGTCACATGTAGCTGACCTCACCCCTATCCACAAACTCCTGGAGCCCATGGTGCACCACATGGGGGTAGTGGTGGTATCATGTCAAACCTCTACCCACTACCTACTACCCTATCATCTCCCCTGCGACGTCCTTCACCTAGGGGACGACCGCAATAAAACCTATCCATCTTCCTCAATGGTACATCAACCAATTTAATTCATCTATGCAACAAGTCAGGAAACCACTATCCATGTTCCCCTAACCACCGTATGAGTAGCACAACATACCCATCTAACATCTCCCACTTCTCTGGGGATCTTGTACCACCGATCCTGTATCCTGGGGTCAACCACCAAAATTAATATCCCTCTTTGTACCCAATATCTATTTACTACTACCTAAAATAAATACTCCCCCACTATGTGTCTACTAGTTGCTCTCTCTACCGGTACATTCTCTTCCAGGAAGCTCTCCATGTGTAGGGCATGCCTTAACACCCCATCCTAAGTAAGGATGCTAATAGAAAACCAAGAAACCATAATATCTCTATGTATAACTTTCTCAATAGCCCCATATATGATGAACTGGTCTTTTACCATGTTTGTGGAGTAGCAATAAAACTTAGTGAATCTTGGTTAGTACTCTGGTACTGTCATGCCACCCAGTTGTAGGTACAATAGCTCCAGTATATGCACTGAGTTTGACATCACTAGAAATAAATCCATTTTAAAGCGGCACACAATGTCTATCTAGGTGTGATTCACCTCCTCGTGTGTCTGGATCGTCAAGCTCCATTATCTCCCCACCAATCCCTATAGAAGGCTCACATCTGTGATCACCATTCGGTCGAGAGGCATCCTCACAAGATGGAAGACACACTTAACCTCCTAAACCCAATCCTTTTCCTCCCGGAGGATAGTCTCACCCATGAAAATGGGAGTTCTCTACCTCAAGAATTCATGTAATGCACTGAGCCTACATGCAGCCTCTACCTGTAGCGCTAGTAGAAACTACTTACCAAAGGGTGGTGGAAATGATGGTGAAACTCCCAGTTGGGTCATCTACCAAACTGGTGCCTATACAGATGCATCATAACTAGACGTACCTTCGTCGTGGTCATGCACTAGAATCCTTACTGGCTATCTTTGTGGTGGCATCATGAAACAGATCAATATGAACCATATTCAATATGTTATACCTGATGAGATGACTCAAGAAGGACATGAGGAAACACTCAAAATCATATATGATGCATGAAACCAATGGTTTCATGCACCGATTCGAAAAGTATAATTTAGGGTCCTGGTGTATGGATAAGTCGATTTCTACCCCAAAAATTGACCCCCTAATCCGGAATGTCAAACTTGAAACATTCAACATTTTTCCCCAAAATAAATCCATATAGTCTTTGTATTTATGGTAAAACTTACCACCTCTAATACCAATTTTCCATGAAACTTCCCTGTATCCCATGACGCGATTACCCCAAACCCACATCCCAAAGGCTGGCGGCTGGCGGCTGGAGAATATCTTTGAAGGCATTATCCTTCATCTGGGAGGCGATTTTTGAGTTCCTTTACACACACACACATTCACTCACTCAGGAACACAAACCTCAATGCTAAAATGGAGAACATGCATAACACTAAAACAACCATTGAGTGTAGAGGTACAATATATAAGTAAGAATAGGATATAATATAAACCTACCAAAAGAAAATATTTAAACAATGAATTACTATGTCTCTGATAATCCATCCATAGAAAACCCTACCGGAATAGTAAGTGTAGAGTAGCTTCCAGAAGTCGTAAGAGTACACCTCACCTATCTGATCTCACTGGGAACCGCAAGGGTCGGAAACACCAAGGTCTTTTTCAAAGCGTCAAACATCTTCACATGATATGACACATGTGGGTGAATCCCATACAAGGGTGAGAAACATAACAATCAGCAATAAAATCAAACCACAAAGAATGGACAGAAAGGAAATGTACACACAATGGTCTTCTCGGCTAGCGAGGCACTAAGGTATGCTTATCTGTCAGGACCCTGAGGTCTGCTCAGCTATTGGGCCGTTGAGGTCTGCTCATCTGTCTGGCCACTACGGTCTGCTCGGCTACTGGGCCACTATGGTCTACTCATCTTCTGATCCACTGAGGTCTGCTCAGCAAATAGGCCACTTATTTCTACACGTCTGTTGGGAAACATAGGTCTACATGGCTACCAGGCCACTATGGTCTGATCTTTTGTCAGGACACTAAGGTCCTCTTGGCTATCAGGCCACTAAGGTCTATTCGCCTGCATGGCCATTGAGGTCTTCTCGGTTACAAGCCCACTAATCTTCACTCTGTTGTCGGGCACACTATGGTCTGCTCGGTTACTGATCCACTAAAGTCCTATCGTCACTTCCTTATCATCATTGCCAGTAGAAAAATTCTGATTGTAGCGTTCTTGATTCTAGGAGAATCTTCTCTTTTCAAACCATCAGTCACAATTCATCTTCCATGAAAGCTCACATGGAATATTTCAAAATAATCACCAAATCACGAGTTTCCCAACACTATAAATTTCTAATCAATCAGACATAGGGTTTGAATGTTATGTCTTGTTTTTGTAGAAGTGGTTAGTGGGGTCTGGGTCTGGTCCGATTAAGATTGACCGACATGACCCGACCCAGAACGAGGCCCAACGACCTGATTTGATGGGCCTATTTCAGACAGAAGAGGTGTAGACTGGTCTAGAGGGGTTGTCGGGGTCTGTGCCATTAGGTCCCTGATCCAGCCTGATGCGACGACCTGACCTTCTGGGTGGGCGGTTCCAGATCCCCTAGGACGTACCAGATTCCATGATCTATCTAGACAATAGCTTCTAACTGCATGAGATGGCACAATATGCCACATACATCGATTCCATTGCCAGTGTCCTAATCCACTGATCACGGTGGATGTCTCATGCCCTTCCCATCATCATCACGACATGCCGCCCCCTTCACCATCGTGGCTGTTAAGCTGATGACTTCAGTCTGTCGCTTGTGGCCTCCATCCATGGGATCCTCCACCACTGTCGCGCGCCATTGACGCATGCCACCTTATGCACCATTTCAGCTATCGAGCAGTGACCTCTGCATACCACTACGGTTTCTTCCTTGAACTCAAGTTGTCATTTCCCCGATCTAAGACTTCCTTCTAGGTTGTTGCGACGATGATGTTCTAGAAATCGTAATAGCATGGGATTTGGGGAACACACATGAACACCAAAGGTGGATGGATCTAGCCTTGTTCATTTCGGCCTTGATCAATCCACCAAATTATTTAAAGGAAGTTAAACGACGAATTAAAAATCAATTCACAAGTTCAACATGGATCCTCATTCCCAAGGGATATCCCAAAATTAAAAGCATCTAGTATTTACCACAGATGATCCATGAATCATTATATTCGTTGATTATTTATGGCCATCATGGATATTTAGAAATGTTGACAGAAATTTAATTAATTATACACCCTAGAAAAATGCTGGATCATTTTCCGGTGAAGATCATGTCATTGGGTTCATCATTCAATAATCCATTATTGGCGTTCATTCATTATTTGTCACTCATCAACACAATTATACCAAAGGTATTCAGTGGTCCCAGATTGTGCCAATATTCTGTCCTCGATATGACTATTAATAGAATAAAATGCGGTTCAGAATTTATGTTATAATGTTTTATTTATTGAACAAAACATCGGTTATTCTTAGGTTGCAGTTTCATTACGCTGTAATAAAATTCTGATTTCAAATAAAATAATCCAAATGATTATTACATTTTTCCATAAAAAAATTTATTTATTAAATATTATTAAAAATAAAGAAAATTGAATTCATATCTTGAACCTTTTTGTTCAAGGATATTTTCACCCTTCGGTAATGTTGTAATTCCAGACTCACTGGTACCCGGAGATTTTTAATCTGGGAACCTGTTTAGATGTTTTAAAAACCTCACATGTTATCTATTTTAATTAAATAGAAAAAATTTCAAACACTTATTACAGGATCACCAATCCTCAGAATCAAGGGTCATTTGATTGTGCGGCCTCCAAACAATCCCATATATAAATAATATTACATGGAAATCTAGGAAATTACATTATATCACAGTTTTGTGTCTTATTTGAAGCTGTGAATTCCATGAGTTCATCTTTAACAGATTCGATATGTAATTATTACATTCAAAAGTATAATTTGGTGCCTAAGGATGATATAGATTCTATAAGTAATTTTTTCTAATCTTGTTTTGAATACAACAAAAGAATTTATAAAGTACTCAAAAAAATCAAGTCTCTAAAATAGATTCTGATGTTTTATGGAAAATGAGCCAATCAATTTAGGATGTATCTCACTGAACAGCTATTTATGGATGATATATGGAAGAGTCATTTGATTATGATGTGACTAGAGAGAATCTGGAAGATATATCTATTTTTATTTACTCTCTTAATTTAAGAACTACTTTGATGAAATGTGATATCATCTCTCCATAGATCTTACACTTTATTAAAAGTTATATATCTATAGAAAATCTATATATTCATGGTTTTTTTTAAAATGATTTCAAAACTCTCGAAAATACTATAAATGATTTAGGATGTCTAGTATAGTATAATATCTCTTTAGTAAATAATATTTCTTCCATTATAATGAATTATAAAATTTTATCTACAAATGGCCATAGAAATATAGCTATCTTTTGTGACAATAAATTTTATTTTCTACAAGAGAACCTTATGGATTTTCATCATCATGTTATCAAATCTCATTCATTTGTTTCATCATAGTATGAAGATAATGAAAATGATAAAGAATCATAGAGGTATTCAATTATGAAATTTGATGATGTGGTTATTGTTATTTCATAGGTTGTTCCATTTTTATCTTCCCTTATGAAAAATGATAGTCTGTTAGATTGCCAGACAGAACTATTGAAACTATTAGTCAATAGTTCTATAATGAACTGATATTTTTATAGTTTTATTTTTACCTACTTCCACAAGTAATGAAATTATTTTTTTGTTTTTTTTATCTTATGAAATGAATTGTGAAGAAGATAAAAATTGGAATGAGTACACTCTATACATTAAAAGGTCATGATTTTTTGGGCAGGTAATTTCTGATTACTACCCTTCAACCTCATAGTTTCTGAACGAGGTATTTGATCACACTTCCATATATTCTAGGGTGAAAAAAAATCACATCGGGGAATCATCAACTCATGTAGCCACATCATCATGAACTAAGTTCACTCTTACTAAAACACCCCATGATTTTATGGCATGGTTCTTTTTAAATATATTTATTCCCATCCATAATTTATGTTTCAAGCAACACCAATTTTAAACAAACCATGGTATATAATTAAAATTTTATTCTTTTCCCATTATAACAATGATGTTAATTTTATTGGGTGTGAACAAGACTAAATTAATTATAAAAATTATATAGTTTACAAATTTAAAATGTAAATATAAAAAAACAAATATAAATGAATTGTTTTAATGAAAAATTATTTTTATGTGTACATAATGTGTTTTGATTATAATAAATTCAATTAATAACTAATGATGTATTATTTTAACAAAAGTTAAATTTTATATCTTCAATAAATTTATTTATAATTCATCTATTGTTTTACAAATCACATGATTATAATAATTATTGTTTTATTCTTAAAAACACTATTTATTTGAAAATAAATTTTCATTGTGTTTTAAGAGTTATTTTAAAAATAATTTATTTAATTTATAGAAATTTAATATGAAAAAATGAATTCCATTTTTGGAATTTTTAGCTTTAAATTTTGTAAATAGTTAGATTTTATTTTTGGTTAATATGAATATTATCTTTTAAAAAATGTATGACCTCATAAATGGGTAAATCAGGTTATTCCTAGTTGAAACTAAATGATAAATTCATAATATTTCATTTTAATTATTATTTTATGAAGCTAATTTGACATTTGTCACCTTATTTTAGATATTAATATGTTTAATATAAAATTTCCATGAAAATGAACATTGTAATATTTAAATCAATGAAAGATACAAAATTTTACTCTCTTCGTTTGATAAATATATTATGTGTCCGCATTTGAAAAAAAAGCTATGAACGAATCTAAATGTCAATTTTTTTTAAATGAATTTTTTCATGATAATAATTTAATTATAATTTTTTAGTGATTATATAATAACCTTAAATGATTGTGCAATGCTTGTATAATTTGGATTCAATTAATAGAAAAAAACATAAATTATATTAGAAATATTATATTTTATGTCATTTGACTGATATATAGTGTTCCATGATTTATATATTGAATATGAAATATTATTTATGTAAACCTGAAAATTATAAAATATTGAAAATCTTCTTATTATATTTGAAGTAAATTTGTTTAAATAGTGTCCAAATTTAAAAAAATGATAATTTTTCAAAATAATATTTTATTAGATTATTTAAAAATAATTTAATTATTAAAATTTGAAAAATCAGTTTTAAATGGTCGAAATATTCATTACCATTCCACTTGAGATTCAATATTTACCTTACATATAGAACTATAACTATTTAAGAATGAAAAATTCATTAATGTCGTAAATGTGAAAATTGGTTAACTATGGGGTTAAACCAAAATATATGGTTTAAAACACCACAAAACCTTTCAAAATTTTATTGGTTCATTATATTTAAACTATATCATATAGTATGATAAATTTGAACCTCCTTCGTCATTTATATACACAAAATTATGCCATATATCACAACAAAAACATAAAAATTTATCCTATAAACATATTTATAAATTTTATAAAAGTTATAGTAATTTTTAAATACCTACCTTATAAACCTTATTAAGTGATCTAAAGAAAGTCTATCAAATAATAGATAATCATCCTTATTCTTCCCTTCATGTCTATTTGTACTTCTACATCCTCTTAATGTTTCATAACCATCCTGAGATAATAAATCTAGTATCATAATTATAATTATATGTTATCATTATAATTGTACATCCATATTTATTTTCATTTCCATCGTATGAACTGTGAATGCATCGCTAGTTCATACGTATGGCTTACCATTTCCACGTAGCGTTGTTATTCATTTTTCATCACATTATTAACTGGATTGTTATAAAGATTTATATAATGTGTATATATGATATAGATGACATAAATGTGTTTTTATAAAAATAATATCATGTATAAAATCTTACCTTCTAATCCATTTGAAAGTGATAATGCTGATCTTGTGTACGTGTGGACTACCACCTCCACATAGTGATGTGATCCATTTTTCATTTGCATTTTACATGGATAGTAATAAGGATATATTTAAATAATAAATATACGATATATATTATATAATATTTATTCAGTAATGCTTAATTATTATTCATTATTCATTCATTCCATTCATCAAAAAGTAAAAATAGTGTTCATGAATATGTACAACCTACCATCACCATGAATGATGTAATTCATTTTTCTATCTCTATATTTTATGGTTGAAAATAAATAATTATATATATATATATATATTATGGATGATATATACACAATTAATAACATTTTAATTATTATATATCCATTATTAATATACATGTATTGTAACTACCAAATCAAAACATACTTGAAAAAAAAGGATTTGAAACCCAAAATAACTATAATAATAAAACATTAATGAAAATGGATGAAAAACATTTCATTAATGCACAATATCTGATATCATAGATATGAATATGGTTATTATATTTAATTATAATAAATTTAAATCTACTATTACAGAGGTTATAGAACATATTAAACGATTCATGCCTTTGTTGATGAATTTCAACTCAATTTCCGCTCAATTGAGACATATTTGGTAATATGGAATTATTTCTTTTTTTTCATTTCACATACACAACCATTGAGGAATTTAACATTAATATCTATTTACTCATGATGATTTGGTATCATTTCATGTTTAATATATTAAATTGTTTTTTCATCCAACTTTTTTTCTCCTTGTAAAATGAATCAAGCAAAGAAATGTTAAATAGAAAAATTGATCTTATTTAATTTTTGAAATGATATTTTTTTAACACATATCATTATTTTCGTTAAAAAAATAATAAAATTTAACACTTATGAAATTATTTATCAAAATAATTATTAACTCATGTTTTATTTTTTTTAAATGTTTTTAAAAGAATATTTTTTCATTTTCGGAACAATGTAACTTGTGAGTTTTCTGAAAAAAGTATGGAAGAAATATTTTTTCCATTATATGTAATGAAAGGTTTTTCTAAATATCATGAATAATAATTTATTTAAAGATTACCTTACAATTTCAATATTCTATTATAAAATAAAAATTATTATAATATATTTGACTTATTATTTAAATAATTGATTTCCAAAGAAATAGAATGATTATTTTCCTCGTGAATGTTTTAGTGATTTTTTAATTTTATTTATATTCATCATTGAAAAAATGATTTATTTCACATATTCACCACTATGAATTTCTTGTAACAATAATATCCTTTAAAACCATCACATGTCATCATTTAATATTACACTTTTATTAAATATCCATATTTTTTTATCGTGGATATTGTTAGACTATTAATGTCAATCTAATATATTTCATTTACTTTTGGATTTGATGATCATGAATACCATTAATACATTACTGATGATCCTGTTTTCTATATGTGCTTATCAAGTTTTATTTTATTCCTATTAATACACCATTATTTTCTCAAACTATGTATTCTGGATGTTTGGATGAAGACGTCCAAATTTTGAAAAATTAATCACGTGATCATTTGGATACATAAAAAAATTATTTGGAGGGATTAGATATAGGATAAATTCCCTACAAGATAAATGGGATACCTAAATTGGAAACATGAGGAAACAAGTTACATGAATAACCTTTGTTGTGATGTCGCTCCAATCAGAAACATCTGTTTTGGTGAATCAACTATGTTATGAAAATTGATACATCACTTAAATTGGATAAATAAAATTCAGATATGTGAATAGAATCCATGTGTGATTCATGTTTTCTATATGAAGTTAAATTAACTACATGAATTCAGGTTAATAAATCAGATATTTTGGTTCAATAAAGCAATTATCTATGTGGATTAAATTCTTCGAATAGGCTACGTTGTGTTTTTATTCGGTATTTATTAATATCGAACACTCGAGTTATCTTTTTAATGGTGGTTTAAAAGTATTAACTTATAGATATCCTATTTGAGAAAAAATATATTATAATAATAACCATATAATGAGATATAATAAAAGGGATGAATTGTTTTATTTTACATTAATATTTATATGGAATTTCAAGGACAATGTTTTTCAAATGATCATTTTTTTGATAGATCACGATATGTTAATTTAAGTAAAAGTTGGATCATTTTTATTCAAATAATATGTAATAGATATTGTATGATATTATGAAATTTAAAAAATTAAAATTGAAATGAACAAAATAAATATATTTATTTTCAAAAATTATAATCAATGATAATATGTTTCTCTATAAAAATATGGATGAATAATTCATATGTAATCATTTGTGGTCATTTTCGATCATTGTAATTTTTTGACTATTATCATAGGGAATCTCTCTCTTTATATTATTTCCCTACACGATCATTATTTTTATGTCATTTTTTAATACAGTTGTGAGATAAAAATGTAAAACAATTATTTTTTTATTTCATTGTAAAGGTTCTTAGTAAAATAACCTTTAAAGGATATTGTGTGAAAAGCATTTCAAGATCATGGTAGAATGCTATTGTGATTCTACAAAATTTTTAATGCTTTAACTAAATCATATAGGCCCTAAAAAAGGATTTTAAGTCTTAGTTTGAAACACTTAAATATAGAAAATAATCACACTCGTGGAGGACAGTGGTGGCATGTGGACTATGGTGATTATATTCCCTAAAAAATTATAAACTTCTCTGTACCATTTTCCTTAATGATTTTATTTCAACTTCTTTCTTTATTATAAAATATAATAAAATTCAATCATAATAAGGGAGGGATAATTATATATGTGAATGAAAATTTAATATGATTCAATTCCCCCTATTGAGTTTTATTATGGCCAGTCACTAATAATATATGGTATCAGAGGTATTGATTATTGAGTATTCAGAATTAATGTCGTTGAAATATAAGGATCACTTCATCTATGTCAATTATGACTGGAAATAAAGGAGTGTCCCTGGTCAAATCATCTTATTTTAGTGGTGTGAATTATGAATTTTGTAAGGAACAGATTAGTATATATATAAAGAACCTTGGTTAGAGGTTTTATCTCAAATCCATGGATTTAATATCCTAGAATATTCACTTTCTGATCTAGTTCTAAAGACATAAACTTTACAAATGTGACCAAATGTTTTCTATCTTATCATAAAACATCAAAATGAAATAAGGATTCACATTAAATAACCATGGACCATTCTGCTTTATAGTTTTAGATAAATTAAAAAAAATCATAAAAATCATAGAAAAATAAACAACAGTCACATATAAATCTATGTTATATATAAAAAATTATTCACATCTAGAACCATTATTATATATATACAACTTAAAACCATTCTTCCTAACCAGATAAAATGGAAAAATAAGAAAGGTTGAGCTGTGATGCTCAATAAGGTTATCTATAGGAGGTATAAATGATTATGTCAGAATATCATTATCATAATGCTATAAGAACATAAAAATAACAATTAAAATTATACATTTCATATAAAAATCATGATCTTGATTCATGGAATGAGTCTTATTAGTTCATAAGAAATAAATCATCCGTGGACATTAGCCAAGGAAAATATTATTAATATAAAATATAGAATTGTAGAAATCTTATAAAAATAGAAAAATCAATTCATTAGTAGTGAATTCTTTTTACCATTACTATAATAGGGGAATGGGTTCAATCCCAAAGCCATCTTAGTTGTCATGGTTCACTCCAAGGACTATCATGGTGGATAAATTCCCTTACTAATCTGAGATCACCTCCCATTCCATTTCAATCTATATCATGATATATAAATCCTTACCTAATGCATTAGAGTGATATATACATCCCTCTAGTCACATAATGAAAACCATAAATATGTGTTCCACATGAATATAAATCATTCAACATATCATAACCCATAAAAAGAAATGTGTTTTATACATATTTAATTATAACATAAACCATGGAAAAGAAATGGTTTTCTGAAATATCATTCCATCAAATACATTTACCTAATATAGAAGGAATAAGTATAGAATATTGAATCATAACACCATTAAATCATATGTAACACCATATAATGTAATCTTAGATGGAAAATAATTTTGTAATATCACTTGAAATCATTCTTGAAAACTAACATTTCTATATTTTTAAATCATTTTACATAAAGTCTTACATTTATAATAGATAATGGTTTAATTGAAAATATACGTCAAATATTTTAAATGAAAAATCATTGAATTAAGGAATCATGATTTTGGGAAATTCAACTCATTATATATAATAATAAAAAACATTCATTTCATATTATGTGAGAAGAGTCACAATGTAGCTTATTTAGAAGAAGAAAAAATATTATTTTAAGATTATTTATTAAAAAGTAAAACCAGGTTAATAATGACATTAAAAATGAATAGAACTATAGTAAAATCCTCTTTTTTAAAAAATTGTTTTAAATTAAATGTACAAGGAAAATAAATAATCTATAGTGGATAATTTATACATAAATAATCTTGAATAAAAATTTGATTGTGCAATAACCCCTTATAAATATTAAATTCTGAAAGTAAGAATTAATAAAATGATTTTATTATGTGTATTAATTATAATTACACACAAAAAGTGTAACTACAACATAATATAATAAAAAGTGATTTCACAGATAATTGTAGAATTACATAATCAATGAAATAATAGTTTAACCTTGTGACTGGAAATAGAGATAAAAATTCCCTTACCTCAACTCTTGAATTTTATTATTCATGTTCAGGAATCCTATTTAATAAATATGGATTTATAAAAAATTTACTATATAAAAATATATTAATCACACATTTAATTTTTTATTTATAATATCATATCTCATTTTCATGAATTATTTGTTATTAAAATATCTCTTCTAGGTGATGATGTCTTTGTCTTCCAAGCATGTTATTCTTTGGTAGTCCCTGTACTTATACTTTGATCATGGTCACATAATTTATAAAATTTTAATAATTGTCTAATCATAAATTATATTCATTATATACATATTTATAATCATTCACAAAAATAATAAATAGATAAATAAATTACACCATTCATGGACATGGTAGGGCATATGTACGATTGAGCGCAATTTACATTTTTCATTTAATGGATTGAAATAAGGGAATACAATAATAAACATTTAAAAAATAATAATTATATATTATATATCACACATGTTCATATAAATCCTCCTTATTTCCATCCATGTGAAATATAAAAAAAAAGTGAATCACATTTCCTTGTGGAGATAGTAGTCCACACGTTCACATGAGTGATGTTATCATTTTCTAAAAATTTTGGATAACTAAAATGATGCCATAATATTATAATATATATAATTATAATTTTTTAATATATATCTTATAAAATAATTAAACCAGTTATAATTATTATCCATAAAATAAGGAGATGTAAGTTTAATTGTATCTCTATGAGGAGACAGTAAGTTGTACATAAACGTTAGTGATACATTTACTTATTTTTTGATTGGAAAGGGGTTATAAGATCATAATTAAATTTAAAAATATTTATTATATTGGAGGTATTAATTTGTGATAAACATATTAGGTTTAGATGAGGTACTGAATAATGGAAAATGAATGTTATAGGTTAGAGAAATTACCTATTTTTCAGAAAGTTTTCTTTTAATCTCATCTAAATATCTATAGGGTCGGTATTTTTATTATATCATAAAAACTATAACGTTTATATGGAATTTTAGGATGGAAATTAGTATTTTATATATGATATAGTAGGCTCAAATGCATCCGAATAAGTGATAGAGGATGTTCCCTTTTAAAATTGTGATGAGGGGTGCTTTTGGAATTTCTCAAAATATTAATTTATAATATATAACATGTCAATCCAAACAACTTCAGTAGTCTATGAATTAAAATATAATACAATACAAGGTTGTAATATCTGAAACCAGTAGTTTTTAGAAAATATTTGGTTTTATTTCAAACAATATAATTTTTATTAACCCTAACTAATCCTATTATAATACATAATTTTTTTTCAAAATATTTTTATTATTTATAAATAATTTATTAACAAATTATATTGATAAATTATTACTAATTTCAATTTTGATACTATTAATTTACATTGACTTCAAATACATCTTTAAAAATTTAAAAGTTGAATCTAATGATTTCAAAACTCTCTATTATTTCATATAGATCTATATAACTCATTTTATAAAATAAATCATAAAAAGTGCGCCAAAAATAATATTTTCAATGTAATTTATCTTATTTTTCTTTTAATTTATAAAATAACGTATTAGCCTTTCACAAGAACTTATAGTAATTATATTAATTATAAATATTAAAAAAAATTCTATAATTAAAATATTTTCATTTATATCAATATATATATTTTGGTTCATTCATATCATTATTTTTTCATTTTGTGGAAAAATAAATGATATTAAATACAAGGAGAGTACCATTTTTGTAACAATCCATGATTTAAATAATATATAAGTAATTTTCATGGAACATTATAGGGTAAACCACTAAAATAATTGAATAAGGTTATAAATGTCTAATAATATTCATTTAATGTTAATTTGGACCAATTTAGGTGATGTTTATACCATTATCATTTTGTATTAACCATTGTTTAATACCTTTAACTCTTACTGTGACACCATTGATATTTACATTTAAAGGGTTCATATATTTACAATAATATTATAAATGATAAATAAATTGGATACTTGATTACATTTTAACCATTATCCCTATAAATTTGTTGAATTTAATATTTTCAAAATTTTATATGATTTAGTAAAGAATTATTTACTATTAAATATTTATGTTTTCAATTTTAAGAACGATTCATTAAGATGAATTTAATAATATCATGATAAAACTTATAATTAGAAAAATATATTTTATTTTATCTTAAAATTTTCAATTCCATCTATAAATTTTTTTAGTGAATTAAATATCTCATGGTATATATATTTTAATATTTTCATTAGAATTTATTTTATATTTTTATTAATAATATTATTACTACATCAATATTGTGTAAAAATTTAAGATAATTATATCTTCACAAAAAATTAAAGTTAAATTAACATAATATAGATAGATAATTTATATTTCAAATAACTATATATAGTCATTGACATATTTTTCATTACCCTATATTAAAAATGTAATATTATTTAAAATATAAGTATGGAATCTTTGAATTTTCTTTTAAAAAAATATTATAATTGTAATAATCTCATAAAATTGTATCCCAATAGTTATACATTCAACCCTTTAATGATTATTGTCGAAACTAACCCATACAATAAAATTGTAGAAAATATTACTGTTATTTTATAGTCCTTATCATTTTATTTGTACCCTTAAATCCAAAATTAACCCTGGCCTTAGTAAAAATTGACAAAGCTTATTATTCATATTGACCAAAAATAAAAGGTAAATATTTAAAAAAATTATACCTTTTAAATAAACAATTTAGTTTAATTATTCAAACGTCTAAGAAACTAATTTGTAATATTAAATATAAAATTAAATTGGAAGAACACAACCAAAAATAGTTTATTAGAAAAATGTCCTATTAAATTATAATGTTTTGTTAGACTAAATTACGGTATAAAACCATTTTAAAACCACATATCTAGAATAAATAATATATATTTGTACTAATTAAATATAAAATAAGAAAAAATAATATATCTTTGTAAATACTAGAAAATTTTAATAGAAATATCTATTTTCCACTATTTAATAAAAAGACATGATTTTCAGAAAATTGTCCATATTTCACAACAATTTTTTTATATTATGACATCAATAAGTAAGTTCATTTGATCAGATACATTTCCAAAAATCCCCATAAATTAATTATATTTTTATTATTTTGTAAAGAATGTATTAATAGTTTTTTATGTAGAAAATATGTTTCTTAGTGAAAAAAATGACTTAACTAAAAATATAGTACTTATTTATAACGTTTTAATTAATATATTATCCATTAAAATGACCATTATATATTTTATAAATACATTAATACAATTCATTTCCTCTAATTTATAAGATATTTCATTAGGGTCACATATTAATATTTTGTTGTTCTTTTAAGCTTGGTGTTGCATATCTCCTACACTATCAAACATAGGCTTTCCTACCTGAATCTTTGTATATTAAATTATCCACCCATTTTAAAAATTCTCTCACAATAGGAAATTTTTCAATGGTAACCAAGGGTTTGATTTTCAAAATTCTTTTTTTTTTTGAAATCCCAAATCTAAAAAAGGGCCAATAAAAAATCCATTTCAAAAGAGGGAATGAAATGTATGATGGTCCCCTAAGATAACACATACTAGGATTCCATGTAGGAAAACATGGACATGAAAGATAAAACTATCAAAAAAATATTATAGTGATTAATATATGAAATGGTCATTTTAAATTTTAACATCACAAAATCATAAATCTGTAATGGGTTGAAAGGACATTGATTTATCGTTATCTTATGTAAACATAATTTTTTTACATTTTTATTTAAATATTATTTACCTAATGATAAGAAATTAATTTATCATATATATGAAGAACATAAAGAATCATATTTAATTTTAATGTATTATTTCATACTTCGGTAAATTCCCACCATCTAATCATGTTTCACCCCAAATGATGAGTATTCAAGTAGATTTTTTCATGCTTAACGCACAAGAGTTATTTCTTAATAAATTATGTATTCAAAAAAATATTAACTATATATTTATCCTATCATGAAACATTGACCAAAAACAAAATGGTTTGTATGAGATAAAATAACGTTTTAAATATAATAATCATTTAAATGAAAAAACAATTTCAATCTCGAAGATTTAATAGTAATATCCAAAAATCAACTTACATCATTCAATAATAAATAACCATTAAATTACTCAAAAATATTCAAAACTAATATTGAAACATAAAAATTAGAAGTATTGGGGCATATACTCTTCCAAGATAAATTTTAAAATTTACCTCAAAATAACACTAGTACCTCTTAATGTCTCATACTTAAAAGCAATTGCACTACTAATAATCAATTAATCCTAAACATTTTCATAAATAATCTAAATCACCATAAATACTAAATAATATTATATATGCTTCAAAAATATAATTCTACCTTTTTTCTCAAATAACATCCCATAGTATTATTTTTACCTTAATCATATAAGGTTCCCAAAATATTGATTTTCCTCTCAAAAAACATTAATCACTTAACACCAAATAATTTTCTATTCCCATGGTTATCTATATGATAAATATTTTCTTCCAAAAATGAACATAACCTTTACTGATCAGATAATATAACCAAAATTAATGTCAATTACAAACTAGGATAACATGTAGACCAATTGTATGCGATTCACACTTTTGACCCTTCGATTGTGGGTTCAATCCCCCCGAACATTCCAAACGTGATGGGTGGTCACACATCCTACATGTTTTCCATTTTATAAAACTATGTTAATATATTCCTTATAAAATTCATGAAATGTGATAAACAACCAGAAAAATGACCTTAACATAGTCAACATTAAATAGCTGTGTTTAACACAAATGTTATCTCATACCATTCATTTTTCATCCAAAAATATAATTACCATTAATTACCTCAAAAAAATAATGTTCTCTGTGAATATCATTAGGTGACTTAAAATATTATATAATGATTCCTCGTAATGGGTTTATAAAAGTAAGAACTTATATTATTATATAAATTTTTTTTTATTCAACTGTTATGATAACTTTCCCTGAAAACATCAAAATATACAAATTTATCTAATCCCTCCTCTAATACGAAATGTAACAGCCTATAATCCCCACTTCTGGATCTGGTTCTAAAGATATAAACATTACAAATGTGATGCAATTTGTTCCCTAAAAACTGACAACATCCAAAGGAAATAATGGATCACTAATAGACCAAAGGCCATTTAAGGTTTATAGTTTTAGATAATTAGGAAAAACTCTTACATATCTTAGAAAACTAAACATCTATCCCATAAAATATATACAACCTTAGAACATTTATTCACGTCTATAACCCTTCTTTGATATATCATCCATAAAACCTTTCTTAATAACCTATGTAAATGGATACATAAGAAAGGGTGAACTATCATGATAAGAAAGGGTAATAATAGATCATATCAAATATTATGTAATCATAACAACATCATAAGGGTCAATGTATAATGATCCAGCGCTAAACATTACATAATCTAGCTATTACAACTAGATTTTACTTATTTGCATTTCAAAATATATTTTTGTTTAGTGTTTTATAATGTTAGGAAATAACTCATACATATCGAACGATAACCTTAAAATGGGGGTTCCATTAAAACAGTATCCATTTATTTGAAAACCTAACTTTTTAACAAAAAATAACAGCATGATTTCTTTGAAAAATATTCATCACATTTAACATGACTTCCACCTTTACCTTAAACATCCTCATATCCTGTTAAGAACATTTCAAAATATGGGATAAGTATAAAAATATTATTAAGGGATATAAAAATAAAAAAAGACACCATTAGTCGATGATTACTTATAAACATATGGAATAATTTCAAAAAGTCATTCTTCTCACCCATATATACTTACTTTTTGAAACATGAGTTTTACATAAAAGATTAAGGAAAATATGTATAAAACCTAAGGTAATATTGGAGAATTACATACATATATTGTAACCCTTTTTTCAACCTTATGATTTATAATCCTCATTAATACGTTAAAATGTAACCCCCATGGCAACCATATGGTGTAACCACCACAGTTACACATTGATTAAACATACGGCCAAACTCCAACATACACATACCCAATAAATTTGAGGGAGATAGAGGTCACACCCTTCATCATAAAAAATTACCATGAACCAAAACAAAATTAAAAAACATGAATAATTTCATTTAAACATAACTTTTGAATTTTGTAAAATAGAATTTTAAGAGGGTTTTTAAAGAAAACACCCTTATAATATCATATAATTTATGTGAAAGATAATATAAAGAAATTAATATGTGTATATAATATAAAACTACACATTAAAACATAATATATTCAAAATTTATTTTCTAAATAATCATTGTACTTGATAATCAATGAAATTGAATGTTATCCCAAAGAAGTGAAATTGGGAAACAAATTCCCTTGCATCTGGTTCGTATTACGTAAAATGTGAATAAACCTCCTTTATAATGGTAAAAATATAGTTATTGATATTTTATAGAAAATATTCATGTTTATATCACCTTATATTATCATTTTATAACATCATTCCACCCATTCATTAATAATATTTTTTATTTACATTGTTTCGGGTTCGTTATTTACAAGGATTCCAGTGTTGGTTCATAACAAAGATTCTTATCGAAAGGAAGAAAATATCTATAAGTGTAATGAGTTGTTAATAATATGTTTCTATAATATTAAATTATTCTATAAATAAATTTGGTTATCTGCTATGAGGCCGAATCATTAGATAAATCATTAGTGGTTTTCTTTTAGATCATTTTGGAAGTTCTTTGATAATTATGATATTCTGACATCATATAACTTTAATATTATGTGTATAAGATAATTACAAAACATTAGAGAGTTTATATAATGAAATTTAAAAACTTTTTCAACCATTAAAATTGTTTCCCAACCAGATTTGAAGAATGTAATGAAATTGAATACACATCATGCACAATTTTGGTAAATCATCACATTGTGGACGATGTTTTTATTATTAGAATCTGATGGGGGAGGAGAAGAAGTAAATTGATGAATCATTTAATAAACATGATAAATGAAATAATATATATGTTTTAAGATCTCTCATTCCTCTTAGATAATGGTATGATAATATTGTATAAGTAAACAAATTAATTGAAAAGAAAACCCAAGAAAATAAAAGTGAATTTTTACCTATTGATCTCTTCTCCTTGAGATCCTATATAAGAAAAATAGTTTAGGCCTTTCGATGGGACCAGTAGGTCTTGGACGTGGGGAAGAGCCTTGAGAAGGGGACTTGGTAGAATTTAGGAAATTTTCATATCTTGAGAGGTGTGGAAGGAAGAGTGGTGCGGGTTTGGAATTTATTGTTGTGGAAAAAGGGGTTTTCTATTACTTTAATCATTAGTTTAATATTTTTTTCAAGACAATGAATAGTCATAATATTTTTTTTGAAGAATAGTAATAAGTGCATGTTAGTTCTAAAAAAATCCCATTTACATCATCCATGACTCAGGCGTGATCTAAAAATTCATTTATTTTTCATTTTTATTAAATTATTGAATTTTACTATACACTTAAAATTCTAGTATATCATAAAAATACAAAAAACTCAACCTAACCATTTTTTCAATATGTAGAATTCAAAAATGAAATCCATTTTTTGAAAATATTTTTCTGAATATTATTAATTGACTTCATAAATAAAATCATAATTTATTTTGAAAATAAAAATTTTAAAGCTACAACACATTTTATATCACATTGAAAAATTAATCAAGTTTATATTACTGTTAATATTACTATTCATAAGGGTATGTTACAATTCCCCAAAAAATCATTTTGGTTATCCTAGACACCAAATAACATTCTAATCAGAACCGTACAAGTCTTTTTTTTAATTCAAATCATTGAAGAAGATAAATTATGTTTACTAGCTTGTTTATAACTATAACCTTAAAACAATGTGTCATTATGTAGTGAATCATTGTTTCATGCTTTTCAATTTATCATTAAAATATTTGGGTGTCACATTCTCCCAAACTTTTGGAAATTGAGTCCTTTCAATATTTTTTACATACTAAAAAAATAATGATACCTTTAACTCATAACATTTTTGGATTCCATTGTTACTTCTCCAACCATGTGGTTTCTCCACAGAACCTTCACTTGTTGTATTTTCATACTCCACAGAACATTTTCTCTTCGATGAACAATCATAAGTGGTTTCTCTTCTTAAGAAAAATTCACTTCCAACTGAACTTCATTTGGGATAAAAACATGAGATGAATTTAGATCATACTTTCTCATCATAGAAACATGAAAAAACATTATGTGAATTAGATAAACATAGAGGAAAATTTATTTAGTAGGAAAAAAATTCTAACTTCCTCTAGTATTTCATAAGGTCAATGGATTCGCGGACTCAGATACCCTTTCTTACCAAAATTTAAAATACACTTTACGTGGTGAGATTCTATGAAAAACATGATCACATAACTTTAATGAAAATCCTTACCTCATATTATATGTATAACTTTTCTTCTTACTCTGAGTTCTCCTCCTATGTTGTGGGATCGTCTTCATTTTCTTATCCACTTCATCTAGTAATTCTTATCCCATCATCATCCATTCCCCAACTACATCACAAAAAGCTAGAGTTTCACACTGCTTCCCATATATTTCCTCCAAAGGTACTATATGTATATTGGAGTAAAAACTATTATTTTAAGCATATTCATCTAAAGAAATATATTGATCCCAACTCCCCTGGTGATCCATTGAACAAGTTCAAATCATATATTCTAAATTTTTATTCGTCCATTATTATTTCCCATCTGACTAATTATGAAAAGTTGTAATGAAATTTAATTTTGTTCCCTATGAATTCTGAAGGACTTTCCAAAATTTAGAGGTGATCCTTAGATCATAGTCAGATGCAATATGAAGAGGAACCCAATGAAATTGATAATCACATTGAGTTATAGTCAAGAAAGATGATCCAAATACATAGTATATCAAATAGGAATGATATGAGTAGATTTATTCATTAGATGAACACTATCCTAGAATGCATTATTACATTGAGAAATCTTCAGTAGTCCAAAAACAAACTCCATGTATATATTTTCCCATTTTCAATCCTGCACTAGTGAAGGGCTAAACATCACATTTGGTAACTTACCCTCTTATTTAACATGTTGAAATTTCATACATTTCCCAGTAAAAAATGAAATATTTATTTTCATAGCATCCCACCAGTAATAATCCTGAAGGTCTCTTGACATATTCGTGCTTCCATGCTGAACTAAAAATAGAGAACTATGGTCTTCACACAACAATTAATTATTCGGATGATAATCAGAAGGAATACATAATCACTATCGAAATCATAGAAAAAAATCATTATCAATGATAAATTTTTACAACATACCCATTTTAACAAAATCTACCATTTTCTGTAACTCCACATCTTTCTTATACACTTGATTATTTTATTCTAACAAAGATCTCTACACTGAAACCTAAAACAAAAAAAGTTTAATTTTAATCACTAACTACATCCAATCAAAAATTCATCAAATCATTAATCAAATGGTCTTAATCTATCTATACCATAATTAATGATGCAGGATGTTTTCGAGTCAAGGAATCTTCTACTTAGTATGCTTTTCTAGGATGGTAATTGATCATGGATTCATAATCATTTATCTATTGAATCCATATTATCTACCTCATGTTTAATTCCTTTTGAGTGAATATATAATTCAATCATTTTTTGTCAGTATATATTTAACATTTGGCAATGTATAGATGATTCTTACAAAATTTTAAAAGAGAATCCCATAGAATCTAATTCAAAATAAGATGTGGGATAATTTAACTCATGAGGTTTTAGTTTTCATGAAGCATAAGAAATTACATGATCATTTTACATCATAACACAATGATGTCCATTTAATTTAGCATCACTATAGATAAAAAACTCTCTATTTCTAGAAGGTTAGGTCAGAACTAGAGCATTCAGTAATCCCATTTTCAATTCCTAAAATAAAAGCATCACATTATTTTGTCCAAATGAATTTAACTCCTTTTATAGTTAAATTATATAGGATACTAGATAATTGTGCAGATCTTTTGACAAGAATATGGTAATAGCCTTCAAAACAAATAAAATTATGATTCTTACATATATTTGTTAGTCTGGTCCATTCTTGAAAATATTTTATTTTATAAGGATCAATACTAATCCCATCATTTGAATGAATGTATCCATGGAATGAAATTGTTTATAACCAAAATCCACAATTTCTAAATTTACCATATCGTTTCATTTATTTTTTGGGTTGAAAAACAATCATTACATGTTATTCATGAATATATTTACTTTTAGAATGTACCTTAATTTCATCAATAAAAACAACAAAAAAATTATCAAATAGCTCAGGATATATATTTTTAATAAAATCTATGAATATAACATGTGAATTTCATAACCCAAAATGCCTAACAACAAATTCATAATGATCATATCAATTTCAAGAAAAATTGTTATTTCTCCCTCCTTAACCTTTTTTAATGGTACCCAGATCTCAAGTCAATCTTGGAAAAATACTAAACTCCATAGAGCTGATGAAACAAGCAATCAATAAGAGGAAAATGATACTTATTCTTAATTTTAATGTTATTAAAATCTCTATAATCACTGAAAAGTCTAATGGAAACACAATTCATTTCAACAAACAAAACAGAAGCTCCCCAATGTGAAGTGATTGTATAATTGAATATATTATCAAGAAACTCATGGAACTAATTATTTAATTTAAGAAGTTCTATTTGATCCCTTTGATAAGGGGTATTTGAAATTGCCTTATCATAAGTAACTATGTAAATTGGGGATTCAACTTCCCAATCATGTATAACACCAAGTAACTCATTAGAAAAAACATCATGGTAATTATTTACCACTAGCACAAAATTAATCTAAATAGTTCCCTTATTTTCAATAATATGATCATCATATCTTTCATTTCCATATTTCAATAGTTTTTTATCTTCCTGATATGTTATCAATTTCCTGGGTTTATTCTTGTATTCAAATTGATTCTTTCTCAGAAAAAACTTCTTTATATCTACAATTAATATTAGCATGAATAATAGAAAGAAAATACATACCATGAATGTCATGAATCTCTAATAAGGAAAAAACAACAAGGTTTTAGGTAATGTCCTTCCAATGAAAACAACACAATGATTCTAAAACTTTGTTTTTTACTTTAAAATTTCCCCCCAGGGTTTTAATAATTTGATCTAGTCACATTTTCTGAGGTGATATTTCAAATTTACGAGAAAATTTCATTGATATAATGGAATTTGTAGGCTCCATATCAAACAAGACATTAAAAAATATGGGAAAATAAAACATATACCAGATACCAGTTTTTTGGATTTCCCTACATCTACTAATTTAGTTATAAAGAATCTCACTATACTATTCATCTTATATCGATATTTCATTGGGTAGTCATATTCATAATGACCCATCTCACCACATTTGAAACAATTTAATATTTTATTGTTAGAAATGATCTTAAGATAAATTTTATTTAAATATAAGGCCATATGTCCAAAATTACCACATAAAAAACACTTCTTGGTGTTGGTAAGACATTCCCCATGGTACTTTTTACCACACATTTCACTAACTGGAAACTGGACTATCATTCCATAATTTTTCATTAAGTGATTCTTAACCATCGTATTCCATCGAGACCACTTCTCATATTTTTGTTCAAAGTAAAAATTATCATTTGAAAGATCATTTTATACACTCTTAGCACATCAGAAAATTTTTAATAACTTTTGAATTATCATGAGGCCAATTCTCTTTGGTATCTTGGCTTAAATCTTGAGTAAAAGAAGTTGATTTTTCTATAAAGATCCTGAATATGATTTGGAACATACATTCCCAGTCAGTTGATGTTTTCTTCATACATGTCCTCTAAATATTCCTCATTTTCCTTCAATTAAATTAATTGATTCCCCAGCCTAATTTAAATCACATTAGGAAAATATTTTTCAAATAAAATACCATTAAATTCATCCCACTCCATGGCTTCAATTTCCACTCTATCCTTGATCTTATTGACCAAACCCTACCACCAATCAAATATAGATTAAAAATGATAAATGTAAAAACTATCCATTTGATTATATGAATATAACATGACATTAACTATGTTTTCAAGGACATTAATCCACCTTACATTCACTACTAGGTCAGACGATCCGCTGAAAGTAGGAGGGTTTCTCCTAATAAAATGTTCCACTATCATCATGTTTCTGTGTGGTAGCTTTAGTTTTTCAATGGAAAAGATTCCACAGCTATTTATTTCCTACATAATCTGACCCATTACCATGAAAAACTTCTCTATTCCAATTCCCACTAATCATGGTTGTGGATTCGGAAAGATATCAGCCTCTCGGTTCTTTCAAACAATAGCTTCCATATTTCTTTTATGGAAAATCATTCTAATGAGACTTTTTTTAGATGAAAAGACATGGTAATAATTAAAAGATATACCATTTGAACATAATAATAAGGTAAAAAATATTTATGGTATTTTATTAATGTCATCCTAACACATAGTGTTATCTTAACTTTTCTCTGATACCAACTATAAGGACCCATCCAAAAATATTACATAATCTAGCAATTCCAACTAGATTTCACTTATTTATATTCCTAATAATATTTTTGTTTTATCTTTTTACAAATTATGAAAATAACTTTTACATATCAACCCACTATCATACAAAGTGGTTACCATAAAAACAGTATCTATATCTTTCAAAACAAAAATTTTTAACAAAAAATAACAACATGATTTATTTTCAAATTCATTAATACATTTAAATTGACTTATAAATTTCTATTACACATGCATATAACCAATGAATAAAAATTTAAAAACTTGTTATGAACATAGAAATCAATGTATGTGATTTAAAAATATGGAAAGAAACTATTTTTCCATAAGTACTTATAGGCATATGAAATCATTTCACAAAGACATACTTCTCACCCATATATACTTACTTTGTTAAACATGATGTTTCCATAAACAATAAGGAACATATATATAAAACTATAACGGTATCTTGGGTCATTACATACTTATATTTTAACCCTCATTGCTACATTATGATTTATACCTATCACAGTTACCTTACAATGTAACACTCACGACTACCTTAAGGTGTAACTACTACAGTTACACCTGGAGTAACCATACGTCCAACCTCCAATATACGAATACCCAATATATTGGAGGGATATATAGGTATCACTCTTAATTATAAAAAATTCCCCATAACCATCACAAAATCATAAAATATTAATAATGGCATAAAAACTTTTCTTTTGAATTTTGTGTAATAGAATTTTAAAAGAATAGCTATAAGTAAAAGTCCCTTAAATATATCATATAATTGATGTGAGAGTTAATAAAATAAAATTATTATGGGTATAAATGTTAGAACCACATATTAAAAAATAATATTAGAAAAGTACACTACACAAATAAACCTTGTACTATATAATCAATGAACTAGAAGGTTAACCCAGAGAAAGCAAATTCACTTAGCAATTCCCTTACATTAGGTTCCTCTTAGTTAAAATCTTCCTAACCCTCATTTATAGTTGTTAAATGAGTGTTATTTATATTTTATAAAAACAAATTCATGTTTATAACACCTTATATGATCATTTTAAAACATCATTACACCCATTCATTAATAATATATTCTTATTTAAATTGTTTTAGGTGTGTTCTTTACATGATTACCATGGTTGGTTCGTAACAGATTTTCCTTCTAATGGGAATTGAATCTCTTGAATTGGAATGAGTTGTTATATATATACTTTCAGAATATTAAATTATTCCATAAATTATTATATTTATATGGTATGATGATGAATAATTTGACAAATAATTAGTGATTTTCATTTAGATCATTTTGGAGGTTCTTCCATAATCACAAACATGATTAATCATACACTATTAATATTATTTGTATAAGTTAATTCCAGAACATAGGAGAGGTCATATAATAGTAGTTAATGACTTTTGAAACCATTAAAATGGGTTTACAAATATATTTTAATAATTGAGTTCTCATCATTCACGATTTTGGTAAATAGGCACATCATAGACAATATTTTCATTTTTAATATAAAATGGGGGAGGAGAAGAATTAAATTGATGAATTTTTCCATAAAAATAATAAAATGAAATATATATATTAGTTTTTAGCTTTAAATCCAATTTTATAAGGGTAGGTTAAGAGAGTGAAATAAAATAAAATAATTGAAATGAAAACACAAGAAATCGAAAAAAAATTACATCCTTATCTCTTCACCTCGAGATCCACCTTACCTCCTATAGTTTTGCCCTTTTGGTGAGACCAGTAGGTTTTGGATGTGTGGAAGCACCTTGGAAATTTTTGTGTACATAATTTAAAAAAATCTCATTTCTTGAGAGTTGTGAGAGGATGAGTGGGTGAGGGTCAAAATTATAGTAGATGAGAGCATTGGTTTTCCATTATTTTAATCATTAGTTTAATATTTTTTCACAATAATATGAAAAATCTTGATTAATGATACTAAAAATAATAATATTTTCTTTATATTTTGGACCAATTTCCATTTACATGTAACACCTCATGCTTCCAAGGTACGCTTCTCTTTGAACAAGACAATAGTGTCTTATGTATGCAACACCGAGTTCAAGTGCAACATGATCTATCAAACTAGCCATTTAGAAAGCAGTTATGAAAAGTAATAAACAAATTTTATATTTTATATATATCCCATATAATTTAACATTCATATTTTGTGTTTCTTATACCTAATATATAGAAACAATTCAATTTTTCAGATAAAAGAAGTATTTTTCTAAAAAATGCAGTTTTTCGGCCTTTTAATGGTGAACCCTTTTCTAAATCCAATATTTGAAAATTTTATAAGTTATACTTGACAAAATAAAATTTTTATTTATAAATGACACATAAAAATTTACTTTGGTTAAATTTTTGGTCTTTTTCTGATAAAATTCATTTTTATGAACATTGACAAATACTGTATTTTAATTAAAAACTGCATTTTAATCTAATTTATTAATATGGATAGATTAATTTTTAATTGGGATTAAACTGTAATTAAATTATATTAATACCATTTAATCCAATGTTGGACATTATTAGTAAATTCACTTTGAAATTGGAGAAAAACAAGTATCAATATTTTGATAGTTATTATTTCTTAAAATACACGCTTTTTGACAACGGTAATTAATTTTAAATTAATTGAAGCAACTTCTATGTTTGGAATTTGGTTAAATAGAAATTATTATTGAATTATTAATATCAAATATATCTTAGGATGAATATTTTGTATTTTTCATAAAAACATCAATTTTTTGATGAATAGTGAAACCACTAATTAGTAGATAAAAATAAGACTTTTTCATTTAAATGAAATTTTACTGCTTCGGTGAATTGAATATCAAAAATATGAAATACATTATTGATATTAGTAAGTAAATTCTGGATCAATAAGATAAAAATAAATTTTGTATAATAGTAACTTTTGACTTTTATTTACCACGATTGTAGGTAAATAGTGTAATTTAAGGTAAAAATAATATTAAAATAATATTAAATTACCGTAAAATGTGTAATAATCCTATTGGATGATATATTTCCCACCATGTGAATCCATGGGACTATTTTGGGACCCCATTTAACCACTTAAGTGTGCCAATGACAATTTATATTAATTAATTTAAAGTAATGACAAAAATGACATAATCATATATCTTTTATTGAATCAATTCTTACTTGGGGATATATAAGTTCTTTCTTAGAATATAAATATTCATTTTAAAGATAAAATGATTTCCTAAATCATGGTATATTTTTTATAATTTTCAAAATAAAATAAATAAAATTATATATGAAAAAATAATGATGCAATGTTTACCTCATTAATGAATGATTGAAATAAATAAGATAATAATCATTACAAAAATATCCCAAACTAGTACAATTATTATTGACTAATTTTATTTCTGAAAATATTATTCTTATATTCTAATTTATTAAAGTTTTGATAATTATAAAATAAAAATCATTATATAATAAAATAATATTTTCAAATATTCCTAAAGAGCCCCTCCTCCCCCATAGAAAAATCCCTCGCCTCAAACCCATTACTCACACCTCTCAAGCCCCTTGGCTCATCAAAACTCAGCTAAAATAATCCCTCAAAATCCCTCTATTCTACATATATGCCTTACCTTAGTCATAAGGTAATTCATGAAATTGTTTTGGTTCAAACCAAATGGAGTTTCCCGATTTAAAGTCAAGGTCTTCTCTTAAGTTATTTTCTTTTATATTACTTCTCCAACCCTATCAAATATTTTATTCATTTCCTTTATAAAAAATATAGTATCCTCAATATACTAGGTGGTTTATATGATAAGTATAGGAACTACACATACACACACCTCCATCTAATGGGTAAAGAACATACTGTTTCTGTGGACGGTGAACTACTACCTCACGAAACGATGATTGTTCAATCTTCTCTTACCACATATTATGGTGGAAATTAATATGGAACATTATTTACATGTGATATATATTATTTTTATATTTTATCTATAATTATGTATTTTTCATTTATATCATACCTTTATGGTTTCCATAATGGATGAATACCAAAATTTAATTTGAGGAAGTTAGGACTACCACCCCCTCAAAGTGATATGACTCACTCATGCCATACGTGGAACATATAAATGATGAAGTTAATTAAATTTCATAACATTAATATTATAAGTGAATTATAATATATATATTTGTTTTTATTTTTTTGTCCTTTAAATATAAAATATAAATGAAAGTAGCGGTCATGCGTACGTACAACTTACAGTCTTCATGAATAGTGTGTTTCATTTCTTAACATCAAATTATATGGAATATTATAAGTACATATACACTGGATATATATGATATATATTATCTCTATATCATTAATATCATTCTAGAGATAAATTAATTTTGACAACATGAACAACTTGTAATTAAAACAAGGTCATTTTTTTACTAAAGTTCTGATCATCGAAAACATTTCTGATATGAACTCTAACATTTAACTAGTTGTTATATGAATGAAATAACTATTATAAAATACATAATAAACATGAAAAATTGTTCTTAAGGAATTATAAATTAACTTATGTTTATTATTAAGTAATAACACGGAATATACAAGTCATGCCAAACCCAAGGTAAGCGGTTTCTTATATCACTTTTAATTCTGTGAGAATTCCATTGTTCGCCACTTATTTGATGCATGTGGTGTATTGTGTACTTCAATTATATATATATTATCATTATTAACTTTATATTTATGGTATTATGTGATTCATTTTTTTATTAACTTTTTGTCATACGACTTGATAGATTACAATGTGGTAATGGGTTTCTTATCTCACTTTTAATTCTGTGAGATTTCTATTATTCTCTAGTTATTTCTTTCATGTGGTGTATTTGTTTACTGACATTTGATATATTTATTATCACGATTATATTTATATGTTTTCTATTCTATGATGAATTTGGTGATTATTAACTTTTTTTCATACTACTTCATAGATTACAATGTGGAAAGGGGTTTTCATCTCACTTCTTATTCATGTGAGATATATGCTATATTGACCCTATTTACTATTGTATGGTGTATGTACTTCCCACGATTGTATTATTTGTGTAATCTAATTTAATTTATGGGTATTTAACTCTTTATTATATGATCATTCTTTCATGGGGTGTATGTTTCGTATGTTATGAAATTGGTAAGGGATTTTATAATTTCAATTTCCACTCATTAGGTTCTATGAAAACTTCATTGATTATTTTACTCCAAGAGTATGTATTATATCACTATTTATTTACTTATGTAGTAATTTCCACTCCCTATTGTTTTTATATAATTTTTATACACATAATCACTCCATTCATAAATTCTCAAGACATCAATGTAAACATGATAAGAGCAATCTTAACTCAATTTCCATTAATTGAGTTAAACATACAAATCATTGGTGATGTTTTTACAAGAATATGATTGAATTTCCTCTGATTGATTTACACTGAATATAAAAATATATTGAGTGTATTTATATTTTTCACACACAATTATGTCATTGATTTATCCTTAATCTAAGGATACAGTCTTCGTAAGGGATTTCATCTCAATTTAAATTCCTTTGACAATTCTTTGTTGTTATGTACAAATTCACTATTATATGGTGTATACACTATAATTTGACAAAGTATATCATGAATAAATTTGTTATCATGATATTATAGTGTCTTTATTACCTCAATTATTTGTATTCAAGAATCTCTTACTTGGTCTGGAACTCTAACTAAAATATCAATTTAAATATTTTAATGATTTAATCTTCTAAATCATTCTCATTATTGTACATGTTTTAAAAATGGTTTTAAAGATTTATTTATATGGAAATTAATGTTTTAGAATTAAAATTCCTTTTAATGTTTCAATTATGTTTGGGATAATTTCATTCAAAAATCTATTTTAAAATTCATCCTAATATATAGTGAGACTTATAAATGTTTTCAAGAAAAAGGGGATATTTATCTCAAATAGTTTTACTGATAGTTTTAATCTATTTCAATACCCTTAATTATTCATAATGGAGGTTCATTTATAATAATACAATCATTTATATTGTATTTAATGAGTTATGTTTTACTGTGGATGTGTTAATTTTATACAATTAAATGTTTATGGTTAAAGTATTGACATTTCTTATTCTAGTTTTAATATGAATGTTTATATTATGTATCACCCTTTTCATATGAGGAATACATTGGACTTAGAATGTGATGGGTGGAGGTTTCTATAACTCCTCGATGCATCGGTTGGTCTCATGAGACATACTAGTGTCCTAGAACAAGGCCATGACAAAATATTATTTGTAGTCTTGTCCTGAGGCCTTCACTGTGGGGTTTTTATGTCTGGAATTACGCATTCCATGATTCTGAAATTAGTTATTGATATTACATGTGATTACTCGACTATTAGAATATCCATGTGATAAATTAAATAGAATTATATGATTTAAATTTTCCATATTGTGCTGATGTTTAAGTTCAAAAGTCATTGTTTTTAGTTATATACATTTCCTTAAATGTTTTTGATTATTTATGAATGTTTCTGCTATATTGTTATCCTTTCTAAGCATCTGATCTCACCCCTTTCTATATTTTATTTTTTCTAATATGTGAAGATGTATATTATGATTGAAATTTAGGGATAGGCTAAGGGATATGACTGTGATTCAAAGGGGGAACAATGTTGTTTTTTTTCATTTCATAATGTAATGTAAAACTAATGTATTTATCTAGTACCTCCAAGTGTTCTAAACTAATCAGTCATTCGAGACATGATCTATTGTGATCATCCCAATGTTATGTAATAATGGACCAACACTTGGTAACTAGGGTCAGGGCGTTACAGTTGGTATCAAGGGAAGCTCACTATATACCTTGGAAGCTATATATAGAAAAACCCTAATAAGAAAACACTACCCTAAGATTTAATTGAGGATTAGTATAGAATAACACTCAAATATTTTGGTAATGTAAATATTATGTTGGTTTTCCAAAAAATACATCATATTCTGGATATGAGAAGGTATAGGTGGATCTGTCACATATGTACCTAGTAGTGAAAACTTCGACAATGAGTTTTGGGCTTGACCCAGGGTATCCTGGTACATGACAATGGGCCTTGCTTCACTCTAAGTTATGACACTCTCAGGAGATATGCTTAGGATAATTCAAATTTTCTTTACCAACCAATTTGATGGATTTTAATATAAGATGAGAATAAATAACCTTGGTTAATACTAAAGTGTTTTTGATTGAAAATAAGGTTTTATGATATTCTGTAATTGATTTAATGACTCACACTATGCTTTCTTGTGTTAATCATTAGCTGGACTCCGAGGAAGTCATAGTAACATTGAACATGATCTATAAGGTGGGCACGAAGATGGAAATGAGGAACTAAATGGATTGTTGATAGGGGTAAAATATATCATGATCCTACCGAAGTAGGATTCCAAAAAAATGATCAAAAATATGTTTACATTAACCAACTCCAACACTCAACAACGAAGATAAGGTATGTGAATGATAATAGATATAGCGGTGGAAACTATGGAGAAAATAATGCTCAATTTCGATCATGACAGAAATATGGATGGAAACACCCAAAAAAATGTCTCAGTAGGAAAAATAAATGTTTTATGTGTGTGAAAGAATGACATAAAGTAAATAATTTCTGAGGAAAAATTAATAGTATTATGAAAGAAAAAAAATGATCTTAAGAATCTAATTATAGTCATTTTTCATAAATATAAGTGACCGTGGCATTACTCGGGTCAATTCCCTATTCTATAGGGTAACCTCTAGGTCATGGAAGAACCAATGTGGAAATAAATAGATGGCTAAAAGTTTTAAGTTATTAATTATATTTTATTATTGGATTACATTAAAAGACTATTCTCTTGAATGTGTAACCATGGAGATTGTTATGTGAAAATGCTATTTGTGGAATAATTATATTTTCATTTATGGATATAGTTATGATGAACCATTTGTGTTTATAAGATCCTTGAATTTATAGAAATTACATGTTATTAAATTTTGGGATGAAAATGGGAGGTACAAGATAACATTTGTGGTTAAATTATGTTCTTGTAATTTTGGAGAATTTATCTCATTTTGTTAATGTTATAAAATATAGTTTTTGAAAAATGAAAACATCCAGACTGTGTGACAACCCATCGCATTGGAAAGAGATTAGTGAATCGAACCCACAACCAAAGAGCGATTGAAATTTATCGCCTACCACGAGACTATGTGAAGTCCCTAGTTAGTATGACTAATTCTTTTTTGTTAAATGATTTTATTGATCAATATTAAGTTTATTTGGGATATTATGATGTATCAAATGGATTTCCTTAGTATAAGAAAATGCTTTTTTAATTAATTGATAAATGTTATTTTGGATTATGTATTCTCAGTTGATAACATTATATACCTAAGGAAAATTGAATACTATGGAATTTAATTTGAGGTGTAATGGTGGATTTTTTTGGAAGAATCATTCTTTTTTTATAATGATTTATGATGTTAATGGAAATGATTAACCTGTCATAGAAAATTTTTGATTTGGTGAATTACACTTCTTTATGAGTCATTAAGAGTAGATGATTTTATTTACAGTTAAATGATACGATTTACTATTGCAGACAATATGACTAAATTTTTCGGAGTTGTGGGTTTCAATCATAGTTTGGATTATATTGAATGATTTATGGACAATTGTTTATTGAATGTTCTTTATTGAAATTTGGGTATGGTTTAATCAATTTTGAAATTTAAGATTAGTATTTCTTTCTATAAAGGATTATCCATTTTGGTGTTCATCTAATTTTTTACAACCCATTTGGTCGTCATTAATCACTAAAAGACAAGGTAAATATTTTTTCCATCCTTTGTGGATTATGGGATTCTCTAAAAGTTGATTCTAGCACATCAGGTGTGAACAAGTCATCTCAAATACTCATTGTTTAGAGAAAATATGGTTTAGTGGTAGATATTTATTAAAGGATAAAACTTTACTTTCAAATTAAGTATATCTATTGATGTTTCTAGTCAATGTCCTAAATTAATTCAACATCTTTATGATATAGAACTTAAAACAAAAAAAGTTTTCCTTTTACTTTTCCAACTGGGAAACAAATGGCCGTTTAACCCATCACAAGTTTGTGGTTTTCTTGTTGTTAACTTTATCCTCATCATGTTTTCTATCACTTTGAATCAGAACATGAAACTTAGTATATCTTCCATATCCATGTTTTCCTACATGGAATCCTATAATGTTTTATATTTGGTGACCTTTGTACTTATGTTTCTTTATTTTAATGTGATAGTTTTATCGGCTCTTTTACTGATGGGGGACGTTAAATGAAGTTCCCAAGCCCAATTTTATAACTGTGAGGACACAATTTCCAAAAGGAGGGAAGATTGTAACTCCCCAATCTTCCACGATACGCTTCTCTTTGAATAATACGATAGTGTGAAATGTACACAACACCGAGTTCGATCAAACCAAGACCTATCAGAATAGCTATTTAGAAAGAAATTATGAATATTAATAGCCATATTCTAAATTTTATATATATTCCAAATAATTTTAACATTCATCTTTTGTGTTTCTTACACATAATAAAAGAACAAATTCAATTTTTTAGATAAAAGATGTATTTCTCCAAAAAAAAATTAGTTTTTCTGCCTTTTAATGGGGATCCCTTTCTAAATCCAATATTTACACTTTTATAGGTTATATATAACAAAATAAAATTCTTCTTTAGAACAGGGACATAAAAATTTACTTTGGGTAAATTTTTGGTAATTTTCTGATAAAATTCATATTTTTATGAACACTGAAAAAAAAACTATATTTTAATTCAAAACACCATTTTAATTTAATTTATTTATATGGTCATATTATGTTTTAATTTGTTTTTAATGTGTAATTATATTATATTTTAACCATTTAATTCAATTTTGGTCATTGTAAGTAATTTCACATCGAAATTGGATCTAAACAAGTGTCAATAATTGGATAGTTATTATTTCTTAAAAACGTGCCTTTTGTTTTAATAAAAGGAATTAATTTTATTTGAATTTTTACATAATATATGTTTTGAATTTTGTAAAATAGACATCATTATTGAATTCTTAATATCAAATATATCTTGGGCAGAATTTTTAGTATTTCTATGAAAAATTTTAATTTTTCAATGAATAATGAAAGCACTAAGTATTATTTATTAAATAGACTTTTTCATTTAAATAAAATTTTACCACTTCGGTAAATTTAATTTCAAAAATCTGGCATACATGGTGGTTATTAGTATGTAAATTTTTGTTCAGTAAGATGAAAATATTTTTTGTGAATAGTAACTTTAGACTTTTATTTACCGCGATTAAAGGTAAATAGGGTAATTCAAGGTAAAAATAATATTATAATAATATTAAATTACCCTAAAAAGTTTCATAATCATATTATTTGATACATTTCCGACCACGTGCATCCTTGGTACAATTTTGGGACCCCATCGAGCCACATAAGAGTGATAATGACACTTTATATAAATTAATTTAATGTATTGACAAAAATGACATTAACATATAACTTTTAGTAAATAAATTATTACATTGGGTTATATATGTTATATCTTCGACTATAAATATTCATTTGAATGCTAAAAATATTTTCTAAATTTTTTTTTTAATATTTAAGACATCAAATAAATAAATTTATATATGACACAATAATGATGTAGTGTTTACCTCATTAATGAATGACTTAAATAATTTAAATTATAATGATTAAAAAAATCTAAAACCTATCTAATTCTCATTGGATGATTTTATTTCGAACAATAGTCCTCTTTTCATAGAATTTAATAATTTTTGGACATTTATAAATCTAGAAATTATTATATAATAAAATAATACATTCAAACCTTCCTAAAGAACTCTGCATCCCGCATATAAAAATCCATCTCCTCTAACCAAATACTCACACTTCTCATGATCCTTGGACCATCCATGATCTTCCAAAATATGCTCGGAAGATCCCTCTCTTCCACTTATAATATTTACCTTAGGTAGAAGGCACTTCAATAAATTGTTTTGGTTCAAACCAAAAAGAGTTACCTGATTTAAAGGTAACGTCTTTTCTTTTCTTTTTTCTTTTATTTTACTTCTCCAACCCATAATCACTTTTATTACTCTACTTTATAACAACACGAGTATTATTCATATATTATTTAGTTTATATGAGAAATATTCTAACTACACTTACACACCCCTTCATCTAATGGGTAAAGAACATACTGTTTTTTTGGACAACGAACTACTGCCTCACAAAATGATGATTGTTCAATTTTCTCCTACCACCTCTTATGGTGGCCATTAAGATGGAACTATATTTAAATGTGATATATATTATATTTATATTGTCTATATACATTTTTATTTTTATTTATGTCATACCTTTATGGTTTCCAGAATGAGTAAATATAATAATTTAATTTGAGGAAGTGCGGACTACCGCCCACTCAAAGTGATATGACTCGTTCATACCATACGTGGAATGTATAAATGATGGATTTAATTAAATTTAATAACATAGATATTATAATTGAATTATAATATACAAATTTATTATTATGTTTTCATTCCATTAAATATTAAATAGAAATGAATGTATCGTTAATGAGTATGTACAACTTTCCGTCTCAACGAACGGTGTGTTTCATTTTATAACACCAAATGATATGAAATATTATAAGTACATATACACTATATGTATATGATATATATGATATCTATATCATGAATATAATTCTGGAGATTTTGTAATTTTGACCACGTGGAAAATTTGTAATTATAACAAGTTCAGTTTTTTACTAATGTTCCGAACATAGACAAAATGTCTGATATGAACTCAAACAATTAACTAATTGTTATAGAAAGTTAATAAGTGGTATAAAAAGAATAATAAACATGAAAAAATGTTCTTATTGAAGTATAAATAAAATTATGTTTATTTTTCAGGAATAACACTGTACATACAAGTCATGTCGGTGACGAGGTAAGGGGTTTCTTATCTCACTTTTAATTCTGTGAGATTTCCATTGTTCACCACTTATTTATTTCATATTTTGTATTGTGTACTAAAATTTGATATTTATTGTCATTATTATCTTAATATTCAGGGTTTTCTATAATTCATTTTGTAGTTATTAAATTTTGGTCATACGACTCGATTGATTACAACGTGGTAAGGGGTTTCATATGTAACATTTAATTCTGTGAGATTTATATTATTCGCCAATTATTTCATGCATGTGGATTATTTTTTACTACCATTTGATAGATATTATAATAATTATCTTTATATTAATTTAATTTTTTGAATCATTTTGTGGTTATTAACTTTTGGTCATACGAATCAACTGATTACTTTGTGGTTAGGCATTTTCATCAAGCATCTTATTCACATGAGATTCATTCTATATTGACACTCTTTCCTCTTGTGTGGTGTATGTACTACCCATGATTTTATTCATTATGTAATATTATTTAATTTATGGGTGTTTACATCTTTATTTTATGATCCTTATTTCAAGGTGTGTATGTTTCTTAACTTTCCAAATTGTTAAGGGAATTTCTAATTTCAATTTCCACTCATTGTGTTCTACACAAACATCATCGATTATTTTACTAAAAGATTATGTGTGTTATCACTATTTATTTACTTATATAGTAATTTCCACTCCCCATTATGTAGATATAATATCAATACACATAATGACTTTATTGATAAATTCATAAGTAATCGATCTGAACATGATAAGGGCAATATTAACTCAAATTCTATTCATTGAGTTAAACATTCAAGTCATTAGTATTGTTTTTACAAGGATATGTATGAATGTCCTCAAATTGATTTACACTGAATATCCAAACATATTGACTATATTTAAATTTTTTACACATGATTATTTCATTGATTTGTCCTTAATCTAAGGATACAGTCTTTATAAGGGATTTCATCTCAATTTACATTCCATTGATACTTCTTTATTGTAATGTGACAATTCATGTTTATTTTGTGTATATAATATCTTTTGACATAGTATATCATGAGCCCATTTATTGACATGATATTATAGTGTTTTGATTACCTCAATTATTTGTATTCAATCATCTCTCAGTTGGTTAGAAACTCTAAATAAAATATCATTTTAAACATTTTAATGATTTAATATTCTAAATCATTTTCATTGTACATGAGCCTTAACACAGTTGTTAAGGGCATAGTAAGTGAATTCGGGACACCCATGATCAAATAAAGGTAGATACATTATTTTACGGTACTGTAGCAGTACTGTAGAAGTACATTAGTAGTTACTATCGCAGTATTGTAGCAGGCACTGTAGCGGGATGTGTGTAGTACTGTTGTAGGTACTGTAGAAGAAACAATTGTAGGTACTGTTCAGCACTGTAGCAGTCGAGAATATGCCCCCGTTTGGGCCTTAGGGACAGAAATTTGGTCCTCGAGTTCTTTAAGTCCTTTTGGCCACCCAGGCCTTCGGGTCTGTAAGGTCTTCGGGCCTCCTAAAGGCTTTCGGGCCACCTTAAGTGAAAATTCAAACCATACGACCTACGAGGAACAAGCTCTACAAGGAGAATGAGCAAGGAACATTCACCACAATAGAAGCTAAACAGATTGCATGTATGAGAGGGTATGGCACCTGCCATCAGGACAAGCCTGTGCATTCACAAAATGCCTAGGCGAACAACTATGCAATGGTGGAGAGCTGATTTCACGATGAAGATGTCAGGGTGGAGCAGTTCCAAGTAGTTAGACTGGGTTGTAGCCTACTAGAAAATGAATTCCTATAAGGCCTATGACCCATGTAATACTTACTCTTACATGCCTTGTAAGGGTTCCACCTCACCACGTAAATGGTGGATTATCAAAATCAATAAAAAATAAAGGCCTTTGTTCCATTAGAGACAAAATCATTTTAATTATTATCTATGGTTTAAAATGGTTTTAAGGAATTATTTTTATGTACATGAAAGTTTTAGAATTAAAATTCCTTTTAAAAGTTTCAAAGTGGTTTGGGAAACTTTGATTCAAAACCTATTCTAAAATTATTCTTGATAAATATTGATACTTTTAAATGTTTTCATGAAAAAGTGGATATTTATATCAAATAGTTTTACTGATTATTTTCATTTATGTCATTATCCTTCATTATTATTAGGTAAGGTTGATTTATTATAATAAAATATTTCATATTGTATTGAATTTATTATTTTTTAATGTTGATGTGTTTTTTAATACCATTCATCATTTGTGGTTAAAGTATTGACATTTCGTAAGCTAGTTTTAATATGAATGTTTAGATTATGTTTCACCCTTTTCATATGAGGAATGCACTGGACATAGTAACTAATGGGTGGAGCCCACTATAGCTTCTTGATGAATCTATAGGTCTCATTTGACAAACTAGTGTCTTGGCACAAGGCCCTGAGAAAATCTTATTTTTATTCATGGCACAAGGCCTTGAATATGTGGTTATGTTGTCTGGAATGATGTATTCCATCTTTATGAAATTAGCTATTGAAATGATATGTGATTATTTTACTATTAGAATATCCATGTGAATAAGAAAATGAAATTATTTGATTTATATTTTATATATTAGGATGAAGATTGAGTTTAAAAGGGTTGTGTTTTAGTCTTATACATTTCCTTAAATGATTATTATTATTTATGAAAGTGTCCCCTATATTGTTTTCCTTACTGAGCATCTGACCTCGCTCCTTTTTTGTGTTTTATTTTTCCATGGATGTGAATAATTATATTATGATTCAGCTATAGGGATAGGCTAAGGGATTTGATTGTGTTCAAAGAGGGAACTATATTGTTGTTTTTTATTTCATAATGTAATTTAAAACTTATGTATGTATCAAGTACCTCCAAGGATACTAAACTAATTGGTCTTTTGAGAAATGATCTATTGTGATCATGGAAATGTTATGAAATATTGCACCAAATCTAGGTAACTAGGTTTGGGGCATTACATCACATCACCCACAACTCAAGCATGAGGCAGAAATTCATTTATTTCGCATTTTTTCACAAATTATTGTATTTAACTTTTCACCAAATAATATAGTATTTTAAAAAAATACCAACAATTCACTGTAACAATTTTTTTGACATGTATAATTACAAAATGAATTCAATTTTTTTTTAAAAAAATTATAAATAAGATTGTTTTTATTTTTATATAAATTCTTAATTTATTCGACAAATTAAAATATTAAAACTATGACATATTTTATATCACCTTGGAAAATTAATCAATATCCCATTATCTTATAACCTTAACAAAATAAACTAATTATATTGGTAATATTCGTAATGATCATATTAATATTCATATGTATTATTACTATTCCCCAATTAACAAGTTGGTTCTATCAGACTCCAAAAAAATCTCTGATCTGAACCATAGATGGCCATTTTACGAAATTCAAACCATAGAATTTCCAAAATTATGCTAAAATCCGAGTTTATAAAATCTCTTTTAAACAATGTGTCTTTATGTAGATAAGTAGTGTTTATTGAATTTCAATTTCTTTATAAAACCATGGGGTGTTTTGATAAGAACATAAACATAATACTTGGAACTAATACACTTTAAATGAAAAATCATAATCATAAGTCATGTAATAAATATTGGTTGTTAATAATATAAAAAACTTACAAAAACATGATCCATGACAAAATATCCTTGGAATAAAACATGGAATATTAAAAAAAACATATGAATAGATATAATTTCAATAAAATTCAAGGATCCTTACCAATACTATCATAGTGGAATGGGTTTAATCCCCAAAACATTGTAGTAGTCATGATTCACTCCTAAGACTATTATGGTGGATAGAGTTACATACTAAACTTGGATCACACCCTATTATAGTTCATTAAATCCAATGAGTTATAAATAATTACCCAAAGCATTGGAGGGATATATAGGCCCTACTCATCATACAATGAAAACTATACATATATTTCTCCCAAGAATATATATCATTCATAATATTATAAACCATAAAAATAAATTAATTTCATAAACATTTAATCATAACATAACCATTGAAAAAAATTAGTTTCTTAAATATCATTCCTTTATAAATATACATTACCTAAATTTTGAATAAGGAAAGTATCATTGAATCATAAACATAGTAAATAATACCTAACAAAAAATAATGTTACCTTATAAGGAAAATAATTTTCATTGATCACATGAAATCATTGTTGAAAAATAAAATTTCCAGTTTTTAAAATATATTTTTAATGAGATGAAAATTTAAAAAAGATATAATTTTCAGCGATAATTACCTTGTATGAATTTAAATAAAGAGTAATTGAATTAAGGAATCTAAATTTTAGGAAAATACACTCATTCCATATAATATTAACGAACATTCCATTGGTATTTGGTTAGAAATGTCACAATGTACTTTGTTTTGAAAAAAACAAAAAAAATGACTTATTCAAATGATAGACTAGTGTGCAAATGAATATAAATTTTATAGAATAATTGTACATTTGTTTTTGGAAAAATAATAAAAAAACAAGGATGTGTGAGGGAAATATTCCTCAACATAAACAAACACATTAAAATCTTGAATAAAAATGAGATTGTGAAATAAAACCTTACAAATATCATATCATTGAATTGAGAATTAAAATTATGAATTGATTATGTGTATTACCTATAAATCAACATAAAAAAATAAAATAATGAATAATATTATAAATATTAGTTTCCACATAATCATATAATGACATAATTAATGAGATAATAATTTAACCTAATTAATAGAAATTTTGTTAAAAATTCTGTTACATAAAGCTTGGAGATTCATTATTCATGTAGAAAACCTCATGTATAATAAATATAGATTTATTATAAATTTATTTCATAACCATATATTTATCATACCTTTTATTATTTACTTATAACAACTTTTCATATGTTCAGTAATAATTTTTTTATTAAAATCATTATTCTGTGTGATGAAATCTTCTCTTCAAGCATGTTTCATTTTAGTAGTGAAAATCCTTATAAATTTATCATTGTCTCATAATTTCCAGAAATTTAATAATGTTTTAAAAATTTTTTATATTCATTATATACTTATTTATAATTATTCATAAAGAGTAGGGATTGAAAATTTAATTACACTGTTCATGTAGATTGTAGGTCATACGTACGCATGAATGTTGTTAACATTTTTCTTCTAATAAAATGAAAGAAGGGTAAAAATAATACAATTTTAAAGAATAATTTTTTTTATATGATATATTTTCATAAAAATAATCTTTATTACCATTCAAGATAAATATATGTGAATAAAATCACATTGCATTATGGAGATGGTATTCAATATGTACGCACAAGTGATGTTATTGTTTCTCAAAATATTAGATGATTATATGGTAGAAAAAATATTACCATTCCAAAAGTATAACTATTTCATATATATGTATATAATATAATCATTAATTCCATAATAATTTGCACATATATAATATGGTGATTAAAAATAAATAGGTTTGATATGTGGAGAAGGTAAGACTTATGTACCGTTGAACAACATATTTAATTCGTGTTTGATTGGAAAAGGGGTACATAATGGTATTTTAATAATCATAATATCATTTCAGAATATTTATTGTAATTATGATATTATTTTCTTTCAAAAATATTATATTTGTATGAGGTAAGGAAGTGTAGAAAAATAAATTCATTACTTTGAGTGATTACATCTTCTTTGAAACATCTCTTTCGGTTCACCTCTAAATGGATGTAGGGTTGGTATTTTCAGATGTAAAAAAACTCTAGAAGGTTTCTAGGTAAGTTTATAAGAGAAATTATATGGTTATATTAATGACAGAAGGATCAAGGTGACATGAAAACGTTATGGATGAGATTCCCTTATATAATTTTTGTGAGGGGTACTTTTGAAATTTCAAAAAATTATATTTTTAGTAAATTACATCTCTAAAAAACACATTAAAACGGAATTAATTCTAATATAATATAATATAAATTTGTAATATCAACACAAAATTTATTTTAGATATGTTTTTTTGTAATTTTAAACTTTATCATTTGGATTAACTCTTAGTAAACCAATTATAATTTTCATTACACGTACAAATTTTCATTATATTAAAAGTTTATATTTCATAGAAATAGAGTGTAAATTATTCTTAAATGTTAAATTTAATAAATTTTTACCCTATAATATTCATTTATTATTTTTCAAATATTTGTTTTCCATTTTTTTATAATTTTATAAAATAATAATTTGATAAATTACCATAAATGGAAATTTTTAGAGTATTCATTTACTATGACTTCAATTACATATAGAAAGATTTAAAATTATAATATAGTGATTTAAATACACTCAAATATATCGTATTTATATTTTAAAATCATTATAATCATTAACTAATTCAAATTAGTCCAAAATTATTATTTTAAACTTAATTTATCTTATTTTTATATTAATTAAATCAATATTGTATAATAGTTTCACCAGAAGTTATGGTAATTATATAATATAAAAAAATTAAAATAAATTTATATAATGAAAATAATTAAATTAATATATAAATATACATTTTTCATTCATATCTTCAATTTTTCCCTATGTAGACAGATAAATGATATTAAATACAAAGAGAGTGATATTTTTTAACTTTCTTTTATTTAAATAAAACATAAGCCATATTTATGTAAATGAGTTCTTTATGCTAATGAAATTATAGGATAATGTGATTAATATCAAATAAAATACATTTATTAATTTGTTTTTACAGTTTTAGGTCATGGTTATACAATTATCATTTTGTTTTAACCGTTGTTTTAATATATTTATCTCTTACCGTGACAAAAATAATTTTTACACATCGACGGCTCATATAGTAACTATAAAATGTAAAACATCCCATAAATGGAAAATTTGTGTTATATGATACCTTTTAAAAATAATAATGCATAATTTATTATTTTTAATAATTTTTTATCATTTACTAAAACATTATTTTTTATTAAATATTCATAATGTCAATTTTCTAAACTTATCATCAATTAGAATTTAGTAATATCAAGAAAATCCATTTTCTTAAACCAAATATTTGATAATATCCATAAATAATAAAGTAAATTTATAAAATTCATTTATGTTATTAATTTTATCATATTTTATTTATTTTCATGTTTTCAATATCATTTATTTGATATTTTAATTAAAATAATAATAACTACATCAGTGACGTGTGATTATTTAAGGTCTTATATTTTTACTAAGATTTATAATTATATTTACATTATATATATATATAATTTATATTAAAAATTACTATTTATATCTAATGATATGTATTGGTTGAACCTATATTAAAAATGTCATAGTTACTAAAAATATATGTATAACATCATCAACATTTCATTAGAAAAAATATTATAAATGTTATAATGTTATCTGAGTGGTTCTAAATGAAAAAAAAAATTTAAAACCTGGAATATAATTATCGATTAAAACATGAAAAATAAAATTTTTGCAATTTTAAGAGCCATTTTTAGGTCCTTATCTTTTTATTTTTTACTCTTAATTATACAATTTAGCATTTAGCATGGTAAAAAAGATTATCAAGATTAATATTAATATTTACCAAAAAATGTTCTAATTTACTAAATTTGGACATTATTAATCCATATATAAAATTCATAGTTAAAATTTTGAACAAATAATTGTTACTTACTTTAATTTAATATTAAACTAGCAAAACGCAACAGAAAAATGCTTTTCCAGAAAAATGTCCTTTTGGAATATAAAATGTTTTTATATGAAATTAAAGTATAAAATCCATTTTAAAGACCATAATTTTAATATTTTAAATCAATTAGAACTAATTAAACATTAAAAATAAATCAAAATATAATTTTTTGATGTATGTACTTGATGAATATAATAAAAATGTTATTTTCACTATTTATTGGAAATAAAATCTTTTTAGAAAACTATCTAAACTTTATTATAAGAAAATTTTGATATGATGATTTCAAAATTAATGTTAATTTTTTTAAATAAAAGTTATAATATCTATAAAAATTATTTATTTTTTTATTTTTTTTATGTAAAATGAAAAAATTCATTTCTGAAAATAAAAATTTGTGTTTGATGAATAAAAAGACTTTATTAAAAATATATTACTTTTTAAAAATATTTAATTAATATAATATCAATGAGTTTTCCCATCATATATTTCATAAATCTATTTATACAATTCATTTCATCCAATTTAGCAGATATTTTATTATATTCACGTAATAATATTTCTTTTTTTGTATAATACTAGTTTTGTGTGTCTCATAAACATTAGAAAAATGTATTTCCTTCCAAAATCATGTGTATTATTGTAAATACCTATGAAATTCCATTGAAAGAACTAAAATATGAGGATACAACAACTATAGAATACTATGAACTTAATTATAATGTTATGAATTTTATCATTGTTAGATTAATGACCATATGATTTTAATATGGTGTCTAAATTTCTAATATCTTATAAGGTGTGAACAATAATTTCAGTTTCTTATAAAGTAATAAATAATGTGTGGGATCTCAAATATAATATTTCCAAACTATTTTTTGAATGTTTTATAATGATGGATAGTGATAGTATCACACAGTTGAATAGAATAATTATAGATATTGTGAATAATGTTTCTACCATAGGTTTACCTATTATTGAACTATATTATTATTAGAATGTTCTCAGAACACTACCACCATGGTGGTGTCTAATTGTATATGGTATTAGAAAAATAAGTGTGGTTAAAAGTTTCAATATAAAATGAATTATTGAATCTTTAATGATGTTTGAGGAAGAGATAAACGATGAAGCTGGAGAACATTGGTTATTTTAGTATGAAAATGATACATTAAAACACTAAATATCAATGTATAGAAATGAGTGTAAATATATTCAAATAGTTGGGTCATCTAATTGAAATTATTTATGTATTTTTGATTCAAATAGTGATATTATTCACATTTCTAAAAAAATAAAGAAGTTCTATAAATACAGAATATTTTATTAAGAAACCTTAAAAAAATTATCATTGGAAGTCATTGGATTTTAGATTTTTTGAATGAAATATGTGTAGACATATCATTCCTAAAAATCCATAGCTTCAAGATGATAAGAATTCATAAAATAATTACATCAAAAAAATTAGTTAGAAGAAGGCATTTAAGAATTACATGAAGGAAACATATAGTTATTATATGAAATCCTGTGATGTTTCATCATCAAAATATGAATCTTGGTATTTTAATCAGAAATCCAACATGTTTTTTATGGCACAAACTGATGAGTAATATTATTTTGACTATTCCAAAATGAAAATAAACAAAAAAAATGGAAATTGATCATTCGATAAACTAGATGAATATTATTCCATGTTAGAATCCAAATATGAATCATTAAAAATGAAAAAATCTCATAAAAATACCAATAGTAAAATTATTAAAGAAAAATATTACTTAACAAAACAAATTATCAATATAAAAACCCACCGGGAAGATTATTTTACATAATATATTGAACATTGGAATAAAATTTAAAATTTACTAAAAGAAGTTCATGATTTCATAGTTACTGGTACTGTTTGTAAAAATGTGAAAATTATTTAAATCAAAATCATGATAGTAATAAAAGTCGTGAAAATAGATTTTAAACAGTAATATGTGGTGAAAACCCAACGTTTTATAAAAATATTTTGTACCTACTTCAAACAATACAAATATTACAAAAATTACCTTTTCTCATTTGGATGGGCTAAGACACATTGAAAATGATTTTATTTTGAAAAACCATTAGCTTCTCATATATAATAATTATTTTTTTCTAGAAATAGTTTCCAAAATGTAGTGATAATGGTTTTGGATATCCTAATCTAATTTGGGTTCTTAAATCCTTATTTTCAAACCTTGTAGGACCCATGAAAATATGGGTACCAAAAAAAATTCTAGTTTTATTTTTATTAATAGATACAAAGGTGTGAGAGTACCAATAAAATATGGCATACCGATAGTGTATTATTAAGGAATACTAGTAGAGATTTTACTATTTTTCAGTCCTTATAGAAGATAGATAGAGGTCTTGTGACTTTTGGTGAAAGTTCTAATGTAAAGATTATGGGAGTTTAATCTATTGGAAATCTTACCTCTATAATATGTGAATTATTTAAAGAAAAACATGATATGTATCTCTCAAAATATTGATTAATTTTTTCTATTGATTTTTCAAATAATTAATGGTTGGTTTCTAAATTTAAAATACATAAGTTTAAATCAAATTGAACAGATAATGTATATATAATAGATCTTAATTCTTTGAATAGGCAAAATGTGCACTTCTTAAATGTTGAAACAAGTAAATCATGGATATGGAATATAAGTTTGGGAAATTTTAATGTGTCTTATTTGAGGAAAATTTCCAAAATAAATTTGGTTTCATATTTAACATAACATGAATTCAATAAAGACATTCTATTTGATACATGACAAATGGAACGCAAAAAATTTCATCTTTTGACCCAAATAAATTGGTTTACACTTCTGTACCCAAAGAACAAATTCATAGGGATTTTTTGGTTCTTATAGGGTTGTAAGACTAAGATGAAAACATATTGTTTAGTATTTAGTTAATGATTACTCAATAGTCACCTTTGTTTTTATTAATTGTTATAAGTGATGCATTTCCAATTTTTTTTTAATTTGCTCAAAATGTAAATATTCCAAAATTAGTTCTTTATGAATTTTACATGGATGAGAATTTTAAAAACATGTGTTCAATGCCTATTGTTCAACACATGGTATTATGAATACCTTACCATTATCCAGGACATATCAATAGAATGTTGTTGTTGAAATGTGGAATAAGACATTGCAAGAAATTTCTAGGGGTATGTTATGTGAATAGCACATAACCACTAGTTTTTTGGTTGATGCTATAAATAAATCGTGTCTTGTCATAAATAGATTACATATTATAATTTTTTTACTGAAAAAATCTAATGAGATATGGAATTATATAAAGGAAAAATGTTGGATACATTGATGTTTTTTTATTTAAGTATTATATTCTAAAAACAATGGATAATCTCTGTATGTTTGGTCCAAAAGAACATGAAGGAATCTTTCTAGGCTAATATACTTCATCAAAAACATATATAGTTTTCATTAAATGATAAAATATTATTGAAGATCAACTTATTTGAAATTTTATAAAAGTGATCATTTTGATTGAAAAAGTATCTTGAATTGGTGAACTAAGTGATTCTTATGATAAACAAATATTGGAAAAATTTTTTTATGAAAACAACAAAGATGAATTAGATCGTTATTTTACAAAACTAAATCATGAATGATTGAATTATAATATACCTAAAAGTATGTTCCCTAGGAATCTAATAACCCTTTGGAACCACCTAATAAAAACTAGTATTATAATTTTAGATAAAATAAATAGAACTTAAAGGAGTGTATGAAATATTGTAGTGTTTTCTACCAATTATCATATCTTTAACCCATTTCTATAAAATATGTTTTGTAGACTAATGTTAGGTTGTATCTCTGTGAGAGGAATTAAACCAGTTCAAGGGGAACAACGTCTGATAATTTTTTGATAGACCCTATTACTATCCTTTTATTGGAAAAACTAGGTTTTTTTAATAAACATGATGATCTTTGTGAGATAACTATAAATAAGGCACAATTTGGGGATAAAGGTCATAATTTTGAAGAAGTTATAAACTATGAAGAAGAATATTCTCAAGTTTCTAGGTTGAAAGTCATTAGGATTCATTAACACTATGCGCCTTATTTTACATTTAAATTATATGAGATGGATATAAAATATTATTTCCTAATTGGGATTCTACTGTATGAAAATTTTGTCATGAAACCTACTAGTTTTGAAATTTCACATTTTTCAAATCAAATTTCAAATTATAGAAAATAACTTTATGGTCATTAAAAAGCACATATATCATGGTATAGGCATTAATGTTTTTAATTTTTTTAATAATTTTTTTATTATTTATTGAATATCCTATATTATTGAAGAAAACTTCATCTTCATATATCTTTTTTGTAAAAATATCTATCAATGATTAAATTTTTTGTTCGATAAATACAAATTTGTCTAATAAGTTCTTAAACCACATTTAAATATAATTTAAAATAAGCATGATCAGTGAGTTATATTATTTTATATGTTTTAAAATTTATAAAAAATATTTTCATAATGTTCTAAATCAATGAAAACTAATATTAGAATTACATAGAATGTTTTCACTTGGTAGTCATAAAGTACATCATACACCATTGAGTTAAAATGAAAAACATGACTTGTTTGAAGATAAAAAACATTTTATAATAATATTTATAGTGTAATGATTGGGATTTTATTTTATTTTCCTGTTACTAGACCTGAAATTGTGTTTTCAGTATGTCGTTGGGTTCATTTTCAACTTAATCAAAATGAATATCATTTAAAAGATTCCAAAAATACTCGATAATATTAAAAATTATTTTTTTACCTTTATTTTCATTTTCCAAAAACATATGATTATAATTTAATATCATATTACTGTGATAGTTCTAGTGGATGAATACTAGATTGGCAGATTAATTCTTGTACTTTACATTTTCTAGGTGAATCCCTAGTATGTATTTCTTGTAAAAGGAAACAATTAGTTTCATTACCAATTCGAGACGTAGAATATACTGTTGTTTGTAGTTGTTGAAAATTAGTGTTGTCGATAAAACAAAACATAATAGAATTTGGAAACAATTATAATCAATATTCAATTATATTTGATAATACTAGTGCTACAAAAATTTATTGCAATCCAAAAAATTCATTTAAAATTTGGAATATAAACTTTAAAAGTAATCTATTCAGAGATAACACTAAAAAAGGAGATACTTATCCTTAATTTATCTCTATAGAAAGTTAATTATAATATATTTTTACTAATACCCTTATGTGTGAATAATTTGATCATATTAAAATATAATTGGGTTTATTTTTTTAAAATAGATATATTTTTGTCAATTTAATCAGATGTAAATGACTTTATATTCTTTATTCTCATTATTAGTGTTAATTTTAAAAAATAATTTAAATTAAGAGTTATGTTATATTATTTAGTTTAAATTTTTATGATACTCTAATTTATATTATCTATTTAATAAAAACAACGAAATCGAAATTATTTTTTTTTTCAAATTTATTTATGTTATTTCATTATTAGTCAAAAGTAACCTTAAACCAAGATCAGGTACACAAGAACATTGGAATTTGGGTACGTGACCGATTAACAAATATATTGTGGACAATTTATTCATTTTCATTCATAAATCCCTTCAAATTTTAATTTCCATCTCCAAACACTCAATCCATGTTTCACAATCAATCAACCAGATTGAAATGGGAAAATAAAATCATGTTCATGACAAAATCTCAGGATCATGTCTAAAATTAATAGGAAGTGAAAGAGGTGTTATTGAGAGAGACTCCTTAGATATGGTGTGGTTGAAGGAAAATATAATTCAATTAAAAAAATCACTTGTGTTTCATGGTTGAGATTTTTTTTTGATGAGAAGAAGTTATATTTCCTTTTTTGGAAATAAGTTATTGAGTTTTATTAAGAATATCGTGGTTCATTTCAATTAAATAGTGGATTTCATCACAAATAATGTTAAATGAAATACTATAGTTGTTTATTCTATTGAAACGTCTAATCATTTTAATTTTCCCCATGAGGGGAAGTTTTATTTTTCTAAATTTCATGGTAGGACAATATTCAAAGGTCCAATAGACGTATTGATGTTTTTCTATGGAACCTTTTTTAAATAAACTAGTAAAAGGGTTTTTTGATGAATGAAAAGTCTTAAGCATGTTTGTGATAACTTGTATACCTCAACGAGTATGTGAGAAGGAGAAGGTTATTTTTCAATATAATTATTTAATTTTTCTCTTTATTAAAAACTAGAACATTATTTTTCCTTTATACATAGTGAGATTCATATATCATTATTCTATATGAAAAGGGATGTTAAACTAATAACCTAATGATAGATTAATGTATTAATTTTTAAATAATAATGATATGGATTTAATTTATGGTCATACAGTGATGTGACCAAAAATTAATACCTTATCTGTGGTTTTCATAAAGGATGGCGGATATTAGTAGGATTTTACTTCATAAAATTAAAAACATTTATTTAATAGAGTATGACTCAGGGTGATTCAGCTCAAACCTCTATGCCTTGTAATGAAACACCTTTCAAGATATATTATGTTATAGGATTATAGAATAAAGAATCAATAAGTATTGAGTCCTAGGTTATAGAAATCAATATTTCAGACAGTTAGTCGGTACAAATTCTGAAATATGTGTCTACAAAAAAATAATCTATAGGTTAAACTATTATACCTAATGGAGAAGGTCATCATGTAGACGTAGTTACTGAGAAAAATATTAATTTTTCTAAATATATGCCAACTAACTCTGGTCGTGTTATCTCTAATGTTTAGAGTAGTGTAGAGTCAGTGAATGTGTGTGGATGAAATGATCCAATTCTTCCTAGTAAACTTGTTGATATAAATAGGGAAGTTGATATTTTTATGGAACCATAAAGTAGTTCTCATACCCAATCGATACCCTCATCACCTTAAACTACTACTAATATATCTCCTTCTATTTCCTAGTATTTAGGAAGCATGGAAAATGATGTGTTTTCCAATAATGTTATGTTTGAGCTTGATAATCTATAAGTATTTTATTCTAATTTAAATGTACTGTTACTTTTTTTAAAATATTAAATCATAGAACAAAAACATTCATCTATCTCTAAGTATGACTGTAAGACATTTTTTTGGAATGGTGAATTCTCAATCATCAATTATTAAAGTCTTCAAAAAGGTCCACATGCACCTCTAGATAATTCAAGTGTAGTTTATGAGGAACATGAGGAAATTAAAACCTTGATAAGTTTATTGAAATAAGTTTTACCAGTAATGGAAGAGTTATATGATCATTATTCATTGGTTTCATCACAAAATAGTGTGTCTTCATCAATGAAATCATGTTTATCTTAGGAACTAGTTGATGAAATCATATATTTTCTAGTTGATGAAAAGGTGACTATGCTCACTCTAAATATTTTTGTGTTCAAACAATATGAATTCCTAAATATGTTACAACCATTAGATGTTAATCTAAAAAGTTTCCCATTTTTAAATATTTTTCTATTGGAGTAGATCAAATAATTTCGGATTGAGGTTCTATTTTATCTGAGATTCAGTGTCTCATAGCTTATAACTATCTATAGTGTTATTGGAAGAAATGGAAATGAGTTTTTTTATTTTCAAGACATACATTTGTATATTAAAATGATTAATTTTATCCAATACACTTTCTTGAATGAAATTGTTGTTTATATTGATAAATCTCTTGTAAATTTAGTTTAATAAACTTTGGATGTTTCACATAGATAAAGATATAAAATTGCATTTATCCTTAAACAAACCATTATAAACAATAATATTCTTTTAATAAACTATAGGTAATATTTTCATAGATTATGGATCTAACTAAAGTGAAAAAAATTTGATTCAGAATCAATTTTAGCTTAAGAAGAATCCTCTATAAAATCTACAGATATTTTAGTTCTAACTAGATGGAAGGGGTTGGTTGTGAACAAACCTCTTGTCATTTGATGATCAATTGAATTCCAAACAGGGTTTTGTGCTTTATTGTTAGGTATTCTCTAAAGGATCATACTGTTTCAATCCATAATTTAGTAGTTTAAGTTAATATAACGTATCTCAATATTCATAGACCTTCAGTCATCTAAGAATATTTTCTGAAAAGTGGTTCTTTTGGATATGCCATTTGGTATATCAGCTGTAAAAATTACCCCTCTCTATTGTACTCACACAATAAGTGAATCTTAAAGATTCTCTTCAGGTAATGTTGAACATCGAAATATGTTTATTAATATTATAATTGAATTGGTTGAAAATATCTTAATGCAAGCATCTCTTTTTATTCTCAAATTTCTTATGTCTAATGTTATTCTAAAGAATGATATGTATGATGAAGAACTATTTTAGATTAGAATAATAATACCTCTTGTCCCTAATCTTACTAATACATATAAAAAAACATGAACATAAATAGATCAGGTTTATGATTCTTTTGTGATGTTATTTCTATCAATGCCAATACCATCTACCTCTACACATACATCAACCTTTAAACTCGATCAAACATTAAAACCACATCAACCAAAACCAAAATTGGTTCCCTAAATGATATTTTTATAACTTTTGGGATGGATATATTTATCTATTTTGAATAAATTAATGAAATATTTCGTAACTTCATTATTTCACATGAGTTTAATAATGAATTTTTTATTTTATGTTCATTATATATATTTTTCTTAACGCAACTAAATCATAACATAATTACATTATTCAGTTTTCTTAATACACAGAAAATAGTTCATACCACAATATAAAACATTAGCATGTTTCTTATCTACTTATCCCTAATGTTTAATGAAACAAAAGTTGGATAACTGTACAATTAAGAAACTCATTTAAAAAAATTGTAATCCTTTAAAAAAAGAAGGGATGTTTCAGCCATTCATAAAGGCATGATGTAACTAACTCAGGGGAGAAACACTACATTTTAAATGTTTTTTTTCATTTTAATTTTTTTTGATCATTTTGAAATTATGTACATATGTTCTTATTTTACATATAATGTGTTTAATGAGATTTGTCTTTTTTTATGATAAAAAAATGAGGTGATTATTTGACTAAAAATGTTGATCCAACAATTTCCATGTAATATAGGCATTGATGAACTAAAATACACTTCATAATTTATTAATATTATTAGTTACTATGTGTTTTTATTTATTTTTATTTTATTCTTATGAATTCATCAATTAATTTCTCTATTAAGAATTCTAGACATTTAGGATGAAAAATGACTATGTATGGAAAATTAGATAAATAGTCATTGAAATAAATAAAAACGATATGTGTAGTAATGGGATATGTGAGAAATCAAATATGTGAGTGTTTGAATACGTAAATTATTTATGTTCAAAAATTGATTACATAAATCTCATATATCGTGAAGACAACTACGTTGCTCTAATCAGTTATGTCTATTTCAGTGAATCAATAATGTAAAAAATGGATTATTTTTTCAATAAACTACATTAAATTTCTCTACATGCATAAAATCCTTAGATTATTTAATTTCTCCCTATGAACTAAATTCAATGACGTTGATTTAAATTTTTAAATGAACTATGTGATTTGAGGTAAAAAAATTGTACATAGATTCAATCCTTCAAATTTTCCATGTCTAACATTCACTTGGAATTTATTTTCATTAATTCACTAGAGTTTTTTTAATGATTTTTTAAATTTATTTATTTATCTACTTACAATTTAATAAAAAATACATTACTATAAGAACCATGTACCGAGATAGAAGGAAAATGATGAAATATTTTATTTTTCATTACTTTTAGTAAGGAAATTAAAGGAGAACGACTTGTCACTATTCTATATATTTATACATATAATGTGTAATAAATTTGCATAATAATAGTGAATATTGTTTAAGTAATCAGAAATATAATTATTGTGATGATGAGAAAATAGACACGGAAAGTGGGGTTAGTAAAAATATAGTGAATTATTTGCTAAAATCTAAAATAATGAAACTCATTTTCACTATAAAAAAAATAATAAGTCTATGTTCATCCAGTATGGTTATTTTAAATTATTAATGAATTTTGTAGACTCTACTAGAGTTTTTTACTCTTCATATTTTCTTTCATAGGGTATTTTCTTTTTTATGTTAGCTATTTCTTGAAAATGTGAGCTGAAAACTGTAAACTCTTTCTATTTTATCATTCTTGGTAAAATTAATTTGAAATATATTGTTTGTATATATTTTCTATAGAATAATTTAAATCCATTTTTATTGTACCATTTGTCACCTCTTTTCACTCACATTATTAGTCCCTAGAATAATTTCTAGAATTCCATAAAAAAGGCCTGGACTAGTGAAAATTATCACCCTCATAGATAAATGTGATGGTAGAGTGGACTATGGGTCATCTATTCCCCGAACAGCAAGAAATGAAAATATAATTTTATTACATTGTGAATTTATTTACACCCGATATATTATGTTATAACATAATAAATTTAATTATAAAAAAGAGAAGGATGATTTTTTAAGCGAAATAAAATTTAAAAGGACTCAATTCCCTCCCCCCTAATCTTAAGTCTTGTTACATTATTATTCTATGAAAATATGTGATTATTTTATAAAATGTATACAATTTCAAAATGTGTTGTTATACATTGAATTTATTATATTTAATTGGGAATTGTTGTAAAATCTATAGTATTTATAAAATATATCTAATTATTGTTTACACATATTTTAATTGAAATAAATTGATCATTAAATATATGTGGAATTCATTGGACATGTTAAGTTGGGTGAGGCCTCAAATTATATAGCCCCTCGATGAATTGACTAGTCTCAGGAGTCAAATTAGTCGGTCAAATTAAATTGGGCATTAAATAGTTTTTTAAACTATCTTGGACCAAGTTCATGATGTTAGACATATCTTGATGTCTGTGATGATGACATACAATATTGTACATTTCCTTCAATGACAATTCATTTATTATAATTCATGATAATAATTCATTGATAATATCAATTGATTAAATTTTTCCTTAAATTTTTGACTAAATGTGTTGTGGTTTCAGTTATATACAAATCTATATTTTCTATGATGTATTTATTCATCATATCTTTTACTATATGTGACACTTGCTATAAGATTAAGATCACCGTAATTTTGTTTCTTTTCCTAATGCTATGGAGAATAATATTTTCATTTATTTTCATGAATGGTGATATTTTACTTTTTTTATGTTAATATTTTACAATTCCATTGAAATATTCGAATCAAATATATATCAAATATATCAGGACTACTAAACTGATCAATCGTATATAGTGATATATCTTGTATTTATTCCATTGTGATAAATTATACACCAACTATGGGTAAGAGGATTTATGGCTGCTATTTTTTGGTATAAAATGTAGTTTATTATAAATTATTAGAATTAAATTTAAAATAAACATAACTGGCATTAAAAATATGCTAATCTCTTATTTTATTTTAATATATTTACCATTAGAGGTATTTTAATAATGGCTAAATATTATGGATAGTTTTTAGTTAACATTTAATGTTATATTATTTGTTGATGGTGCCTAATAAAATAAATATAAATAAAAAAATCACTAATGTAGGGATTTCCCTATAAATTAAGCCAATACTATTGTCATTGGAATTGAGTATATAATGACCATATTGGGGAAATTGTACTAGATTATTTATAATAACCTTGTAAATATGGATAAACATGACATTCCATTGAACGATACACCTATATTGGATCATTTCATGCAATATAATCCTCCATAATTTAGTTGAACTACTAATTCTATGGTATCTATGAAATTGATCAAATCTATTGAAAATATATTTCCTACAATAGGATGAAACGAAAGGGAAAAGAATATACTTGCACTGTATTGTTTTAGAGGGGACGCTAACAATTTTTTTCATTGATCAAAAATTATAACGAGGAATAAGAAATGGATGATATAGAGTATTGAGTATCAATGAAATAGTATTCTATAAATATTTCACTCAGGATAAGTGAATTGAAATGAAGAGAAATTTTCTTATCATAATGAGAAAGGACGAAGAAAGTGTTATGGAGTATAAAGATACCTTTACAATACTATCTGTATATTCTATGAAATATATTTGTAATCTATAAGTAATGATTGATCATTTCAATTATGTCTATATCCAAACCTCATAAGGGCAGTGGTTTCTAAAAAAAATCATCATATGATGAAATATTTTTATTTCCCATTAAAATATTGATGGAAATTTATAGATCCAATATATTTTACAAAAATGAAGTGAAGAAGTGGTCCTCGGAGAAACATGAAAAAGGTCAATCATAAAAGAATAATATTGTAACAAATAAATTCCCATCATGGGAAAATTATGGGATGAAACATATGTTAAAATGATTGAATAGAATTAGATTTTGTTTAAGGTTAAGATATAAGGGAAACAGTACAATAAATTAAAGGGGACTTAATAAATTGATTATTTCAAATGATTTATCTATAGATAAATGGGTCTTCATTTAGACTAATTCCTCTTGTATCATGGGAACATACTAAATTAGAGGCCAATGGGATAAGGCCATCCTTATATGATCACTAAATCTAATGTTGAAGTTACCAATGATGTTCTATAAGGCACATTAAATACATTATAAAATTTAAATAATCCTTTATTTGATTCTAGATCATCTTAATCTATTTTAGTATCAATATATTTCTATATAAATTTATATTTCCCAGAAACAATAAGAAGAGATTTGTCAGTCAAAAATCCATGTAGAAATATCACTACAAAAAGGATTGTCAGTCCATTCCTATTAATACACATATGTGGGGAATATTTTTATACTTTTTTATTATATGTTTGATTTATTTTATATAATACATTGTATGAATTTGATAAAAAATATGATGAAAAAATTTATTACATCAGAAGGATGTTATGATTCGTAATGAAGATGTGGACGTCCTTATCATTAGATTGAAGACTTTCTCAGATGAATCCAATCTAGATACACACCCAAATGATCTTATAAACGATAATAATTGTTGAAAAGAGTAGAAATGCCTATTAATAGAAAAGGTAATATTAAAATAGAGGATTTACCTTTTTTAGGAATACATTGATGTATTCTTGAGGAATGATTTCTACATTAACCAAACCAAGAAGATGAGTTCTTTATTCATTTAATCTCTGATGCAATAACTATTTCAAAAAAAAACCCTATTGTATGGCCACATTCAAATTTGTGGAGTCATAGAAACAATTATAATAGTTTTCTAGTGAGGTATTTATACATACAATTATTTCACCATGGGAATCCCCTATTATATTTGTTAAAAATAAATATTGATAAATGTGGTTGTGCATTCATTATTGGGAAATCAATTCTAATTTGATAAGTAAAAAAGATATAATATACCTTGAATTGATGAATTATTCAATAAAAATCATTAATCAAGTTATTTTTAGAAGATTTAACTTTATTATAGGTTTCACTAATTTCAATTAGAGACATAATATTTCCCAAAGACAACATTTAAACAATGTATTGATATTATGTGTTCATAGTAATTCCATTTGGATTGTCTAATTCATACTTAGTTTTCCTAGATTTAATGAATATGGTTTTGAATGAATGTAATTATAAATACTTATGGTATTTATTGATGATATCATGGTGTAATAAAAAATATTTCAGAACTTTGAGAATCACAGGAATATTATTCTTGAGACTCCAAAAATAAATGAGTTATATAATTCATTTTTCTGGTCTAATTCCTAGCATTAGAATGCTATCATTTTTCACCATATTATCTCTCTGGAACGAATTTAAGTTGATATAGGGAATAAAAAGGAATTCCAATAATAGTATATAATGATGATCATAATTTTGGTGTGTAGTTTCATTGGTTTAGTAGGTTACTATAACTTCTTTTTTTAAATTTTTTTCTAAATTGATAACCCATTAGCAAAGCAGACTCATAGAGGGGTTATGCTTGTATGGAAAAAGTAATTGGGAGAATGATTTTATGAAATGAAGAGGATATTGGTGAACACTCAGATATTTTAATATACCATCAGAAAATGATGGGTTTTTTAAATATAGAGATACATCAAAGAAGGGACTTTGTTGTATCCTTATGAAAAATGATAAATTTATTACATAGACATCAAGGCTGTTAAAGGTAATGAATAAAAATATCAAACCCACCATTATGATTTAATAGTTTTAATCATTTATTTGAAGATATGGAGGAACTATATCAATAGTGAATGATGTGATACATATAGAAATCATATTAGTTTATAATAAACATTTTCATATAATGAAATCAATATAATAAAATGATGATTGCTTGAGTGAAATAATGATTCTAATTTATCTATATAGTACTATCCTTGAAAGGAAAATAATGTAGAGGAAATAATTTATAGGAAATATCATGGAGTTCTAGAAAAAATGATGACTTATAAAGATCATATGTTCATGGATTTAGAAAATATGGATTTGGGAATTATTATGGATAGGAAAACATCACAAGTTTTATAAAGGATTTACAAACCATTTTTATTAGAATATATAAAATGCTTCAACTAGATGATGAGAATATTCAAAAAAATTATGGGAGAATTTCAAACATAGCATATAAAAATGGATTTATGAAATTTTGATAGAGACTATTATTTCCCACTATAACTGATCTAAACATGTAATTACGAGATGTTTAAAATTGGTTAAATTTATCTCTATACCCTGGAAGGACTATGATTTATAGATATTTCAATGAACAATTTTTAAGGGATCATATGAAGTGAGAAATTGTTAATTATGTTTCAAGATTTTATGTTTTTCAATATGTGAAGGAAAATAAAAATCTTCCAAGCGGATTCATGAAACCTATTCATATTTCTCCCTGGAAATGGGATGAAATTATTAAGGAATTATTCATTGGATTACTAAAGACTCCTATAAATAATGATATGATATTGGCTATTATTCATCACCATACCAATTCTTCACATTTCATTACTTTAAAACAAAAATATTGTTTGGATTTCCTTGAAAACTCTATAGTAATGAATTCTTAAGTCTTCATGGTGCACCTATTTCAATTTATCTGGTCGTGATCTAGGATTTTCATAAAATTTCTAGAATAGTATTCATAAGGATCATAAGAATAAGCTTTATTTGAGCTCTATTTATCATCCCAAAACTGATGGGAATTTATAAAGGACTATCGAAATATTAGAAGTCATTTTTATATCATTCTCACTTGACATTCAAGGAATGTGGGATCATTATTTACCTTCGGTGTTGTTTTAAATAATAATAAATTCTATTAAAGTATTCCAATTGATCTGTATGAATAATTATATGGATATATATGTCACACTCTCACATTTAAGGAATAATTTTGTGAATGAAAACTTCTGGGTCGAGGTTTTTCAAAGGAGAACATAAATTATAAAAGGCAATTTATAGTTATATTAATGTAGATCAAATCGGGAAAAAACTTATTCTAATACCTAAAGGAAATATTCTTTCATGAAATTATCTCCAAAGAATGGTGTAAAAAGACTTGAAAGGATGGTAAAACTGATCCCTCGGTACATCAGACCCTTTAAAAAAATTTATTGGATTGGAGTCATGTCTTCCCATTTGGAAATTCTACTTAGCCCCTCTGATATAGAAATTGTGTTACATAAATCATCATTAAATTAGTACATCACAAACCTAATGCATTTTTTCATATACATAAAAATATAATTAGGGTCTAATTTGTCTTAATGTGAAGCACTTATCCAATTTCTAGAAACTATAGGACATGATTTTATGAATTTAATGATTGGTCCGATAAATGTACTTTGGGGAAATCATAAGATTGAAAAGGTGGCATGGGAACGTGAGGAAATTATGATGACTAACAACAAAAAATTATTACTGTTGTTATATATTGGAAATTTAAAGTTTGCAATTTTTTTAGGGAGGGATGAATGTAATACCTTCATAATTTTAGGGTTTTATTTTTAATTACTTTTGATCTCTTCAATATATTATGTTGAATGCAACGCCATGATTAAACCAACAATGATATATTACTGTAATATTATTATATGAATATTATAAACTAGTCATTAAGATTGATGGGTATTAATAATAATATATAAATTATTAAAATTATGTGGTTTATGATTTTATAAATAAAAAAATTAAAAAAGAATAATAATTTATTTGAATGTTTTTTCAGAGAAAAACAGTTTTTATGTGCACAAAATGTGTTTTTATTTTTATAAATTAAATATATCATCATTGGAAAATTATTATAATTAAATTTACACATTGTATATTCAATCAAATGTTTTAACTTACATATAGATCTTTTATTAAGATGTTTATTTAAATAAATCCAGTTTCATGCCTAAAAATAGTAATTTTCTGAAAATATATTTTTGCTGCCTTTACACATATATTTTAAAATAAATTTATTGAAAATAAATCATGAAAAATATATTACATAATTTTAATCAAAAGGATCAAATTTTATGTAGAGTTGCATTTTATTTTTGGTCAATATAAATAGTAAATGTGGTAAAATCGATAACCTTAATAAAGGGTGAATCCGATTAATCTTTGTAAAAACTAAGTGATGCAATTATAATATTTCAACTTAATTGATATTTGTTTTAGGTAATTAAAAAATTATCAACATATTCATAGAATTGAGTTTTTTAATGGACACATTTCAATGAAAATGACAAATATAATATTTAAATAAAATAATGTTATTAAATGTCACAATATCTGTTTAAAAATTAATTATGATTCCATATAGGGATGTAATAAAGCTACCCATGAATATAAATTTCAATTTTATTCATAATGATATTATTTTCATGATTAGAATATGTTAATAATTATTGATATTATTTAAATACATTAATTTATTATGACACTATAATACATTATTTAATAAATTTATAGAAAAATAAAAAATTGATTTTGAAAATATTAAATGCTATATAATTTTAGTTATTTATAGATTTCCACGAATTTTGTAGATGGATATAAAATATTTGTGATGTTTAAATGAATTATATTTTAAATGAAATTTCATATTCATGTGATTGATGTAAAATTATATAAATAGAGTCAATATTGTTATTAATGATAATTTATCAATATAATATTTTATTAATTTATTTAATAGTCATTAAAATAGTGAAATATGAAAAGGAGAAATTATGGTTGATGATTCGACTAATTTTCCATTTTTGAGTCAATATTTTACTTATATATAAAATTATAACTCTATAAGAGTGAAAAATATGTTATTGTGATTAATGTTAAATATGGTTAACTATGATGTTAAACCAAAATATAATGTTTAAAACACCCCACACACCTATCAAAAAATTATTTATTGATGCTATTTAAACAATATTTAATACTCTAGGTTTGAATCCATAAAATTGTTTACGTATTTGGATTGGGAATAACATTAATATAATTTAATCTTTTAGGATATTATAAAAGCGTTCCCCAACCCAATTATAAATGGGCACCTCATTCAACCCTTCATTACACCTATTTGATCCATACTGTTTCGCCGACACCTACTGATTTCATATATCAAAAACATCAGATATGTTATGGAGGATATATTCATTAAAAAATCCATACCTGATTTCCTTTATAAAATACATTAAGGATGTATACCGAAGAAGATGTAATGATCTTTACCTAGGCCTTCATGTCTATTACATTTTATAGTTTATCTTATTGAGTTTTTACCAAAACTAAGATAATGAAGACAATATCATAAGTATAGTGAGAATTTATTTTAATTTTCATAACCATATTCCATCTCTTTTCTACCTAATGAATAGTGAAAACATCGCTTGTGTGTATGTAACGATCCGAAAGTTTGAATAAATCTTGTTTCCTAATTTTGTGCGTTATTTTATTTCAAACTCAACAAAACCTTTTCATTTAATAAAATGTGTATAATTAAAATTAGACAATTGGGTTTTGATTATTATATGACCATTAGATAATACGACCTTTGGAAACAAAATGTTGTGGTTATTGTCTCTAAGTACAAGTGATCTTGGTAAATTAATATAGAAAGAAGATTCAATGGTCTCATCTAGTAGTCTCGGGCCAATCGAAGCCCATCTAACAGAATTTGGGAAGGAGGTAGCACCACTGGGCTTTTCTCTGGACTAAACCCAAGCCAAACTTCATCATGTGAAGCTCGAACGGAATCGCCTTCGTGAGAAGTTCAAACTGATAGAAATTACTACTCATGCGATGTTGGCCGAGCCACCCTCGGATTTTCTCACCATAGCAAACCTTACACATAGGTTTTATGTTGGGGTTATAAGGGGCTATGTAAGGAGATCGTAACCTCCTTGTGTAATCCTTTGACTTAAATAAAAATTTTGATTTCTTCTTATAGTGAAGTTTTTGAATTGTCAAATGTCCTGATAATTACAGTATGCATATTTTTTATTAATTCTAGAAAAAGGATATTTGAAAATATTTATGTAAAACTTAAATAATTAATTATGTGTAATTATTTTGAAAAACCGGTCTTCTACAATTATGTTCAAAAAGAAATTTAGAGTCTAATAAGATCCCCTTGATTTTTGATGAATATTTAATTATGAATAGTGATTTTACGCTTGAGATTAGTAATGTTACCAAATGGATTAGTAATCTCACTTAAATAAAGTATTAATATAATCTAGGCACCACGATTAAGTAATGTGATTCAATAAAATAGTTAAATAAATGTTTCAGAAATTATTAGTCTAGAATCAGTTTTTTTGGGTGAAGAGTGTTTTTTAATTAAAAATTAAATTAAAAATATTTAGAAAATTATTTTTATAAAATGGAGTTCATTTTTGAACTCAGCGCACCAATATTATGTTAAGATAATTTTTGGGGATTTTTCTGAAAAAAAATGAATATTTTGTGAATAGTGTATTTATTTAAAAATTAAATTAAAAATATTTAGAAAACTATATTTATAAAATGGAGTTCATTTTTTGAAATAAAAGCATCAATATTTGGTTAAGGTGAAATTTTGGGATTTTTATGAGAGTTGAATTTTCAGTGAATACTGAAAATACGGTATTTAAGTTACAGGTGTTTAATGACATCATTAAATGTCATATTAATTATGTAATCGATATGGTCGACTTATGAATAGTATGATAAGGTATGAGGTGTCCCATGTGGCTAATAACATTGGAAAATACCATGGGAAAGCCCATGGTATTGCCAATACCACCCATGAGGTGTCCCTTGGCCATTAATACCTTGTCCCCTCAATTTCCTTATAAATACCAAGTCATTCTCTCATCCTTTCCATTCCAAAATCTTCCTCAACAATGTTATGATCTCCTTACGTCCCAAATAGTCCTCACAAGGTTCCCTCAAGCCTCCCAAGGTCCCAAAATTTATTATTTTGAGGTTACTCTTCGAGGTTAGGGATCCTTCCTCTCTCTTTCTTTCCATGTAATCTCTTTTATGTCATTTCTTTTATGCTAAATGTTATTATGTTGGAGGATGTTATTTTATATTCATTATAATTTCCTTTCCATGTTCATATGATTATAGAGCCCCTATATATCTCATCAATTCTTTTTATGAATGTTTACGTAGCGCCATTAGGCTGCCGAATTTTTAAGAGATTCTTCCACCTTTCTAATATTTCAAGTTCTATTTTCAGGCCAAGTCTTTCATGTTCCTTTTATTATGTTGGCATATTATATCTATATCTATCATACTGATATTTTATGTTCATATTATGAGAGACCCTATTTTATCTTGTCAATTCAGTATTTTGATGTTTTAAGTGGCGCTGTTAGGCTGCCGAATTATTAAGGGATTCTTTCACCCTTCTCGTCATTAAGATCTATTTTCATGTCGAGTCTTTAATTTTCCTTTTATTATATTGGGGTATGATATCTATATCTATAATACTAATATTATATGTTCATCTGATTAGAGACCCTATTTTATCTCTTCAACTCAGTATTTTTATGTTTTAAGTAACGTTGTTAGGCTGCCGAATTTTCATAAGAGAAATATTATTTTTATTTTTCTTCCATGTTTGTCATTTCATATGGTATGTATTTAAAATTTCATTACCATGTTCTTATATCCTCTATTTTCAATCCCTCTACTGTTTTATGGATTATATATGAGTAGTTGACCCATGTCCCCTCTCTTTTCAATGTTTTCTAAAACCCTATAACAAAGCCGTTATGCTGCTGAATTTTCGTCTCAAAATGTATCTCTCTTTTTCTCAAATTGTTTTATATTATTTAGTGAATACTAAAAGCTCTTTTTTCTATAGGTTTATTCACATATATATATCAAAATTTTATATTTTAAATTCCGGTATTTACATACATGAAACCCACCTTCCTTTTCTGTGGGTTTAATGTGACATAAAGATCATGTCGTTAAAGCAGTTTTTAAAACGTTATGATTATGAAAGGAAACCCAATTCCTTTATTCTATATGGGTTATTTATGAAATTTTTTATGATGATATATGTGGCTCACATGATAATAAAGTAAAATTTAAGGGTGTTCCCTGATATCACTCCAATGCATTGGTAAATGATGTAACCACAAGAGATTACAATTTTAATGATACCTTAGTGAATAACCTTGGTAATTTCAAATGACACCTTGGGGATCAACATTGGTGATATGTTCGTGATTTTAAAAGTAAAATGTTGTAGCCACATATTAAATTTATAAATCATGTTCTTTCCTTTATGATATGCCTCATTATCTCTTTTTCATTCCTTAAAGCTATTTATCTTGACTTTATTGATGTATCTCAAGTTCAAATGTTAAATGTTTCCCCTTGTTTCCCTTACTAGGCCTTCTGCTCACCCATTCCATTGATGTCTGATCCTAGGATATGAGATTCTGTATTGAACTTAGGATTAACAAATGATGGGGCCTTTCAAGTGTTTAAGAAAAATGTTTTATGTTTTCATGTATTATGATCATGGTTTTCAAGATAGTAAACCCTAAAAATCCTAGGTTTTGTAAACTGTAATGAAAAGTTATGTTAAAAAAAGGTAGGACACTATAGTTGGTATCAAAGGATGGTTTATCTATTTGTGGAAATTATGATATGAAAACTTTAGGAAGAACCCTATAGAAAAGTTTAAATATAGGAATTATTCCTGGTATTTTGGTGAGTATTGAGAAAGTGGTTTATCAAGCAAATACATCCATGTCTGGATACGAGTAGGTAGAGGTGGCTCTGGCACAAATGTACATAGGGGTAAAACCCGAAAAAACCGCTTCAGCTAGACTCGAACGTGAACTGGTACACGACAATGGGCCTTTCTACACTCTTGGATACGACACTCTCGTGGGATATGCTTTGGTAAATTCATAAGCTTAGTATGCACCATTATTAAAGGAACAAAGATAAAATAAAATAAATATTGACATAAGAATATATGATAATTGATAACCTTGATTGGAACCTAGGGGATCACAATTTAGGATATACTTTTATTCTACATGTTTATCCTTCTATGCTTACAGTTTCCTTTTCATGATTATTGGCTAAGTATTTAAGCCCCCTAATTATACTTTATTTTCATAGTTAATGGCGAGAAATGGAAGAACATGTCCCAAAAACCAATGTGATATGAATGGACATGATTTCCCTATTAATATGATAGAGATGACTAGGGATCATGTTGAAGATATTGTGATTAGGCCAAACCAGCTATCAAAAATCACAATTATTAATTGGTACCTAGTTGAATGCCCAAATTCATCAAGGAAGAAGAAGACGGTGCCTCAAGGATGTTAATCTGATAAATATGATAAGGGAATGAAGACCCAATTTCCATTGTGCAAAAATTGTTGATAGGGTCACCAAGAAGAATGTCAAAAAGGAACTTGGAGATGTTTCAAGTGTGGGGTGATAGGGCATAAATTATCCAATTGCTTTAAAAATGTATAATGTGATGAATATATATACGGTTTGATCTAATGTACCTTATACTTTTCAATGTCTTAAATATGGAGAAGTTGGACATTATCCAAGGAAATTCTCTCTTTGAATGGATGAGAAGCATGATGAGCATCAACAATCTTCAAGGAAAAGGGAATAATGCAAGCCCTATGCTGAGATGTATCATAATGACAAAAGTACATGTATCTTATGCGAAATAATTGTCTATGTCATGTTGTATTTTATTTCGTTCCCTATGATCACATCTTTAATGTTTTCTAAGAACATCGAGTCACTACCTAAGATGGTTTTATATCATTAAAGAAAAAATCTATTGTTATGTACCACATGCTGATGTTGTGCAGCTGTTCTTCTTGGAAAAAATGATGATTAGGGGATTAAAAGATGATTATTATTTTGGAAGACATTCATATGATCGAGGTAAATAGATTACTATAGTATTTTCTTTGAGGAGAAAGGTTGACTTATAATTTGAAGAATCAATGAATTTAAGGTGAACTTATAGTAATTTAGGAAATGATTTACCTATCTTGGGGATAATATGTTTAGGCTAGTTAATTTTGTTATAAGATGTTAGTAGTGATTGATGTTGTTTGGAGATGAACAATAAAGTTTATCTTGGAAGACTATGTTATCAAATCCTTCTTATATTTGGGTTTCAATCTTATTTTGGTTTAATTTTAGGAATTTTGAGGATAGTTATTTATGTAATAGTCTAAGATGAACTTTGGGTAGTACCGTGGAACATTGAAGATTTAAAGTAGTTTCCCTTCTTATGGGGTTCTTTCTTTTGGAAGTGTTGTTTTATCTTAGCCATTCTGTTTTTGGGATAAATGTTTAAATATATATAGTTATTCTTTTGTGGATTACATGATTCTCTAGAAGATGAATCTTGTGCATTGATGAGACCAAGTAGTATTGAATGCTCATTATTTGGAGAAAATATTAGTCTTAGTGAAACTTTTAAGGGATGAAACTCTACTTGAAGGTAAATAGTTTTCCATGTGTTCTTATACTATGTAGTAAATGAATTCTTAAAAATTATTAAAAGGAACGTAAAACAAAAATTTTGTTGGTTTAATTTTCCTAGTGGGTAATAAATGACCGATTAACCCATCACAAGATTGTGATTTTCTGGTGGTTAACTTCCTCTTGGACATGTTTTCTATCACTCTCCCCCAGAACATGACCCTTTGATTTCTCCTCCATATCCATATTTACCTATATGGAATCCTAGTTTGGATTAACTCGGGTGACCTTTGTGCTTCCTTTTCATTCTTTTAAAGTAATAGTTTTACAGACTCTTTTTTCGATGTGGGACTTTCAATGAACCTTCCAAGCCCAATTTTTTTAAAAAAAAATTTGAGGACGCAATATCTTAATGGGGGAAGATTGTAGTGACCCGAAATTTTGAATAAATATTGTTTCCAAATATTGGGTGTTATTTTATTTCATACTCAACAATACAATTTCATTTAATAAAATGAGTATAATTAAAAGAGACAGTTGGGTTTTGACTATTATATGATCGTTCGTTAGTATGACCTTTGGAATCTAAATGTTGCGATTATTGTCTCTAAATACAAGTGATCATTGTTAATTAATATAGAAAGATGATTCTATGGACTCATCTAGTAGTCTCGGGCCAATCGAAGCCCATCTAACAGAACTTGGTATGGAGGTAGCACCACTGGGCTTTGATCTGTACCAAACCCAAGCCAAACTTCATCGTGTGAAGCTAGAACGGAATCGCCATCACGAGATGTTCCAACTGATAGAAATTACTACTCATGCAATGTTGGTCGAGCCGCCCTTAGATTCTCTCTCCATAGCACACCTTAAACATAGGTCCTATGATGGGGTTATAAAGGGCTATGAAAGGAGACTGTAACTGCCTTGTGTAATCCTTTGACTTAAATAAAAATTGTGATTTCTTCTTATAATGATGTTTGTGAATTTTCAAATGTCTAGATAAATATAGTATGCATATTTTTGATGAATTCTAGAAAAATGATATTTGAAAATATTAATGTAAACCTTACATAATTAATTATGTGTAATTATTTTCAAAAAATGGTCTTCTACAATTATGTTCAGTAAGAAATTTAGAGTGTAATAAGATCAACATTATTTTTGATGAATAGTAAATTATGAATAGTGATTGTACTCTTAGGATTAGTAATGCGACCAAATGTATTAGTAATATCACTTAAAGAATGTATTAATATAATCTGGACACCTTGATTAAAGAATGTGATTCAATAAAATAGGTAAAGAATTGTTTCAGAAATTATTAATCAAGTATCAGTTTTTTTAGTGGAATAGTGTTTTTTAATTAAAAATTAAAATAAAAATATTTAGAAATTTTTTTTTATAAAATGGAGTTCATTTTTGAAATTAGAGCATCGATATTATGTTAAGGTAATTTTTTGGGTTTCTTTGAAAAAACTGATTTTTTGGTGAATAGTGTATTTATTAAAAATTAAATTAAAAATATTTAAAAATTTATTTTTATAAAATGGAGTTCATTTTTGAAATTTGAGCATCGATATTTGGTAAGTTGAAATTTGGGGATTTTTCTGAGAAAGTTGAATTTTCGGTGAATAGTGAAAATACAGTTTTTAAGTTACTGGTGTTTAATGACATCATTAAATGATTTATTAATTATGTAATCAATATGATCGACTTGTGAATAGTAATATAAGGTATTAGGTGTCCCAGGTGGAAAATACCAAGGGAAAATACCATGGGCAAGCCCACGGTTTTTCTAATACCACCAATGAGGTGTCCCTTGGCCATTAATGCCTTGTCCCCTCACTTTCTCTATAAATACCAAGCTATTTTCTCATCCTTTCCATTCCAAAATCCTCACCAACAATGTTTCTTTTATTATGTCCGGGTATGGTCTATGTGTCTATCATACTGATATTTTATGTTTATATGATAAGAGACCCTATTTGATCTCTTCAATTCAGTATTTTTATGTTTTAAGTGGCATCGTTAGGCTGCCGAATTTTTAAGGGATTCTTTCACCCTTCTCATTTTCAAGATATATTTTCATGTAAAGTCTTTCATGTTCCTTTTATTATGTTGGGGTATGATCTCTATATCTATCATACTGATATTTAATGTTCATATGATTAGAGACCCAATTTGATCTCATCAATTCAGTATTTTGATGTTTTAAGTAACGTCGTTAGGCTGCCGAATTTTCACGTCAAGTCTTTCATGTTTCTTTTATTATGTCCGAGTATGATCTCTATGTCTATCATACTGATATTTTTTGTTTATATGGTTAGATACCCTATTTGATCTCTTCAATTCAGTATTTTTATGTTTTAAGTGGCATCGTTAGGCTGCCGAATTTTTAAGGGATTCTTTCACCCTTCTCATCTTCAAGATCTATTTTCATGTAAAGTCTTTCATGTTCCTTTTATTATGTTGGGGTATGATATCTATATCTATCATACTGATATTTAATGTTCATATGATTAGAGACCCTATTTGATGTCGTCAATTCAGAATTTTGATGTTTTAAGTAATGTTGTTAGGCTGCTGAATTTTCATAAGAGAAATCTTATTTTTTGTCCTCCTTCCATGTTTTTCATTTCATATAGTATGTATTTGAATTTCCATTACAATGTTATTATATCCTCTATGTTATGTCCCTCTACTGTTTTATGGATCATTTATGAGTGGGTGACCCATGTCCCCTCTCTTTTCAATGTTTTCTAAAACCCTGTATCATAGTCGTTATGCTGTAGAATTTTCGTCTCAAAATGTCTCTCTCTTTTTCTCATGTTCTTTTATTTTATTAAGTAAATACTCAATGATCTTTCTTCTATAGGGTTATTCACATATATATCAAAATGTTCTATATTAAATTACGGATTTACATACATGAAACCCGCTTTCCTTTTCTTTGGGTTTAAAATAACATAAAGATCATGTCATTAAAACAGTTTTTTAAAAGGTTATGATAATGAAAGGAAACCCATTAATTTTATGCTATATGGGTTATTTATGAAATGTTTGATGATGATATATGTGACTCACATGATAATAATGGAAAATTTAAGGTTGCACCCTGATATCTCTCCAATGCATTGGGTAATGGTGTAACCACTAGAGATTACAAAATTTTTCATTGGGTAATGATATAACAACATAATAACCAATTGAGTATAGAATTTTAGTATTACCCTAAGAACACATTATAATTATCAAAAATTTTCATTGGTCAAAAACATGTCACATTCATAAATAAAAAAATAAAAAAATAAAAATATTTCTTCTATTATTTTTTGACAATATGAGCTAATTAACCTCATTAGATATGATGTTATGTCCAATTTTTATGGTTATCCACACAAACCTAATAATTGATATTGTTAATTTTAGGATATTGTTATTAAATGATAACAGGTTAGAGGATCGGAAAAATACCACAAGGATCATCTATGGTAATAGAATTTCAAGATCATTACAATGGTTACAACATAGGATCATTAATCATAATTTACAAATCCAAGATCAACGTTGAATGCATGTGTTTTGTGGATTCATCTTGATTTGAAACCATATTTCACACACAGATCAAATAAACTAAAAATGATTGATTTTCTTATCAAATGGTTTTTTTACTATTGATTTATTAAAAGATATATTGGTTATTCATTTGTTTGACTAGTGGAAATATATCGAGTACAACCTAAACATGGACTAGTTTCAATAACAAATTACTTATCATAGATTTCCCTACCATTTCATCACATGAATAATCTTAGATTTAATTGTTTAGTGGTTTAATGAAATATATAGTACCCGATCATTTTGAGATTGTTCTTCGATGAAAAAGATTGATAAAATGGGTGTGTTTCATAGTCGTGGGAGGGATTGAGGTGTGATGTTAAACGATGATTAAAGGAGGATTAGATAATACTAGTGGATCCCATTTTGTTGTTTTTATGAATGATAGTGGTGTGGTGTAACAACTTTTTTATTGAAATGGGAGATTTTAGAGTAGATCAAAGCTGTAATTCTTATTAATGGTTAATGAGAAGCTTAATAGAGGCATGCTTTGAGTTACCTTGGAATGATTGATGGCAGCGATTATGGAATTGGTTGATGCATGTTGAAAATTATGGGTTTCTACAAATATTGCGTTACAAAACATGTCATCTAGAGATACAGACCATGTTGGACCAATAAAGTGTCACTAGGGTTTCCCCATAATGTTATGGATTAGAATAAATATAGTCTCTACCATATTTCAAATAACACTATGATGGTGGCTCATCGTGAATCCTATAGGATACATGGGTTTAGTCATGGATTTTTAAATGGGCATGGATAGAGAATATGGGCATAACTGGGTACTCACAATCTGTCAATATAGAGACCCTAGTCTTTTACTCATATATTTACATGATTTTAAGCATAATTAAACTACATATTACAATACAAGAATCATAAGGTCTATTGTCCTAGAATACTATGTACATAATACAAAAAACATGGAACAATGAAAAACATTTATTTATTTATCCTCTATTATTAGTATCTAACTTCATATGAGTCCTTACATATTCATAGGATAACTGGGGGAAAGATGAACAGAGGAATGAGCTAAAAACCCTAGTAAAGGAATAAAGATTAAAATAAAGCTTAGAACATGAGTTAGAAGGCATAACATAAATATGTAAAAATGAATGGTACATGACTAAACATAAGGAATCAAAACATGGGATCAAATAATCTTTGAATCGTTGTAATGTGGAAGCATCATAAAATATGAAATTAGAATGATTTAAGTGATGTTTCACATTGATCATAACACGTCAAGGATTGTTGCAAGTAGAGCAGCACGAGTAAAGGCTAACCAACAAGACCATTGCACATAATGTCTCATGAGATTAAACATTACTCAATTAATTGGATTAATATCTAGGTTAACCTTTCCAAACATGTTCATGAATATATTTTCCACATTAAGAATCATACATATGTAATTAAACATAAACGTAAACATAAGGGTTACCCTTTGAAGGAATTGGATATCATAATTATGTCCAAGGAAATATCAAAAGGAAATATCATAGAGGTGTCCATGAAAGAATGGATTCAATTAATACATGGAAATTCTTATGAAAATATAGTCACATGAAATGATATGTTATGGAATGATGAATTTAAATATTGTTTAAGAAACATTATAAATAAATCATTATATTACATTTTAAGGGAAAAAATTCAAGAGTATTATAAATTGAATAGGAATAATTGTTTTTATGAAACTAGAATTAAACAAAGGTATTTTTTAATGATAAAGTTATTTATTTTGAATATATAATGGTGTATTAAAACAGACTATGGAGAACACTTGAAAAATTGGTAAGAATTCGTGAAGTTCCCTTAAATTAGGATTTCTTATTGGGAAGAATTATGTAAGGAACATTTTTTAAAACCATTTATTACCCAAAAAAATAAGGATGAATTCATCTTGATAAATGTTATTGTAAAATAAAAACATCATTTATAATATGTACATAATAAGAAAATAGAATTTCATTTGGGTAAAAAAATAAAGGAATAACCTGAAAGAATAGTGGAGGTTCCGGTAGTATCCCTTACCTTAAGTCTTAAGGAGTTGTTCATATGATCGAAATGTCCGGGATAATCAAATTATAATGATTAATTAACAATTAAAGTTCCCTTTATACATTTATTTGACTTATTATTACCTTTTTATGTTCATTTATGTCTTTTATGATGGGTTAAGAGGTTCAATTTCATCATTTAGTAGTGTTGGTTTCCTTGGGTTTCATGATTACTTTACATTTATATTTGTATAGAAAATCATGTATAATGAATATAGTTTTCTAGAATTGAAATTATATGTTATTAATAAGCCAATTTAATATTAAAATACCATCTGTTTCCATCAGTGAGGATGATTCATTAGAAAAATCATATATGATAATCATTTAGATAAATTTATTAATTTTTATGACAACAAAGTCATGTTGTATTATAAACTTATATAATGTGTATAAAATGATTCCATAAAATTAATTAATATATAATACATATATTACAAATCAGTTCAACTAGAAATATGATTATATGACCATCTGGGAAGAAGGAGTTGAATGATGAAAGCACGTTATCCATAAAGGTGGTAAAAGGGAACCTCACAGATGATGTTTTAAATCTTATAGTAAAAGAGAGGAAAGAAGATATTTGATGAAGAATTATTAAATAAATAATATAAAATTATATTAAGTTCAAGATAATAGAGCTTTCATACCAATTAGAAATAGGAGGTTAGGAGAGGAATATTAATGAAAAGAACATGAAATAAAATTGAATGAAAACAGAAGAGGGTTTTACCTCTTGATTCCTTTTTCTTGAGAACATCAATAGGGGATTTGTTTTTGTATTTTATTAAGACCAAAAGAATATATACATGAATTCAAGGTTCTGGAAGAGTATTTGGAATAATTTGGACAAGTCTCAATGCTTTAGAGGTGTGAGGAGAAGCGGTGATGAGGGGTGGAATATATATTGGATGTGAGGGGTGTTTTCTCATTATTTTACACAATATTTTTTTTCAAGAAAATAAATAGTGTTGATTATTGAGAATAGATAATGTGATTAGATCATGTGAGTTTCAACCAATTTTTCTGATTTCATTTGTGGCCAATTTAACAGTTAATTTAATTATAATGTATCCTTACGGTAAATTACCTTATTTTTCTATTCACCAAAAATTAATGTATTTCATAAAAATCTAAAAAATTTAGCTTAATTTTTTTTTTGATGTCTATAATTCAAAAACGAACTCCATTTTAGGAAAATAATTTACTAATTATAATATATTTATTTTTTATTTGAAATTATTATTAACTCAAAAAGTACTCATTTTAAAATTATTACGCATTTTATATCACTTTCATAGATTTACTAATGTCTCATTAAATTATATTATAATTTTGAGACATCAAAATTTTAATTTATGAATAAATTTTAAGAAAATAAATTTTGTTTTAATTTATAATATTAATAAAAAAATGTAATTAAATATTAATGACTTATGAAAATACCATCACTTAACAAATAATTTTTAAAATATTTATTTAAATATACTAAGGACTAAGTATATCATATTTTGAATTATAGGATGGATAAATATTATTCATACATTCATTGGTGAGGTTACTATTCAATTGTCTGGTTTACTATTCATAAGGGTCACATTACTATTCCAAATGTCAAGTTACTATTTCATTAGTATAGGTTCCAAAACATATATCAATGCTTCTGATTTCATTCATTAATCATTTATAAATATTTTATTGTGTTATCTTTTTTATACCATATGAAATAATTATAAGAAGGTGATTTTTATGGACACAACATTGGGTCGTTACATTCTTCCCCCCTTAAAAAATTTCTCCTTCAAAATATTGTATTACATTCTATTGTGAAAACATGTGTGGGTACATCTCATTTATTGCTTGATCTGGTTACCATGTTGCCTTTTAGAACTTATGGTTCTGAAAAATATTATTTTCCAAGTATGTATTCATGTTTCAATGAACTTTATCACTATGATAAATAGACATCACATGCCAATGATCATTCTCCAACTGTACCACCTCTGAAGATAGTACATGTGAAGGATCCGATATGTAATTACTTAAGAGGGATGCATGGAATACATTGTGTACGTGAGAGATAGTTTGTTAAAGTTAAATTTGATAGGCCACATATCTGACATGATCATGGATCTTGACGGGGATGATGTACCTGGGACATAGCTTCCCTTCATGAATCTCATGAAGATATTCCATGGAGGTATGTAGAGAAACACCATGTCTCCAACCATAATCTCTTGGTCCCATTGATGATTGTCAGCAAGTCTCTTTTTGAAACATTGGGGGTGGCTTGATGTCTTGCTAAATGGTTTTCAACTTATCCACTATTTCTTTGATAATTTTAGGTCCTAGTAGCTTACGTTCACCCAATTCATCCTAACATATCATTGTTCTGCACTATTTCCCATAAAGGGATTCATATGGATCCATTTGGATGCTTGAGTGGAAACTATTGTTGTAGGAGAATTCAACCAATGGAAGATGTTGGTATTATCCTCCTTTGAAGTTCATATAACACGATATCAACATGTATTATAGTGTTTGAATACTCTACTTATATTGGACAATATTTTGGTGGTGATAGGCCATACAAACGTTTAACATAGTTCTTAGAGCATGGTAGAGAATTTTCCAAAACATTTAAGTGAATCTTGGATCACATTCAGATATAATAGATAAAGGTACTCCATGCAGCCTTACCACTTCTGGGATGTATATCCATGCAAAGTAGATCCAGTGATATGTCATCTCGAATTACGACAATGTGAGCTATCATTATAGGATGATTCCTAATAACCCACCTATAATTGTTTTCTATGGATGTATTTGGAATTATATTGACAAATTCCCTGGTGATGGTTTCCCATTTCCCTATTGGTATGGGTAATGGTTTCCACATCCATTTAGACTTTATGTATTTAGCTATATCTTTATTAAATAACATGTATGTTGATCTATATTCAACAATATCTTTTTAATATTCTCCCACCAAAAGTTCTCTTAGAGATCTTGATACATCTTAGATCTCCATGGGAAAATAGAGAAGGTTGAGCTTTTTTCATCCTTCAAAGGCTCTTTCTTTGCCTATGGATTGGATGGTGGGCAATTGGGACCCAAATGTTATGATTCCATTATCCTCGATCTGGAACTTGGTGTATTTTCCAATATTGAAAGCTTCCCCCTTTTCCTGAATTTCCACATCATTTCTTCGAGCATTATTTATTTTCTCTATAAGGGATGGTTGGGAAATAAATTTAAAAATGATATTTTATGTTCCAACCATAATGATTCTAATGTACATACTTTTCAAATATAATATGACAGGATCCTTCTCAATTCTCTTTATTGATAATGATTTAAAATACATTCTACTTAGATCATTTTCCACCTTGTTTTCTTTATTAGGATGGTAGTGGATTGAGTAGTTATAAAATTTCATGATCTATAACCATCTTTACTAGTGCATATTAGGTGCATTATATGTGAATATAATGTTGAAACTATTGTGCTCTTTATATATCTTACACTTCTCCAAATATAGATAACATACCCAAATTTTAAATACACAGATCATAGCCACCGACTCATTATCATGTTTATTATTGTTTTGCTCATTAATTGTCAACTACATAGAGGTTTTGGTTATCACTTTATAATTCTAAATTAGTTTATATCGTAAGAACTTCATTGAAGCATAGGTGTACTCCACAAGGAGTTCTCCACTATTTGAGAGTGTGAGTAATAGCATATTGATAAGCAACTTTTTGATATCCTTAAAGCTTTCCTCACATTCTAGAGTCTAGAAAAACATAAATCCCTTCCGTGTCATCTTGTTTATTGGGTTTGACAATATTGAGAAGTTCTTCGCAAATCGCTGGTAATAACCAGCTAGACCGTGAAATTTTTGGATATTTGTTACAGATATTATCCTGGGACACTCTTGAATTTCTGTTGTCTTGGAGGAATCCACATATATTCCTTTTATCATGATTACATTCCCCAAGAATGATAATTCCATCTTCCATAACTCAAATTTATAGTACATTACATTTAGTTTCACCCATCACAAATATTTAGAAGAGTATTCAAATGCTCCTCTTGTTCCTCCTTTCACTTGGAGTACATCAGAATATCATCGACAAAGACTACCCAAATTTTTTAGGTAATCTCTAAAGTATCCATTCATTAAATCCATGAATATGGATAGAGAATTAGTGAGTCCAAAAGCAATCTCTATGAAATCATAGTTTCCATACCTTGTTAAAATGTTTTTCTTGGGAATGTCTTCCATCTTCCCCATTAATTGATAATATCTCGATCAAAGGTTATAGTAGAGAAATAACTAGCCCCACATAGCTTATAAAACTTGTTACCTATCTATTTCAGGGGATACATGTTCTTTATTGTGATATTATTGACCTCATGATAAGAAATTCAAAGGCACATTAATATATCCTTCTTCTTGATGAAGAGGACTATCATACCCGAAGGTGAAGTACTCAGGCATATAAAAACCTATTCCAGATTCCTCTGTAATGGCTTCATTAGTTCTTCTATTTCATAAATGGAAATTCAGTAAGGTGACATAGATATTGGAATTGATCCAAGAATATGTTCAATTGATAAACCGACCTCTCAATCAGGCAGAATACCAAACAATTCCTTCAGGAATACATCAGTGTAATCTCTCACTATGGGAATATATTCGAGCATGATCATCTCCTTTTTCTCAACAATTTGAGAGAGATATGATTTCTCATAATTCAATAATATCCACAAATGAGAAGATTATTCAGAAAAAGATTCGTCTTCCTACTACACCAATAAATAATTGGAGGATTCTTTGGGCTGTAATGAGTGATCTCAATTTCTATATAGTTGATGTTGGATTTTTATAAAGATAGACAATGTAAGCCCAAAAAAGAATCAAAATCACCAATGTAAATGTGACAAGATTTTATGGGAAGTTCATTCCACAAAAATTAGTCTAGGTGTAGTAATATACTTCAGATGCAATAATTGTCCCATTAGCAGTTAACATAGATAAATCAACCTCTAAATTTTGAGGTGGTGTTTGAATAGTTCTACTAAACATAAAAGATATGAAAGAAATCATAGAACTAGAATCAAATAGTATGTTTTAAATTCATGAATAGATAACCATTGTACCATTCATGTCATTATTGTTCGGGTCCACATCAGTAGTACTCAGAACATAATCTCTTATTACCTTGGAGGTTGTTCTTGATTGCCTTAGAAAACCATTACCTTAGGGAACTGGTTTTCAAAATGCCCATGTTTCTTATTGTAAAAACCCTCGCTACTAGCTGATCATTGATATGAACCATACTTTTTCTTCTGCATTAGTGGGAATCTTCATATCCCTTTAGCGATACTTAGACAGACGCCCCATTACTTCATATTTGAAGCATTTCTTTCTTCATAATAGAATGTTCCTAGTATGCTTCTACCCGCAATTTGGACATGTGTATTATTTGGTATTCTTTCCATCATGCGATTTATTTTTAGATCCACCCATATGAGACTCCTTTTTTTACTTTTTTTCATCGGGCCCATGATACCATTTAGAGTGTCTAGTCTCCATTTCATCCTTGAGGACACAACGTAAAATCTCTTCATAACAATCAATGTCTCAAACCTCCAATGATTTTCTAGACTTGGATATAGATTATTAATGAATAAATCCACCTTTTTTTTGGATTTCATGAAAAACTCATAGGATTATCCTGAAATCCAGGTAATGTTTGATACATATGCCCCAATAGACTCATCTTTTTTCATCGTAAGTCTAAAGAACCCTAATTCCATTTCGAAATGGAGGGATTGAGGAGAATATTTATTGAAAATCATTTTCTTGAATTCCACCCAATCCATGGAATCAATTTTCTCCTTGGAAATTTCATTTTTTATCTGCATCCACCTATGATCAGCTTCCCCATCAAAAATAAAGGCTTCCAACACATCATTCTCTTCTTCTAAGAACTGGAGGACAAAGAATATCTTTTCATTTGAGTTAATTCATTATTCAGAAGGGAGGGTATTGTAGGATACAAAAAAAACATTGTAAGCCTTTGTAGAATGAAATATTCGAGGGAAACTTCCTCTTTCCATAGAGAATGATTGAGTTCCAAGAAATTAATGTTATTATTCAGAACTTTTTCTAGTAGAGAATGTATTGTCATTTGAGCACTCATTTCCCTAATATTTGGAACATCATTAGGGAATTAGTCTCATTTCCTATCTCAGTTATTATTGACAAATTTTGTTTATTTCCCACCATTTACTAAGAAAAATAATGTTCTACTAGTGGACTTGAATACTAATATTATAAAAATAAAAAAATAAAACCTTATACATAAAAGGATAGAATCTTAACAGAAAAATATGTCTGAACTGGTGATCCCATAGGTTTCAATATATGATATCCATGATTTTGTTCGTAATATATATTCTTATGGACATTTTCTTATTCCGTTAATTACGGTTTCTAGCATGCTTATGAATTTACTAAAGAATATCCCTTGACTGTTTCAAATTAGGTGCCCAGTATGGCTTGTTGTTGTATGCCAGATTACCACAAAATAGGCCTATAACTCTTTTTCTGAGTTATCTCTCCTTTGTACATCAGTTCTAGAACCACCTCCACTTTTATTATAGATACATTGATATATTTTCCTGATAAACCACTTCATCTATACTAACCAAAATTTATAGATGACTTTTCATACTTAGTATTTTACCTTGGGAACTTACTAAAGTGATCTATTCCAAGTCTCCCAAAATAACTAAACCTCTATTTGATACCAACTATAGCGACCCTAGTCATTAACTATTATCATTTCATGATATTTAGAATAATTAAACGCAAAATTACAAGCCAATGATTGTAAAGACTAGTTTCATTAGAGACTATCTATAGAAAAATTAAATGATGAAAATAAATAAAATGATTTTTAATTATCATCCATTATGAGATCCTGAAATCCCTCAATACCTTATATATTCATAGGAAAAACTTGGACTATCATGAACAATGGGGTGATCTAAATATCCCATTAACGAAATTAACATTAAAATAAATCCTAGAACATGGCTTAGAAGGGATAAAATAAAGAAATAAAAAGGAATGGAACATGATTAAACAATAGGAATCATGATAGGGGATAATATAATCATATATTCATAGTAATTTGGAGGAAAAAAACCTTAATTTAGCATGAGTCAAGTCTCGTTGCATATAGAAGAGCACGATGCAATGATCGTTGCACATGGAGGGGCACGAGACAAGGATAACCACCAAGACAATTTTAAATAACGTCTCGTGAGACTAAACATTAACTAGTGCATTGGAGATCATATTTGGGTTCACCCATCATAACCTATTAATGAATACTTTTTCCACAAATGATTCATACATGAGAAATCAAACATAAACATAAGGGTTACTAATTGAAATAATTGGGTATCATAATTATGTAAAAGGACATGTCAAATGTTAATATCATAGTGGTGTCCATGAGAGGATGTATTTAAATCATACATGGACATTAATAAGGAAATATAGGTATATATCATGATATTTGAGATCAAACTTATGTGAAAATAGTGTTTAAGAAACATTAGAAATAAAACATTATGGTATTGTTTAGTGGAAAACATTCAAGATTTCTTAAAATGAAAAAGGTATAATTGTTTGTATAAACCAATAATATAAGAATGATATTTTCTTGGATTAAATAAGTTATTTTGGAAAAATTAAGGTTGATTAAAATAGATTATGGATCACACATGAAAATGGTAATAATTTGGGAGGTTGACTTAAAACGGGCTTGCTTATTGAGAAGAATTGAGTGGGGAAACTTTTTAAAAAACATGTATAAGCACAAAAATTAAAGATGAAAGGATATAGATACATGATCTTGTAATATATAGAATTAATTTATAATTTTTACAAAAAATATAATATATTGTTATTTGGGTAAAAAGAGAGAAGGAATAACTTGAGGGAATAATGGGGGTTCAGGTAGAATCCCATGCCTTAAGTCTAAAGGTGTTATTTACGTGATCTTAATGTCCTAGATAAAAAAATAGATACATTATGTAATAATAAAAAAACATTTATAAATGTATTTTATTTATAATAACCTTTTTAATTTCATTTATATTATTTTTATGGGTTAATAGATACAATTTCATCATTTAGGGGCGTTACATTCCTTGGTTATCATGATCAGTTTACATATATATGTGTATGGAAAATATTATAGAATGAGGATAGTGGTCCATAATTGAAAATAAATGTTATTAATGAAAATATATAATATTAAAATTCTATTAATTTTCTAGAATTTAGGATAATTAATTGGATAAATAATTAATGATAATCCTTTTGATAAATTTAGTGTTTTTGTCACAACAAACACATATTATTTTATAAATTAATAACATATGAGAAAAATGAATCCATAACATAAAATAGGAAATAATACAGATATTATTATTTTTTCAACCCTAAAAATGGTTGCCTGTTTAAACTTAATGATATATTTGAATGATGAAAGCCTGTCGTCCACGAAGGTGGTAAATCGGCAGCTCACATATAATGCTTTCATTACTAAAGTAAAAGAGTGAGGAGAAATGATTAGATGAATAATTATTCCATAAAAATAATTAAATTATAGTATATGTATGATTATTTATTTTTCATTGCATTTAAAGGAGGGTATGTTAGAATATAAAAAGAAAAGAATGGGACTTGAAATGAAATTGAAAGAAAATGTAAGAGGGTTTTACAACTTGATTCCTTCTTCTTGACAACATACGTATAAGATTAGTTTTGGTCTATTGTTAAGAAAAAATGCACCTGGATGTGGGTGAGAGTTTTTGAAAGAGTATTGTGCTAAATTTCGACAAATCTCAAGGCTTGAGAGGTGTGAGGAGAAGAGGTGGTGTGGGTGGTAATTATAGTGGAGGAGAGGGGTGTTGCGAATTATTTTAATCAATATCTTATTATGTTTCTCTATATAATCAATATTGTTGATTTTAGTGAATAAATATAGTAATTATATCACATGATTTCGAACCCATTGTTCTTACAACATCAATGAATCAATGACTAGTGTATTTAACTTATAATTAAAATGAACCTTAAATTGCTATATTTTACTATTCACCGAAAATTAAAGTATTTCAAATAAATCCAAAAAATCCACACTAAAAATTTCATGAAATCTATAATTAAAAGATTAAATCCAATTTATGAAAGTAATTTTCTAAATATGATAAATTTATGTTTTCATTAAAATCATAATTTACTCAAAAATAAATTATTATAAATTATAACTATTTTATATTAATTTGAAAAATTAAATAAAGTCTCATGAAATCATAATATAATCATAAGAAAAAAATTAATTTGTGAATAAATATTATAAAAATAATTTTGATTTTAATTATTAAATTAATAAAAAAATGTGACTAAATATTTATGACCTATAAAAATAAAAACACTTAACTAATAATTTTTAAAAAATTTAGTTACATATAATATTATATAATTATACCATATTGTCACTTATAATAAAGATAAATTTTATTGATACAATCATTGGTGAGGTTAATATTCAAATGGATTTTTACAATTCATAAGGGATACATTACTATTCAAAAGGTCAAGTTATGATTTCATTGTTATAGGATTCTTAACCTCTAGAAATTCTTATTTTCTTTCATTCATTCCTTATTTATAAATATTTTATTGTGTTATCTTATGTGTTTATAACATATGACGTAATTATACGAAGATAATTTCTATAGACAAAAAATTGCACCATTACACTCAATTACACCCAATGTACTCCATATTAGGGTACTTAGAGCCATATAATTATTCATTTTAGACCATTATTAGTTTGGTTAATTACCCTAGTTGATCCATATAAGGGTATAGTGTGGAATTACTTTCTCTACATGGTATTATGAATCCCGTAACTGGTTGAGTCTCAAATAGAGTTTATAGTGTCCACAGTAGTCTTTGGTGTGATCCACTGTCATCTATTCATCCATCTTGGTTTAGGTTCATGGTATTAATATAAACACCATGAATTGGGTGTTGATCCCCAATCTAGCAGTTTAATCAATTTTGGTTCATAGTATCATGGTACCTGTGATCCTCTAATTAAATGGATTATTCCAGTATTGTTTGTGTTGTCTCCAAATGGTCCATGGTGTGGTAGATTATCATGGTGTCAAAATATTCGAGATCTTGTGAGTCAATTTTTGGTGATTCCTAATGATAATGAACTCTTGGGTGAGAGTCATCAGTTACATTATAGCTTATGAAGTAGAATCTCTAGGATGATTGGTACCTTTTATCCTCGAGTAGAATCATCTGGCATGTAGTTTGGCTGAGTAATATTTATGAATTGGATTCTATCTTGAGTATATATTGGTTTTATTATTGTTATAGTCTCTATATCTTATATCCCTATTGAAATAAAATTTTATGTGTTGATCGGTATCTTGATGTTATATGTTTGGTGCGTTCAGTGTGTACTACTATGTATTATTATACTCACCCATGAATATTCGGTTCCCATGAGTCTCATATCTTATTCATATTTAATTAATTTTTATAAAGTACATGCAGTATTGTGAGTAGGTATATCTTATTTTATGATTGAAATAATAAGTTTCATATTGGTTTTTTATTTAATAGGAGTCCCATTATTTTGAGCAGGTGATACATTATTTGATGTTTTGTTGGGTTTGTATTTAACCCATGTTATTACATCTAGTATTGTTACATACTATGATATGGGATTGATGTTATGGTTTCACTATTGGTTTCAATTTTTTTATATTGCATTTAAGTATTATATGGGCTTTGAGATGTGTTTTTTGTGTATATGAACATAAGAAAGGGCCTCAAATGTGTGTCATATGCCTACCAAACACTGGTCTCCATACCCTAGATTATTTTAGGTTATTTTAGGATGTCACAATCATATTAACACTTTAATGATGGACCTTGGTGGTTTGGGTCATGATCGAGTGCTATTAGAGTATGGTTACACATTTGGAATGGAGTTTGAAGAGTTTTTTTCATTGAGTTTCTTTTGGGATTTATGGAAATAGTGTTAATGTGTTTCTAGTGTAGCTCTAAGGATAGGGACTCTTGTGTTGTTTTGTTGGTTGATGTATCCATTCCCAGGAGTCTGATAACCTACATGTTAAATTAGTACATTTAGGCACACATTTGATGGAAAATGTGGTGAATGAATCATATTAGAGTGGGTATTATTTTCAATGTCAATCTTGAGTCATCTCCCCCAAAATACTCGTTGATTTTGGTACAGATTTTCATCCATTATAATGATTCCACAATCTAATCTAGCATGGTTTCAATTGAAATGACATGAATATGACTCGATGGGGGATGAGGCCACCATGTTGGGTGCTGGTCAGAAAGAAATTTTCCTTCCCGGTGGATAGTATGTGGTGTTCCAAACCTATGATCAGAAAATTGACCCACCACAGGTTTTTTCAACTAAATTCATCATGTCATACTAATACAAGGATGTATTTTTTTTCTTGATGATGACTCTCTTGGATGAAACACATTTAGTCAGTTTCTATGATAGAGATCTTCTAGGATCCACGTTGAGAATAACCAACTAATAGCTGGTGTTCAACAAAGGTCACATCATATGAGGTTTCATCATTAAAAAACAACTCAGATAAAACTTATTACATTGAGGTACAGTATGTTTGATGATTTTAATGTATGAGTAAATATTGAATGGTATTCTACTATCCATCATGATTCAGATATAGTGATAGACATTAAAATTGGTAGGTAGAGGTAGTAGTTGTAACAATGATGTCTGCAGGGAAGCGAGTGAGGTAGAAGAGCATAAAGAGTACTAGGAAATTTTTGGAACATTGATTTCCTTCCACAAACTCCACCCAAATGAGGTTCATTATAGGATCTGGGAGTTATTGGGAAAGGGAATTGGCAGCTGAAAGTTCAAGAGTCTTATGACCAAGAGGCATTTAGGGTGATTTGAGGTATGGTTTAGGTCTTCTAGACTTTAGTTACTATTTTTTAGACATAAGAATGAGCTAATATTTCAATGATATACCCATATTTAGAGATCTTAGAGTTTATGGTTGCTCCCTCAGATAAATCCTTGTGTTCATAATATCCTCTAGAGGGGAAAAGTGATCACACACTTCTATTAATATTTTTACCAAACTCTATTAGAGAGATACATAAATCCACATTAAAAACATTTATATAGAATTAGTGGTAACCTAAGACATTTTACTTTATATGGACTAGTTTTATACATACCTTTCACAATCGACCATTACATGTGGGGGATGTAGTGAATTTGAGTAATGGGAAAAAGATTTACTCATTTGGTAAGGAGTAATTATGACAACCCTGCTTTTATTACAAACTCAAACATGATTTATTACATAAAACATCACATGATACAAAAAAGAATATAGATAGGTTTAGTGCCTTTGGGGCTTAGGATCATTACATACAAACTTAAAACATGAAATACAACATCTTTATTGAAAAGTTCATTTACCTGACCATTACATTCATTCGAACATAGCATTGCATGGGATAACCTGAGGTCATGCATAAGAAAATGGTGAGCTATAAAGCCCAGTAAGGGAATACACATGGAATAACATGAGGAGTACAATACATGTCAGACACTAGGAATATCAATAGAGGACAAGAGAAAAATGAACATAAAGGCATGATAAAGCATGATAATCATAACATGGAAATGTGGAAACAACACTTAACATGAAATTAGAATGAGCCAAGTCTCATTGCACATGGAGTGTGAGTAAATCCAAATTGCACTTGAAGCATGAGTAAACCATCATTGCAATTGAATTATAATGATTCAACACTCATTTCACATGATGTATCATGAAACTATACTTTACCCAATGCATTGGAGCGCTATAAGGGCACACCCTTCTTAAACATTTCATTTCATGCATAAATGTGTCACATGGATCATAAAACATGGATTCATAAAACATAAGCATGTATTCCATAATAAAGGAATCTGGAATTAATACATGAAACTTTATAATAAATATGTAAATGTGCATAAATTTGAATACCCTTGATGGAGAAATGGGCATGGTATTCACTACACAATGACATTGGCTTAGAAAATTGGTGCGATTTCGGCAGCATAACAACGTGACATAAGAATTCGTAAAAACGGTTGATGAGAGAGAAAGGGGTTCCTCATAATATTTACAAGTAATTGAATGTAAGGAGGTTATATATATACATGTCCCAACAATTTTAATGGAATTTAGATTCATGATACAAAAGTATTGCTTGAATGTAAAAGTGGAGAGAGAAGTTCCTTTCGGAATTTCGGCATAGTAACTGCTCTACATGGGAGGCATTTAATGATAGAGAAAGGGGTATCCCTTCATTAAAACATAATGAGGTAATTATGAGGGAGGTTTGAAATCATACCCCAACATTAATAATTTAAATTAAAAGGGAAAAACAACGTAATGAAAATTGGACAAAAATGCGAAAGGAAGAACAAACCCTTACTTGGAAGTGTGCTTCCAAAGGCATGAGAGAGGCTTGAGAGAGGATTATTGGGAGATTGGGGCACCTTGGGTGGATTCTAGAGAGTGTAGGGCAGAGTTTGGATGAACTCCAAAGTCTTTTAGTGAGGAGGAAGTGGGAGCTTGGTTGGGTTTATATAGAAAAGGTGAGGGAATTCTTTATTATTTAGGTTTGGGACCCCTTATATTAAATTAATACAAAACACAAACTATCCCATGGTTTTTGCTAATGGTTTTTGGCAGAGGGAGAAGGAATTCATTATTTTATAAGTACAAAGTCCTAAATTCTTAAAATAATAGGGTTACTTATGTGGAGGTGAGTCACACTCCCATGGAAAATAATTTAAAAAGTCAAGGTGTTTAATAAGTCTTCAGGGTCCATTAATGCTTTGAAAAGTAAGTCAAAAAACCCAAAATCACATTATTTTAATGGTAAAACATATGTTGGACTAACATAAAGATTATAGTATTTTATTAAATCACTATTGGGTCATTATGATGTCATAAAGCACATTATATTTTTAAGCGGTATTTAATTTTTACCCAAAAATTTGACTGTCTCAGAAAATTATGAAAAATTCACCGTTGGATCATTTCAAAATCCTGATTCCATAAATAACTTTTATATCATCTAAATAATTTTCTAAATCTGTTGATTTTCACTTTTAAAATAAAAACTAACATTTATCTAAAATTCACGTGTTTTGAAGGAAATGGATTTAAAACCATAATAAAAATTATAATTGAATTCATAAAATTATAAGATCATTTATATTTAATAAAAATTAATTTAATAATAATAATATTTTATTAAAATATTATTTAATTCAAAAATCCATTAATTTAATAAAATAGATTTCTTGATTAAAGAATAATTAAAAACAATATTTGTACTCTAAAAACTATTTATAATGTATCAATAATGACAAGAAAGTATATTAAATATTATATAGAAAAATAATGTACATGAACATAGTATTAGAGATTTGTTACATAACCCCTTGAAACAGCTGCATAAGACCTAAGGCTAAGGTGTACGATGGTGACAGACTCATGGGGTGGCTCAGATAACATCTCTCGAGTGGTAATCTCTCTCAACTTCCACTTTTCCCACAGATAGTATTGTTCGAGCTTGACATGGTGAAACCCAGCTAGGGCTTGGTCAAGAGTGAAGACCAATGACACCACCTCTTTTCTGAGCTCCAACAAATGGGCTTCGTATGGAGAAATGCTATTGGATGAAGCCATTGCTTTATTTTTCTGAGTAAATTGGGTTCGTTAAATCCTTATATTTATACTAATCATGTGATCACTATTTAACAACTATAAAAGTAACATTCACAACTCTTAACATAAATCCAAAGAAGTTGACATTTTATATAAACATATAGAGAAATTTAATTAGATCAAGAGGGATTTCCATTAGTGAAACTTTGGGTCGTTTCAATATTCCCCCCTTATGAAACTTCACCCTCAAAATTTCCTTTTCCCACACTAAAACAAATGCGGGTAACTCAGCTTCATAATTTCCTCCGATTCCCAAGTCGCTTCTTCAAACATGTGGTTTCTCCACAACATCATGATGAGGTGCATTGTCTTATTTTGTAGGACATTTTCTATATGATATAAGATCATCATTGGTTTCTACTCATAAGAAATATCATCTTTCAATTGTAACACCTCAGAGGAGAGTACATGTGCAGGGTCCGGTATGTACTTCCTGAAAAGGGATACATGAAAGACATCATTTACTTTGTCCACGATAGGTGGTAGTGCTAGTCGATAGGCCATTTCCCCGACACGATCCAGACTCTCGAAGGGGCCGATGTACCTTGGACATAACTTTACTTTTTTCCAAACCTCATGACCTTCTTCCACGGAGATATGCATAGAAAAACCATGTCTCCAACTTTAAACTCATGGTCTCATCGACGGTTATCTGCAAAACACTTTTGTTGACTCTGGGCTGCCTTGATATGCTGCTGAATGGATTTCACCTTCTCCACCATTTCTTCGACCATTTCTGGTCCAAGCAGCTTATGTTCCCCAACCTCATCCCAACATGCCGATGTTCTGCACCTTTTCCCATGGAGGGTTTCATATGGTGCCATTTAGATGATTGAGTGGAAACTTATATTATAAGAGAACTCTACCAGAGGAAGATTTTGATCTCATCCTCCTTTAAAGTCCATTGATCATGCTCTCAACATGTCCTCAAGTGTTTGGATAGTCCACTCGGATTAGCCATCAGTTTGAGGATGATAGGTCGTACATAATTTCAGTTCAGTATTTAGATCATGTTTAAGCCTCTTCCAAAATGTAGAGGTGAATCTTGGATCTCAATTAGACACAATGGATAGTGGTACTCCATCCCACCATACCAATTCCCTGATATATATCTGTGCCAGATGATACAAAGAAAATCCTCCTGAATAGCAATGAAGTGTACAGCCTTTGTAAGACGATCCACAATAACCCAGATTGCATTGTTTCCATTGGATGTCCTTAGAAGTTCGATGACTAATTCTATAGTGATGTTATCCCATTTCAATTCTGGTATGGGCAATGGTGGCATCATCCCCTTATATTTCTTCCTCTATGCCTTCACTTGCTGACACACCAGGCACTTTGATGTATATTCAGCGATCTCCTTCTTCATATTATCCCACAAAAAGTTTTCTCAGAGATCTTGATACATCTTTGTGCTCCCTAGGTGAATATAGAAATTTGAACTATGTGCGTCATCCAAAAGTTCCTTCTTCAGATCCGGACTTGATGGAACACCTAGTCTTTTCCCAAACTGTACAATTCCATCTTCATTAACATTAAACTCTGAGGATATCCCTTTTTCGATAGCTTTATATTTTTCCTGAATTCCCACATCATCCTTTTGAGCATCCTTTAACCTTTCCAAAAGAGACGGTTGAGCAATCATTTGTGAAAGGATTGATGATGATCCCTTTTTGTGATTCCCATGTCTATCTTCATCAAGTCTAATAAGATTGGATCCTTCTCAATTCTCATCATTGATATAATCACTGGGTCCTTTCTACTTAGGGCATCTGCAACCTTGTTCGCTTTCCCAGTGTGGAAATTTATTGAACATTCATAGTCCTTGATGAGCTATATCTATATTATCTGGTGTATATTGATCTCTTTATTAGTTAATATATATTTAAGACTCTTGTGGTCAGTATATATCTCACATTTCTCCCCATAGAGATAATGCGGCCAGATTTTCAAGGAAAAGATTACCACTGCCTACTAGAGATCATACATTGGATAGTTTCACTCATTGATTTCCAACTACCATGAGGAATAGGATATCACTTTATCATTATGAATCAGCACAAAACCTAATCCCTTCTTCGAAGCATCGCTGAAAACCACAAAAGGTTCCCCACTTGTGGGTAAAGTGAGCACGAGCGTAGTGATAAGTCTCTTTTTCAACTCCTAGAAGCTTTCTTCGCATTCATCACTCCAAGAAAACATTAACACCTTTCGAGTTATCTTGGTAAGAGGGTTGGAAAATTGTGATAAATTCCTCAAAAATCGTCGATAATATCCAGCTAACCCCAAGAAGCTACAGATATCCATTACTAATGTTGGCCTCGGCCATCCCTCAATTCCATCTGTTTTGGAGGGATCCACAGATATCCCATTGCTTGTGATGATATGGCCTAGGAATGAGACCTCATACAACCATATCTCACACTTTCTATGCTTTGCAAAGAGCTTCTCCTTGCGCAAAGTCTCTAGTACAGTTCTTAAATGCTCCTCATGATCCTCCTTGGTTTTGGAGTATATTAGAATGTCATCTATAAGGAAATCCACAAATTTTTCAAGGTAATATCTAAATACACTACACATTATGTCCATGAATATTTCGGGAGCATTAGTGAGTCTAAAAGGCATTACTATGAATTCATAGTGCCTGTATCTTGTGCAAAAAGCAGTCTTGGGGATATCTTTCTTCTTCACCTTTACTTGATAATATCCCGACCGCATGTCCACCTTAGAGAAGTATTGTGCTCCATGAAACAGATCAAACCATTCATCAATTCATGGGAGTGGATATTTTTTCTTTATTGTGATTTTTTGAGCTCATGATAATTGATGCAAAGGTTCATTGACCCATCCTTTTTCTTAACGAATAAGACTGGTGCACCCCATGGTGAAGGACTTGTGCGTATAAACCCCTTATCCAGATTCTCCTGTAGTTGTTTCTTAAACTCTTCATGCTCTACAACTACCATTCTATATGGAGTCATGGATATTGGTAATTCCCCAGGTATAAGCTCAATTGAGAATTCAACATCTCTTCTAGGAGGAAGACCAGAGAGTTCCTTGGGAAACACTTCCGTGGATTCCCTCACTATAGGCATTTCATCAAGGATGGTTTCTTCTTTGGACTCAATTATCTGATCCAGATATGCATGCTCATAGGGCAGTAATATCCATTCTTGATATGATGGATTTAAAGGAGATTCATCTTCTCCCTTATAATTGTAATGAATCGGGGGTCGATTCTATATATAGAGTGTGATTTCCCTCTCTCGACAATTTCTGTTGGATCTATATAAGGAAAGCCAATCCATGCCAAGAATTGAATCAAATTCTACCAGAGGGAGTATGACGAGGTTTTCCAGGAAATTAAATCCACATATTATAATAGGGGATGACTTATATTAATGGGATGCCATGATTTCCCCATTTTCCGTACTCACCGACATCTTCTCTTCCATGATTTGTGGCGGTGCTGGGATTGTTCTACTAAACTTTGGAGATATAAAAGAATTAGTAGAACCTGAATCAATAAGTTGGTTCACTATTCTTGAATTAATAACTAGTGTACCTATCACCACTTCATTTTCGGGGTTCACTTCGGCAGAAGTGATGGAAAAAACTCTTACTTGCTGCCTTGGAGGATATTGGTTGCCACCGAAAACCCTTGGTTTAGGGAAGGGATTTGAAAAGTGACCTGGTTCTTTGTAGTTGTAGCAATGAACAACGCGTTGAGGTTCGAACAGAGCATTCCTCTCCTATGTTCCAGCCGCATGTCTTTCTTACTGATAGTTAACAGCTAGATGCCCTTCTCTTCCACACCTGAAGCATTTCCTTGTCACCTTAAGGCAATTTCCAGGGTGCTTCTTTCCACACTTTTGTCAAGTGGGGTGCTGGATCTTCTTAGCACCATTGGATTTATCTATCTGACCATGATCATTGAAATCCACTTTACTCTTTTTATCCCCATGTTACCCCTGTGATTCTCTGATCTCCATTTCGACCTTGAGGGAACATCGGACAATTTCCTCATTGCTGTCGAAGTCATGGATTGCTAATGATTTTCATAGGATATTCTTCAACCCACCAAAGAAGTGGTTAACTTTGCATTCTAGGGTAATGAAAAATCCGGAAGCGTATCATGCAAGCCTTGTGAAGTTTGACTCATACACTCCAACATATTATTCGTCTTTTTTAGGGAAAGAAATTCCCTTTCCATCTTAAGATGGAGGGTGCATGGAAAATATTAATCAAAAAACATCTTCTGGAAATCCTTCTATTTCAATGCCTCGATCTCCTCCTCAGGATTCGTATTTTTTATCAACATCCACCATTGATCAGCTTCACCCTCCATACAATAATCCTCCAGGAGAACCTTCTCTTGTTCAGAACATTGAAGGATGGAGAAGATCTTTTCAATGGAGTTGATCCATTGTTCAACGATTGTGGGATCGGATGATCCACTAAAATTATGAGGCTTTTGTCTCATAAAGCTCTAGATAAGGACTTGTTCTTTCTTAGGGGGTGGTTGAACATTCCTCTTGACCAGTTTTTCTTTTCAATACTTGAGTTAGCTAAGAGAGAAGCATGACAAAGTTCGTGATTCCCGCTCTCATTGGATTGGGCATCTCATTAGTACAATCACCACACTGATCTTCACAACGGTTGTTAGCATGAGTCCTCCTATTACCGGCCATTGGCTGGAATGAAAGGAATGTTAGGGATAACTCATAAAGGTTAATCCAAAGAAAAAAGTTGATGACTTATAAAAAAAACTTTTATTTTCTTTAACTTATGAGTCTATAGGCTTCAACCTAGGCTTTTCATGATCTACTTTCTAACATATATTCTTAGGGGATTTTTTTTAAATTCTCTTAATAAGGGTTCATACTAAGCTAGTGAATTTTTCAAAACTTATCCCCCGGGAGTGTTGTAACCAAGAGTGTAGAAAGGCCCGTTTTCATGCCCCAGTTCCCGTTTGATTCTAGCTCAAAGCGGCATTTTCTGGTTTTACCCCTAGGATACATCTGTGCCAGAGCCGCCTCTATCTACTCGTATCTAGACAGGGAAGTATTTGCTTGATAAAACACTTACTCAGTACTTACAAAAACGTAGGGATGTTTTTTATTATACTGAGTCTTTTCTCTAAGGTTTTACTACGGTTTTCTATTTCTAATCCAAAAAATAAATAAACCTATCCTCTGGTACCAAATATGAAAACCCTGCTTCTATAACAAACATAAAAAAGATTCATTACATAAAACATCACATGATAAAACAAAGAAGACTGATAGGTTTAGTGTCTTTGGGGCCTAGGATCATTGCCTAAAAACATAAAACATGAAATACAACATCTTTATTGAAAAGTTCCTTTACATGACCACTACATTCCTTCGTACTTAGCATTGCATGGGATAACCTGAGGACATGCATAAGAAAAGGGAGAGCTATAAAGCCCAGTAAGGGAATACACATGGAATAACAGGAGGAGTACACTACATGTTAGAAATTAGGCATATCAACATAGCACAAGAAAAAGATGAACATAAAGGCATGATAAAGCATGATAATCATAACATGGAAATGTGACAACAACACTTAACATGGAATTTTCATGAACCAAGGATCATTACACATGGATCATGAATAAATAATCATTGAATTTGAAGAATGATTAATCCCTCGTTTCAATTGAATTAGCACGAGTAAAAAATCATTGCACATGATGTATCAAGATACTATACATTACCCAATGCAGTGGAGCTCTATAAGGGCGTACCTTTCTTAAACATTTCATTTCATGCATAAGTGTGCCGCATGGATCATAAAACATGGATTCATAAAACATAGTAATTTATTCCATGATAATGGAATGTGGAATTCATACATGAAACTTTATAATCAATAAGTAAATTTACATAAAGGTAAATACCATTGATGGAGAAATGGGCAAGGTATTCACTACACAAAGACATTGTCTTAGAATATCGGGGCAATTTCAGCAGCCCAACAGCATGAAATAAGAATTAAAAAAAATGGTTTATGAGAGAGAAAGGGTTTCCTAATCATATTTACATGTAATGGAATTTAAGGAGTTCATATAGATACATGTCCCATAAATTGTAATTGAATTTAGATTAATGATACAAAAGTATTGCTTTAATGTAAAAGAGGAGAGAGAAGTTCCTTTTGGAATTTCGTCATATTAACGGGTTTACATGGGAGGCATTTAGTGAGAGAGAAATCGGTATCCCATCATTCAAACATAAATAGGGAGGCATGATGGAGGTGAAAAACCATACCCCAACATTCATAATTTAAATTAAAAGGGTAAAACAACTAAAATAAAATTGGACAAAATGAGAAAGGAAGAAAAAACCCTAACTTGGAAGTGTGCTTCCAAAGGATTGAGAGAGGCATGATAGAGGCTTCTTGGGAGCTTGGGGCACCTTGGGAGGACTCTAGAGAGATTAGGGCAGAGTTCGGACGAACTAAAAAGGTTTGAGTGAGGAGGAAGTGGGAGCTTGGTTGGGTTTATATAGGAAATGTGAGGGAATTCTTTATTATTTAGGTTTGGGACCCCTTATATTTAATTAATCCAAAAAAAAACCATCCCATGGTTTTTGCCCATGGGTTTTGGTAAATGGAAGGGGAATAAAATATTTTATAAGGCCAATGTCCTAACTTCTTAAAATAATAGGGTTTATTATGTAGAGGTGAGTTACACTCCCATGGAAAACAATTTAAAAAGACACGATGTTTAATAAGTCTTGAGGGGTCCATTAATGCTTTGAAAAGTAAGTCAAAGAAACCCAAAATCACTTTTTTTTAATGAAAAACATATATTTTCCGAACATAAAGATTATAGTATTATATTACATCACTATTGGGTCATTATGATGTCATAAAATACATTATATGTTTAAACGGTATTTAATTTTTACCCAAAAAATTGACTGTCTCAGAAAATTATGAAAAATTCACCATTGGATAATTTCGACATCCTAATTCCATAAATAAAATTTATTTTATCTAAATAATTTTCTAAATATGTTAATTTTTACTTTTATAATAAAAACCGTCATTTATCGATAATTCACGGGTTTTGACATAAATGTCTTTCAAACCTTAATAAAAATTATAATTTCATTCATAAAATTATAAGATCATTTATATTTAATAAAAAATAGTTTAATAATAATAATATTTTATTAAAATATAATTTAATTCAAAAATCCATTAATTTAATAAAATAGATTTATTAATTAAATAATAAGTACAAACACTATTTGTACTTTAAAAACTATTGACAATGTATCAATAATGACAAGAAAGTATATTCATTATTATATACAAAAACAATGTACATGAACATAGTACTAGAAATTTGTTACATAACCCCTTAAAACAGCCGCATAAGACATAAGAGTAAGGTGTGCGATTGTGACAGACTCTTGGGGTGGCTCGGATAACATCGCTCAAGTGGTAATCTCTATCAACTTTCACTTTTCCAATAAACGGTCTCATTCGAGCTTGGCATGGTGAATCTCACCTTTGGCTTGGTCAAGAGAGAAGCCCAAAGACGCCACCTCTTTTCCGAGCTCCAAAAAATGGGCTTCGTATGGAGCAATTCTACTGGCTGAGGCCACCACTTCTTTTGTCTGAGTAAATTTGGTTCGTTAAATCCTTATATTTATACTAATCATGGATCACTTTTCAACAACTATAAAAGTAATGGTCACAACTCTTAACATTAAACCAAAGAAGTTGACATTTTATATAAGCATACAGAGACATTTTATTAGATCAAGAGGGATTTCCATTAATGAATCTTTGCGTCGTTACAATAATCCCTTGCTATGTAGGATGAGCTCATGTGTCGAAGGATGCATATGGATTTTTGTTGATTAGCTGGTGTGAACATTGGAATAGCAAATTATATGAGCTTTCAATAACTATGAAGTGGTTGGTGTGTGAGGATGACTTCACTATGTTATATCATGTTTTTATCCACATCAGGAGTTTTTTTTTCACAGTCCTACACCAATGATGTCCTAATATCCATTCTATCATATCAGATTACCCCATGTTGTAGTTAGAGATGAATGTGTGGTTGCGTAATCTATATAGTATGGTCTTGTAAGAACTAGTTTCCCACCCAATAATCCTTAGATTGTACTCCTTAGAAGAAAATGGGATCATGAGGTTAGGTGTGGATTGAAATCACTTTTACTTACTGATAGTCTGGGTGGTGTATCCACCCATGAGAATCTATGACTTTTTCTACTTGAGGTAAGGGGTGAAGTGGTTCTTGATGTCTAACTTCATGATAGGTTATAACTGAATCACAATTTAAAAGGAGGATGTACTAAGGGTAGAATTTCGAAGCCATAATTTTTTATTTGAATTCTTTTTTATACCTATCTTAATGTTGGGTAGCCAGTAGTGTTTGAGAAACTAATGATCCAGATCCATTATCCCTTCTTAGATCCATTCATGGTAGGATTACTAGTTAACATCCTTTTCTAATCTGTGTCAGGGGTGGATCACACGATACACGTAAGGATACTTATATAAATATGTCTAGAGTACCATATTTTTATGATTTTATATATATATCAATTCTAGATCTAGAAGGTCCATTTATTGAGATATATCCTTATTGTACGTGGGAGTGATAGTGGACCCAAAAAAGGATATGATAGTGAAAACATCATATCCACCCAAGGGTATGGTAATGGTAGAAGATGCTCAATGTATGTTTTTAATCCAGTATTTTTGATAGAGTTCACAATGACGATGCCCCCTTAACAATTCACACTTGTGGATGATGATAGTGGAATATATATCCAATCAATTTTCATCACCCCTTTTATTTTTCAATGATTTAGGGAGGTATAGACTAGGGATATCAATTGTGAGGTCTTTTGTGACCAAATATTCAATAAAATATTATTGATGGGTTTTATGATGGTGTAGAGTAGTTCATCCTTCTAATGATTGATTATTACACCTGTCAAGCTGTGATAGGAGGTGCTGAGGAGGTTTATCTCCATATGTAACACATCCAAGAACTATGAAAATTTACCATGATCCTTTGGCATAATGTTCTGTGACCATTGTTATTGTAATGTGTTTTTTGATTTTAACTCTTTATGTCTTGTTTTCACTAGGAGAATAATATAGAGTAATCGCATAAAATTTATGATTACTTTATGTGAAGGAAATAGTCTCTCTTCATGGATATCTCCCAATAATATTTTTATACCATGACTCTCCCTTGTCATTATGAATATCATGTAGATTGATAAAATCCTTTGCGGCCGAGAATAATTTGATCATGGTGTTTCACCCTAAAGAATGAAAACTAGACCTAGAAGACAATAATGGTTTTGGAAGACATGTTGTGGGATTTGATGTTGTTATATGTCCATAGTTGGGACGATCACCTATATATAGTGTATTTTTAATAAAGAAACAACTACTATTCCAGTACAACTATGTAATAATTTGATCCCTTATATGGGATATTGTATAGGTCGACACTATTTTAGAATTATTGAGATGAGTTAGCAGTCATGAGACTATATTTGATGTCAGCTATGAATGAGATGGTTCAGATCATCTTGGAGTGGATGAGGACTACAATTAATCCTCAGAAATCCTATACAGTCTATCAATGGTGGCCTAAGGAGTTTGATGGGGGAGACCATGTGTTCTGAAGGTCAAACCTTGACATTGATTATAGAGATTCATTCAAGGTCAAAATTTATCTATGGGGATTATTGGCCCGTTCTAGATATAGTGCATGGTCAGTGACTTGGCAAACCACTTGGCCCTTCAATGATAGTTTGACTGGGTACACAATGTCTTCCACATTTGCAGTAGAGGGTGAATGTGCACAACCTATCACATGTTATTTATTTGGTTGAGTTTCACATAGATGATAGATATACCTTTGTGGAGTACGTAGTATAGATCGAGTATCACTATGAGAAGATACTCTATCGGTGATTGATTCCCTCTGTGCATGGCTGGTGGAAGCATGGGAGACTTCATAAGATAACCTGAGAGTGGGTGGCCTAGATTAATGATTCTAAAAGACTTCTTCTTAAAAAAAAATTCAATATGATAATAACTAATGTGAACAGAATATAACATCTATTTTTATACCATGTAGATATTTCAAATATATTTAGTAATATTTTTGGTGCTAGATGTTGTAACAACATGAGATTCTAAGGCCTGATTATCACATTATTGATATTACGAGAATATAAAAAATATTAAATATCATGGTCCAGTTATTTTTGTGAAAATGTCGAATAAATTACAATAATGTGTCTCAAATCAGAAATCTATGACTTTACTCTAGTCTGAATTGACGGCTTAACCCATGGAAATAATTTATATATTTTTTTGAAGCAGGTGTTCGTTTGAAATTTATCAAGGATTTAAATAATAAATAAATTATTTATTTATTTCATTTTTTTTTGATAAACTATCCCAGTTAACTTATATAAATAAGATTTTATGTACAATGATCTTGTTAATCCATGTAAACCTATTAAATGAGAGATATCATTAGAGGATATCATTGTTGGAAAACAATATATTAGTGGATCATAATAAAACTATATGGATCATCTCTACCAATGGAGTTGACAGATCTTTCCAATGACTATGATACACTATATTTATTTTTCAATGACTAATCAAAACATGATGTAAAACATTTTTATTTTGTGTACTCATCCATTTTTTTCCTTTCTCAAGAGTGGATCAATTCCTCTAAAAATAATTTATACGCGCCTCTATGGTTGAATTTCGATTGATTTATATGATTATTTCTTAGTCCTTTATCCATCATTAAAACTGTCTTGAATCATGGAAAACATGAAAATGATCTAGGTTCATTCCACTAGTGTATTTGTTTGATTTATCCCTTATTTCATTAAATTATTCATCATCATTTTTCCTTAGCTGGTGTTTTAATTAAATGAATACTATATGATCATTGCGCAATCACTCGTTAGTGCAATAGATCGATACTGTGAGTGTGGTTCATGATTTAGTGTGCGCTAAAGGTCCCATGAAGGGGGATGATCATAAGTGGATTGTATTAGATAATTTATTCATGTTATCCTTAGTTTTATTCAGGAATGTGGAATAATGTTGTGATATCACAGCTCGAAATGTCAATTATTGAGTGGATCAAAGCCCGCATTCAAGTCACTGGTGATGGAGAAGCTCAATCAAGGCCCGCAACATGTTATATGGGTGTGATCGATTGTTTTAATGAATGAATTGAGGGACTTGTAAAGTAAACCATGGATTTCTAAAAATCACATGTTAAATGAAATTTAATCTATAGATACAAGTCACGTGGGACAACTGGATTGTTGAGTCAATAAGGTTTTACTTATGACTTTTCTATTCCTTCTTGTTCTGAAAATCACAAACACCTTATACGTAAGAAAATATGCATTTTACTTATATAAGGAAAAATTCATTCTCAATGGAATTTACCCCTACCATATTTTCATTGTTCATATCAATATTTTTCTTAAGTGTAAAAATAAGATTCATACCTAAAACCTTGGAATTGTATAATACTTTGATATGAAGCATACTGTTTTAGGATCTGAATTCTGGATATGAAATGTAATGAAGTTCCAATCCGAATTCTGGATATGAACTGTGATGGACTTCCACTCCAAATTCTGGATACGAACTCTAATGATGTTCCATTCAGAATTATGGAGAGGAACTCTCATATAGTTCCATTCCGAATTATGGATATGAACTCTTATATAGTTCTATTTCAAATTCTAGATACGAACTCTCATATAGTTCCATTCCAGATTCTAGATACGATCTCTAACAAAGTTCAAATCCAAACTTTTATGAGTTCAACTCCGAACTTTTATGAGTTTGACTCCGAACATTTACTAGTTCAACTCTGAACGTCTGTCAGTTCGACTTCGAACATTTAATAGTTCGACTATGAACTTCTATCAGTTCGACTCCGAGCTTCTTATGTTCAAATTTTGAATTCTAGTGAAGCCAGACTTTGGATTTCTACAGAATTCAGGTTCTGAATTCTTATAAAACAGAATACGAATTTCACTTTATTATAAGACTATGAATTCCATTTTTGTTAGACTCTGAACTTTTATTTTCTTAGATTTCGAACTTCAGCTTTGCTTATGCTTACATTCGCTTCATTACAAAATGATGTCATGCATTCAGTTACACATGTTTTGTTATAAAATGATGTCTTCTATTAGGTTTCTAACTAGCCATTGGTTTAGTGACATGTGTATAGGTCCCTCCAAAATTTAAAGAAAATATTACTGTTGGAGGAGGGATCCGACCATTGGAAATTTTCCTATAAATATAAGCTCACTTGAACGAGCTCAATACTGATCTTTGACACTTGTGCTTATATGTTGTTGAAGTGATTTCTAGAGAGAGAGAGAGAGGCTCTTTTAAACTCTTAAGCTTCGTGAAAAAAATCTTGAACGACTTTTTCTAACTTTTCCTTGTGCAGACTTGCTTCGTGCGACTCTGAATGTTGGTGATTACATTCAAGGGCTTTTGTGGTTAGGAAGAAAGATTTTCTAACACATTGAAGTTGAGGGCTTCCTTTCTAAGGAAGACAGAGGTTCCAACTACCTTGAAGTTGAGGGCTTGTGGGTATAGCAAGATAGAGACTCTGATCTTCATATCGAGGGCTTACCCTGGTGTGGGTAAGACAGACTTTCTTGAAAGTATAAATCAAGGGACCTTTATCCAAAGTTGTTGGATACCCTTATCTTTGGGTTAAAAGACTTATATCTTGTTACTTGTAGTTTTACTACTTGTTTTTCCGCTACTTTCTGTATTGTTTGGAAAGTATAATTTTCTTATATTTCCTTACACTTTTACTCTGATTAATTTAGATTCCATACGCTTTATGGTAGAATCTCATATTGTAAACATTGGTTAAGTTTCAATTTCTAAATCCATATTTCCGAAACCTGTTTTTAGAATCTCTTTCTAGATTTAAGCAAGTGCATTGAACTAGAAGTTTTTAACTTCATAATTTGTCCCAATCATTCATTGGTGATTAGAGGTTTTTTGTGTTTTCTTAGTTTATCTTTGTTAAACATAGATCATTCCTTGTTTAAGGAAATTTTTAAAGTATAAAATTCACCCCCCCCCCTCTTGTATATTGAACATCTACATTGTTATTTTGATCCTATAATTGGTATCAAAGGTTGGAAAACTCATACTCTATACCAATCTCACATTTGGTATCAGAACAGGTTACTGAAATACTTATACTCACATATATGTTTTTCTTGCTCAGTTTTTCTTTGTTCTATATATTCCTTTCTTGGGAATATTTTCTTTGAATCCGAAATTTTGTTATTAACAAGTTTCTGTGTAGAAAGATTTTCTTAAAGTTGGAAGGTTTAGATGTTGGTTCTATCGAAAATTTAAATCCTACAAGACTACAAATTTTTTATGGCAGTGGTTATGAGTATTGGAGAGATTGAATGAAGACTTTCGTTACCAATATTGAAATAGATAACTTCTTTATGCTTACTAGTGGTTATAAAATTCCTGATAATAAAGTTAGTGATTTCACCAACCAAGAGATGCATGATTATCAATTAAACTATAAGGTACACAATATGTTTCTATGTTCAATGAATAGGAACATATATATCCAAATTTCATCATGTGAAACAGCTAACTGTACATGGAAACACCATGATGTTACTCATTTTGGTACATCTAAAGTGATTGAGTCAAGAAGAGCTATGTTAAGAGCTGAGTATCATGGTTTTAATTTTCCCTATGGTGAATCCATTTGTAATGTACATCAAAAGTTCATGACTATCATGAATATCTTAAAATCTATGGGAGAGAAAGGTTTTGATATTGAATCTCTTGTCGACAAGGTTATTGATATTATGCCCAATGAGTGGGAAACAAATAGAATAGCTATTGATGAGAACAGGAAGGTCACTCAAATTTCATTAGATGAATTGTTTAGAACTCTTCTCCAACATGAAACAATGATGAAAAGAGATGCTGATAGCATCAAAAAGAAGAATGGGAATGGCAGTGTTGCTTTTACTATAACATCGAATCACATGAAAGCAAAGACTCCTGAGAGAGTAACTAGATCCAGGTCTAAGAAGGTAACTATCCAGTCCGAATCTAGTGAGAGTGAAGTCTTAGAGAATGAGTTAGCTAATCTTGCTCGATGGATGAATAATATAACTAGTTAGAGAAATTTCCAATCTAGGTATAAGAAGAAGGATATGAATGATAAGAACGATTCAGAGGTCACATGTTATGAATGCAAGAGAAGTGGACACATACGTCCGGATTACCCTATGCTTAAAAAGAAAGACAGAAAAGAGATGCATTCTGAAAGGAATAGAAAGAAGTATTACAAATCCAAAGCTAAGAATGTTCTGAAAGATATTGACACCTGGAGTGCCAGTGGTGGTGACTCTTCAGATGAATCTTCTGATTATGAATCTTCTGGATAGAAGAATCTTGGTCTTATAGCCAGGCTACCTATTGACAATCATTATTTTATGGATAAGGTACACAGTTCTAAATCATTAACCAACGATTCGTTGATTTCTAATAATAGTAAATATTATAGCTCTTCGGATGAAGAATATTCTTTTGATGAAGAAAATACTTTACCTAACTATGATGAAGTTTCTAGTTTTTCTAAACTTTTTGAGATTGAGAATTCAAAACCCAATTAAAAACTGGAAAAGACAACCTCTAGGAATATTATTCTTACTAAATAAATATTATATATTTCTAAATATATTGATAAGAAAAATACTTATTTTGAGAGTGTTTCAAAAAGTTTCAAGGAAGTAAATTTTGAAAAGAATAAACTTTCTAATGATCTAGAAAAAGAAATTTCTAAGAAAAGTGTTTCTGGGCCTAGATCTTATTCTATATCTAATTATTTTGAAGATAAAAACATGGTTATAAAACTCAAGTCTGAAATATTTTCCTTAAAGAAGTGCTTTTTGAAATTTACCTTAGGTAGAGAAAATTTTGATAAGATGTATTCACAAATATGACCTTTAAGAAACAAATCTGCATTTGGTTATACCAATGCAAAACCAACTTTTAGTAACAATTATTTTGTTCCTCAAATTTCCCCATTTTTTACCAAGTGTCAATGTGGTGGTCACTGGGCAAAGAATTATTCTTTAAACCAAACCCAATATTTAGGTTTTCGTAAGGCTTATTTTTATAAGAAGATGTGGGTACCTAAAATTTTGTTATCTGAAAATCTTAGATCCAAACAACTTTGGATTCCGACAGTCTAATTCTTTTCTTATTTCCAGGAAGATAAATGAAGTACTAACAATAATACTTGGTACAAGGATAGTGGATGTTCCCGGAACATGACTGGTAACAAAATCTATTTTGAAATTATTATCAAGAATAAAGGAGGAAAACTAACTTTCGGAGATAATTCTCAGGGAGAAATTGTTGGTATAGGTAATATTGTTATTATAGATAAAACTTAAAGGAGATATCATTATTCAGTTTATTAGAATGCAAGATCAAATTGATAATACTTTCACAAAATCTTTACCCTCTGATAGATTTGAATACATTAAACAGAAGTTAGGAATGATAACCGTAAGGTAATACTTCTTCATTTAATTCTTGTTGAACAATTCTCCTTATAGTAATAAAATCCTTTTCATAGGGGGAGTACATTTTATTGATACCATAATAAACTTTTTTTGTATTAATTTTTTAAGGCTTTTTTAATAAAAAATTTTGTAGTCAGTTTTTCAAACCATTGTAACTAAAATTTTCTGTAATGAGTTTTTTTTAAAAAAAATCCGGAACTGAACTTTTCGTAATGAAAATTTCCAGAACAAAAATTTTCATAATGAAAATTTCCGGAACTGATAATTTTCGTAATGAGTTTTTTTCCCGTAATGAAATTTTCCGTACTTATTTTTTTCATACAGAGTTTTTCGTAGTAATGTTTTTTTTAATTTTCATCAAGAAGAAAAAACACCTATTACAAACAATACTTCTAGAAAATCCGAAAGGTATGACATCCATACTCAAGTTTTCATAGTTAATTTTTGGTTTCTGGTAGTTTCTTAACTTTTAAAATTTTTCAGATTCTAGTTTTTCTTAAATTCGAATGTTTTTCATAAAACCTCAAATAATCGGAGTCATGTTTTCCTTGCAGTTTGGATCTCAACCGTTAGATCAAATCTCAATGTATCTCAACCATTTGATTAACCGTGGAAACTAAACCATCATCTCAACGTCTATATAAAGGGGACCCATGAGGGTCATCCCTCATCGGTTTTTCAAAGCTTTCGCATCTCGAAGCCCTGAATCTCTTCTTAAGGACCATTCTGATCTTTCGGAAGCCCATTCTAAATCTTCCATTACTCTTCATTCCGAATGTCTGTTAAAGCTACTTCCCAAGATATGACTACCTCAAAACCAATATCAAAATGGTTATTTTATAGGGAGAGTTTAGTGAATCAAATCTTCTTCAAGTATGATTCTTTTATATCTAAGAATATCAAACTAAATAGATGGGAGGAGGTTTGCTTATCGAAGATAGAGAAACAAGATCCAGTTTATAAATATTTACTTTTTGAGTTCTATGAGTGTGTTTCCATCCTTGAGGAATATGGAAGATATTTCTATTCTTTCATGTCTTATCAGAAGGCTTACAAATTATCCTTTAAGAAGGCTGCATGTTTGTTGAGATTAACGTATGAAGGTGAAGCTGTGTTTTGTTCACATAAGCTTCCCGATGAGCAAGGAAGTTTCAATAAAGTGAAGGCATTGAAATGCCTTGGACATAAAGATGCTAAGAATTCTAAGATTGCTCATCTCACTCTGAATAATTGGATTCTACAGCTGTGGGTACATGTTTTTCTCATTCCTAAATGGGGTGATAAGGATAATTTGAAGAAGAGTGACATTTACGTACTAGATTTTTTGGTAAATCTAAGGATGATTAATCTGATGAGGCGTGTTTTGATTACAGTTACGAATATCGAAGAAGGGAATTTGAAATCTCATATCATTATGTATCTGGCCCTCATTTCTAAACTTATCATCAAATGTATTGATTCATTCAAAGTTTCATTCACTTCCATGAAAATAAATTGCAAGGTAATGCTAGTAAGTGATGATACATTAAAGAGGATGAAAATGGGTTTTTATAATGAATCTGGAGAATTCTACATTTTACCAGAGGAAGAGGCTGAGACCATTCTGGAAAATGGGGAGAATGTTGAACCAGGAAAGAATGTTTCTAAAGAGAGAAAGCTTAAGGAAGTGGTGGCTAAAGAAAAAATCCCCAAAGCTGAGGAAACCCAGTCTGCACCCTCCAAGATGATAAAATAGAAAGCATAGCCAGATGAAGTGGCTGCTATGTGGAGGGGAGACAAAGAGAAAATAAAATAAGGGGATCCATAGTTCAGATTGGACCCTACTGAGGCTAAGGACTTAAAAGAGAGAGTTTCTGATAAGTTAGAAAAACAAGCGAAAGAGAAGATGCTAAAGAAGATAATTTCAGAAGAGGAGATTGTTCAATATCTTTTGAAAGCAACTGAAATAGCCTCTAAGAAGATTCCCATTCCTAAAACCTTTGTTGTACTATCTTTAGCAGAAACCCCTAGAAAGAAATACCCCACTCTGGAAACATCCAAAGGAAAAGAAGTTATTGAAAGAACAGAAGAATAAGTTTTTGAGAGAGTCGAAGAAGAAGAAGATGGAGGAGGAGGCAGTGATGATCTTGATGATTCGATCAAGCAAGTAGATGAATATCAAGAAAATGCTGAATCCACAAAATTAGTTACTACGGTAAAGGGAGTTGAGAAAGTAATCACGAAGGGTGATGATAAACAAGAGGATGAGAAGTAAAATGTTTTGTATGATGAGGAAGAATCATATGAGAAGAATTTTGTTGAGGAAGGAGAAGAAAAGGAGAAAATAGATGAATACCATATTGTTAAACTTTCAGAGATTGAGGAAGAATCTCCATAAGATCAACTTATTCCGAGAACTGATAAAGGTAAGCATTTTCTCATGGATACACCAACAAAAGATATCTTCAGGAAGAAAGAGTTATGTGGTTCATCTAGAAGGAAGCTAGTCCACGATGAGGAAGAGCAATCTGCAAGAAAGGTATTTGATTCAGAATCATCATCAAATGGTCATGACATTGTTGTTGAATCCTTGAAAAAGTTGGTGGACACCATTCTGATATTTCCCACTATAGACTCCAGATGTCAGATGTTGCAACACAGTTTGAATCAAAAATATGAATCCTTATCCATGGTGATGGTTAAGTGTGTGAAGATTGAAGCTGACTATAGAAACTTCCTTATCAATTATGATATTCACAGGAAATCATGTAGCAAAATCACATTGTGGTCCAAGAAAATTGAAGAAGACATGGATGAGTTTGATAATTTTCAGAATGGGGTAAAACATGCCTTTGACACTGAAGATATAAAGATTAAGAATCATCAGGTTGAGCTGATCATTGAGAAAATTTCTCAGAGTCCACAAGTGAAGGAAATGAATGATAAGGATAACTCCCTTGCTCAAAATTTTATAAGGGATAGATATCTCCAGATTGTGCTTGAAAAAAGACATGTAAAGCAAGATGAGTTAGTGAAGATGCAGGAAGAGGCCATGAAGGCTTATGTAGAAGCTTTGAAATCTCAAGATGAAAGGATAAAAGATTTGGACAGGAAAGCTGAAGAGGATCAAAGAGATTTATAGAAACTAAAAACCTTGTTAAAAAGCTGATTTTGATGGAAAAGGAATACAAATAAACCCACTCCGATCATTTGTTGGATTTATTTTTCCTTGTAAAAATTTCTTCAACTCTAATGAAATTTTGTTTGGTTGTATATTGTGTTTTTATATACTAATATTTCAGTTACCATATTTCTTTTCCATTCCCTTAAATTCTTTTTGAAAATCAAAAAGGGGGAAAAGGAAAAAAATTACTCAAAAGGGGAGATAGAAAAATTCAAAATGGAGAAGAAAAATTTCTAAGTGAAATATCGTTAATGTAAGGGGGATTTCCTAATTATGATGTTTTTCATTCCCATGATAATGAAAACTCCACTCTGAAAATCCAGAATACAATCCTTAGAGTTTCAATGCCCACGGAGGAGTTAGTTGTATGCATCATCATTCATGAACAAAGGGAGATAAGTTTTAATTTCAAAGTCTAATGAAATTTTTAAAAATTCTTATAATCATTTTCATAAGGATGTTTGTGCTTTCCAAAAAGGGGGAGATTTTTGAGTAAATAATTTTTTCCTTATGCATTTCCATTCCTTCTTGTTTTGAAAATCACAAACACCCTATACTTAAGTAAATATGCATTTTACTTATATAAGGAAAAATTCCTTCTCAAAGGAATTTACCCCTACCATATTTTCACTATTCATATCAATATTTTTCTTAAGTGAAAAAATCGGATTCATACCTAAAACCTAGGAATCATATAATACTTAGATATGAAAAATTCTATTTTAGGATCCGAATTCTGGATTTGAACTATAATGAAGTTCCAATCCGAATTCTGGATATGAACTGTAAGGAGGTTCCACTTCGAATTCTGGATACGAACTCTAATGAAGTTCCATTCTGAATTATGCATATGAACTCTCATATAGTTCCATTACAAATTATGGATACAAACTCTCATATAGTTCTATTTCAAATTTTGGATACGAACTCACATATATATCCTTTTAGGATTTTGGATACGAACTCTAACAAAGATCAACTTCGAACTTTTACTAGTTCGACTCTGAATATTTATGAGTTCAACTCTGAACTTTTTTGAGTTCGACCCCAAAATTTTACTAGATTGACACCAAAAATCTATCTGTTCGACTCCGAAATTTTACTAGTTCGACTCCGAACTTCTATCAGTTCATCTCTGATCTTTGTACGTTCATATTCAGAATTCTAGTGGACCCAGACACCGAATTTCTATAGAAATTCAAACTCCAGATTTCTACTGCATTCAGGTTCTGAATTACTATAAAACCGAATTTGAATATCTCTTTATTATAATTCTCCGAATTCTATTTTGGTTAGACTCTGAACTTTTATTTTATTAGATTCTGAACATTACTTTTGCTTATGCTTACACTCTCTTCATTATAGAATGATGTCGTGCATTCAGTTACACATGTTTTGTTATAAAACATTGTCTTCCATTCTGTTTCTAACTAACCGTTGGTGTAGAGTCATGTGTACATTTCCCTTCGAAATTTAAGTAAAATATTACCGTTGGAGTAGGGAGATAACCGTTGAAAATTTGCCTATAAATAGGATCTCATTTGAACTAGCTCAATACTGATCTTTGAAACTTGTGCTTACATGCTGTTGAAGTGATATCTAGAGAGAGGCTCTTATCAAATCTCAAACTTTTTGCAGAATGTTTGAATGACTTGTTCAAAATTTTCCTTGTACAGACTTGCTTCGTGCGACTTCGAATGTTGGTGATTATATTTGAGGGCTTCCGAGAGTAGGAAGACAGAGGTTCTAACACCTTGAAGTTGAGGGCTTCCTTGGTGAGGAAGACAAAGGTTCAAACTACCTTGATGATGAAGGCTTGAGGGGATAGTAAGACAGAGACTCCTATCTTCGTATCGAGGGCTTACCCAGGTGTGGGTACGGCAGATTTGTTTGAAAGTATTAATCAGGGGACCTTTATCCAAGGTTGTTGGATACCCTTCTCTTTGGGTTAAAAGATTTATATCTTGTTACTTATAGTTTTACTACTTTTTTTTCCTCTGCCTTTCGTATTGTAAGGAATGTATAATTTTCTTATATTTCCTTATTCTTGTACTATGATTAATTTAGATTCTATACACTTTAAGGTAGAATCTCATATTGTAAGCTTTGGTTAAGTTTCAATTTCCAGATCCATATTTCCGGAACCTGTTTTCGGAATCGCCTTCCCGATATAAGCAAGTGCATAGAAATAGAAGTTTTTAACATCATACTTTGTCCCAATCATTCATTTTTTATTAGAGGTGTTGTGATTTTTCTTAGTTTAACTTTGCTAAACTTAGATCATTCCTTGTTTAAAGAAATTTTTAAAGTGTTCAATTCACCCCCCCTCTTGTATATTCACCATCTACATTGTTATTTTGATCCTACGTGGATATGATTCTTGTGTTTCCCTTGAATGTTATGTATCACACACCAAGTGGAACCAACCACACATCAAGTGACCTCATGATGGATGGTCACTATGTATCCTATAGGATTCATGGGAATATACAAGACCAGTAACATGATAATTGGTGGAGTAAATGTGCATAACCCATTATTCATACATAGAAACAAAACACATGAACTTCCAAAAATACCTGGGAACAACCAGATATACATTGGCATGTACATGTGACATAAGAAGATCACCAGAAAACCTTAACATTCCATTTACCCATAGCGAAAATTACTTGTATTTAGATAATTACATGTTGTGTGTGATGATGATACATGGAAGACTATGGGTTTTCAAGACACATTTAGTTCCCCAAGTACATATTGTGTTCTCTTTAGGAGGTTGTTTGGAGCCCTTTTGTTTCATCAGTGTATTATAGTATAGGATGTGTGAGTTCTCTTGGTCAATACCTACAGGTTTATGGTGTGACATTATATCCTTTGTAAGGTATTGTGACCACCTATATGGGATGAGCCTCAGATTGAGTTTGTGGTGTCCCCATGAAATCTTGTGTATGATCTTCAATCATCATTTAATCCTCCCTAGATAGGGGTTATTGTATCAAAACGACAACTATTAAGGGGGATTCAATCCCATGCATGTTAGGTCAATATATTACGGTTCGTGGTATTGAGGTTTATATGATCTCTTACATAGCAGGTTATTCGACTAGTGTTCATGGTGCCCCGCCAATAGTCCATGGTGTGATCCCCAATCTGAGTGTCTTGGTCTTGGAGATCCGGTGAGTAAATCTAAGTCAAGTCCTTATTAGAATGACCTCTTGGATGATCATCATACATTACAACATAGGTTGGGGTTTGGAATCTCCAATATGATTGTTACCTTGATTCTTATATTGGAAGCAAGTTGCTATAAGCTTAGTTGAGCCCAAATTGAGACATAGAATCATTCTTGAGAATATCTGGGTTTTCTTGTTGTTATTATTATTATATATTATATCCTAATTGACATGACTTTTCATTAGGTTATTATTATATTGATGTGATATTTTTGGTTACATCAGGGTATCTTGTTGTGTATTGTTATACTCACCCATGCATGGGATCTGTCTACAAGTGTCTTATATTATAAAGATGTCATGCCTCTTTTTGGAGCCCTTTGTGGATCTGGAGAAGGTGGAGCATAGTTTCATGTAGAAAAACGAGGTTAATATTATTTTTATTAGATAGAAGTCCCCCATATTAATAGGTCGTAATTTATTTCCAGATATGGTGGCCTTATATTTGGACATTTTTAGTATTACTATTTCTTTTTTTATACTCATATGAATGATAGATTTTATGAATCCATCATTGTTTTCTATTTTTTATTATTATTTTCTTCATTTTATGGCCTTATAGATATGTGTGATCTTATATGTAATAATCATATTTCTTCCCATGGGTTTTATATTCCCCCAAGGTTCTTTTAGTCATTCATTGACTATTTAAGGTAGACACAGGGTGTCACACTCAACTTATCACTAGACAGTCTTGCCCTGATGGGTTGTATCATGAAATTTACTTCAATTCATTCAAATTAAAAAAAAATTAACTCTATATGAAAAATGATAATGGAGTTTTAATACCTATGACATATTTGTTTTTTGATCATCCTATATTAAACCATGGAATAGTGGCTCTCATGAACATTATTTTGGGTTATGATGATTTTTTTGATCTCTTATGAATAATGTATATCATTAGAAACCCCTTAATATATATATATTCTATTGGGGAAAGGGGAAAAAAGTTCTCAAAATCTATTAGATTTATAAAATTCATAAATTGAGAACAGTTTTATGAGACCAATTAATGCGGGAATCTAATATAAAATGTTAATGTGATTCTTTTTCCACCCCATCACCTCTTTGGAGTACAAGTGAAACATATCCTCACACATACATTGGTAGTAATTACAAATTAGAAATACATGAAATCCAAACATGGAATGGAAAAAATGGAATTTGTTGAATATCATTATCCATCCAATCACTATTAAGTAATAAGGGTTCATATTTACCTGAATGGTTTAATTTTTGACACGTTTCCATTAAGGGAAACACTATTAAAATCTATACCTTCATTTTTAATTTTAAATGGTGAGCGAAATCTCACCATTGGAGTGATAATAATGGATCATTTAATAAGAAGGGAGAGTTATTTTTTATATCAACACAAAGAGGATCATATATCATATTACAAGAATTCCTCATGAACTCAATATATATTCATGGCTCCATTATATATTCCATTATTATGGACATTAGTTAATTACTCTACCTTCTAAAATATATTTTTCAAAACATTTCATTTAGAGTGATGTGTACCTTACACACATTTATTTTTGTTATCTCTTTTTCATACTAGAGTATGAGTGAATATCATAATTATTACACAACATGGCCTAAAACAATTGATTAGATCTAGGTAGGAAATTAATCATTGTAATGTGAATCAAAATAGAGGGTAACTCAAGGTTTATGGTCCATTTGGGATGCTTGAGGTTGGGAGTATAGGGAGGACACATGGGATTCATATTCCCCTAGTTTCATTCACAGATTATATTCTTGAGGTGAATATCTTGGTTTAGATTCTAGTGGGGTAACAATGTGTCTAGAGTCTAATAATGTAAATCATTATATAGATTCTAGTAGGGACACTCCATGTTTAAATTCCATAAATACAACCTATTTGTTATATACCCATATGTCGCGAATCATGTATTATATATTCCAATTTGGGGGGTTATAATAGGATTGATACTAGGATTAAATTAGAAATGGGTCTTCTGTATTCTATTGTAACTAAGAATAATAAATTATGTAGTTTGAGTTGCACAATATATGGTCATGAAGTCATTTCAATATATTCAATTTGACGTTATAAAATAAAGATTATTGGCTCATGAATGGGGTGAAAAATGGGTATGATTTCTCTTTATGCATGGTATTACCAAAAAGAGAAAGGATATGTTATTTTTTAAGGCCTTATATTCTTCAAAGTTTCATAATTCAATGGTCTATAAGTGATAATTTCAAAAACGTGGTTGTCTATGAGATCTTTTATGAGTGATGTAGGTTTTAAATAACATTTGAATGAGTGATATATTTTTTGATTAGTGGAATCCTCATATGTAGTATCACATACTCAAAAAACTCATATCCCATAGTTATATTGCATTATTATTATAAAATCAAAGAGTTCTTGTAGAATCCAATTCCTTAGTAGTCTTATAATAATAGATACACACATTCATTAAAATTCAGACAATAAGATATAGTATGAATGAATTTTCAGAATATAATTATCGTTTCAATCATATACATCTTAATTAAACATATTTATCCTCTAATTTTGATGAGGATAGAAAAACTAATAAGGGGGATCTTAAATACTTAAAAGGAACATTATAAAGTTGAGATACCATCATATACATGGAATAGGTTGTAACAATGGAATAAATAAAAAAAGAAACCACAATCAACTAGAAATGAGAGAATGATGTATCAATGATAATAAATGAAAACATGGATAATAAAAATCATTTACCTTGTTCTAAATAAATAAATAATCAAAACCCTCAATTAATATTTTTACGAACTGATTCCATGAGACTATACTACTACTGAATGATATATACCCTAAAACCCAAGCATATTTTTCTTGTTATACCTATCTAAGCATTAAAAGGAAATATATTTCAATTACATACCCATCACTTGATTATGTTCAATTAATTCCCCATAAGATTCATGAAGACCATTTATATCATTTCATAAGGAACCTCCACTTGAATAAAAAACCATTATCCATATAATGATAGATTGGGAAAACAATTACTCCCTCATTCAATAAAATAATATAATGTATATGGTAACACTCATTAATAAATATAAAATATATGTGGTATTCAAAAAAGAATCAGGAACCACCATTATCAAATAAATACATTGGTGATGCTAATTTAAATGTGTTTGGTTATCCATGGGAGAAATTAATTGGGATAAATATTTTTCATTGGTAGGTGAAAAAAATAATTAATTGAAAAATAATTCTTTATAGTTCATTAAGAGAAAGTAAATATTACAAAGAATATCCCCCAAGAGTTTTTATCCAAGGTGTAGTCTTACTCTTAATTGGTATGCATCATGGTAATGATTAAGTCAATGCTCAACCAACCATTTTTAGGGTGACTTACAATACTTTAATTTGTGTCACATACACATAATGTTTCTAGTATATTGACAAGGATATATTTTCTATGAATCTTCATACATATAATTTATTGGGACCTAGGATAGATTTTTCTACTATGCAAAATATTGAGATTTATAGTGATTTTAATTAATATTAAATCAAAAGTAAATGAGGGAGAGATAAAATTTGTAATTTAAAATTTATTGAATTTTAAGATTAATATTGAAAAAGGTATGCAATATAAATTAATGAAGAATATAAAAATTATGTTTTTAATATAACATCTATCTGAAATAATGACAACCTAGATAGAAAACCCCCACTTGTGGATTCAGTAAAAATTCAATTGGAACACCTTTAAAATGATGTTTTAAATTTTATCTATAAATCCCATTAATAAATATATTTCATGATACAAAATAATTTATATTAAGTATATGAAACACATTAATAATTTATGAATATAATTCCAAACATGTAAAAAAGAGAGGAAATTGAGATATATAACCTTGAACTAGTATCCTAAATTAATTGAAATTAAGTTAACCACCTATTTCAAAAAATATATATCTTAATAACTTATTAAAAAACCATTGTTATATCCATTTTAACTTATAATCCTCATAAATAGTCATTCTTTGAATGAAGTTTACATATTTTCACATGGTTTTTTATTGTTCTGGTTGTTTCTTCTTGTTACATAACAGAAGTGTCCATGTTCATTAATATTATAAATTTCAAAATTAATATGTATTTAATGTTTTGGGTATAAAATATTTATAATTATGAATGCTATTTTAAATTCCATTCATGAGTGTTTCTGTATTTACCCTTGAAGATTAAATATTAAAAAAATGTTTCGGTTATTCATGATGACTAAAGTGTGCTATCTTTATTAATGAATTTAATATTAAGACGAAAAAGTGATAATACAAAAAATTTATTTGTAAATATACATTATATTATTTTGTTAATTATATTTCAATATTCATTCATGATATAAATTTGTAGAATTGTTCTTGTTTCAATTTAAACATACCCAAATGTGAAAATACCTTGATTTAATGACTGACAGTGAGTTGGGTTTCCTATAATATCATTGTAACAAAAAAATAATGATAATATTTAGTTTTTATTGATGTGTTATATATTAATAATAATTTAATTATAAAATTAATTAATGGATATGACAAATTATATAATTTTAATAAAATATACTCCACTGAGACTGACTACATTAAATGATTGAATTAATGAAGATTGTTTATTAATTACATCATCAATAATTCCATAAATTTATAATAAATAAACCATAATTAAATCATAAAAATAATATATTCACACTAAATTATTATAAGAACCATAAATAATTAGTGGTGATGAAAAATAAATTCAATTTCTCATGGTAGAGGTAGTCTGTATATACACACAAACGATTATTTTATTTATATTAATTGATTAGAGAGATAATTGGAAAATGAAAATATCCTTAATATTGTATCATTAAACTATATATATGATATCAGTATTTATATCTTATTTTCTATAATAATGTTTAATGAATATTTATTAGAAGAAATGATTAGTAGTTAATAATACTCACATCATGGAATTGAATAATCAATGGAATTCACCATGGAAATGATGGATTTGTAAAATATAATAAAGACTATATGATTTTTAACATGAAATGGTTGTCTAGGATTGGAAATTTTGGAGAGTTTAAGAATAAATTTGAAGGATATGTGTGTCTTTATGTTCTTGAAATGTTAACCTTATATAATTGAATGGAAGGGTAGTTTTGGGAGAAACACATACAATTTAAGAAAATATAATGTTACAATTTAAATGTGAACTACAAAGAAACTTAAAAAAAGAGGTTATTAATGTGGGTGTGGTTTTAAAATCACCACAATCACACCTTTTTCAGAAGTCATTATGTGTTTTTGGTCTTTTTCATTTATCTTTTTCCTTCTTTCCTTATATTCTTTTTTCCGGGGAAATTAATTTCCATCCTGAGTAAATAAATTTATTAAAAAAAATATTTCACATTTTACATATTTTTATCCATATCATTTAATGTTTTTAAATAATTTTATCAAATAATCTTTATAATGATTTGAAATGTTAGTTTCAAAAATAATACATTAAATTGCATAAAATCGTTTTTAGAAAAATAATATTTTAATTTTAAATTATATTAAAGATAAAATTATCATGGATACTACTATAATTGGATAAATTGAGTTATTATAAATAAACTGACATGTATGAGTCATTCAATGAAATAAAAATATATATCACCTTGAAAATACTTAAGTCACAAATAAAGAGAATATTTTTTTATTTAAGTATATTTATAGCTAGTTCTAAAAATGATATAAATTGTATTTATTACATCATATACTATATAAAAATTAATAATTTAATTTGAAAAAAAACATATTTTGTTACATGGTTTATTTATTTTTACTTTATAATTAGATCCTAGGGATTTCATAAGTGTCGTAGTTTAAACAAAAATGGTTTTCAAATTATTCAGCATAAAATAAATCATTTAAAACCCAATAATTTAATCCTAATATATTATCATTTTGGTGAATTAAAAATTAATTTTATTTTAAAAAAAATTAAAATTATATCATTGAAAAATTATAATTTTAAATATACTCATGAATAAAGGGTATTTATTGTGTGATACTCTGGGATATGATGTTTACATGCTACACCGGGGTCTTTTATTTTACAGTCTCCACCCATAAAAAAATTCATCCTAAAATTTGGGGTATATACCAGCTTTTAAAAAAATTGAGATACTTCTTCATCATAGATTCCTCAGTCTACTAGGTCACTGTAACAGCCCGAGATTTTATGAAAAATATTCTTTTTAATTTTATTAATGTCTTGTGTTATACGCTACACCAAAAGGAGCATTCACAATACACATCTCTGACCTGGCTTGATTTATACGCAATCGCGACCTTCCACGATAGCATGTGTTGTACGCAACACCGAGTTTCGCTAAACAACGATATGCTATTAAGATATTATTAAAACTAGCCGTTATGAATAGTAATAACCACTTTTTGAAATTTTGTAAATTTTATTTTTCAAAATGGAATTCATTTTTGGATTCGTAATATCGAAATTAGCTTAGGGTGAAATTTTGGTACTTTTCGGAGAACTTTCATATTCTGATGAATAGTGAAAATTACTAAATTTTAATTAAAAAATTTTTTTTAATCGAAAAAATTAATAGTGATAAATTATTAATTTGAGTGGTTTTAAAGTATATTTAGAGTATATTTTTACAATTTAATACAATGTTGGTCATTGGATGTAATTTCACATTTAAACCAGTTATAAACTAGTGTAAAACTTTTGATAGTTATTATCTCTTAAAAACACGCTATTTGTTTTGACGACGAGAATTAATTTTTAAATTAGTTAATGCAACTGATATGTTTTGAATTTGGTAAAATAGACATCATTTTTGAGTTCATAATATCAAATATATCTTAGGCCTAATTTTTGGTATTTTTCTGAAAACTTTCAATTTTCGATGAATAGTGAAATCACTAAGTGGTAGTTAAAAAACTGAATTTTTCATAAAACTTAATTTTACCTCTTCTGTGAATGGAATTTTAAAAATCCGAGAGACACGGTTAATATCAAGGACTAAAATGTGGTTCAATGAGATGAAAATAATTTTTGGTGAATAGTAACTTTTTACTTTTTTTTACCACAGTTAATAGTAAATAGGGTAACTAAGGGTAAATATGATATTATTATTACCCTAACACATGTCCTAATTCTATTGGATAAGTGTAATTCGACCAAAAACAACCTTATGAATAAAATATGACCATTTAGGCCCACTTGGATTAGATTAGGACATTTATTATTAATTTATTTAAAGAAGGGTTAAAATAGTTAAAATCAATGTTTAATAAGTAAATCATTTTTAATATGGGGTTATACATAAGATAAATTCGACTATAAATATTAATTTAAAAGATAAGAAGATTTCCTACATAATGATATTTTATTTATAATTTTTAGACTTTAAATAAATTAATTTATTTATGACACAAAGATGATGCAGTAATTACCCTTTTAAAGAAATATTAACATAATTGATGTTATAAATGCTCAAATGAATGTAATTTGAGACTTTTTATGAATTCCACTAATTTTCTAGGTTACTATGATATATTAATGTTGATTTAATCAACTTGGTTAGAACATATAATTCTGTTATGACTTTCACAAAAATCATATATCAAATAGTGTCAAAATTGACAAAAAATAGTTTTTAAATCAAATATTATATTATTAATTGTTATTTTATTCCTAAAAATATAAGGTTCGGCCAAATGACTTAGATAAGGATATATGTATTAATAATAAAGAATTTGGGGTTCGTTTGGCATGTTATAGTAAGTTTATTAACCATATAGTGAAAGAAAACAAAAAGAGACGGTAAAAGTTAAATTATTTAACTTAGAGTTAAATCTAATTGATAAGGTTAAAATAATACACTAAACTTGTCTAAATACTATTGGATGATAGGATTTCGACCCATCCCCACTTTAGCTTCGAAATAAGACCCTTTGTAACCATTATAAACTGATTTTGACATTTATATAAAATAATATTTTGAGATATTCCTAAGGTGCCCCTCTCCTCCCTTATAAAAGGACACCTCCTCCCCCTCCTCCTCACACCAATTTGAGCACTCAAGCTCGGCCAACCCCTGACAAAATCTCTTATCCACTTCCCTAGCAACATCCTAGAGGTTCTGGTCTTCCTCAAAGACCAATTTTAATGCCCTAAGAGGAGGTCTCAAAGAGGCGCTTCAAAGAACAGGTAATTACCGTTACCAATTCTTTCATCTTTATTTCTTCTTCCACTTCTTCTTCTTAGGTTGTTTCATTATGAAGTAATAACATCAGTATCACTCATATACTGATATATTATTATAAGTATGAAACAACCCTATTTCACCATCTATCCATCCTACGGAAAAAGAAATCACCGCGCGTGCGTACGTACGGAATACCGTCTCCACGCCGTGGTGTAATCTATTTTCCACCACCACCTTACATGGATGGGTATAATGGTGTAAATAATAACTATACATAGTTATTACAACATCATATTGATTCTGATAAATTGTATAATCCACTCCAATTCAATTCAATATTTATGGAAATGATATCATCGCTCGTGCGTATGTACGGACTACCGTCTCCACGACGCGATGAGATTCATTCTTAATGATTAACCATTTATGAATGATTATAAAGTATATATAATAAGTACTAATGAAATATATGACATAATAATGATACTGGATTTATGTATATATATATATATGTATGTCATCTACTTACTTCCATTCAAGACAATAAGGAAAGAAAAACAGCGTTCATGCGTATGTACGGACTACCGTCTCCATGAACGGTGTTTTTCATTTTATTTATCTATCTATTATATATATATATACCGAATATATATTATATATAAATCATATTTTATATTCTGGAAGTAAGTAAATCATGATATAAGTAATAATGAGGTCAAGAACAACAAGTCAAAACACCTACGATAAATGAAACGATTTTACCCAAAACGCTTCTTTAACATGGAATTTACAAATGAACGGGTAATATAATGTCATAAGTGAACCATATATGATATCATAAAAATGAATATGATTCTGTAATAAGTCAATAACATGATTTAAATCATTATACAGGAGGTTCGGACACTTACAAAGCAAGTCGGACCTAAGGTAAGGGAAAATACCACAATCTCATTTTATTCCGAGGTTGTTTATTCGTAAGTATTTACGGGGGTGTATTTTATCATCCACATCCAAGTTCCCTCAATATGTAATATTGTTTCCATCCACTTACAATAGTTTAAATCCAATTTTACCCTTCGGTGAGTTTTTAGTAAAGAATATGAAAGGAATCTTTTGTCGTTTTTTTCGTACGAGGTACTTTTTGACTTTTCCGACAAAAGTACGAAGAATGTTTTTTTTAACTTATACGGCATGAATGGATTCTTAAAAAATTATTTCCAAGAAGCTTCCTTTACAAGTATTCATGTTTATTTTTAATCAACTTCTTTTAGTTTAAAATTGTATGACATGTTAAGAAAGGAGAAGTGTTTTTGAAGTAGAAAGGATATTTTCCTCAAGAATGGAGTTCAAATGTTTTATCAAAATTATTTTCCATCTAAGATAATATAGGGTTCTGTTTTTATCCCTATTATTACATTGATTTGATTATGTTTTGAGGGAATTTTTTTATGAAGTCATTTACCTTATATGATTTGTTTTATGATGTCATGATGTTTCAAGAGTCCCATTTTTGTTATATGTGTTATGCGATGATGTATGATTTATGATTATGTGACACACATAAGAAAGGATTCATTATAAGATGGGTGGGACCTATATCTCCCTCAAATGCATTGGGTAAAGATTTTATATCTCATGAGATAGACATGGCTGAAATGGTAGGTTATACCGGTTCAGTGAAACAGGACTGAAACGAGGGTTACTCGATTCAGAAAGGGACTTTGTCCACTAAGATAGTCTTGGAAATAAGTCATGACTAACAAGAAATGATTTTCTATGATTATTTGTGCATGCCACAAAGTTTCATGTTTTAAGTTATGATTATTGTGATTACATTTCACTACCATGATTTATCCCATGTTATGAAATTAAGCTCTCTTTTGCAGGTTAAGATTTCCAAAAGCTATGTTCTTATGTATATGATGTGATTGATATTACTTTTGTTTACCCTTACTGAGCATTTGAGCTCACCCTTTTATGTTTTCTTTTCCACAGGATATAAAGAAAGGTTTTAGGTAAAAAAAAAGAAGAAGATCTTTATGGGAGATGTTGAAGATCTTTCACCACGATTAGAAGATTACGTTCCGAGTTTCCAAAGACACTAAACTATTACGATCCTTGTGTGTGTGTTTTTGTTATGTACTAAGTATTCCGCAAAAGTAATGTAATGTCCATGTACGTTAAGCTTCGGGTCTCTACAGTTGGTATCAGAGGAAAGGTTTAGTCAACCTTTGGAAAATAGGGTGCGAGAACTTTAGTGAGATCCCTAGAGATATTTATAAGGTATGTCTAGGGATGTCCCTAAGGATAAGTATACTTATAGGATACAGTCCTAGAACTACGGTAACGATCATAGAATTTAACCTAAGATGTTAGATATTGAGGATATTCGACCTTTATTATGTTGTTTTCCCTAGCATGATTTTTGCCTCTCACACTATTTTTTTTGGGTTTTAGGAAATGGCTGGAAACAAGATGATTCACGATAATGGAGGATATGTTGGACAATGGAATGATATTCTTCATAATGAAATGGGATTTGGAAGTCCAAACATCATTATTATGCCGAATCAGCAATCTCATAATATGATCAATAAAGTAAAATTTGGTAAGTTTCCTGACTCGACTAATAAGAGAAAGATGGAGTTTCATGATGATCATAGAGGAAAGAAAGTTCAATTTCCCCTATGTAAATCATGTGGGAAGAGGCATCAAGGAGAATGTTTCAAGGGAACTAGAAGATGCTTTGGGTGTGGAAAAGAAGGACACAAAGCAAGTTAGTGCAAAGGAAAAGGGTCAGTTAACACCATGGATGAGGATAATGGTATTGCTACGACATCAAAAATGGTTAAGTGTTTTAAATGTGGAATGTATGGGCATTATGAAAACAAATTCCCTAAGGGAAAGACTAATGAAGAGAATCAGTATGGTCATATGGGTAGTATTTATGTGGATGATTATGAAGAGACTACAAATTATATGTGAGATGAAAGAATTTTTGAAGCTCGGTCAATGGTTTAAGAATGTAGTGGAATGATTACATGTTTATCATGTGTAATGTTGTATAAGTAATCTCATGGTACTATGGAATAAAAAGACATCTAAGGATTGTTACACTGTTGTCTTTCCTTGAGTTTTAAAAGTGTATGATTAATGTTACCAGTATCCATGAAAGGTTATTCAGATATTTATGGAATGTAGATGATATGCACATAATGAAGGGATAAGAAGATAATGAGATGTTTGATTGTATTCATGAGCTCATGATTGATATAAGGACTAAGTGATATCATGGTGTGAGTATATAGAATTTTTAGGATTTTAGTATGTGGAAGTTGTTAACTTTTTACTGCATTCATGTTTTCACAAAGGTATTCAAGAGAATACATGATTAAGGACTTTGAATGTTTGGAATGTAACCAACAAAACATATCTTATGATATATGGGAATTGACGATGGTATTAAATCTCTGGTAATTGTTTTCACTATGTTATGAGAGTGGATTGCAGTATTATGGATAATCCTAAAGATTGGAATAGATTATGTTGGACAAAAGTTAGTATTGTTTAAGGATAGAAGTTTTCTCGATGTTATTGATGGGATGTTATAGTAATATAAATTTAGAAAAGGACAACCTGCAGGACGGGCGGCAGCCCATCGCGTCGGACAAGGCTGTGGAAATCGAACCCACAACCGAAGTGTGACTAGCCTTTATCGCCTACCACTGGCCTACAGGAAGTCCCGGTTTATTAGAAACTAGTTTTATTATATTAAGCAGTATGATATATGAAGTATAAAGTCCATTTTAGGAACCATATATGATTAATCTCACTATGGATCGACTTATGTATATAATTTTTGCTAACCTTTTGATTGAGATAGATGGAATGACCCGTCATTCTATCACATGATCTGCTAACACTTCACGAATAACAAATTCAACTTTATTTATTTAAGGGATGATGTGGAAATTGTTCAAGGCATGAACAACAGTGAGATTGTACCAAAATAAAAAAGTATTTATTCTAATTCCAAATTTCAACTTTAGGGAAATGATCTTGAAAACCAAAAATGTTGTCCTAGTGATCTTATAACTAATGAATCAGATGGTACCTTAGATCATCACAAATTTATGGATTTGTGATTACTGGATTTTCCATAGCAATGCTCTCTACCACTCTCCATCAGAACATCATGGTTATATTTCTCTTCCATATCCATATTTTCACCTATGTGGAAACCCAGTGATTAGTTTATTTGGGTAATCGTTACATTTCAAACTTTAGTTTTTAAAGATAAGTTTTGGTATTCCTTTTTAGGATGTGGGTTTCTATTAAAGAAACTTTCGAATAGTAAACTATTTATAACCCCGACGAATTTCGAGGGCGAAATTCATTTTAAGTGGGGTAGAATGTAACAGCCCGAGATTTTATGAAAAAATATTCTTTTTAATTTTATTAATGTCTTGTGTTATACGCTACACCAAAAGGAGCTTTCACAATACACATCTCTGACCTGGCTTGAATTATACGCAATCGCGACCTTCCACGATAGCGTGTGTTGTATACAACACCGAGTTTCGCTAAACAACGATATGCTATTAAGATATTATTAAAACTAGCCGTTATGAATAGTAATAACCACTTTTTGAAATTTTGTAAATATTATTTTTCAAAATGGAATTCATTTTTGGATTCTTAATATCGAAATTAGCTTAGGGTGAAATTTTGGTACTTTTCGGATAACTTTCATATTCTGATGAATAGTGAAAATTACTAAATTTTAATTAAAAACAACTTTTTTAATCGAAAAAATTAACAGTGATAAATTATTAATTTGAGTGGTTTTAAAGTATATTTAGAATATATTTTTACAATTTAATACAATGTTCGTCATTGGATGTAATTTCACATTTAAACCAGTTATAAACTAGTGTCAAACTTTTGATAGTTATTACCTCTTAAAAACACGCTATTTGTTTTGACGACGAGAATTAATTTTTAAATTAGTTAATGCAAATGATATGTTTTGAATTTGGTAAAATAGACATCATTTTTGAGTTAATAATATCAAATATATCTTAGGCCTAATTTTTGGTATTTTTCTGAAAACTTTCAATTTTCGATGAATAGTGAAATCACTAAGTTGTAGTTAAAAAACTGAATTTTTCATAAAACTTAATTTTACCGCTTCTGTGAATGGAATTTTGAAAATCCGAGAGACACGGATAATATCAAGGACTAAAATGTGGTTCAATGAGATGAAAATAATTTTTGGTGAATAGTATCTTTTTACTTTTTTTACCACAGTTAATAGTAAATAGGGTAACTAAGGGTAAATATGATATTATTATTACCCTAACACATGTCATAATTCTATAGGATAAGTTTAATTCGACCAAAAACAACCTTATGAATAAAATATGACCATTTAGGCCCACTTGGATTAGATTATGACATTTATTATTAATTTATTTAAAGAAGGGTTAAAATAGTTAAAATCAAAGTTTAATAAGTAAATCATTTTTAATATGGGGTTATACATAAGATAAATTCGACTATAAATATTCATTAGAAAGCTAAAAAGATTTCCTACATAATTATATTTTATTTATAATTTTTAGACTTTAAATAAATTAATTTATGTATGACACAACAATGATGCAGTAATTACCCTTTTAAAGAAATATTAACATAATTGATGTTATAAATGCTCAAATGAATGTAATTTGAGACTTTTTATGAATTCAACTAATTTTCTAGGTTACTATGATATATTAATGTGGATTTAATCAACTTGGTTAGAACATATAATTCTGTTATGACTTTCACAAAAATCATATATCAAATAGTGTCAAAATTGACACAAAATAGGTTTTAAATCAAATATTATATTATTAATTGTTATTTTATTCCAAAAAATATAAGGCTCGGCCAAATGACTTAGATAAGGATATATGTATTAATAATAAACAATTTGGGGTTCTTTTGTCATGTTATAGTAAGTGTATTAACCATATAGTGAAATAAAACAAAAAGACACGATAAAAGTTAAATTATTTAACTTAGAGTTAAATCTAATTGATAAGGTTAAAATAATACACTAAACTTGTCTAAATCCTATTGGTTGATAGTATTTCGACCCATCCCCACTTTAGCTTCGAAATAAGACCCTTTGGAACCATTATAAACTGATTTTGACATTAATATAAAATAATATTTTGAGATATTCCTAAGGTGCCCCTCTCCTCCCTTATAAAAGGACACCTCCTCCCCCTCCACCTCACACCAATTTGAGCACTCAAGCTCGGCCAACCCCTGAAAAAATCTCTTCTCCACTTCCCTAGCAACATCCTAGAGGTTCTGGTCTTCCTCAAAGACCAATTTTAATGCCCTAAGAGGAGGTCTCAAAGAGGCGCTTCAAAGAAGAGGTAATTACCGTTACCAATTCTTTCATCTTTATTTCTTCTTCCACTTCTTCTTATTAGGTTGTTTCATTATGAAGTAATAACATCAGTATCACTCATATACTGATATGTTATTATAAGTATGAAACAACCCTATTTCACCATCTATCCATCCTACGGAAAAATAAATCACCGCGCGTGCGTACGTACGGAATACCGTCTCCACGCCGTGGTGTAATCTATTTTCCACCACCACCTTACATTGATGGGTATAATGGTGTAAAGAATAACTATACATAGTTATTACAACATCATATTGATTCTGATATATTGTATAATCCACTCCAATTCAATTCAATATTTATGGAAATGATATCATCGCTCGTGCGTACGTACGGACTACCGTCTCCACGACGCGATGAGATTCATTCTTAATGATTAACCATTTATGAATGATTATAAAGTATATATAATAAGTAATAATGAAATATATGACATAATAATGATACTGTATTTATGTATATATATATATATATTTATGTCATCTACTTACTTCCATTCAAGACAATAAGGAAAGAAAAACAGTGTTCATGTGTACGTACGGACTACCGTCTCCATGAACAGTGTTTTTCATTTTATTTATCTATCTATTATATATATATATATACTGAATATATATGATATATAAATCATATTTTATATACTGGAAGTAATTAAATCAGGATATAAGTAATAATGAGGTCAAGAACAACAAGTCAAAACACCTACGATAAATGAAACGATTTTACCCAAAACGCTTCTTTAACATGGAATTTACAAATGAACGGGTAATATAATGTCATAAGTGAACCATATATGATATCATAAAAATGAATATGATTCTGTAATAAGTCAATAACATGATTTAAATCATTATACAGGAGGTTCAGACACTTACAAAGCAAGTCGGACCTAAGGTAAGGGAAAATACCACAATCTCATTTTTATCCGAGGTTGTTTATTCGTAAGTATTTACTGGGGTGTATTTTATCATCCACATCCATGTTCCCTCAATATGTAATATTGTTTCCATCCACTTACAATAGTATAAATCCAATTTTACCCTTCGGTGAGTTTTTAGTAAAGAATATGAAAGGAATCTTTTGTCGTTTTTTTCGTACGAGGTACTTTTTGACTTTTCCGACAAAAGTACGAAGAATGTTTTTTTTAACTTATACGGCATGAATGGATTCTTAAAAAATTATTTCCAAGAAGCTTCCTTTACAAGTATTCAAGTTTATTTTTAATCAACTTCTTTTAGTTTAAAATTGTATGACATGTTAAGAAAGGAGAAGTGTTTTTGAAGTAGAAAGGATATTTTCCTCAAGAATGGAGTTCAAATGTTTTATCAAAATTATTTTCCATCTAAGATAATATAGGGTTCTATTTTTATCCCTATTATTACATTGATTTGATTATGTTTTGAGGGAATTATTTTTATGAAGTCATTTACCTTATATGATTTGTTTTATGATGTCATGATGTTTCAAGAATCTCATTTTTGTTATATGTGTTATGCGATGATGTATGATTTATGATTATGTGGCACACATAAGAAAGGATTCATTATAAGATGGGTGGGACCTATATCTCTCTCCAATGCAATGGGTAAAGATTTTATATCTCATGAGATAGACATGGCTGAAATGGTAGGTTATACCGGTTCAGTGAAACATGACTGAAACGAGGGATACTCGATTCAGAAAGGGACTTTGTCCACTAAGATAGTCTTGGAAATAAGTCATGACTAACAAGAAATGATTTTCTATGATTATATGTGCATGCCACAAAGTTTCATGTTTTAAGTTATGATTATTGTGATTACATTTCACTACCATGATTTATCCCATGTTATGAAATTATGCTCTCTTTTGCAGGTTAAGATTTCCAAAAGCTATGTTCTTATGTATATGATGTGATTGATATTTCTTTTGTTTACCCTTACTGAGCATTTGAGCTCACCCTTTTATGTTTTCTTTTCCCCAGGATATAAAGAAAGGTTTTAGGTAAAAAAAAGAAGAAGATCTTTTTGGGAGATGTTGAAGATTTTTCACCACGATTAGAAGATTACGTTCCGAGTTTCCAAAGACACTAAACTATTACGATCCTTGTGTGTGTGTTTTTGTTATATACTAAGTATTCCGCAAAAGTAATGTAATGTCCCTGTACATTACGCTTCGGGTCTCTACAGTTGGTATCAGAGGAAAGGTTTAGTCAACCTTTGGAAACTAGGATGCGATAAATTTAGTGAGATCCCTAGAGATATTTATAAGGTATGTCTAGGGATGTCCCTAAGGATAAGTATACGTATAGGATACAGTCCTAGAACTACGGTAACGATCATAGAATTTAACCTAAGATGTTAGATATTGAGGATATTCCACCTTTATTATGTTGTTTTCCCTAGCATGATTTTTGCCTCTCACACTATTTTTTTGGGTTTTAGGAAATGGCTGGAAACAAGATGATTCACGATAATGGAGGATATGATGGACAATGGAATGATATTCTTCATAATGAAATGGGATTTGGAAGTCCAAACATCATTATTATGCCGAATCAGCAATCTCATAATATGATCAATAAAGTAAAATTTGGTAAGTTTCCTGACTCGACTAATAAGAGAAAGATGGAGTTTCATGATGATCATAGAGGAAAGAAAGTTCAATTTCCCCTATGTAAATCATGTGGGAAGAGGCATCAAGGAGAATGTTTCAAGGGAACTGGAAGATGCTTTGGGTGTGGAAAAGAAGGACACAAAGCAAGTAAGTGCAAAGGAAAAGGGTCAGTTAACACCATGGATGAGGATAATGGTATTTCTACGACATCAAAAATGGTTAAGTGTTTTAAATGTGGAATGTATGGGCATTATGCAAACAAATGCCCTAAGGGAGAGACTAATGAAGAGAATCAGTATGGTCATATGGGTAGTATTTATGTGGATGATGATGAAGAGACTACAAATGATATGTGAGATGAAAGAATTTTTGAAGCTCGGTCAATGGTTTAAGAATGTAGTGGAATGATTACATGTTTATCATGTGTAATGTTGTATAAGTAATCTCATGGTACTATGGAATAAAAAGACATCTAAGGATTGTTACACTGTTGTCTTTCCTTGAGTTTTAAAAGTGTATGATTAATGTTACCAGTATCCATGAAAGGTTATTCAGATATTTATTGAATGTAGATGATATGCGCATAATGAAGGGATAAGACGATAATGAGATGTTTGATTGTATTCATGATCTCATGATTGATATAAGGACTAAGTGATATCATGGTGTGAGTATATAGAATTTTGAGTATTTTAGTATGTGGAAGGTGTTAACATTTAACTGCATTCATGTTTTCACAAAGGTATTCAAGAGAATACATGATTAAGGACTTTGAATGTTTGGAATGTAACCAACAAAACATATCTTATGATATATGGGAATTGACGATGGTATTAAATCTCTGGTAATCGTTTTCACTATGTTATGAGAGTGGATTGCAGTATTATGGATAATCCTAAAGATTGGAATGGATTATGTTGGACAAAAGTTAGTATTGTTTAAGGATAGAAGTTTTCCCGATGTTATTGATGGGATGTTATAGTAATATAGTTTTAGAAAAGGACAACCTGCAGGACGGGCGGCAGCCCATCGCGTCGGACAAGGCTGTGGAAATCGAACACACAACCGAAGTGCGACTGGCCTTTATCGCCTACCACTGGCCTACAGGAAGTCCCGGTTTATTAGAAACTAGTTTTATTATATTAAGCAGTATGATATATGAAGTATAAAGTCCATTTTAGGAACCATATATGATTAATCTCACTATGGATCGACTTATGTATATAATTTTTGCTATCCTTTTGTTTGAGACAGATGGAATGACCCGTCATTCTATCACATGATCTGCTAACACTTCACGAATAACAAATTCAACTTCATTTATTTAAGGGATGAAGTGGAAATTGTTCAAGGCATGAACAACAGTGAGATTTTACCAAAATAAAAAAGTATTTATTCTAATTCAAAATTTCAACTTTAGGGAAATGATCTTGAAAACCAAAAATGTTGTCCTAGTGATCTTATACCTAATGAATCAGATGGTACCTTAGATCATAAAAAATTTATGGATTTGTGATTACTGGATTTTCCATAGCAATGTTCTCTACCACTCTCCATCAGAACATGATGGTTATATTTCTCTTCCATATCCATATTTTCACCTATGTGGAAACCCAGTGATTAGTTTATTTGGGTAATCGTTACATTTCATACTTTAGTTTTTAAAGCTAAGTTTTGGTATTCCTTTTTAAGATGTGGGTTTCTATTAAAGAAACTTTCGAATAGTAAACTATTTATAACCCCGACGAATTTCGAGGGCGAAATTCATTTTAAGGGGGGTAGAATGTAACAGCCCGAGATTTTATGAAAAATATTCTTTTTAATTTTATTAATGTCTTGTGTTATACGCTACACCAAAAGGATCTTTCACAATACACATCTCTGACCAGGCTTGAATTATACGCAATCGCGACCTTCCACGATAGCGTGTGTTGTACGCAACACCGAGTTTCGCTAAATAACGATATGCTATTAAGATATTATTAAAACTAGCCGTTATGAATAGTAATAACCACTTTTTTAAATTTTGTAATTTTTATTTTTCAAAATGGAATTCATTTTTGGATTCGTAATATCGAAATTAGCTTAGGGTGAAATTTTGGTACTTTTCGGATAACTTTCATATTCTGATGAATAGTGAAAATTACTAAATTTTAATTAAAAACAACTTTTTTAATCAAAAAAATTAGTAGTGATAAATTATTAATTTGAGTGGTTTTAAAGTATATTTAGAATATATTTTTACAATTTAATACAATGTTGGTCATTGGATGTAATTTCACATTTAAACCAGTTATAAACTAGTGTCAAACTTTTGATAGTTATTATCTCTTAAAAACACGCTATTTGTTTTGACGACGAGAATTAATATTTAAATTAGTAAATGCAATTGATATGTTTTGAATTTGGTAAAATAGACATCATTTTTGAGTTCATAATATCAAATATATCTTAGGCCTAATTTTTGGTATTTTTCTGAAAACTTTCAATTTTCGATGAATAGTGAAATCACTAAGTGGTAGTTAAAAACCTGAATTTTTCATAAAACTTAATTTTACCGCTTCTGTGAATGGAATTTTGAAAATACGAGAGACACGGTTAATATCAAGGACTAAAATGTGGTTCAATGAGATTAAATTTTTTTTGGTGAATAGTAACTTTTTACTTTTTTTTACCACAGTTAATAGTAAATAGGGTAACTAAGGGTAAATATGATATTATTATTACCCTAACACATGTCCTAATTCTATTGGATAAGTTTAATTCGACCAAAAACAACCTTATGAATAAAATATGACCATTTAGGCCCACTTGGATTAGATTAGGACATTTATTATTAATTTATTTAAAGAAGGGTTAAAATAGTTAAAATCAAAGTTTAATAAGTAAATCATTTTTAATATGGGGTTATACATAAGATAAATTCGACTATAAATATTCATTAGAAATATAAAAAGATTTCCTACATAATGGTATTTTATTTATAATTTTTAGACTTTAAATAAATTAATTTATTTATGACACAACGATGATGTAGTAATTACCCTTTTAAAGAAATATTAACATAATTGATGTTATAAATGCTCAAATGAATGTAATTTGAGACTTTTTATGAATTCCACTAATTTTCTAGGTTACTATGATATATTAATGTTGATTTAATTAACTTGGTTCGAACATATAATTCTGTTATGACTTTCACAAAAATCATATATCAAATAGTGTCAAAATTGACACAAAATAGTTTTTAAATCAAATATTATATTATTAATTCTTATTTTATTCCTAAAAATCTAAGGTTCGGCCAAATGACTTAGATAAGGATATATGTATTAATAAGAAACAATTTGGGGTTAGTTTGGCATGTTATAGTAAGTGTATTAACCATATAGTGAAAGAAAACAAAAAGACACGGTAAAAGTTAAATTATTTAACATAGAGTTAAATCTAATTGATAAGGTTAAAATAATACACTAAACTTGTCTAAATCCTATTGGTTGATAGGATTTCGACCCATCCCCACTTTAGCTTCTAAATAAGACCCTTTGGAACCATTATAAACTGATTTTGACATTAATATAAAATAATATTTTGAGATATTCCTAAGGTGCCCCTCTCCTCCCTTATAAAAGGACACCTCCTCCCCCTCCTCCTCACACCAATTTGAGCACTCAAGCTCGGCCAACCCCTGACAAAATATCTTCTCCACTTCCCTAGAAACATCCTAGAGGTTCTGGTCTTCCTCAAAGACCAATTTTAATGCCCTAAGAGGAGGTCTCAAAGAGGCGCTTCAAAGAAGAGGTAATTACCGTTACCAATTCTTTCATCTTTATTTCTTCTTCCACTTCTTCTTCTTAGGTTGTTTCATTATGAAGTAATAACATCAGTATCGCTCATATATTGATATGTTATTATAAGTATGAAACAACCCTATTTCACCATCTATCCATCCTACGGAAAAAGAAATCACCGCGCGTGCGTACGTACGGAATACCGTCTCCACGCCGTGGTGTAATCTATTTTCCACCACCACCATACATGGATGGGTATAATGGTGTAAAGAATAACTATACATAGTTATTACAAAATCATATTTATTCTGATATATTGTATAATCCACTCCAATTCAATTCAATATTTATGGAAATGATATCATCGCTCGTGCGTACGTACGGACTACCGTCTCCACGACGCGATGAGATTCATTCTTAATGATTAACCATTTATGAATGATTATAAAGTATATATAATAAGTACTAATGAAATATATGACATAATAATGATACTGGATTTATGTATATATATATATATGTATGTCATCTACTTACTTCCATTCAAGACAATAAGGAAAGAAAAACAGCGTTCATGCATACGTACGGACTACCGTCTCCATGAACGGTGTTTTTCATTTTATTTATCTATCTATTATATATATATATACTGAATATATATGATATATAAATCATATTTTATATTCTGGAAGTAAGTAAATCATGATATAAGTAATAATGAGGTCAAGAACAACAAGTCAAAACACCTACGATAAATGAAACGATTTTACCCAAAACGCTTCTTTAACATGGAATTTACAAATGAACGGGTAATATAATGTCATAAGTGAACCATATATGATATCATAAAAATGAATATGATTCTTTAATAAGTCAATAACATGATTTAAATCATTATACAAGAGGTTTGGACACTTACAAAGCAAGTTGGACCTAAGGTAAGGGAAAATACCACAATCTCATTTTTATCTGAGGTTGTTTATTCGTAAGTATTTACTGGGGTGTATTTTATCATCCACATCAATTTTCCCTCAATATGTAATATTGTTTCCATCCACTTACAATAGTTTAAATCCAATTTTACCCTTCGGTGAGTTTTTAGTAATGAATATGAAAGGAATCATTTGTCGTTTTTTTCGTACGAGGTACTTTTTGACTTTTCCGACAAAAGTACGAAGAATGTTTTTTTTAACTTATACGGCATGAATGGATTCTTAAAAAATTATTTCCAAGAAGCTTCCTTTACAAGTATTCAAGTTTATTTTTAATCAACTTCTTTTAGTTTAAAATTGTATGACATGTTAAGAAAGGAGAAGTGTTTTTGAAGTAGAAAGGATATTTTCCTCAAGAATGGAGTTCAAATGTTTTATCAAAATTATTTTCCATCTAAGATAATATAGGGTTCTGTTTTTATCCCTATTATTACATTGATTTGATTATGTTTTGAGGGAATTATTTTTATGAAGTCATTTACCTTATATGATTTGTTTTATGATGTCATGATGTTCCAGGAATCCCATTTTTGTTATATGTGTTATGCGATGATGTATGATTTATGATTATGTGGAACACATAAGAAAGGATTCATTATAAGATGGGTGGGACCTATATCTCCCTCCAATGCATTGTGTAAATATTTTATATCTCATGAGATAGACATGGCTGAAATGGTAGGTTATACCGGTTCAGTGAAACAGGACTGAAACGAGGGTTAATCGATTCAGAAAGGGACTTTGTCCACTAAGATAGTCTTGGAAATAAGTCATGACTAACAAGAAATGATTTTCTATGATTATGTGTGCATGCCACAAAGTTTCATGTTTTAAGTTATGATTATTGTGATTACATTTCACTACCATGATTTATCCCATGTTATGAAATTATGCTCTCTTTTGCAGGTTAAGATTTCCAAAAGCTATGTTCTTATGTATATGATGTGATTGATATTTCTTTTGTTTACCCTTACTGAGCATTTGAGCTCACCATTTTATGTTTTCTTTTCCCCAGGATATAAAGAAAGGTTTTAGGTAAAAAAAAAGAAGATCTTTATGGGAGATGTTGAAGATCTTTCACCACGATTAGAAGATTACGTTCCGAGTTTCCAAAGACACTAAACTATTACGATCCTTGTGTGTGTGTTTTTGTTATGTACTAAGTATTCCGCAAAAGTAATGTAATGTCCATGTACGTCATGCTTCGGGTCTCTACAGTCACCTCTTCTAGTCCATGATTACTCCAATGGAATTTCTCTAATATATAATTTCAATTCCACAATACTTTCCCTTTGGTGTCACGAATTGAGAAAGGCTCTTCATCATATGGAAATATGGGATCCAATTATATTCCCCCATATATATGAATATGAAATGGATGTACCATGTATTTCTTAATTAATGAAACATTGAATATTTTTTATACATTAAAATGTTTGTGAACCACTTCCAATTTGTAATGTAATTCCCCAATTAAGTCTAGTATTTTAAAACGCCCAATATACCTTACTATACAATTTTACTAAATCATATAACTTCATTCCACGGTGAAACCATCAATTATACATGATTCCCAAAATAAAATTCCATTAATGTACATTTATTATTAGTATAGGTATTAATTATACACTAGAATTCTATAATATGACCCAAAATAGTTAATAATTTTAATGTTGTCTCGGTCATGAACACTACACCAACTATCATTCCTTCTCCATCTTCTTCACCAGAGGTTGTAGTATAAAACCCCTCCACATAAAATGAGTTTTATGGTTTTAACTAGATGCTTGAATGGATGATGTTATTGTATTAAAATACTACCACTCTTATATATTAATCCCACATAGCTTTTAATTCAATATAAAATAATCTCAAAAAGTCTTCCAAATTATCTAAATTCCATTGAGATTTCCCATGAGTTTGTGGATGATTGGTGGTGACCAAATATATCTCAATGTTTCTATCCCTTTGAAAACTTTTCTAGAATACTAATGTCAATTTTGATTCATTATCATATACAATAAAGTATGATTCCCTATAAATCCTTATAATTTACTTTATAAATAACTATGTAAGGTTATCAGGGGGTAGATCTTATATTATTTGAAATAAATAAGTACGAATTGTTATATTATCAATAATGAACCATATAAAACAATATATTCCTTGAATTAATTGGTAGTTCAGTGAAAAATTCCGCTGTAAAATTTTTTCACATCCATATATGGAAATACATAAGTTGAATGAATCACATAGGATTTTGTCTTTCAGAACATACTTGCCGCTGTACTAAGCATCTAGACACATAGTCTAAAATTTCCTTCTTTATTCCATCTCTGCAAAAAAAAAACTTAAAAAATCTGTTTATTATTTACTAGTAGTGAGTAAAAATAAATTGAAGATATATGACTCATCTAGTAGTTCCCTCATGAAATATAGTACAAATATAACACAAAACCTCTTCCCAATCATCCACTCCATATCTATATACATTAAGTCTATCAATTTTCCATCATTTTATAATTTTATCTTTCTTTCCATGGTATTATTATCCTATTTGAACATCTCTATAATTTCTCATAAATATGAATGAAAAATTTCTTAAATAAGGAAACATGTCACCCCTTACCAAAAATCACTATATCAGTCATTAAAGATTTATGTATATATGATCATTGTTCATCCTCCTCATGTTCAGAAATCAATGGTCCTACCTTCTAAATGAATCATCCACCTTGTTTTCCATCCCTATTTGGTATTGTATTGAGAAATCATACACCTTGAGAAGTTCCAACCATCTCATTTTCCACATTTTAGATCCTTCTAATTGAAGGTATACATAATACTCTTATAGAACATATATATATATCACATATTTCACCATAGGGGTAGTGTGTACATATTTTTGAGGAATATATTATGAATCAAAACTCATTTTCATGAGTTGTATAGTTCTACTCAAAGATTTTCAATTTCCATGATTCATTTTTAATCACCATATCATTTTATATAAAGACACATCGATGTACTATCCTTGAAACACCTATATATATTACAAATCTGTACATAGCTAGTGGTAAATTTAATAATAATACAATAATTAATCCCCTCCTAATAAATTCTTATCATTTTTCTCATTCTATTAACCATGTGAATTTAACCCCGTTATGTGTTAGTGGGGTAAAAATGTTCAACAATTGGGAAAAATATTTTACAAACCACTGATAAAACCCTACTGAACCTAGGATATTTCATATCTTAGTTATGATCATCAGTGTAGGATATTCATTGAAAAATATTTTCATTGATTTATCAAACTATATTAGATCATTATTGATAATATGACCCTGAAAATAAATTTCATGGGCCAATATATACTCTTACTATATTCCCAATAAAGTTCATTTTTATATCGGTCTACAGAGTATGTTGTAGATGAATGTCGTGATCTTAATATCTCTTAGATTATATTAGGAAATCATTAATTAATATCACCCAATATTTATGAATATAATCATTGAAAACTATATTCATCAGATGAATGAGGATAGATTGTGAATTTTTAAGTCTAAAAGGAATTACAATAAAAATATAATTTCTTTACCTAGTTCAAATTGTCATCTTTATTATATCATTTTTCACCCATAGTTAATGATAAAGAGAGAAAAGATCTATCATTTAAATTTATTATCCTCCGTGTTATTGATCAAATAATTCCTCAATAAAAGATAAAAGATTCTTATTTTTTATATTATTCAAATTGACCTCCATATAATCAATGTTTAGTTGGATAGACTCATATTATATTTTCATTAATAATGAAATTCCTCCCCTCATTGATACTCTTTGGAATATAAATATATATTCAAAAAAATACTATAACTATTTTTTCAACTACACAAACTCCAATGGTTAAATTGTATTGGGTGTTATAGATTTATAATTTGCATAAGGAATGATTTTGATAGAGAATTGAATATCATCCTATGTTGAATGATAAGTTAATTTTCATGGAAATACACAATACTTTTTATAGTATAATTAAATACTCAATTCATATCATGTCATTTTAATCTGTTGACCATTCTAGATATTGTTATATTCTTATAATTTTATTAGAGATAGTTACTAGGGGAGGATCTATACATGATTTAGTTGTTGAAATTTACCTTAAAAAGATAATTGATTCCACCTCATCATTATGAATCACAATGTTATTCTCTATATAATAGTTAATTTAATGATACATGAAATTCATTCCATATAATAAATTAAATAAAATTCACTCATAGTTATAACAAATATGTTTATTAATAGGGAACTCCCATGCATCATAATTGTAACTTCCTATCATATATTTTTTGCAATAATATTCTAAATCAGTATCTTAATTGATAACACTTTTACGAGGGTAATTGTTAAATAGATAATGTTATTGGAAAATATAATGATATAAAATATTTTCAAGATCTTGAATCAAATAAAACATTATCGAAGTTTAAAACTATGATCAAATTACTCAATACAACATCATTAAAAAGTTGATTTCATCTTTGCTAATCATAGACATGGTCTTGATTTCATGGAATTTTCTGAGGCAAATTCCCTTAAAATCTTTGGAATCATTTAATGTAATGTCCTTTCTACATAAAGTTTTGGAATTTACTTCAATGTATTATACCTTTCATTTTCATTCATATAATTTATTGAGGTTTTCAATAAAAATGTAACAAACTAATTTCCCCATACTTTAAGACCAAGGGAGCTTCTCCTCGTAGTTATCACATGTTGGGAATTCCAGCATTCCATCACCCCCCTTTGTTATAGTGTTCTTCTCATGGTACTAATTGAACTCTACATCTCATAATTTTCTTTAAATAGATATATCCTAGAGAAATATTTTTTCTATATTAACATTTCTTAAAAATATATCCTAATAAAAATAAATTTTATAAGAGAACACCTCCCTTATATAGATTGGTTTTAAACCATAAAAAAATTCATAAATATTTATTTTTAGTCTATAATCATATTCTTTATATGTCTATATAGTCAGTTAAATTTTGACTCATAATCAATAACATCATCCCCATCCTTTTTTCTATGATTGAGAAACATCCGTTGCATATTTTTAAATTGTTTATGATTAATGTATTTTTCATAGAATACTTCCTTAAAAGTTACCTATTTTATGTTCTTTACATCATCTTCAACTTTAGTGTTTTGAATTAGGGACCATCATTGGTGTACATCAATAACATCCCATGTAATTATAAAATAATAAATTGTTCATATCTATTTATATTTTTTAATTAGATAATAAATTTACATAAATGATGATTATGTGTCTGATAGCATACCCGACACTCAATAATTGGTCTCTTTGAATTATTAGGATGGACACAGTACTGAGTTATACTGAAAAATAATACAATATTATTATTATTATTTTAAATTGTAGGCAATTTTTAGACGTTGTATTGTATGGAATAATCATTATTAACTATATTATGTTTACAAATTTTTATGAAATGTTTTTATTTTCCTCTGATAAATTTTAGAGGCATAAAATGAGAATAAATCCATTTAAATGTATTAAATACTCGATTATGTTAAAAGGATGTTTTACCACCTTTTGAGGGGGAATCATTTTTAAATATAGAATTTGTCACTTTTATATGATATATTTGATAAAATAAACATATTCTTTTGAATTGTGACATAAAAATTTACTTTGGTTGAATTTTTGTTTTTTGTGATAAAATTTATTTTTCAATGAATAGTAAATAATACTGTATTTTAATTCCAAACTTCATTTTATTATAATTTATTTGAATTGATATATTATATTGAGAATGTTTTTTAATGTGTGTTTTTACAAATTTAGAATCATTTAATCCAATTTTTATCATTGGATGTAATTTTACATTGAAATTTGGTATAAACAGATGTCAATCTATTGATAGTTTTAACTTTTAAGAAAAATTATTTTCTCACATTGACTGTGGGAATTAATATTAAATTAATTACTGAAACATTTTTTTTAATTTCCAAAAATGGATTGCATGAATTTAATTATAAGATATAAATTATATTAATAGGTTACTTTTATTTGTTTGATATTATGAATTGTAAATGAGAGAATTTTTATTTTCCACGTTTAATGTACAATTATGTAAATTAAGGTAACAAACAAAATTTTAAGGAAAAAAAATCACACTATGACCTACCAAAATACAATTGGATAAATAATGTTCTACCATTAACACATAAGGGTCAAAATTTATTCGTTTAATGTGCTTTTTTTCATGAAAGTGATTTAATTATTATTAAAACAAAAGAAATTGAAAACCATGTCGACCTCTTATCTCTTATATGTAAAATAATATTAATTTGGTGATAAAAATGATGAATATAAATAAAATAAATAGTATACTGAAAGATAATGAAATTTCCGACATAATGGTGTTTTATTTGTTATTTTTATAAATTAAATAATTAAATTTAATTATGACACAATGATGATGTAGTTATTGTTTTATTAATCAAGGAATCAAATAAATGATATTATAAATATTAAAATAAATTCGAATTAAAATTAATTTTTTTCAAATAGTTCCTTAACTTTCCAAATATAAGACATTTTATCTCATCTATGTAATATATCTGGCCTGTTGAAATTTAAAAATATTTTTAACACAATTAAAATTAAATGAAAATAATTAAGGGTAAACTGAAAAGACAAGGGTTGAAATAAACAAAAAAAATGTCTAAAAATTATTTTGTGAGTGGATTTTGAATTATCATAATATTATTTTACACATATATCAATTGTTATCCATTTCAATAAAAAATTAATTTATATTTATTTAATATTTTGATACATTCCATGGGTGCCCCTCCCATCTCCAATAAAAGGTTCCCTTGTTGAGTCAATAAGGTTTTCCTTATGACTTTTTCATTCCTTCTTGTTTTGAAAATCACAAACACCTTATCTTTAAGGAAAATTGCTTTTATAAGGAAAAATGCTTTCTTAAGGAAAATTGCATTTATAAGGAAAATTGCTTTCTTAAGGAAAATCGCTTTTATAAGAAAAATTATCCTTATCATATTTTCATCAATATTTTTCTTAAGTGTGAGATTCGCATTCGTTTTCTCGGAATCATTAAAACTTAGATATAAAGCATTCTGTTTAGTATTCAGATTTTGGACAAGAACTATAAGGAAGTTTCATTCCGAATTCTGGATATGAATTCTGACTAAGTTCTATTCCAGATTCAGGATACGAATTCTGAAGAAGAATTCTCATTACGAATTCTAATGAAGAAATCCCATTCCGAATTCTCATTACGAATTCTGAAGAAGAATTCTCATTACGAATTCCAATGAAGAATTCTCATTACGAATTCCAATGAAGAATTCCCATTACGAATTCTAATGAAGAAATATCATTCCGAATTCTCATTACGAATTCTGATGATAAATTCTGATTACGATTTCTGATGACGAATTCCCATTCCGAATTCCCATTCCGAATTCCTATTCCGAATTCTCATTATGAATTCACCTATTAAACAGAATCTGAATATCATTGTTTTATACACTCTGAAATTTATTCACTCCGAACTATCACTCCGAAATTTCTATTCCGAACTTTTATGTTAGAGTTTAAAATGATGTCGTGCATTCTGTTACACCTGTTTTGTTATAAAACGATGTCGTCCATTTTGTTATAAACTAACCGTTGTCAAAGTGACACGTGTACAGGTCTCTCCGAACTTTAAGGAAAATATGACCGTTGGAGGAGGAGCAGACCTTACCTATAAATAGGAGCTCATTTGAAAGTGCTCGGTGCTGATGGCTGATGCATATGCCGATTGTTGAGAAAGTGCTTACATGCTGTTGAAGTGATTTCTAGAGAGAGAGTCTCTTATTAACTCTCAAAGCTTCGTGCGACTCCGAATGTTGGTGATTACATTCGAGGGCTTCCGGGGATAGGAAGACAGAGGTGCCGACTACCTTAAAGATCGAGGGCTTTCTTGCTGAGAAAGACAGAGGTTGCCAACTACCTTGAAGTTGAGGGCTTGTGGGGATAGCAAGACAGAGACTCTGATCTTCGTATCGAGGGATTACCCTGGTGTGGGTAAGACAGACTTGCTTGAAAGTATAAATCAAGGGACCTTTATCCAAGGTTGTTGGATACCCTTCTCTTTGGGTTAAAAGACTTATTCTTGTTACTTGTAGTTTAACTACTTGTTTTTTATTCCGCTGCATTTTGTATCTTAAGGAAAGTATAACTTTCTTATACTTCCCTACTTACTCTGATTAGTTTAGATTCTATAGGCTTTAAGGTAGAATCTCATATTGTAACTTTTGTTAAGTTTTCATTTCCGGAACCATTTTTCCAGAACCTACTTTTGGAATCAATTTCCAAGTTCAGTTCGGTGTTAGAGGTGTTGTGAATTTACTTAGTTTAACTTTGTTAAACTTAGCCCTTTCCTTTTCTTAAGGAAACTCTAGTTATTCATAACTAACTTTAAAGGTTCCAAAGGAATTTTTTAAAGTATACAATTCACCCCCCCTCTTGTATATTGAGCATCTCATATTATATTTCGATCCTAAAATTGGTATCAGAGGTAAGGTTAATGAAATACTTGTACTCACATACAAGTTTTTCTTGCTCACTTTTCTATTCCGAACTTTGTCATTCCGGATTATCCATTCCGAACTTTTCCCATTCCGAACCTTGTTGTTTCGATTCTAAGCTACTAACAAGTTTGTGTGCAAAGTTATTTTTAGTATGGCAGGAATAAATGTTGGATCTATTGACAATCTGAATCCTACAAGGCCACCAATATTCGATGGTAATGATTATGAGTACTGGAGAGATCGTATGAATACTTTTGTTATCAATACTGGAGTAGACAACTTTGTCATGCTTACTGGTGATTATAAAATTCCTGACAAGGAAGTCAGAACCTTTACTAACCAGGAGAAGCAAGAATATCAACTCAACTATAAGGTACGCAATACTTTATTATGTTCAATGACAAGAAATATATATAGCCAAATTTCTTCTTCGAAGCAGCTAACTGTATATGGAAGAAGTTAGAGGTTACACACTTTGGAACATCTAAAGTGATTGAGACTAGAAGGGCTATGCTTAGAGCTGAATATCATGGTTTCAATTTTCCTTATGGAGAACCTATCTGTAAAGTTCAACAAAGATTTATGACTATTGTCAACAGTCTACAATCTATGGGAGAGAAAGGTTTAGATGATGAAGCTCTTGTGGACAAGATAATCGATATTATGCCCAATGAGTGGGAATCCAAGAGAACAGCTATAGATGAGAACAGGAAGGTTACTCAAATTACTCTTGATGAATTATTTGGAACTCTTCTACAACATGAGACCAGAATGAAGAGAGACGCTGACAACATCAAGAAGAAGAATGGAAATGGTACTGTTGCTTTTACTACAACTTCAAATCAGATGAAAGCTAAGACTCCTGAGAGAGTAACCAGATCCAAGTCTAAGAAAGTCATTTTCCAATCCGAATCTAGTGAAAGTGAAGTTTTAGAAAATGAATTAGCCAATCTTGCTCGAAGGATGAACAAGATAGCTGGACAAAGAAACTTTCAATCTAAGTACAAGAAAAAGGATAGGAAAGATAAGAAAGATGGAGAAGTAACTTGTTATGAATGCAAAAGAGCTGGACATATTAGACCAGATTTCCCTATGCTCAAAAAGAAAGAAAGAAAGGAAAGGCATTCAGACAGGAACAGGAAGAAGTATTATAAAGCCAAAGCTAAGAATGTTCTGAAAGCTAATGACACCTGGAGTGCCAGTGGTGGTGACTCTTCAGATGAATCTTCTGATTATGAATCTTCAGGATAGAAGAATCTTGGTCTTATAGCCAAATTACCTATTGATAATCATTGTCTTATGGCTAAGGTACGAAATGCTGAATCATTGACCAATGTTTCTTTAAATACTAATGATAGTAAGTATTATAACTCTTCTGATGAAGAATCATCTTCTGATGAGGAAAATACCTTACCTACTTTTGAAGAAGTCTCTAGGTTTGCTGAACTTCATGAGATTGAGAATTCCAAACTCAACAAGAAACTTGATAAGGAAAATTCTAGGAATTCTATTCTTACTAAAGAGATATCAGATCTTTCTAAAGATCTTGATAAGAAAAATGCTGATTTTGAAAGTATTTCAAAAAATCTTGAGGAAGTAAGTTCTGAGAAGAACAAACTTTCTAAAGAGTTAGAAAAATTAATTTCTAATAAAAATGTTTTCGAGCCTAACTCTAGTTCCAAAACTAATGATTTTGAGGATAAAAACATGGTTGTGAAACTCAAGTCCGAAATTTTTTCCTTAAAGAAGTGTTTATCAAACTTTACCCATGGTAAAGAAAATTTTGATAAGATGTATTCTCAAATACGACCTTTAAGAAATAAATCCGGATTTGGTTATACCCATGCAAAACCTGTTTTCAGCAACAATTATTTTGTTCCTAAAAGTGCCCCATTTTGTACTAAGTGTCAATGTGGTGGTCACTGGGCAAGAAATTGTTCCTTAAACAAAACCCAGTCCTTAGGTTTTCATAAAGCCTACTTTTCTAAGAAAATGTGGGTACCTAAAATTTTATTGTCTGGAAATCTCGGATCCAAACAAGTTTGGATTCCGAAAATCTAACTTTGTTCTTAATTTCAGGAAAATAAAGAAAGTTCCAGCAACAATATTTGGTACATGGATAGTGGATGTTCCCGGCACATGACTGGTAACAAAAGCTTTTTTGAAAAGATTATCAAAACGAAAGGAGGAAAGGTAACTTTTGGAGACAATGCTAAGGGAGAGATTGTTGGTATTGGTAATATAGTTCTTTTGGGTAAAACTTTGATTTCAAATGTTCTTTTTGTTAAAGGTCTTAAGCACAACCTCATTAGCATAAGTCAGTTATGTGATGAAGGTTACCTTGTGAATTTTAGGAATGATAAATGCTTAGTTCACAATTCCAAGGAAGAATTTATTCTCTCAGCCAACAGGCAAGAGAATGTTTACACCTTAAACTTAGAAGACCTAAGAAGCCAAGATTTACCTTTCCTTAGTGCAATAGAAGATCATTCTTGGTTATGGCATAGAAGACTAGGACACTGTAATCTTAGGAACCTATGTAAACTCTCTAAGAAGAAACTTGTTAAGGATCTACCGGAGCTTAGATTTGATTCTTCTAAAGTTTGTGATCCTTGTCAATATGTCAAGCAACATAAATCTAGTTTTAAGTCAATTGGTGAAGTCTCAACAACCGATGCATTACAGTTAGTGCATATGGATCTTTTCGGTCCAACACAAACTGGAAGCATTGGAGGCAAATACTATGTGTTTGTTCTAGTTGATGATTACACTAGATTTACTTGGGTCTATTTTCTAGCAAGGAAATATGAAGCTTTTTCCTATTTCAAAAGTTTTAGAGCTCAAGTTAAAAATGAGAAAAACCTTCCATTGAAAACTATTCATAGTGATCATGGAGGAGAATTTCAAAATTCTGATTTTGAAACTTTTTGTAGTAAGAAAGGTATTACTCACAACTTTTCAGCACCTAGAACTCCTCAACAGAATGGTGTAGTTGAAAGAAGAAATAGAATTCTTCAAGAGATAACTAGAACCATGTTGAGTGAATATTCTATTGCTAGACATTTCTGGGCTGAAGCTGTAAGTACTGCTTGTTATACTATAAATCGAGTTTTGATTAGACCTTTTCTTAATAAAACTCCTTATGAGTTATGGAATGGTAGAAAACCAAGACTTTCCTACTTCAAGGTTTTTGGTTGCAAAGTATTCATTTTGAATACTAAAGATAGCTTACATAAATTCGCACCAAAATCAGATGAAGGAATTTTCTTAGGTTATTCCACAACCTCTAAGGCTTATAGAGTTTTTAATAAAAACACTTGTACTGTTGAGGAAACAGTACATGTAAAATTTGATGAGTCAGATCCTTTTGTTTTTAAAACCTCCCAACCTACATCTTCGGATGTGTTTTCAAAAACTGATTATCAACCTTTGATAGAAGAACCTTCTGATAAAAAAATTGTTCTAGAAGATACTTCTGAAACATTTACCCCAGAAGACTTTCTACCCTATGTTGATGAACAGGTTTTACAAAACCCAAATCAGGTGTTTCTTAAGAATCATCCCAGTGATAGTATCATTGGTGATGTAAATCAACCTGTAAGGACTAGAAGTTCCTTAAGAAATGAAGTAAAACATCTAGCATTTCTTTCCCAATTAGAGCCTAAAAGCACTGATGAAGCTTTAGGTGATGATGATTGGATCAAAGCAATGCAAGATGAACTAAATGAATTCGAAAGGAATAAAGTCTAGACCTTGGTTGAAAGACCTAAGGAAACTTCTGTTATTGGAGTAAAATGGGTTTTCAGAAATAAATGTGATGAAAATGGAGTCATTGTTAGAAATAAAGCTAGACTTGTTGCTAAAGGCTATAATCAGCAAGAAGGAATAGACTATGAAGAAACCTATGCTCCAGTAGCTAGACTTGAATCTATCCGCATTCTACTTGCCTTTGCAGCATTCTTTAATTTCAAACTTTATCAAATGAATGTGAAATGTGATTTTCTTAACGGTTATGTTCAAGAGGAAGTTTTTGTTGAACAACCTCCTGGCTTTGAAGATACAAAACATCCAGATCATGTTTTTAGACTTACCAAAGCTTTGTATGGCCTTAAACAAGCCCCACGAGCATGGTATGATAGACTCACTAGATTTTTACTTCAAAATAACTATGTTAAGGGAAATGCAGATCCAACCCTTTTTATAAAGAAAGATAAGAAAAATGTTTTGATTGTTCAAATTTATGTTGATGACATTATATTTGGTTCAACTCAGCAATCTTTGACTGACTCTTTTGCTAGTCTAATGAAATCTGAGTTTGAAATGAGTATGATGGGTGAGTTAACATTTTTTCTTGGTTTTCAAATTTCTCAAAAACAAGAAGGAACCTACATATCTCAACATAAGTATATTAAAGATCTTCTTAAAAAGTATGTTTATGACAACACTAAGAGTATAAGTACTCCTATTGGTACCTCAAATTCATTAGATCTTGATGAAGCTGGGAAACCAGTACATCAAACATCTTTTAGAGGTATGATTGGAAGTCTACTTTACTTAACAGCTAGTCGACCAGACTTAATGTTTTCAGTATGCTTATGTGCAAGATACCAATTCAATCCTAAGTAATCTCACTTAAAGGCAGTAAAAAGAATTTTTCGCTACCTTAAGGGAACCATGGATCTAGGATTATTTTATACTTCTGGAAATGATTTTGTTCTAAAAAGTTTTTCTGATACTGACTTTGGTGGATGTAGAATGGATAGGAAAAGTACATCCGGAACTTGTCATTTCTTAGGAGATTCATTAGTTTCTTGGTCATGCAAGAAGCAACACTCTGTTGCACTCTCCACTGCTGAAGCTGAATATGTAGCAGCTGGATGTTGTTGTGCACAAGTGTTGTGGATGCAACACACACTCACAGACTATGGCCTGAGTTTTACTAAAACTCAAATTTTTTGTGATAACACAAGTGCTATTGCCCTAAGTAAGAACCCTGCACATCACTCTCGTGCAAAACACATAGATATTAGGCATCACTTTCTTAGGGATCACACACTTAAAGGAGATATTATTCTTCAGTTTATCGGAACGCAAGATCAACTTGCTGATATATTCACAAAATCCTTGCCTTCTGATAGATTTGAATATATTAAACAGAAGTTAGGAATGATAACCATAAGGTAATATTCCTTAATTAACTTTCTGTTGAAAAAGTCTCCTTACAGTAATAAACTCCTTTTCATAGGGGGAGTACATTTGATTGCTTATTTAACAAAGTTTTTCAAAATTTGTTTTCAAACTTTTCGGAACGAAAATTTCCGGAATGGAACTTCCGGAACTACAATTTTCCAGAAAGGATATTTTCACACAGAATACTTCTGGAATGGAAGTATTTGTATTGAAAATTTCCGGAATGGAAAACTTTCGTACTGGTATTTTCATAACGAAACTTTCGTACTGAATCTTCCATAACAAGTTTTCGTATTTACTTTTTCGTATTGAGTTTTTCGTATTGGCTTTTCGTATTTACTTTTTCGTATTGAGTTTTTCGTAGTCGTCTTTATATTACCCATTACGAATAACTTTCCTAAGCTAATCCGAAAGGTATGATTTTCTTACCGAAGTTTTCGTAATCATATTTTACTTGCTGGCATTTTCTTATAGTTTGTTTTCGGTTTTTGGATTTCTTAATTCTTTACTTTAATAAAAACCTCAAAAAGATCGGATTCAAGCTCTCAACCGTCAGATTTGATCTCAGATCATTCTAGACCGTTAGATCAACCGAGGAAGTTGAACCGTAATCCCATTGCCTATATAAAGGGGACCCTATTTTCGAGTCCCACATCGATTTCAAGCTTTTGCGTGCTGAAGCTCTGACTCTCCGATTTAAGGCCGTTCCGAACCACAGTTTTCTCAGTTCCGAACTTCTCAGAGACTTCTAATCCGAATGTCTGCAGAGTTAGCTTCTCAAGAAATGTCTTCAACCAAGCCTATTTCTCAGTGGTTAGTCTACAGAGAGAGGTTAGTTCATCCGAATTTCTTCAGCAACTACGATTCTATTATTTCAAAGAATATCAAGCTGAATGGATGGGAGGATGTTGCGGTATCAAAAACCGGCAACCAAGATGAAGTCTACTCTGACTTGCTTGTCGAGTTTTATGAGTCAGTTGCCTTCTTCATGGAAGATAGTAGAGAAAAATATTCTTTCAAATCGTATGGCAAGACATATAAGATTTCTTACACCAAGGCTGCAAGCTTGGTAGGGCTAAGTTATGAAGGGGAAGCTGAGTTTATTTCCCACGTATTGCCAGACTCTTTGGGTAGCTTCAACAAGGAAAAGGCATTAGAAATTCTCGGATTGGATGATGACAAGGCTCCAAAAATAGCAAGTCTTTCTACAAATTTCCAGATTCTGGAGTTATGGGTGCAAGGCCTTATTGTACCGAGAAAAGGAGATAAGGATAGCCTGAAGAAAAGTGAGATATACATCATAGATTTCTTGATAAATCTAAGAAAGTTCAACTTGATGAAACATATCCTTCTTAACATTGAGAATTTGAAGAAGGGGAATCTGAGAGCTCAGATCGTGATGTACCCGGCAATTTTGTCAAAGCTCATAGTTCGGTTCCTTGAGTCCTTTAAGGTAGCTTCTAGTTCTAAGCCGAAAGTTTGCAAGATCATGTTGCTCAGTGATGCCACTCTTAAGAGAATGAATATAGCTTTTAACAAGGAGTCTGGGAAGTTTGTTGATCTACCTCCACAAGTAGAAGTGACTCCGAAAGTGGCTGATCCGGAATCTTCTAAGCCGGTAAGGAAGAGGAAGCTGAATGAAGTGGTTGTCGAAGCTGAGGAACCCAAGTCTAAGGAAGTCTTTTCCGGACCTCCTAAGTCTAAGAAGAAGAAAACCTATACTGATGAGGTTGCAGCAAAGTGGAGAGCTGATAAAGAATCAAGGAAGGAAGGAGATCCGCAGTTCGGATTGGATCCAGCAGAGGCTAAAGCTCTGAAAGAAAAGGCAGCTGATGAGCTCGAGAAACAAGCAAAGGAGAAGAAACTTAAGAAGAAAATGTCCGAGGCTGAGGTAGCTCAGGCCTTGTTAAAGTTCAACGAAATGGTTTCAGCAACCATTCCCGTTCCAAGAACTTTTTCTCTGGAATCTCTACCTGAGACTCCAGGAAGAAATCTTGATGATCCAGAAGAGAATGTTGCTAAGAATACTGAGGAAGTAGAGCAAGTGGAGGAAGTTGAAGAAGCTGCTGAAGGAAGTGGTGAGACATGAGATGTGCTCAAACAAGTAGATGAATACAAGGGAACTCCTTCGGAACACCTGTCGCTCCGAACATCTGAAGCTCAATCTTCGAAGCTTGTCACTCCGAATATGGAAGAAGAGAAAGGCGAAGAAGAATTTTCTTGTCTGAGAGAAGAAGAAAATCTTTTAATTGATGCTGCTCTGAAGGAAAATGTAGAAGTTGCTGATGAGGAAGATTTGGTTGTTCAAGTGTCTGATAGCGAGAAGAAATCTCCGGAACAGGTTTCTATTCCGAAAAAACATAAGGGGAAACAAATTCTTGCTGATACCCCGAGTTCAGAAAAGAGTATGAGGAAGGAAGCTGGTAGCTCTTCTAAGAGGAAGTTGGAGCTTATTGAGGAAGAAAATTCTCCTAGCAAGGTTTCAGATTCGGAGTCATCTTCGTTGGGGCATGATTTTGTTGTCCAATCTTTGAAGAAGTTGGTGGGAACCATTCCGACCTTCTCCAGTATAGACTCCAGATGCCAGATGCTCCAACATGCCCTAAATCAGAAAACCGACTCTGTATCCATGGTAATGGATAAGTGTGTTGAGATTGAAGCTCAGTTCAAAACTTTCTTCGTTGGTTACGAAGCACATAAAAGATCTTGCAAGAGGATGACAAGCTGGTCAAAGAAAAATGTGGAAGAGATGAGGTTGCTGGATGAGTTTCAGGAAAATGTTAAGGATGCATTTCAAACCGAGGACAAGAAGTTTCATGAGATGACTGCATCATTCGATGAGAAATTGACAGAGGAAAAGAACATTCGGATTCAGGAAGTGAGAGATCTGAATGGAAAGCTCAACTCCGTTAATCAGAGTTGGAAATTTGAAAGGGATCATCGGATTGATTTTCTAGAAAGGATGAAAGCTCAGGAAGAGAAGATGAAAGCCCAGGAAGAAAATTTGAAGGCTCAGGAAGAAATCATTGAAGCTCAGTCAGCAAGAATAGTTGCCTTAGAAAAGCAAGCTGAAGAAGATCATAAGGACCTCAAGAAGATCAAGACGATTCTTAAGGGGCTCATGTCGAAGGAGAAAGATCCGAAATGACCAATCCGATCTTTTTGTTGTAATCTGTTTTTGTTGCTGACATTTCAAATATAATGAGAATTGTGTTTGTTGTTTCATTTGTACAAATTTTTCAGGTACTTTGTTAAGTTTTTTCCATTCCTTCCAATTCTTTTTGAAAATAACAAAGGGGGAGAAGGAAAAGATCCTTAAGAAAAAGAGGAAATCTAATAAGTGCTTATCAAAGGGGGAGAAAGAAAAAATACCCAAGGAAAAAGAACTCTAATAAGAGTTTGTTTAAGGGGGAGTTTTTCTTAAAGAAACATCACTCCGGAAATATGAATACGATCCTTAGAGTTTCAAAGCCTAAGGGGGAGTTAGTCGTATTCATCTATATTCTTAAACCAAGGGAGATAAGCTTAATGTGTTTCTTTCTTTCTTAGAATAGCTTTTTCGTAAGGATGTTTGTGCTTTCCAAAAAGGGGGAGATTGTTGAGTCAATAAGGTTTTCCTTATGACTTTTTCATTCCTTCTTGTTTTGAAAACCACAAACACCTTATCTTTAAGGAAAATTGCTTTTATAAGGAAAAATGCTTTCTTAAGGAAAATTGCTTTTATAAGGAAAATTGATTTCTTAAGGAAAATCGCTTTTATAAGAAAAATTATCCTTATCATATTTTCATCAATATTTTTCTTAAGTGTGAGATTCGGATTCGTTTTCTCGGAATCATTAAAACTTAGATATAAAGCATTCTGTTTAGTATTCAGATTCTGGACAAGAACTATAAGGAAGCTTCATTCCGAATTCTGGATATGAATTCTGACTAAGTTCTATTCCAGATTCAGGATATGAATTCTGAAGAAGAATTCTCATTACGAATTCTAATGAAGAAATCCCATTCCGAATTCTCATTACGAATTCTGAAGAAGAATTCTCATTACCAATTCCAATGAAGAATTCTCATTACGAATTCCAATGAAGAATTCCCATTACGAATTCTAATGAAGAAATCTCATTCCGAATACTCATTACGAATTCTGATGATAAATTCTCATTACGATTTCTGATGACGAATTCCTATTCCGAATTCCGATTCCGAATTCTCATTCCGAATTCACCTATTAAACAGAATCTGAATATCATTGTTTTATACACTCTGAAATTTATTCACTCCGAACTATCACTCCGAAATTTCTATTCCGAACTTTTATGTTAGAGTTTAAAATGATGTCGTGCATTCTGTTACACCTGTTTTGTTATAAAACGATGTCGTCCATTTTGTTATAAACTAACCGTTGTCTAAGTGACATGTGTACAGGTCCCTCCGAAATTTAAGGAAAATATGACCGTTGGAGGAGGAGCAGACCTTACCTATAAATAGGAGCTCATTTGAAAGAGCTCGGTGCTAATGGCTGATGCATATGCCGATTGTTGAGAAAGTGCTTACATGCTGTTGAAGTGATTTCTAGAGAGAGAGTCTCTTATTAACTCTCAAAGCTTCGTGCGACTCCGAATGTTGGTGATTACATTCGAGGGATTCCGGGGATAGGAAGACAGAGGTGCCGACTACCTTAAAGATCGAGGGCTTTCTTGCTGAGAAAGACAGAGGTTGCCAACTACCTTGAAGTTGAGGGCTTGCGGGGATAGCAAGACAGAGACTCCGATCTTCGTATCGAGGGATTACCCTGGTGTGGGTAAGACAGACTTTCTTGAAAGTATAAATCAAGGGACCTTTATCCAAGGTTGTTGGATACCCTTCTCTTTGGGTTAAAAGACTTATTCTTGTTACTTGTAGTTTAACTACTTGTTTTTTATTCCGCTGCATTTTGTATCTTAAGGAAAGTATAACTTTCTTATACTTCCCTACTTACTCTGATTAGTTTAGATTCTATACTCTTTAAGGTAGAATCTCATATTGTAACTTTTGATAAGTTTTCATTTCCGGAACCATTTTTCCGGAACCTACTTTTGGAATCAATTTCCAAGTTCAGTTCGGTGTTAGAGGTGTTGTGAATTTACTTAGTTTAACTTTGTTAAACTTAGCCCTTTCCTTTTCTTAAGGAAACTCTAGTTATTCATAACTAACTTTAAAGGTTCCAAAGGAATTTTTTAAAGTATACAATTCACCCCCCTCTTGTATATTGAGCATCTCATATTATATTTCGATCCTACATCCCTCTCTTATATAATAATAACAATTTAAAATCATTTTGGTTCATCCATTATCTTCCCAAAACCCCTAACATAATCCATCTAGACATATATGAGGGCTTATATTCGGTATAACACTCTTCTTAGAGGTGTTAATGTGTTCTTCAAAGGTGAGCAACGAAAGAAGAGGTGTTGTTTTTTAAGAGTTTCTGTTTAATTTCATCTTCTACAACCTTTTCATAAGATGTTTCAATACTAAGGTAATAACTCTATAATCAAATATATTCTAAATATTGTTTATGGTTATGTGAAAACCCTAATTATCCTTCTAACCATCCTATGAAAAACTATATTGTCATGCATTCGTACATATGGATTACAGTCTCCACGATGTGGTGAAAATTGTTTTTCATCTATAGTTTATTTTGATGGATATAAAGATGAGTAAAAAGGATGTAAATAATGATTATGGATTGATAATAATTATATATAATTAATATAGCTTCAAATACCATACCATTTAAATTTTATATTTAATGATATCATCTCTCGTATGTACGTACGGTTCACCATCTCCATGATGTGATGAGATTCATTCTTCACATTAACTGTTCAACAATGACTATAAATACATATATAAAAATATTTAAATGATTATTATTATGTTATAAATATTATGATCATTCTGTAATGAAAAAAATGAGAATTACCTTATTTCAAAAAATACCACTAAAAATGAAAACGTTGCTCATGAATTTGTATGGACTACCATCTCCATTAATATAATGATGTTCATATTTCATAACTTTTATTGATGGTTTGATTTTAAAATCATGATTAATGTTTAAAACTTTTTATTATTTCGTGAATTCTATTCTAGATTTGATGATCTTATGACCACATGGACTTGTGACATCAATACCATGTTAATTTTTTACTCAAGTGCCAAATATCAACAAAACAACCAATATGATCTTAAATAATTATATCAATGTTTTAGAATGGTATTAATTGATATAAAAGAAATAATACACCTGAAAAGGTTCACAAGGAAGTATAAATTAACCTATGTTTGTTATTTAGGAACGTAATAATTGTATGTCACGATTCAGACTCAAGGTAAGGGAGTTCGTCTCAATCACCATTTATTTAGGTATATTTTGATTTATACATGGCCTTCTTTTTTAATGTGTATAATAAACCCATATAACTTTTAAACTTGTTAATAAGTTTTGAAAACTAATATTTATATACAACGAAAAGCAATAAATTAATTTTTTTAATTTGTGTGGCGACAACGACTTCTCCACTACCCCATCCATTATTTGATATTTGGATTCCTCTACAAGTTGTAATGTTTTTAAAAGAAAGGTAAATACCATATTCATTTTATTGATATTTTTTTACTAAAAATGGTTTTGAGAGAGAATTTACTATATCAATATCTTTAAATGAAATCTTATGATTTCAATGTAGAAGTTTTCTTTTTTCCTTTAGGCATGTTTTATGTGTTATGATTAGGTTATGGTTCTTCGCAATTATTTTTGAATGTGTGTGGTTCCATGATTAAATGAGGGAGGGTGATCCTATGATAGCTCTCTAATGCATTGTGTAATGTGATAGGGGAAAACAATAAGGTTTCTCTTAAGAGATTTAGGTAATATACTATGATGGGTATTCAAAATATAACCATTAAGGTTACTCCCTGTGTGGCTGTGAACTCTACATTGTATGTTTGATATGGATACCACGAGTTAAATTTATGATTTATTATTTCTATGAGTTTTTTAGGAATACTGTTTTTTGATGGGGTATGTTAAATAGATTATTTTTAGGGGTGAAAAGTATGATTTTATGGGTTTATAGGTATTCGTGAAATAATGTTTTTCCATCCTAATTTAAGGTCCCTTACTAAGATTTTATTCAGACAATGGAAATGATGATTTCTCACCTTGAAGAGCTTATTATAGAGTATCCAGATACCTAGGTTAGTATGCTCCAATGGGAACACTATAAAGTAGTTGGGTCCAGTAATATTAGTCTTGTGTTTAACCATTTTGTGAGTTATTTCAGCATGTAGTGGTACCTTTTGTGAACTCTGGCTCCCCATTTTTCTTAATCATGGCTTCATAATAAAAAATTTAAATTTGGTTGTGGTGGTGTGCTCGTCCCAATTTTTTAAAATGTTTTTACATTGTATAAGGAAGGGTAATATAAGGGAATAAATCAAGAGGATATTCATCAAGAAATAGAAATCATGTTTACTTTTAAAAAATTTATATTGTGGTAGAAATGGATACTATTGTAGTGGTATACACATCGTATAAATTTCAGTTTTTATGTAATAGTTATGTCCAAATTCTTTAAAACACTAAACCTAAAAAGATATTTAATTTGAATTCATGTATTAAACAAATATATTGAAATGATTAAGGTGGGGTCTTTATAGTTGGTAATAGAGGTTGGTTTATATAACATTATACGTTATAATATTAGTAATAGAGTATCCATAATTTATTTTTACATTCTAGTAAAATTGATTAGATATAGAATTTGAAGATTAACATGTTTCTTTATCCAATATATGTTTGTTCATAATGGTCTTCAACATATGAAACATGCAAAATATTCTAGGATAAAATCAGTAGGAAAACAACCTTCCCAATCAACAACCTAAGATGGTCAGAATTGGAACTGAACAGTTTTTTACAGTGACGGAATAATTGACTCATGCTGTAAATGGAGGTGGTATCAATACACAAGATCATCCAGATCACCCATGTAGGAACATGTCTATAGTGGATGATTTCATGAGGCAATATCCTCTATCATTTAGAGGATCATCTTACACTATCCTAGCTGAAGGGTTGATTAAATAACTAGAAAATATTTTCAATGGCATGGGATGTTATGATAATAAAATGGCTAGTCACTATATTTACCGAAATGAAGTTGAATTAGATTAGGTGTGGTCAATGGTTAAAAATATCAGAGATAGTGACGAGCTTGGATCTCTGTATTGAGATTAATTCCATGGTATGTTCCATAAGAAATATTTTCCCAAGGAGGCTTGATATAGGATGAGAAAAAATCTTGGAATTGAGGGAGGGAAAATACACAGTAGCTACATACGAAGAAAAAATCACTCAACTGAAAAGGTATTCTCCAAATATCATTCAGGTTCTTCATATTAAAATAATTCATTTTTTACTATAGATTAAATAGAAAGTATCCAATGTCATTGGCTTCTCATGAGTTCAGATGTAACAAAAAACTAGTTTGATATGCGGACGTGGAAAATGAGTTTGTTTATAATCATGTGTTATTTAAAAAACAATATAATAAGATGTTAATATGGAATAAAAAAGGAACTGTTCATTATAAATGACTGATTGTATGAAAATTATGTTCACAATTTGTGAAAATTATGGTAAAAAAGTACATTGGGGAATGCATTTTGAATCATTGTAATTTCTTATAATGTGGTAAAATGGTACATAAGGATAATAATTTCATTGAAAATGATCAGGGTAGTAAGAATGTAAAATCTAATTTACAGTTTGTATTTTTTTTATGTATAATGAGATTGTTCCTTATAAAAATGAGTGGTCGATGAAGAACTCATGTCACGAACAGTCCTCAGCGCCTGTGCCATGACTACCCCAAGCCCGCCTTCCATAGGCCAAGGGTTGAGACAAGCACCAAAGGTGAATCCTTGATAAAAAGGGAGGGAATTTCCCTTAAACCTGTAACACACACAGTCTGAACACAAGCAGTAGAAGCTAAAAGTACTAATATAGATATGAAAGGTGTGATGAAACTAAGTGGGCCAGTATACAAACCCAACTGAACATCAAGTAAAAATACAAGTAAAAAGGGAAAACAGTTCCTGGATTGTCCACCAGGGAATCCTACCTGAATGGTAGGAACAGATCACGATCAACTCATTCTTGAGGTATGTTCCGTCTAGTCCAGCTCCGAGCAGCCTCCCGTCTGTCACCCCGAGCCTTGATCACTGCTGACCGTTATCTGCACAGAACACAACAAGGTGTGGGCGAAGGCAGTGTAGTGGTGAGTATAACAATACTCATTAAGTGACCCTGATACCCCCGATGGTCTCCCAGAATCCACTAAGGATAAACCACAGAAGTAAGATACAATCATGATGTATTAACCATCCCTACTTAGGTATATTCCCGTACATATACCTATGTTTCCAATCATAGTCCGGCTCCAACACTTGAGCCCAAGCACATCCCATTCCATAAAGGAAGCAAAGTCAACCATATTGATGATAACAACCGAAAGTCATGACTGATCTCACACAAGTATACAACTCATGTAGAGGTGTATAGATGATTAGATGTAGCCACTGAGTCATCTCCTATGTTGAACCCATGTAGGATCCTAGAATAGTATCAGCGTTGTCGAACCCATGGAGGATCTCGGTACAAGAGTCATCACTGTCGAACCCACAGAGGATCCCGGTCCAGTACCATCACTATCATACCCATAGAGGATCCAGGTACTTTATCGTCGCTGTCTAACCCACGGAGGATCCTGGTATAGTATTAGGTCCACATAGGATCCTATCATCTCAGTCACAACCATCCCTAGGGTTCCCGCACACAGCACGCTCGATTCTAGGAGGGTCCGCTCATTGATCCAAGTGTCGATACATCAAATAGTACTAACTCTTTAGTTTATGTATCATGTAGTTTTTCCTCATCATAAGGAACCCAACGTGATAGACATCGCATCAATCGGACACCTGGTCTGTGAGTTATTGGCGTTTCGGCTCAAAGGGCCCGGTTGGATTTTGCTTCAATCCAACCTGGCCATAAACCAACTGCATCAAAACCTCAAGTGGGTTGTCCAAAAGAACCATCATTCTCTAAGATTTCTATCTCCACATATGGTTCTTCGACCGAACACCTATAGCCTAAGATGTGGGAAAAAAGGTGAAATGGGTAAAACTGGGTCTGGGTCTGGTCTGGCCCAACTGGACCGACCCAACCCGACCGAGACTGGGCCGACCCGACCCAGGTCCAGATCCAGACTGGGGTCTGACCCGGCCCTCCAGAACTCATCCCGGCCCGCGGCGGGCGGTCCAAACTAGCCTGGGGGGCGGCCTGGCCCGCGACAGGTGCCCGAGCCTGTGAGTGGTAGGGCTTGCGTGGCTAGGAGGAGAACTGCCAACTGAAGTCAGTGGTGGCCACACCTCACGAGGTCCGCCCTAACCGAGCGAAGGGGGAGGGGGGTGATCAGCGCACACCTGTCTCCCTATAATGGCAGGCGTGTGGCACTGGCCCAGTGACCATGGGACCGAAGGGTCCCACCTGTGGTGTAGCCACCGGCGGCAGGCTCAGTCGGCCTCCCTCCTCCGTCTGCAGTGGATTTTGGCCACGGTTCATCTCCGGCATGGCGCAACAACACCGCTCCCATCCCATATGACCGCCACATTCTACTTGACCAAGGATCTATCCTCTAGCATGGTGTAAAGTCGTCTCACCCCTTTGGCACCGTCGAGGACTGCCAGATCGCGGCCCGATTCTCTACGCGGCGCGACAACACTGCGATCCTCCATTGACCCGGTGGCCCTTGCGCCACAGGTTCCTCTAGCAGCCATCCAATTTTCAGCCATCGATGGTCCATCGTGGTCCTCCCTTCTGGTGGCGCTATTTCGCCACCACCATCCTCAACAAACGAGATAGAATGAAGGGAGAGGGTCGGGTCGTGTTTGTGTGGACTGATCCCTCCACATTATGGGGATATCAATTGGAAATTCTGAAACCATAAATTGAATGATGAAGAATAGGAATAAATTCTACTCAAATCCCCAACCTCGTATGACAATGATCATTGAAGAATTCTCGGAAAGCCGGCGTCAATTCTTCAATCTCGGAAATGGAAGAGGATATCTGTCGTTGGAGGATGAGCGTTCGGAAGTGACGAAGTCAAGGACGACGTTAATTGTGGTCTACTCCATCTCATTTGGCACAGTTGAAGATCGATGTAGGTGTCCTTCGTTCTTCAGTGGAGAACTCTTCTCCTACTCAATTCTCCTTTCCATGATCTCCAAAAAAGACCAATTCCCAACAAATCAATAGATTAAGACATACGATTAATTTTTTGGTATGGAATTCAAAAAGTGGGATTTAATTAATTGAGTAATTAAATTAAATTAATTAATAGAGAGATTTGGCGTAATTAAATGGTGGGGGATGTTCAAGGGCTTCACCACTTAATTGGGGGTTCCAATGAGTTACAACCCCATGGTGGTCCCAACCAAGATATCCTCCAAAGGGAGGTTATGTGCAGGTGAGCCCCACCGCCATAACCTCCCATGGGAGGTTAGGGTGTGGTGGACCCAACCACTAACCACCTCTTGGTGGTATTAACCACATTATAAATAAAAATATGTTGCACTTTTTTTTATTTAACTTATTAAAAACCCAAATCTAACTTCCATTCTCGTTAGAACGCAACTGTGGTGATGGTCTCACTAAGCAATCACCGACGCTGCGAGTTCAACGGTACGATCAGATATCAGTTCTGAGCACCAGTTCGAAAGTTATAAAATACCACTCATAAAATTAATGATCATACCTGAACAATACTTCAGAAGATGATCCCGGGCACAACGAGCCTCGGAATCAAGCACCGTAAATTTTTGTGGACTCATAAAAATTCCATGAATTTAAGAAAAAAAATTTCCATGGAATTTCTGGGTCTTTCATTCTCCCCACCTCAGAGAATTATGTCCCCATATACTACAACTCAAATTAAGGGAACAAATGGGGGTACTGAGCATGCAATTGAGCCTCCCACTCCCATGTGTTCTCCTAGAGGTTCCCATACTGCCACCAAACGTGAACCGGAGGTATCGACCGTCCATGAAGGACATCCTCCTGTCGATCCTCAATCTCCACTAGAACCTCCATGAAATATTCCCCATCATTGATGTATATCTCTCCATTGTCGATGATGTGGTAAAGGTCGTGAACATATCTCCTCATCTGACATACATGGAAGATGTCATGAACCCTGTGCCAATGAGGTGTAAGAGCTAAACGGTAAGCTACCTCACGTACTGTACTGAGGACCTAGAAAGGTCCGATGAATCATGGAGAAAACTTTCCACCTCGGATAAATATATGTAGACCTCATCGTGGTGAGAACTGTGGAAAGACATGGACACCATACACGAACTCCAGAGGTCTTCATCTCCTATCACCAAAAGTCTTCTTCCTGCTCTGTGCATTCTTCATCTGCTCTTAGATGATCTGTACCTTTTTTGTCATAGCCTGCACCATCTCTGGTCCCATGAGTGTTGACTCCCCGGGGTCAGTCAAGCAGAGAGGTGATCTGTAAGGTCGGTCATACAGTGCCTCGAAAGGTTCCATCCTGATGGTGGAGTGGTAGTTGTTGTTGTACGCAAACTCTACCAAGGTTAACTGATCATCCCAATTGTGACTGATGTTGAGGATGCATGAACGGAGCATGTCCTTGAGAGTATGAATGGTCCTCTCAGTCTGACCATCCATCTGAGGATGGAAGGCGGTGCTCAAGTGAAGCTGTGTGCTGAAAGCCTCCTGTAACCTGTTAGATAGTCGGGAAGTGAAATAAGAATACCGATCAGAGACGATCATCGATGGAACACCATGAAGCCATACGATCTCCCGTACGTAGAGGCATCCCAATATCTCTACCAAACCCTGGTCTCTGATTGGTAGGAAGTGGGCCGACTTGGTGAGTCACTCAACGATAACCCATATAGAGTCGTTTCCTCTGGATGGACGTGGAGGTCCCATCACGAAATCCATTGATATCATGTCCCACTTCCACTCTGGGACTTATATGGGCTGAACTAAACCTATTGGATCCTGGTGCTCCACCTTCACTTGCTGACAAGTGAGGCATTGAGAGAAAAATCTGCTACTTCCTTCTTCATACATGGCCACCAGTGTTGTCTTTGAAGATCCTTATTAATATTCGTCACTCCTAGATGTACTGCTTGAGGGGAAGTGTGGAACTCCCTCAATACTTCATCATGATGAGAAACTGGTACCATGGTACGTCCTCTGAAAAGGATGACGTGCTCCCCACCTTCATAAAATATATCAGGTGCCTGCCCTGTGGATATCTGAGCACGTCGTGTCTCACATTCAGTGTCCCCATGCTGCTCCTGCCTAACTCTCTGAAAAAGTGGAGGTGTTACTCTAAGAGACTGCAGAAATACTGCTATATCTCGATCCACAAAGGATATCTGCAATGCGGCCATATGCTCAATCTCCTCTCCTAGAAGATCAATGTCTGATCTCCTGCTGAGATAATTGACTACAATGTTTCCCTTCTGAGGAGTATATACTATCTTGAAGTCATTGTTCTAGAGAAACTAAAGCCAACGCCGCTATCTCAGGTTCAGGTCCTTCTGTGAGAAGATATACTTGAGACTCTGGTGGTCAGAGTAGACTATAAAATGCTCTCCCATCAGATTATGTCACCACATATTCAAGGAAATGACCACTTCTTCTAAATCTAGGTCAAGGGTAGCGTAGTTCTGCTCGTGATGTCTCAAATGACGGGAACCATAAGATATCACTGCTCTCTCCTACATCAGGACGCATCCGAGCCTGGTCCCTGATGCATCACAACAGAATACGTACCCAAACCCCTCCTCTGGTAGCCTCAAGTCAGTCACACTAGTCAGCCTATACCTCAGCACCTAAAAACACCACTGGCATCTCTCTGACCAAACGAAGGGTTGCCCCTTCTTCGTTAATGATGAATGTGGTGCTGCAACCCTGGGGATGTCTGGCACAAATCTTTAATAGTACCTAGCCAGTCCCAAAAAACTATGTACCTCCGTCATACACCTGTGTGGCTCCCAAGAAAGTACTGCCTCGATCTTTGCTGGATCCACAACAACTCCATCCTCTGATATGACATGCCCTAGAAAGTGTACCTCGTGGATCTAGAACTTCCACTTCGAGAGCATACTATAATGTTGGTGCCTTCGAAGTGTGTCCAGTACTACCCACAAATAGTAGGCATGCTCCTCCTCTGTAGCTGAGTAGATCAAAATTTCATCGATAAATACTACCACGGAGTGATCAAGATATGGCTGAAAGAACCTATTCATGAGTCCTATGAACACTGCTGGTATGTTTTTTACGCCGAATGTCATAACCAAGAACGCGTAGTGGACATACCAGCATCTGAATGTCATCTTCTACACATACTCATCTCGTACTCTAATTTGTGATAGCTCAACTGAATATCTATCTTCAAGAACCAACTCGCTTCCTTCAGATGTTCAAAGAGGTCATCAATCTTCCTGAGTGGGTACATATTCTTCACAGTCACCTGGTTCAGGCGCCAATAATCAACACACAGACGCAAGCTCACATCTGCCTTCTTGGCGAACAAAATCGGGGATTCCCAGGGTGAATCATTGGGTAGGATAAATCCCTTCCCTTACAAGTCCTCCAGCTCTACATGCAGCTCACACATCTCTGTGGGAGCCATCTAATATTCTGGAGTGGATATCAGTGTTGTCCCGAAGTACAAGCCTATTTAAAAGTTTACCTCTCTGCGAGGAGGTAGTCCTGGAATGTCATCAGGGAAGATATCTGCATACTGATCCACCACAATAGGAAAACTCAGACTTCGCACATCAACTGCTCTGAGAATGAGGCTTCCCAACTAATTTGTGATCAGATTCCCCCTCCTCTGGGTAAGTCCATATTGCACTGCAAAGGATCCATTTTCACTAGTGAAGGTAATCCTCATCCCATCCTCGTGAACACACTACACTTTTCTCCTAATGAAGTCAATCTAAGCATGAACTGTGGATTACCACTCCATACCCAAGATTACGCCTTAAGTCATCGATGCCACTAGGAGGAGATCCCAGCCGAAGCTCTCACCTCATAGAGTAAGATCACACTGCCGGCACCAGTGTGTAATCGTCTAGTATTCTCCTGTAGGACTCTGTAGCCGTAAGGATCGAGCCAAGGGCTCCGTCGGAATCTCCGAGCTCCAATCAAGGATAGCGGAAATAAAATAATGACTCTCACTTATGTCTATAAGTACTGCTACAAGGGTGGAGTAGACACAGATTGTACCTCGAGTCATCTCAGGTGTGCCGTGGTCATAGGCCTTGACTGCCTGGAGCTGATCCCGCCCTTGTCCGCCAGCTCCCTCTGGTCGGGGTGGACCTCCTAGTGGTGGTGGTGGTAGGACCTCGAAACGTCATCCACCACTTGCTGCTCGACCATCTCCTCTACCATGTACGCCTGCTCACAGCTGACCACCATGGTCGAACCTCTACCTCTGCCTGGGAGGTCCCTTTACTATCTATTGCTCTTCTGCATGGCTGGTTGGGCAGTCACAATCCATGTGACCCTTCCCGCTGCATGCATATCACTGCCTACTCCTTGTATGCCCTGGAAAAATGAACCTATATCCTGGGGTCGCCCACATGATGACCTGGTCCGCTTGGACCTCTGTGACATTTTCCTACTGTCGGCTGCAGAAGACTCTACTACGTTTCACCCTATGGTGGGTCTCACTACTGGTGTCTGCTCAGCTAGAATACTCTCCACAAGAAGGGCTCGCCACAACACCCCCACATGTTTCAGAATGCTGAGGGAGATCATTGAAGCCCTGATCTCATTCATAAGTCCCTTCTTGAAGGTATGTGCCCTAACGAACGGGTCCCACACCATATATGTGGAGTAGCGCGAGAGGTCGATGAACGTCGCTGAGTACTATTCCACCGTCATGCTTCCCTGTTGTAGATGAAGCATATCTTGGATCCACACCGCATGAAGGGTGGCTGGAACAAACTCTGACTGGAACTGGCTATCGAAGTCTTCCCCATGTAGTGATTCCTTCATGCACTTGGAGCATCACGCTCCACCATCAGCCTGCTGCTGCTTACAAGAGACTCGCTGTAAGAATCACCATGAGGTTGGCAAGGGTCCATACCAATATAAAAACACTCACTATTACTTCCAGCCAATCCTCAGCTGCTTATGGGTCCATCACTCCCCTAAACATGGGCAGTCTCTAGCACTGGAACTCTTGCAACGCACTCAAATGGCATACACTCTCTTCTACTGGATCTGGTGGTATCGGTGGCCCAATGTATAGTGGTACCATGGGTGCCTCCGCTATGATGGGGCTCTGCACCGAGGCCTCGTCGCTCGGTGGGCTACCATCTAGTACAAAACTCAGAACCCTAGCTAGCTACCTACTTGGGGCCCTCTTGAAAAGATATAGGTGGGCCACATTCAAAAAAATATACCGGGTGAGCTGACACAATGTAATCACGATGAAAAATTTTCAAAGGAAACACACACGCAATCAGTGTTTTCGGGCACTGAGTCTGAAGCCATATGTCAGAGTCCTAGTGTATGGATACATCAGCCGCCGCACCAAAACCAGTTTCCATAAACTGATAGCCACACCAAAAACATGTAACACTCTTTCCATTAAAAGAATCAGAGTCCAAGTTCTAATGTATAACCGACTCCTCTAATAATAATTTGTCATGACCCATCCTCGGGGCCTGTGTCGTGACTACCCCATGCCCGCCTTCCAGAGGCCAGGGGCTAGTGACTAGCACCAAAGGAGAATACCTAATAAAAAGGGAAGGCATTGCTTTTAAACCGGCAACACACACATTCTGAACACAAGTAGTAGAAGGAACATGTACTAACATTGAAAATAAAGGTGTGCTGAATGTAAGTGAGCCAATATACAAAACCAACTAAACAACAAGTACAAGTACAAGTAAAAAGGAAAAACAACTCCTGGATCGTCCACCGGGGAATCCTACCTGAAGGGTAGGTACATATCTCAAACAAACCTTCCCTGAGGTACGTCCCTTCCAGTCCAGCTCCGAGCAGCCTATCGTCCATCACCCTCATCCTCGATCACTACTGACAGTCTTATGTACTGAACTCAACACGGTGCGGGCGAAACCTATGTAGGGGTGAGTATAACAATACACAGTAAGGGACCCCAAGACCCCCAAAGGTCTCCCAGAATCCACTATGGATATACCATAATAGTAAGATACAATCAAAATGTATCAACCATTCCTAATTAGGTATATTCCAATGCATATACCAAAGTTACCAATCACAGTCCGGCTCCAACACTCGAGCCCCAGCACAACCCATTCCACAAAGGATGTACAATCAATAATCTCAATGATAACAACTAAAAGTAAAGACTCATCTCAAAAAGGTATAAAACTCATGTAGAGGGGTAGAGATTATTAGATTTTTCCACAGAATCATATCCTATGTCGAACCCACGTAGGATCCTGGAACAGTATCAGCGCTGTCGAACCCACGGAGGATCCCGGTACAAAAGTTATCACTGTCGAACCCACATAGGATCTCAGTCCAGTACCATCGATGTCGATCCCATAGAGTATCCTGGTAAAATTTCATCGATTTTGAACCGACAGAGGATCCTTGTACTATAGTAGGTCCTCGTAGGATCCTCGTATCTCAGTTTTAGCCAGCCATAGGTTTCCCGCAAACAGCACGCTTGATTCCAGGAGGGTCTAATCCTCGAGCCAAGTGTCGATATATCAACTACCATGATGTCTCTAGTTGATGTATCTGGTAGTTCTGTCTCCTCATAAAGAACCCAACGCGACAAATTACACGTCAATCAGACGCCTAGACTGTGAGTTGTTGGTGTTTTCGCTCAAAGGGTCCGATTGGATTTAGGTTCAATCCCACCCGGCCATACCCCAACTATGTCCAGATCTCAAGTGGGGTATGCCAGAAGAACCAAATTTCTCTAGGATTTCTGCAACCACAGATGCATCGTTGATCGGACACCCGTAGCCCAAGATCTGGGCGAAAGGGTGAAATGGGTCAAACTCGATCCGGCCCAACCAGGCTGACCCGATCAGACCCGGACTAGGCCGACCTGACCCGGTTCGGGTCGACCCACCCCCAAGCCGGATCATGACTAGGTTATGAACAGTCTCGCGGGTGGAGTACCCTACGTGGCTGAGAGGCGGACCACTAGCCGATGCCAGCGGTGGCCGTGCCTCAGGGGGGCCCGTCCATACTGAGTGATGGGGGGTGGTCAACGCCCCCTGTCTCCCGGAAACAGCAAGCACGTGGCACCAACCTGATTACTGCAGGACTAGAAGGGTCCCGCCTATGTTTCTCCCACCAGCGGCAGGCTCAGCTGGCCACCCTCCACCATCTGTCGTGGCCTTTGGCTGCCGTTCTTCTCCAACACGGTGCGACGACGCCGTGCCCAGCCCATCCGAGCGTCGCTGCCAAAGTGGCCGCGACTCCTTTTTTCGGCGCGATGCGACAGCACTGTGCCCCTCCGGCACCACCATGACTCGGTTCGCCACATGGCACGATGTAGCCACGCTTCTCCTGCAACCCGGTGGCTCTTGCACTGCTGGTTCCTCTGGTGGCAGGCCTGCTGTCGGCCACCGATGCTCCACCGCAGTCCTCCCATATGGTGGTGTTGTGGCACCACCTCCGTCATCAAAAACTAAGATAGAATGATGGGGGAGGGTCGGTATGTGTTCCTGTGGACCGATCCCTCCTCGTTATGTTGATATCAATCGGAAATTCTTAAACCATAAATTGAACGATGAAGAACGGGAATAAACTATACTAAAATCACCTACCTCGAATGATGATGATCGTTGACAAATTCGCGGAAAGGCATATTAGATTCTTCAATGTTGGAAAAGGAAAAGGATATCTGTTGTTGGAGGATGAGTGTTCAGAGGTCACAAAGTCGAGGACAGGTTTCTTCATGGTCGACTCCTTCACTTTTGGAACGATTGAAGATCGATGTAGGTGTTTGTTGTTCTTCGGTGGAGAACTCTTCTCCTCCTCAATTCATCATTCCAAGCTCTCGAAAAATGACGAACGCCCAAAAAATCAATAGATTAAGACATGCTATTAATTTATTTGCATGGAATTAAAATAGTGGGGTTTAATTAATTGAGTGATTAAATTAAATTAATTAATAGAGAGGGTTGGCATAATTAAATGGTCGGGGAAGTTCAAGGGTATCACCACTTAATAGGGGGTTCAAAAGTGTTACAACCCCCAAGTGGTCCCCACCAAGATATCATCCCAAGGGAGGTTATGTGCAGGTGGGCCCCACCGATATAATCTCCCATGGGAGGTTAGGGTGTGGTGGCCCCCACCACTAACCACCTCATGGTGTTTTAATCCACCTTATAAATAAAAATAAGTTACACTTATTTTATTTAACTTATTAAAAACCCCAAATATGACTTCTATTATCGTTAGAATGTAACAGTGGTGAAGGCCCCACTAAGCAATCACTGATGCTGTGAGTTCAACAATGCCCTTAGATTTCAGTTCTGAGCACCAGTTCAAAAGTTATAAAATCCACTTAGTACGTTTACAGAATGTACCCGAACAAAACATCAGAACCTGATTTTGGGTTCACCGGAACTCGGAATCAAGAACCGTTAATTTTTGCGAACTCGTAAAAATCCCATTAATTTATGAAAAAAATATTCAACAGAATTTCCAAGTATTTACAACTGAAATGATGGGAAGTATCCAAAATATAAGAAGAAGTGTGTGGAGAAATCATTTTCAACTACTTCAATAGATTTTGGGCCATCAAATGAAATGGTATTATGTATATTATTTTTTTATTCAGATTATGCCAAAGTGTTGTTTGATTCTCGGTTTACGCATTAATTTATTTCATAGAAAGTTTCTAGTAAATTGGAAATTCCACCTCAATAAATGAATCCATATCTTACTGTAAAAACACTCTGGGGGATGTTGAGACAATAAAAATTATATGAATATTATTATCCTTGTATCTGGAAATAATCTACGATCAATCCTTATTGATTTTATTATATTAGTGTTTCAAGTTATTATGAGTATGGATTGGATTTCTACTTACTATACTATGATTGAATGTGGACCAAAAAAATTTTAATGAGAAAATCATTTAGTTTGTGTAAAATAATAAACCCTTACCATTGAATACATATTAGTAAGCAGAGAAACTAGTAAAAGATGAATATTAATGTTACTTTGCGTATATTATTTAATATAATGGATCTGTTCATATTAATGATGATCTAGTGGTAAATGAGTATCTTTAATTTTTTACTGATGAGTTTCCTAGTATTATACATGATTTAGAAATTCAATTTACTGTTTACTTAGTTCCTGATGCTTATCCATTTTCAAAACCCCCTTATCTAATAGATCAAATCAAACATTTAGAGTTAAAGAAGAAATTTTAGGAGTTATTACATAATGGTTTCATTCAACAGAGAACATCACGATGGGGTACTCATATAACACCCTTACCACATAAACATGGCGCCAGTTCATTTTTTTTACATTGGCATGATTACAAGAAATCAAGTACCAATATACTGATCAGTTTACTAGTCATAGAATATATATTACACTCAGATAACTTACATTACAATTCAAAACATAAAGTACAGAATATATATTCGTTTGAGAATTCCTTTATTCCACTACCATAACCCTACATACAAATCATAAAACAATTCTTGGAATCCTAGGAAAATAAAACATAATAAAGTTATGATCTCTGATGCTTATAAAGGATATATAATATAGTGGAATCTATCACAATTAAGAATAATATTTTAAGGTATGGTAAAAAGTAAAACACAATCATTTTAAACAATATATTAATCATAATATAGAAAAAATAAATAAAATAATTCCATTTATACATTCACATGAATATTATATAAGTATAATAATCACATGTAAAATCAGTGACTAATCTCATAACAAGGGAATTATTAATTCCAAACATCTGAAACATATTGTTGAGGCCTCTACAAAGAAATCTAAAAATGAAGGGTTATAATCATGGCCAAATCCATATTTTAAAATAAATCGGCAAGGTCTCAGCCAAGTCCATATTTATTTTGTCTCCGGAGGCCAACCAATGCATGGAGGGGCTATAGCGGGCCACACCCATCACTTAATATGTTCAATGCATTCCTCTTATTAAAAGGGTAAAACAAAACATAATCTTTCGAATTAAAACTAGCATACAAAATGATAATACTTTAACCAGAAACCATGATTTTTTTAAAAATATAACATACATATTCAAAAATATCATAACTCATTCAATAAAATATGGAAGATTGTATTATAATAAATCCACCTCATTCATGAATAAAATCCAATAAATGATATTGACATAGATGTAAATTATCAGTAAAACTCTTTGAGAGAAATATCCTTTTTTCTGAAATCAATTAAAAGTAACAAATTTTTTAAAATATATCATTTAAAATATATTTTTGAATCAAAATGTCTCATACTACGTTGAAAATTTTGAATGGAATTTACATTTTAAAATAATCATCTTCATATAAACATATCATTAAAATAATGTTGATAAAATGGACAAAAATTAAAATGATTTAGAAAATTTAATCATTAAAACGTTTTAAATGATGTCCAAGTAAAATATTCCCTTATATAAATCCATAAAATATTCCTTTTGAAGTAATTTTAATGAAATATAGACATATATGTTAAATATGTCTCTGTAAATGCTATCAGACAAATAAACAAGAACAATAATGACATTGAGGAATTAACTCTTACCATAGGTAAGATACTCTACATACATATCCAACACTAATGTATAATATTTTTAATCAAATTATTAGCTTATATTAGAATCATAATAATATTTATTATTTCATATATGATTGTTTTATGACATTATATTCCCGTTTATTAACATTTCCTTGTAAATGAAACTTTTCAGGTAATAATCGCTTTGTTTATCGTACATATTTTAACATATTATTCTTGATCATTTAACTTATATTATTATTTAAATCCTTAAATAATGTATAATATGATTTATATATCATAAATATTCATAATATAAATATCTATAAAAGATATATACATAAAATATAATACACCATTCATGTAGAGTGTAGGTTGTACGTACACATGAATGTTGTTTCTCTTTACTTATCGTATTTAATAGATGTATGTGAATGACATATATGTACATATATATAAATATATATTATTCCATAATCCTTATTATTTTATATATTATTAATTTATTTCTAATGTATATTTTTAAAATTTTTATTGGATGGTGAACGTGGAAGATGAATTTCATTGCATCGTGGAGACGGTAAGTCGTACGTATGCACGAGTGACTGTATCATTTACTTAATGGTTTAAGGGTATGGGTTTGGATATAATATGAATTTTACTGAAATAATATAATGTTATATCTATTATATATGTTTTTTATATTCATTTTTATACACATTTAAATAATAAATATATGAAAATAGTTTACCCCATGGCATGGAGACGACAAGTCGTACATACACACACATGGTGATATTGTTTTTCAAAGTATGTGTTAAAGGTGAAATATGGTTATCAAATATTCCTAAAAACTTCTCATGATACATTATATGCCAGATTTTTAATTTTATTGTGGTACGAACTTAGTAATAGGAAGTAGAAGAAGAAAATAACTTTGAATAAAGGGATAAAACAATAACCTCTTCTTTTGGTGTCTCCTATTAGTTTTCACAAAGTAACTACTTATGATGGTGTTCATACCAAAGAGTGGAATATTGGATGAATTGGGGGTATTTGGTAAGAGTGTTTTCTGGGATTGGCAGAGAAAAAAGGCCTTTGCAGGTTACTATTAAAGAGAAGGATAATTTCTCTTTTATAAGAGAGGCGAGGGGCACTTTAAGAACAAATTGAAATACTAATTTATTATATATATTTTTAGATTATAATAGCTCTAATGTGACTTATTTGGATTCTAAGATTTTTATGGGCTGAAAAACACTTAGGAAATGAATTTTATAGAAGTTTAGTTGATGAAATTAACCATATCATTTGTGAATAACCCTTAGATAGAAAATTTAACACTTACTGAGTCTTTTTTTATTTTTATACTATAGGGTTAATATAGTTACTATAAAATTAATAAAGAATGTAAATAAAATAATTAATTAAACTATTAACATTATATAAGTCCATTGTCATAATATTATAGTTTTAGGATTTTATATCATTTTATAAAATATTATTTGTTTTAAAAACTCATTTTTTTAATTTTTATACTATTTAGTAATTGATTTTTGGTGAAGTCATAAAAACATCATTCTTTAGGAAAATAATAATTAAATATAATATAACACATAATATGCATACATAAAATCTGTGTATGGAATAAAAACATTAAAAATACCTTTATTTTAACATTCATACTATCATTTATCTAATTAATTCATTAAAAAGGAAATATTGCATCATTAATGTTTTGTAAATAATTTTTATTATTTGAAGTCTAAAAAATAAAAACAAAATCACATGATGGAGAAAATATTTTTATCTCTCTAATGACTATTTATACATGAATATATCACTTATATAACACAAATTAAATTTGTTTTAGTAATAAAATATATGTTAATGTTATATTTCCCTTTACTTTAAATGAATTTTTACAACATTTTATTTTCACAGCCTACTGGCTCCATGGGGTCCTAAAATAGACCTAAGGGTACTCATGGTCGGAAATATATCAACCAATAGGACTAGGACACTTTTTAGGGTAGTTTTATATTGTTACAATTTTATTTGTTACATTTATATACCTGATTTTCCCTTTAACCATGGTAAATACAAATAATTATTGAAGCTACTATTCATAATGTCAAAAAACAAAAGGTATATATTTACACAATTTGTAACATATGACTCAAAATATGAAATCCATTTTTTTAAATTCAAAAAACATAATAGGAAGAATAGAATTTAAAATAAATTTCAATTTTTAAAATCAGAAATCGAGTTTTTATGAAATAAAAACTATCAAAAGATTAACATGTGTTTATGCCCAATTTCAATGTGAAATTAAATCCAATGACCAAAATTTGACTAATTGATAAAAAATACTATTAAACATTAAAAATAATTTGAAATATAATATAATTATATGAATAATTTAGTAGAAAAATAAATTTTGAATTAAAATGCAGTATTATTCACTAATCATTAAAATAAAAATGTTATTAGAAAAAACAATGAAAATTATCCAAACATACTTTTAATGTTCATATTCTAAAGAATAATTTAATTACATAAAATTCAATATATAAAGGTTTCAAATATTAGATTTAATATGGGTTCTCCATTAAAAGGTGGAAAACCTCATTTTTAAAAAATACTTCATTTATCTGAAAAATTGAATTTTTCCTAATATTATGTATTATTAAACAAAAATATGAATGTAAAAGTAGATGAGGTATATTAAAAATTAAAAATATGGTTATTAATATTCATGAACTCTTTTAGAAGGCCAGTTTGATAGGTCTTTGTGCGCTCAAACTCGGTATTGTGTTTAGTGCTTGCTAAGACTGTGTTGTGTGGGGCACAATCTTATCATAGATTAGAGTAGAGAATAAGATATTGAATTTATTTAAAAGTAAAAATACCAAGGAATCATGAGTTGTTACATTATCCGCCCTTCAATAAATTTTGTCCTCTCAATTTTCAAATTCTGGTTCTTTAACTAAGGATTGATTATTCAAAATCACTTTTTTACAATCATTAATCGGAAAAATTAGTAGATAAAACCTAGCCATTAAAATAGAGAAAGGAAAGTAATAAAGGATACTAGATACAAAACATAAAAGTGTTCCATGTAGGAAAACATGGAAATGAAGGAAAATGTAACCATCAAGTTTTGATGGATAGTGATATAGAATATTAAGAGAATACTGTTAACAATCTGAAAGCCATAAATCAGAGATGATCCAAGGGACCATATGATTCATCGTAATAGAATGTACTAGGGAAAAATTGGTTTTAAATATCATTTCCTTATATTTGATCAAAATCATAATAATTACATACTTGATTTGTGTACAATCTCACCATTGGTCATGCCTTGATAAATTTATACTTCATCACTAATTCAAGGAAATATAGTAGAATTTTTCATTAATGAAGTGTTCGAAGATAATGTGATCAAAAAATATAATGATAGGTCATTCCATATTTCCTAAAAAACTGGTAGCATGGGTTATAAAATATGCATTAGTCCACCTATAGTGAGATAATACCTAATCTGACAAACTACAACTATATAATTACATATACTATCCATAAATAGATAACCATAAAATATAACCAAAAACTTAAAAACTAAAAATTTAGAAATAGGATAACCAAATCAGCATAATATTTATCTCTCATATCTCATATGGCTACTCTTGGTTTTCACATTACAAACATGTGAACAACTTCATCATATATTCTCTCGATTCACGGTAACAACCTAATTTATCTAATATCCTTATTGAAAACATGCATGTTTCCTTTATCCAAATCAAAGTTGATTATTCCTTAAGTCCTAAAAAATTCCACACTTCATCCATAATTGTGTAACCATCTTGCAGAAAATATATAATTTGTTCTCAAGAAACTAGCATAAACCAATATACTCATTCAAATCCCACATGTCTTCTTCAAAATATAATTATCTTAATATAAGAAACATATTAATGGTTATCGTTACCTTAATCATATTTTCTCCAAATATAATATTAAACTTAAATAAATTTTCTTGTCCATTATAGCTATTAAAAAATTATTATAAATTCTTAGAGAAAAACAAAACCTGAATACACCATATAGAATTAATTATTAATAATTTTCAGATCCAAATACATCAGTACTTAAATCCTTCCAATGTAATGGTTGGTATAAAATTGATACTTCCTTGTATTATAGTTATATTCTTTTTTCTAGAAATTTAGTTGGGTAATTAACATGATTTCTATAGATAAGACATCAAACTCCATAACATTTAGTCCCTCTATGAACCTTTATCCTAGAAATATAACATATTCTCCTCTATTTGAGGTATTCCACAAGGTTCTTCTTCTCTTCCTCAATAATAGTAGGAAGATGAATCATTTTTCATTTATGCTTGATAAAATTTGAAAATTTATTAACGTTAATCTACCCCCTATGCAAGGTGTTAGAAAAGTCATCAATGAAAACATTGTTAATCATATATCATGATAACTAATTCAGTATGATCACAATATCATTATCTCCAATCATTATCCAATTTTGTTGTTCAAATTCACCACATTTTCTATCAAACTTAATGTTAACGCAATTACTCTTGGTTTCCTCCATTAAATAAGAACAGAAATAATAGGGTCACAAACTCATCTTATTGAAGAAAGACACATAATCTAGGGAAGGTTCTTTGAATATATAATATCTTAAGCTTAATCCTTGGTTATCATTGATAGTTTCCAAAATTCTAGAGGGTTATTCTATAATTATCCTTAATTTTAATATTAGGGTTATGATTCGTAATATATGTTTTCTAAATATATTACCAAGAATGTTTCTATACATCTTCTGATAGCAACTGTAACTCCCCGGCCCTCGAAGCCCAGAGCTGGTCCATTATTTTAATACATTGGAATGATTACAATGAATCACATCCCAAAGGACTAATCAGTTTAGTAGTTTATGAAAATATATTACATTGATCAACCATACATTACAATTAAAAACATATACTATAACATAGATAATCCCTTTATAACACCCTTATTCCCCTAGCATAACCTACATATTAATCATAAAACACTTCTCAAAATTCAGGTAAAATAGAACATAACAAAGGGGTGATCTCAGATGCTCCGTAAGGATAAACAATATAGTGGAAGCTATCATAGCTAATCATAAACATCTATGTCAAGGTAAAAAACGAAAACACATGCATTTTTAACAATATCAAATCCATAATATAGAGAAAATAAATCGAATAATTCCATTTAAACATTAAAATGGATATTCTACTTGTTGAATAATCACATGTAAAATAAATAACTAATGAAATAATGGGGGAATAGATAATACCAGACATCTAAAACATACCATCGAGGCCTCACCCACGACATCTAAAAATAAATGAATATGGACTCATCCCAATCTATATATGAAAATAAATGGGAAAGGCCTCATCCAAGTCTATATCTAGTTTATCTAATGAGATCTACCGATGCATCGAGGGGTTGTAGCGGTCCCTACTCATCACATACTAAGGTTAGTGCATTCCTCTTATAAAAATGGTTAAAAATAAGAAAAACATTCGTATTAAATTTAGCATACGAAATTTTAATAATTTAACCATAAACCATAAATTGTATAAAATATCACATCCATTGTCCAACATATCATAACTAATTCAATAAAATATGGAAGATTGTATTGTAATAAATAAAACTCATTAAATAATGAAATATAATGAAGGATATTGATATAAATGGAATTAACCCTTAAAACTCTCTGAGAGAAATATCCCATTTTTTCATGAAAACATTTTGAACTCACAAAATTTCTAAAAGAATTCATTTAAATGATATTTTTGAATCAAATTTTCTCATAACACTTCCAAAATTTCTAAAGGAATGAAAATTTTAAAACAATCATGTCCATATAAATAAATATTTACAATCATTTTCAAAACATGAACATTAATTAAAATGATTTAGAAAAATCAATCTTTAAAACATTTAAAATGATGTTCTAGTGAAATTGCAACTTCCATAAAACCTTAATAGATTCCTTTATACATCACTTTTAGGAAACACGGAAATGGATTATAAATATGTCCTAGAAAATACATACACATATACAATCTCATATAATAATGAGATTGAGGAATTAACCCTTACCATAGGTTTTATACTTTCTTTTCATCTCTGAAACTCTTGTATAATGATTTTGAAAAATCTATTACCTTATATAATTATTATAATAATATTTATTATATGATATATGATTCTTTAATAAATTTATATTACCAATTTATTAACAATTCCAATTTAGTGCAACATTTTAGGTAATAATCGTTTTGTTTATCGTACGTGTTTGGACTTATTATTCTTGATCATTTTACTTAGATCATGATTTACATACTTCCAGAAACTATAATATTATCAATATATCATATATATTCGTAATATAAATATTTTTAATATATAAATATATAAAATTAAATACACCATCCCTAGAGACAATAGGCCATATGTACGCTTGAATGTTGTTTCAATTTTTATTGTATTAATTGTAAGTCAATGAATGACATATATGTATTTATATATATATTATTCTCATATCCTTACTAGGTCATATAAATCATTTTTATTCAGAATATTTATTTTTTATAATCATTCTTGTATGGTTAATGTGGAAGATGAATCTCATCTCGTCATGGAGATGGTAAGAAATACGTACGCACAAGAAATGGTAACATTTCCTTAAAGAATTAATGGAGTTAAATTTGATTGAATATCAATATTAAATAAATAATATCATGTTATATTTATTATTTATGTCATTTATATTCATTGTTATACCCATCGAAATAATTTTTACATGAAGAGCAGTTTACACCATGGCGTGGAGATGATATGTTGTATGTACGCACACATGGTGATATTATTTTAATCGAATGGGTAAAAGAGATAATATGGTTGTACCATAATCATAAAAATATATCATAATATAGTTTATAATATTTTAATTATTTTATTATGGAAACAACTTTGGAAGAGGAAGTAGAAGAAGAAAATAACCTTGAAAGAAGTGATAAAAAGATTACCTCTTCTTCGAGTGTCTCCAATTTATTTTCACAAAAGTAGTCATTAAGTCAATTTTTTACCAAATTGTGGACTCTAAGATAACTTTAGGGAATTTGGGAGGATTTTAGGGCATGGTTTGGACATTAAAAAGGGCTTTGCATGTGTGAAATTAAGAGAAGGATACGTGACCTTATATAATAGAGGTGAGGGGCTCATTTGGAAAGTTATAAAATATTAATTTATTATAAATTGATTATCATTTAATAATAGCTCCAATGAAATTTATTTCGAGACTAAGATGATTATACATCTAAATACTCTTAGAGAATTATTTTTAGACGTGTTTAGGTCATGAAATTAAATTTATCTTTTGGTATTAACCCTTAGTTAAACAGTTTAAATCGTACTATGTCTACAGGTAGTTTTATACTATAGGGTAAATATAGTAACGACAAAACTCTATGAGAACCCATAATGGATAATTAATGAAATTTTTTATATTATCTAAGTCAAATTTCCGAATAATTGACTTTTATTATTTTTATATCATTTAACAGAAAAGTATTTATTTTAAAAACTCATTTATGTAAATTTTGACACTATTTAGTAATTGATTTTTGTTAAAGTCATTAGAACATTATTCCTTAGAATAAAATTAATTACATAAAATATAAAATGTAATATCCCTATTTTGAGTTCGTGTATGGCATGAAAACTTTCAAATTAAATTTCTTTTTATATTTATAATATCATTTATTTCATTGTTTCATTAATATGGGAAATACTACATCATTATTCAGAGATAAATAATTATAATTATTTAGTATATAGAAAATTCAAATAAAATACTATCATGTAGGAAATGTTTTTATATTTTTTAATTAAAATTTATAGTTGAATATGTAACTTATATATATCAAATTTAAATTGTTTTTAAAATAAGATACATGTTTTTGTTATATTTCCCTTTACATTAAATTATTATTATAACATGCCTTTTTTCACACCCATGTGGAACCATGGGGTCATAAAATAGACATATAGATTCTCATTGTCGTACATATATCACCCAATTGGATTAGAATATTTTTTAGGGTAGTTTTATATTATTATAATATTATTTTTTTGCATTATTTACCTGATTTACCCTTTGACCGTGGTAAATAAAAATAATTACTGAAGTTACTATTCACAACGTCCAAAAAAGGTATAAATTTAAAAAAAATGGAAATTTTCATTTCAAATATGGAATCCATTCTTCCAAATTCAAAACATAGAATTGGTTGATATTAATTTTTAATTAATAATCATTTTCCAAACCAGAAAACATGTTTTTAAGAAGTAAAAACTATCAAAGTATTGAAATGTGTTTTTGTCCAATTTCAATGTGAAATTACATCCAATGTCCAAAATTGTATTAAATTATAAAAACATATTCCAATTACACTTTAAAACCTGTTAAATATATAATCACTAACTATATAAATAATTTATACGAAAAAGAAGTTTTCAATTTAAATAGAGTATTTTTCACAATTCATTAAAATATGAAAGTTATCAGGAAAAAACCAAAAATCTATCCAAAATAAATTTTTATGTCCTAATTATAAAAAAAATTTAATTTCCCAAAATTTAATAATGAAAATTTTAAGATATTTCATTTAAAAAGGGGTTTCCATTAAAAGATGGAAAACTGCTTTTCTTGAAAAATACTTCTTTTTTTCTTCTGAAAAATTGAAATTGAATTTATATTATGTATTATAAATATAGAAGATGAATTTTAAAATTATATAGGGTATATATAAAATTCAAAATGTTGTTTTTATTATTCATAACAGATTTTAAATATCATGTTAGATAGGTAAAGGTGTGCTCTAAGTTGGTGTTGCGTGTAGTACAAGATAAGACAGTGTTGTGTGTAGCACAAGCTTATCATGGTGTAGTGTAAAAAACAAGATATTTAATTTATTTAAAATTAAACATATCTTGAAATAATGGGGTGTCACATTATCCCCACCATCAACAAATATCATCCTCACAATTTTCAATATTGGGTTCGCTAATTATGGTTTGATTATTAAAAACCCCTATATTGAAATCCCACATCGAAAAAATTAGAACATAAAACATACACATTAAAATGGAGAAAGGAAAGTAATAAGGTTATGAGAGACAACACGTAAAAGGGTTCCATTTTGGAAAAAATGGACATGAATGAAAATGTAACCATGACATTTTGATGGAAAGTGATAGAGAATATGATTAGGAGGAAGTTAACAATATTAAAGGGACAAATATATGATGGTCCAATGGACAATTTGATTCATCACAAAATTAATTACCAAGAAAACAATTTTGGTTTTCAAGATCCTTTTCCTAATGTTATTGAACAAGAGGGAAAAAATACTTACTTGATTTCAGTGTAATCTAACTATTGGTCATGACATAAACAACTTGTACTTCATCTCTTATTTAAGGAAATGAATTTGAATATTTCATTCCTAAAGTGTTGTATGATCATGCGATCTATAAATAGAATAATAGTTCATTCTATCAATCTCAAAAAATCTATTATCACATGTTATCACATATGCTTAATTCCACATGTAGGGATAAAATACATTATTCTAACAAACATCAATTGGATTTTAACTTAGACTATCCATATATGGATAACCTTAAAATCCTTCCAAAATTGAAAATATAGAACTCTAGAAAGAGGTGAACAAAATCGGCTTACCATTTATCTCCCATATATTATATGGATGTTCTAGGTTATCACATTTAAAATTTTTGAACACCTTCATCACATATTCTATTAAGTCATGGTAGCAACCTGAATTATTAGATATCTTTATTGAAATCATGCATATTTCATTGATCAAAAGAATAGTGTATTATTACATAAGTCCCAAATAGTTATACACTTCATCCACGATAGCATATTTCTCTTGTCGAAAAATCCATAATTAGATCTTAAGAAACTAGCATCATCCAATTTAGATATTCAAATCTAACCTATCCTTATCCACACACATTTATCTTAATATACGAAATATATTAAGGGTGATCATTACTATAATAATATGTTCTATTAATATAGTATTTCCCTTATATAAATTTTTTTTTCCATTATAACTCTTCAAAATATTCATGAAGGTCATTAGCAGAAAACATAAACTAAATACTCCCTATATAATTCACTATTCATAATTCTTAGATCCAAATAAATAAATACTTCAATCCTTCCAATTTAATGGTTGAAATGGAATATTTCATTCCTTGTTTTAGAGGTAGATTCTAATGTATGGGTATTGATTTGGGTAATTCCCATGATTTCAATAGTTGAGACATTGAGCTCCATAATAATTATTCACTTTATGGCCCTTTTTCCCACAGTGATAACATATTCTTATCCATTTGATGTATTCCTCATGTTTCTTCTTCCCATCCTCATGATCTGTGGGAAAAAAAATCATCCTTCTATTATGCTACTTAAAATTTGAACATTTATAAATGTTCACCATTATCTTATGAATTGGTTTAAGAAATTAATCAATGATCACATTTTTAATCATATATAGTGACAAATGATTCATCATAATCACAATATCTTTCTCTGCAATCATTATAAAATTTTTTTGATCCAAATTCCTATATTTTACATCAAAATTTATGTTAATATAGTTACTTTAGGTTTCCTATATTAAATAAGACCAAAAATCACATGGTGAGAAACACAACTCATTTATGACAACCATATAATAAAGGGATGTTACATTCAATCTATAACATATTATGATTAATCTTAGGTTATCTGTGATCATTATAAAAATTCTAGGGGGTTCTTCAATAATTATCCTCAATGTATACCATATGGTTATGATACATAATCTAAATTTTATAAATCTATTTTCATGGATGACACTAATCTTCCTCTGATAACAACTCCAACTCCTCATCCCTATAATCCCAGAGATGATGCTTTATTTTAATACATTTGAATGATGTGAATAAATCATGTCCCAAAGGACCGATTAGTTTTTCAATATTGCATAATATATTACATTCATCAACCTTACATTACAATTAAAAACATAAACTACAACATATATAATCCTTTGGTATGGCCATTAATCCCCTTGCATAACCGTGCATATCAATCATAAAAGACTTCTTGGAATCCTAATAAATTTACTATAAATTGGTGAGCTCAGATGCTTAAAAATGATAAACAATATAGTGAATGCTATCACAATTAAACATAAAAATTTAAGGCATGTTAAAAAAACTAAAACACAATCCTTTTAAAAAATATATTCAACATAATATGTAAAAAACAAATCACATAATTCCATTTAAACATTCACATAAATATTCTACTAGTTTAATAATCGCATTAAATTTCAATAACTAATCACCTAATGAGGTATTGCATAATGTTAGACATCTGAAACATACTATCGAGGCCTCGGCGAAGATATTTAAAAATAAATGGTTACGGCCTCAAACAAACACATATCTGAAAATTAATGGAAAACGCCTCTATAAAGTTCATATCTAGTTTATCACATTAGACCTACCAATTAATTTAAGGGATATAGTGGTCCTTTCACATCACATACTATGTTCAATGCATTCCTCTTAAGAAAATTCTGAAACATAACATTAACATTCGTATTAAAACTAGCACATGAAATTTTAATACTTTAACCATAAACCATGAATGGTATAAAATAGAACTTATACATTCAAACATATAATAACTCATAAAATAAAATATTTAATATTGTATTGTAATAAATCATCCTCAATCAAGAATAAAGTCTAATAAAGGATATGGACATATATGAAAATAATTTTTAAAACTCTTTGAGAGAAATATCGCTTTTTTCATGAAATCATTTAATATTCACTTTATTTAAAAAAAATTATGTAATATAGATTTTTTAATCAATATTTCCCATTCAACATTGAATTTTCTTATGGAATTATCATTTTCAAACCATCATTTCTATATAAATAAATCATTAAAATAATTTGGAAAAGAAGGACATTAATTAAAAATATTTTGAAAAATAAATCTTTAAAACATTTAAATTGATATTATAGTTAAATATTCCATTATATAAAACCTAAAAAGATTAATTTTGAATAAACTTTTATGAAACATAGACATTATGATAATTATGTTTCAGTAAATACTTACATATAAATAATCCAAGATAATAATGAGATTATGGAATTAAACCATAGCTTAGGTCTAACACTCTCTGTACGTGTCCAAAACATATGTATAATGTTTTTAAAAATATTATTAACTTATATCAGAATTAAAATATTATTTATGATATCATATATGATTATTTTATGACATTATATTAACCATCTATTAACAATTTCATGTTAATGCAATATTTCTGGAAATAACCTCTTTGTTTATCTTGTGTGTTTTGACATTTTATTATTGATCAAATTATATAGATCATGATTCACTTTCATACATAATTTATTATTTAATTTATATATAAAATATATTCCTAATATAAATATATATAATCTATAGATATATTAAATGGAACACCACATTCATGGAGACGGTAGGTCGTACGTACGCACGAACGATGTTTCTGTTTTCATATTGTATTGAACAGAAGTAAGTAAATGACATATATGTACATATATATATATATATATTTAAATTATCCTTATTATTTCATATATTTAATACTTATTCATAATATATATTTTTTATAATCATTTGTTTATGGTGAACAAGGAAAATGAATCTCATCATGTTGGGGAGGTGGATAGCCATATATACACACAAGTGACAGTATCATTTCCTTAATGGTTTTATAGTATATAATTGGATGGAATATGAACTTTATAGAAATAATATCATGTTATATTTATTATTTAATTAATTTATATTAATAATTATATCCATCAAAATAAAATATTGATGAATAATAGTTTACCCCATGGGGTGGAGACGATAAGTCATATGTACGCACACATGGTGATATTGTTTTTCATAAAATGGTTGAAAGGAGAAATTTGGTTGTACGATAATCATAAATATATCTCAGAATATATTATATTATAGAGTTATTATTTAATTAAGGTAGAAACATAGGAAGAGGAGTTATAAGAAGAAAATAACTTTGAATGAATGAAAAAATGATTACCTCTTCTTCGGGTGTCTCCTCTTGATTTGTAAAAAATTTGACAACCATGTTCTTTATTACACACTTAAACATGATTTATTACACAAACTCTTCACTTGATAAAACCTGGAAGATCGACATTTCTAGTGTATTTGGGTCTTAGGAACAATACATAAAAATTTAACACATAAAAAACAGCATCTTTATTGAAAAAAATCTTTACATTGCCACTACATTCCCTCGTACTTAGCGTTGCATGGGATATCCTGAGTACATGCATAATAAAAGGGTGAGCTATAATTCATAGTAAGGGAATAAAAATTGAATAAAATAAGGAATACAATACTTTTTATAAGATAGGCATATCTATGGAGCATAAGAGAAAAAATAACATAACGGCATGATAAAGCATGATAATCGAAACATGGAGATGTTGGAACAACACATATAATGGAATTAGAATTAGCCATGGCTCATTACAGATGAAGAGTGAGTAAACCCTTATTGAACTTGAAGCACGCGTAAACCCTCATTACACATGAATTAGTATGAGTCAACACCCATTTCACATGATGTATCATGATACTATACTTTACCAAATGCATTGCAACACTATTAGGGTGCACCATTCTTAAATATTTCATTTCATACATAAGTGTGGCACATGGATCACATAACATGGAATAAATCAACATATAAATTTATACAATGGTTAAGGGATGTGGAATAAATACATGAAATTACCATTCAATATGTTCATGGGCATAAATGTGAATACCCTTTATAAAGACATGGGTATTGTATTCACTACACTATGATCTTGTCTTGAAAAAATGAGGTGCAATTTCGGCAGTAAGGTAGCATGACATAAGAATTCATAAAAAATTTTGATGAGACAGAAATGGGTGTATCATCATATAAAAATTAAATTGATATTAAGGGGGTCATATGGATATATTTTCCAACATAGGTTATGGATTTTAGATTCATAATAAAAAATAATTTCTTGAATGTATATGTGGAGAGAGAATTTCTTTACAGAATTTCGGCAAGGTATCAGGTGTACAAAGGAGAAATTTAATGGGAGGGAAAGGGGTATCTCAGCATTGAAACATAAATATGGTAGTATGGGGGTGGTGAAAAATAATACCCCAACATTTATAATGGAAAATAAAAGGGCATAACAATATTAAGAAACTTGGATAAAAAGAGAAAGGTGGGAATCCCTTACATGGAAGTGTGATCCCAAAGGCTTGGGAGAGGCTTGAGAGATGATTATTGGGAGTTTGGGGTGCCCTGGGAGGATTATAGAGAGAGCAGGTTAGGGTTTGGATGAACTTCAAAGGCATTGAGTGATGCTGAAGTGGGAGATTGGGTGGGTTTATATAGGAAAGGAGACAGAATTCATTATTATTTAGGTTTGGGACACCTCACCTTAAACTAATCAAAACCACACAATAGACCATGTTTTTTTTACCAAGGCTCTTTCCAAGGGGTGTGGAAAATAATATTTTACAAGTCCAGTGGATGAACATCTTAAAATAATAGGGTTTTTTATGTGGTGGTGACTCACACTCTCAAGGAAAACAATTTAAAAAGGTAAAATGTATTAAAAGTCTTGAAGGTTCCACTAAAGCTTTGTAAAATAAATCAAACAAACACCAACTCACATTATTTTAATGTTAAAAAATAATTTGGCCAAAAATAATTTTTATAGTATTTTATTAAATCACTATTGGGTCATTATGATGTCATAAAACACATTATATATTTAAATAGAATTTAATTTTTACCCAAAAATTCGACTGTCTCATAAAATTATGAAAATTTCACCATTGGATAATTTAGACTTTTGGATTCCATACAAAATATTAATTTTATCTTAATAATTTTTTAAATATTTTAATTTTTACTTTTAAAATTAAAACCAACATTTATAAAAAATTCATGCATTTTGACAAAAAATGTCTTTCAAACTGTAATAAAAATTAGATTCATGTTCTTAAAATTATACGATCATTTATATTTAATAACAACTAATTTAATAATTTCAAAAATATTTTATTAAAATATTATTTAATTAAACAAATCTATTAATTCATCAAAATATATTTCTAAGTCGAATATTAACTTAAAATAATATTTGTTCTTTAAAAACAATTTACAAAGTAACAACGAAAGTATATTATTTATTATATACAAAAAAATTACCTGATCATAATACTAGGGTCTTGTTACAAAACACCTTATAATAAAACCTATATAAGATTGAAGGTTATGTTGTGTGATAGTGACAGTCTTTTGGGGTGGCTCGGATAACATCGCATGGGTGATAATCTCTATCAACATCCACTTCACCCGTAGTTGGTTCCTCTCAAGATTAACATATTCAAGATTAGCTTGGGCTTAGTGTAGAGTGAATCCCAATGATGCCTCCGCCTTTCCAAGCTCTGCTAAATGGTCTTTGTACGGGGAAATTCTACTGGATAAGGCCATTGGATCCTTTGTCTGAGTAAATTGGATTCATTAAAGGTATACCTTTTTACAAATAATGAGATCACGGTTCAACTGCTATATTAGAAACGGTCACAATTATTAATGGTATTCTAAAATCCAAAAACATAAAACCAAATAAGTTCACATTTTATATACCCATTTTACAAAATAGGAAATTTAATTTGATCAGGATGAATTTTCATTAATGATTTTTTGGGTCGTTACAATGTTACCCCTTAAGAAATTTCACCCTAGACATTTCCTTTTCCCACACTAAGAAAATGGGGGTGACTCTTCTTCATCACTTCCTTTGATTCTCATGTTACTTCTTCACACTTTTGGTTTCTTCACAACACCTTCATGAGGGGCATTGTCCAATTTTTTAGAACTTTTTCTCGATGATCTAATATCATCACAAGTTTGTCCTCGTAAGAAAGAGCATCCTCTAACTGTAATACATATGAGTGGAGTACATGTGAAGGGTCTGGTATGTACTTATTTAAGAGGGTTACATGAAATAAATCATTTAATTTGTCTATGTCAGGTGGAAGTTCTAGTCGATGGGCTACAACCCCGACACGATCAAGAATCTCGAAGGGGACAATGTACCTAAGACTTGAGATCCCTTTATTTCCCAACCTCATGACCTTCTTCTATGGAGATATGCATAATAATACCATGTCTTTAACTTTAAACTCAATGTCTCATCGATGGTTATCTGCATAACTCTGCTATCAACTATGGGCTTCCTTGATATGTTGTTGAATGGTTTTCACCTCTTCTACCATTTCATTGACCATTTCTAGTCCTAGAAGCTTACGCTCACTGACATCATCCCAACATGCCAGTGTTCTGCACCTCTTCCCATATAGGGCATTATAAGGTTTCATTTTGATGCTCGAGTGGAATCTGTTGTTATAAGAGTACTCAACCAGAAGAAGATGTTGATACCATCCTCCTTTGAAGTCCATTGAAGACTCTCTTAACATTTACTCAAGGGTTTGGAGAGTCCACTTGGATTGGGAATCTATTTGAGTATGAAAATACAAACTAAGGTTCAGATCATTATTTAGAGCATGTTGAAGACTCTTCCAAAACATATTGACCAATCATGGATCTCAATCAGATACAATAGATAGTGTTACTCCTTGTAGGCTTACCACTTCCCTAATATATATACACGTTGCATGATATCATGATAAAACATCTTCAGTTGAAATGAAGTGTGCATACTTTTTAAGATGATACACAACAACCCTAATTTCATTATTTCCTTTCGACATCTTTGTAAGTCTGGTGACAAAGTCCATGGTGATGTTCTTCCATTTACATACTGATATGAGAAATAGTTTCATCATCTTCTTATACTTTTGCCTCCATGCCTTCACTTTCTGACACACCAGGAACATTGATGTATACTCATCGATCTCCTTCTTCATTTTATCCCACCAATAATGCTCTCGGAGATCTCGATAAATCTTTTTTTCAAGGGATATTGAGAAATTTGAACAATGTGCATCATCCAAAAGTTCCTTCTTCTGCTCCAGACATGATGGAACACATAGTAATTTCCCAAATCTCACAATTCCTTCTTCATTAACCATAAACTCTAATGATTTCTATTTTCTGATAGCTTCCACTTTTTTCGGAATTCCCACACCATCCTTATGAGCATCCTTTATCTTTTTCAAAAGAGACAGTTGAACAATCATTTGTGAATGTATTGATGATGTTCCCTTCTTTATGATTCCCATGCCAATCTTCATCAAATCTATGAATATTAAAACCTTCTCAATTATCATCAATGGTATAATTACTAGGTCCTTTATTCTTACAGCATCTGCCACCTTGTTTGCTTTCACAGGATGGTAATTGATTGAGTAGTCATAGTCTTTGATCAGCTCTAACCATCTTCGTTGGTGTATATTCAACTCTTTCTATGTGAATATATAATTGAGGCTTTGTGGTCTGTATATATTGCACACTTCTCCCCAAATAGATAATACCACAAAATTGTTAAAGAGAAGATCACTACACCCAACTCTAGATCTTGTATTGGATAATTCTGCTCAGGAAATTTCAATTTCCTTGATGCATAGGCAATGAATTTTTCATTTTTCATCAACACATACCCCAATAACTTCTTTGAAGCATCACCAAATACCACAAAAAGTTATCCACTTGAGCGTAATGTGAGGACGTACGCAGTGATAGGCCTCCTTTTCAACTCCTTGAAGATTTATTCTCATTAATATCTCAAAGAAAACATTACTCCTTTCAGAGTTATCATGGTAAGAGAGTTGGAAAATTGTGAGAAATTTCTCACAAACCGTCGATAATATCCTGCTAACCCCATGAAGCTACAGATATCTGTTACCGATGTTTCCCTCAGACATCCCTCTATTGCAGCTATCTTGGAGGGATCCACATATATCCCATTTCTTGGGATGATATATCCCATGAATGAGACCTCCTTGAACTATAGCTCACACTTGTTCTACTTTTCATAGAGCCTTTCCTTTCGCACGGTATCTAGTACAATTCTGAGATAGTCCTCAAGATCCTCTTTGGTTTTGGAATATATTATAATTTCATCTATAAAGACTACCAAAAATTTGATGTGGTAATGTCTAAGAACTCTATTCATCATGTCCATGATGATTACTGGAGCATTAGTTTGTCATAAATGCCTTACTATGAATTCATAGTTCTCATACCATGTATGGAAAGTAGTGTTGGGGATATCATCCTTCTTCACCTATACATGAAAATATCCTGACTAAAAATTCACCTTGGAGAAGTATCATGATCTACGCAGCTGATCGAACATTTCATCAATTCGTTAGATAGGATAGTTGTTCATTATTGTGATTTTATTAAGATCACGATAATTGATGCAAAGGAGCATTGACTAATGCTTCTTATTGATGAATAGGACTGGTGCACCCCATGGTGAGGCACTAGGGCATATAAAACCCTTATCCAGATTCTCCTGTAGTTTTTTCTTAAGCTCCTCATGCTCCATAACAGCCATTATATACAGAGTCTTGGATTTTGACAATGCTCGAGGTATAAGATAAATTGAAAATTCAACATCTCTTTTAGGTGGAAGACCATGCAATTCCTCAAGAAATACTTCAGCAAATTCCCTTATAATAAGAATGTTTTCAAGGATAGTTTCATCCTTAGACTCAATCATTTGAGCCATATACGTGTACTCAAAGGGAAGTAAAATCCACACTTGAGATGATGGAGCTAAAGAAGAATCATACTCCTCTTTTCACTTGAATAGAATAGGGGGGTCGATTGTCCACATGGAGAGTGATTTCCCATTCACAACAATTTATGTTGACTTATATAAGGAATGTCAATCCATGCCAAGAATTACATCAAAGTCCACCGGAGGGAGTATGATGAGGTTCTCTGGGAAGTTCAATCCACAAATTATGACAGGGGAGGAGTTATATTCCTGGGATGCAATGATTGCCCCATTTTTTGTACTCAACGTCATCTTTACTTCCATAATTTTTGGTGGTGTGGGAATGGTTCTACTAAGCATTGGGGATATAAAAGAATGCGTAGAACAATTGAAGATAACCATACCTTTCTATTTTTGACTCTGGTTCTACTCATTTACTTTATCCATAACAAACTTAGGGATGATAAATATTAAACACATAATGGTGAATCCAAAGTCAAAAAGGGATGCCTTATAAATAGCATTTATTTCCTTAACATATGAATATGTAGGCTTTAATCTATGTTATCCATGATCTACTTTCTTTCATATATTCCTATGGGCATTTTGTTCCCTTTATAATGGTTCATACTAAGTATATGAATTTACAAAAGCATATTTCCTAGGAGTTTCATAACCAAGAGTGTAGAAAGGCCCATTTTCGTCTACCAGGATCCCCCAGGTCAAGCCTAAAACTCCTTGTTGGGGTTTTCACCCATAGGTACATTAGTGTCTGAGCTGCCTCTACCTACTTTTATCTAGACAGGGATGTATTTTATTGATAAAACACTTACTCAATACTCACCAAAACATAGGTATGTTTTTATTATAATCAGTCATATCCCTAAGGAATTCGCTAGGGTTTTCTAATCATAATCCCAAAAATAACTAAATCTATCTTATAATACCAACTATGAAATCTCTGTTCTTTATAACACACTAGGACATGAATTATTACACACACTATTCACCTGATACAACATAGAAGATTGAGAGTTGTAGTGTATTTGAGGCTTTGGAACATTAAATAGAAACTTAAAACAAGAAACACAATATCTTTATTGAAAACTTCAATTACACGACCACTACATTCCATCATACTACTCATTGCATGGGATAACCTGAGGATATGCAGAAGAAAAAGGGTGAGATATAAAACCTAGTAAGGGAGTAAAAATGGAATATCATGAGGAATACAATACATGTTAGAAAATAAGAATATAAATGGAGAACAATAGAAAGCATAACATAAAGGCATGAAATATCATGATAATAATAACATAGAGATATGGCAACAACACATAACATGAAATTAGCATGAGCCAAGGCTCATTTCATATGAAGCATGAGTATAACCTCATTGCACATGAAGCACAAGTAAACCATTATTTAATATTAATTACCACGAGTCAACACCGATTTCACATGACGTATCATCATACTATATTTTACCCAATGCATTAGAGCACTATTAGGAAGTACCCTTATTAAACATTTCATTTCATACATAAGTGTGCCACATGGATCATATAACCTGGAATCAATTAACATAATAAGTTATTCCGCTATTAAGGAATGTGGAATAAATACATGAAATTACCATTCAATATGTATATGTGCATAATGGTGAATACCCTTGATAGAGATATGTGTATGGTATTCACTCCAATATGATCTTGTCTTGAAAAAATGCGGTGCAATTTAGGCAGCATAATGACATGACATAAGAATTCATAAAAACGACTGATGAAAGATAAATGGGTGACTCATCATATATAAATGAAATAGAATGTATGGTGGTCATATGGATACAAGTCCAAACATAGGTAATGTATTTTAGATTCATAATACCAAATAATTTCTTGAATGTATATGAGGAGAGGGAAATTTCTTACAGAATATTCGTATGGTAACAGGTGTACATGGGAGACCTTTAATATGAGAGAAAGGGGTTTATCATCATTCAAACATAAAGAGCGAATTATTTCTGAGATTTGAAATAATACCCCATCATTTTTAATTTAAAATAAAAGGGAATAATAATATTAAGAAAAATGGATAGAAAGAGAATGGTAGGAATCTCTTACTTGGAAGTGTGATCCCAAAGGCTTGAAAGAGGCTTAAGAGAGGATTTTTGGGGGATTGGGGTGATCTGGGAGGATTCTAGAAAGGTGAGGGCAGGGTTTGGACAAACTCCAAAGGCTATGAGTGAAGAGGATGTGGGGGCCAGGGTTGGATTGTATAGGAAGGGAGATGGAATTATTTATTATTTAGGTTTGGGACACCTCACATTAAACTAATCAAAACCACAAACCATCCCATGTTTCTTTCCCATGTGCTTTCACCAAAGGGGAGTAGAAAAAGAATATTTTTTAAGTTCATTGTTTGAACTTCTTAAAATAATAGGGTTGATTTTGTGGATGTGAGTCACACTATCATGGAAAATAATTTAAAAAGGAAAAATGTCATATAAGGATTGAAAGGTCCACTAAAGCTTTTTAAAATAAATAAAACAATCCAAAAATCACATTATTTTAATTGAAAAACATATATGGGATGAACATATTATTTATAGTATTTTATTACATCACTACTGGGTCATTATGAGGTCATAAACACATTATATATTTATATGGTATTTACTTTTTACATAAAAATTATACCGTCTCAGGTAATTATGAAAATTTCACCATTGGATAATTTTGACATTCTGATCCTAGAAAAAATAGTTATTTCATCTAAATAATTTTTTATATATGTTAATTTTCACTTTTAAAAGACAAACCGACATTTGTCCAAAAGTAATGGGTTTTGACAAAAAATGGGTATCAAACCTTAATAAAAATTACAATTGTATTCATAAAATTATTTGACCGTTTCTTTTTAATAAAAATTAATTTAATAATTACTATAATATTTTATTAAAATGTTATATAATTAAAAAAATCCATTATTTCATCAAAATAGATTTTTTAGTTGAATATTAACTAAAAAACTATTTGCACTTTAAAAACAATTTATAAAGTTACAATGAAGAAATATTATTTATTATATACAATAATAATGTACCTAATCATAGTACTAGGGTCTTGTTACATAATCCCATATAATACCCGCATAAGACAGGAGGGTAATGTGTGCGATGGTCACAAACTCTGGGGGTGGCTCGGATAACATCGCTCGGGGGGTAATATCTTTCAACTTCTACTTCTCCTGTAGTCAGTTCCTCTCAAGCTTAAAATGTTCAAGCTCGGCTTGGGCTTGGTCAAGAATGAATACCACTGATTCCACCTCCTTTTTGTGCTCTGATAAATGGGCTTTGTATTGGGAAAGTCTACTGGATGAGTCCATCACTTCCATTGTTTGAGTAAATTGGATTCGTTAAAGTCTTATATTTATGTTAATCACTTGATCATTGTTCAATGGAATTATTAGAAACGGTCAAAATTCCTAATGGTATTTTAAAACCCAAATAAATTAAACAAAATAATTTCACATTTTATATATCTAGTTTACATAATAAGACATTTAATTAGATCAATAGAAATTTTCGTTAATGAACGTTTGGGTTGTTACAAAAAAGAAAACCTTAAGATGAATTTCATCCAAATAGGTGGAATACGGAATGAATTGATGGAAGTTTTTATAAGTTTCGAGTAGGGTTTGGCTGATAAAAAGTGATATGTAGGTGTTAATTATAGAGATGGATAAGTGCCCTTTTATAAGATATGTGAGGGACACATTAGGAAATGATTGAAATATTAATTTATTATAAATTTATTTTTAGTTTCTAATAGCAAAAAAGTAATGGAATTCTATTATAAATTGATTATGTGTTTAAATTCTCTCATATAATGATTTTTGGACATGTTTAGATCATGAAATTAACATTATCTATAAGGATTAACCCATGGTTAATCAATTTAACTCTTACTGTGTCTTCCTGTATTTTTATACTATTGTGATTATATAATTACTATAAAATTAAAACCGAACATCAAGTGGCTCATTAATGGAATTTGAAAAATTATCTATGTCATTTGGCCAAATCTTAGTCTTTTAGTATTTTTTATCATTTAATAAAAAAGTATTTGTTTTGAAAACTCATTTATACAAATTTTGACTCTCTTAAGTAATTGATTTTTTGAAACTCGTAAAAACATGATTACATAGAAGAAAATTCATTAAATAAAATATAACATGACATAGTCATACATAAATAATCTTAATGCCATAAATACAATCAAATTAATTTTTTTAATATTTATAATATTATTTATTCGATTTGTTCATTAATAAGGAAAATATTTCCTCATTATTGTGTCATAAATAATTTTAATTTATTTATTTATAAAAATTAATAATAAAATTATAATTTGAATTAAATATTATTATCTTTATAATGAATATTTATAGTGTAAGTTATAACATATATAACTGAAATTAAATTTTATTTAGTAATATGATACATGTTTATGTGATATTTCCCTTTACTTAAAATTAATTATTATAACATGTCATCCACACATCCATGTGGGATGAAGGGTTCTTAAATTCTACCTAAGGATGATAATGGTAAGATATTTATCATCAAATAGGATTAGGAACCGTGTGAGGGTAGTTTTAAATTATTATAGTATTTTGATACCCCTATTTACCTGATTAACGCTTTAACCACAATAATTGAAAATAATTACTGATGGTATTGTTCCTAATGTCCAAAAATAAAAGATATATATTCAAACTATTTTTAACGTCTTATTCAAAATATTTATCAATATTTCCAAATTGAAAACAATGAACTTGTAGAACATAATTTAAAATTAATTCCCACTCTCAAAATTAAAAAGCAGGTTTTTAAGAAGAAAAAACTATCAAAATATTGACATGTGTTTATGTCCAATTTCAAGGTGAAATTACTTCCAATGACCGAAATTTAATTAAATTATAATAACATAACACAATTACAATTTTAAACCAATTAAAAATATAATTTAACTATATAAATAATTTAAATGAAAATGCAGTTTTGTTTTTAAATGCAGTAATTTTATTATTCATTAAAATATAAAAGTTATTAGAAAAACGCAAGATCAATTTATCCATTATTTTTATGCCATGATTATAAATAAGATTTTAATTTTATAAAATTTAATATATACAAGTTTCAAATATTGGATTTTTAAAGGGTTAACCATTAAAAGGGTGAAAAAATAGCATTTTTTGAGAAATACTTCTTTTATCTGAAAAATTGCATTTGTCCTCATATTATGAATAAGAAACACATAAGATAAATTTTTAAATTATATAGGTTATATATATGATAAAAAATGTGCTTATTACTATTCATAACTACTTTTAATTATCTATTTTGATAGGTCATGATGCGCTTGAAATCAGTGTTACGTGTAGCGTAAGCTAAAACGATGTTGTGTGTGGTGAAAGCTTATCATGGTCTAGTGTACAAGAGAACATATTGAATTTATTTAAAAAAGAAACATACCAGTGAATATTAGATTCTTACATTATCGCCTCCTTCAATAAATTTCATCCTCTCAATTTCTAAATTTGTTATTTGTAACTAAGGTTTGATTATTCAAAATCCCTTTTATTGTAATTCAACATCAGAAAAATTGGTCGATAAAACATAAACATAAAAATAGTGAATGGAAAGTAATAAGGTAACAAAAAAACATAAAAGGGATTCATGTAGAAAAACATTTACATGAATGAAAATGTAACCAACAATTCATGATGTAGAGTGATAGAGAATATTATTAGTAGAAAGTTAAAAATCTGAAAGCCATAAATCTATGATGATCCAAGAGACTATTTGAATCATCACAAAAAAAAGTTCATGGAAATTTTGTTTGGTTTTAATTATTGTTTCCATAAATTTAAAGAACATGATAAGAAATGAATACTTGGTTTTAGTACAATATCACCATTGGTCATGCATTGAAAAATATCTACTCTATCTCTTATTCAAGGAAATGAAGTTGAATTTGTCATTCCTGATCTGTTTGAAGATTATGAATTCCATAAATAGAACCATAGGCCATTCCTTCTATCTCAACAAACATGTTAGAATAGGTTATCACATGTTCTATAGTCCACCTATATCAAGATAATATAATAATCTTACAAACTTAAACTCATGTATAACTTATACTATCCATAAATAGATAACCTTACAATCCATCCAAAAACTAAAAATCTAAATCATTAGAAAGAGGTGAACCCAATTATATAAGTATTTATCTCCCATATCTCATATGGAAGTTTGGGGTTGTCACATTCCAAAAATTTGAACACCTTCACCATGTATTCTCTTGATCCATAGTAACAACCTGAATTTCCATATATCCTTATTTTAAACATGCATCATTCCTTGTTCCAAAACATCATTGATTATTCCTTAAGTCTAAACTAGTTGTACACTTCATCCATGATTGCATAACCCTCTTATCAACAAATCCAAAAATATTTTTTGAGAAACCAGCATCATCCAATTTAGTTTTTCAAATACAACATGTCATTATCCCAACATCATTATTATAACAAAAGGAACGTATTAAGTGTTATCTTTACCTTAATCATATTTTACCCAAATATAAACTGAACCTTAAATCAAGTTTCTTATCCAATATAACTATTAAATATACTTTTCAAACTCCTTAGAGAAAAACATAAACTGAATACTCATTATATAATTCACTCTTCATAATTCTTGGATCCAAATACATAAATACATTAATCCATCCAATTTAATGGTTGTCATGGGATAGGTCCTTCCTTGGTTCGGAGGTAGATTCTTTTGTCTGGGCATTGAGTAGGGGAATACCCATGACATCCATGGTTAAGACATTGAAGTGCATAAAAATTGGTCACCCTATGAAATTTTTTCCCACAGATATATCATCTCCCCTTCCATTTGAGGTATTCATCGAGGTTCTTCTTCCCTTCCTCTTAACCTATAGGATTCTTAATGTTCTTTTATTTTATTCTTCCTAAAATTCGAGTATTTATAAACGTTCATCATCTAATTACAAATTTTTTTAATAAATTCATCAAATATTAAATTTTTAATCATATATCAAGATAACTAATTTGATAAAATCACAATTTCATTCTATCTAATCATTATCCTATTTTATTGCTCATTTTCACCATATTTTCCATCAAACATAATGTTAGTCCAATTCCATTTGGTTTACACTATTAGACAAGACATGAAATCATAGGGTGAGAAACACATCTCATTGACGAAAACCACATAATCAAGGGTTGGTAATTTGAAAATAAAACATCTTAAGTTTAATCCTAGGATATCCATGATCATAAACAAAATTCTATGGAGTTATTTTATACTTATCCTTGAAGTCTATCTTAGGGTTATATTCCCTAAACTATGTTTTCTAAATCAATTTTAATGGTTGTTGCTAAACTTCGTGTGAGACCAACTGTAATGCCTCGACCCTAGAATCCTAGAGCTCATGCAAAATTTTAATACATTGGAATGATTGTAATAAATCATGTTCTAAAGGACCAATCAGTTCCACAGTCCTAGAAAATAGATTGCATTCATCACCCTTACTTTTAAATTAAAAACAAAAACAAATATTAAAACATAGATAATAATCTAATAACTCCCTTATTACCCTATCTTATCCATCCATATCAATCATAAAAAACATCATGGTATCCTGGGAAAATGAAACATAAAAAATGGGTGACCATCGATGCTCATTAAGGATAAAAAACATAACGAAAGCTATCACAATACTGAACAAACTGTTATGGAAAGGTATAAGACTAAAACACATGCCTTTTAAAGAATATCTTTACCGTAATATGGAACAAGTAAATCAAATAATTCCATTTAGAAATTCACATGGATATTCTACTAGTACAATAATATCAGGTAAAATCAATAAATAATCTCATAATGAGGGAATGCATAATATTGGACATCTGAAACATGATGATGAGGCCTCATCCAATAAATAAACAATAAATGGTTATGGCCTCATCCAAATCCATATATGAAAATAAATGTTCAACGCCTTGACCAAGTCCATATCTAGTTTTTTTATGATACCTACCAATGAATCGAGGGGCTATAGGGGGCCCCGCCTGTTACATACTAAGTTCAATTCATTCCACTTATGAAAAAGGTGAAACATATAATAAACATTCATAATAAAACTAGCTTACAAAATTTTAAGACTTTAACCATAAATCATGAATGGTATAAAAATAACACTCCCACCGTCAAACATATCATTACACATTAAATAAAATATGGATGGTTTTATTGTAATAAATCATCCTCAACAAAAAATAAAACCTAACAAATGATATTGAAATAGTTAAAAATAATCAGTAAAACACTTTGAGAGAAATATCCCTTTTTACAACATAAAATGTCACAAAATTTATAAAAGAAGCAATTTAAAATATGTTTATGAATCATTTTGTCCCATAAACCATTTAAAAATTTTAATGGAATTAACATTTTGAAACAAATATGTACATAAAAATAAATCATTAAAATCATTTTGAAAATATGGAATTTAATTAAAAAGATTTTGAAAAATAAATTTTTAAAACAATTAAAATGGTGTTCTTGTTAAATTGTAACTTCCATAAAACCCTAAATTATTCCTTTTGATGTAATTTTTATAAAACATGTAGATTGGTTATAAATATGGCCCTTTAAATACATACACATAAACAGTCTCAAATAATGATGAGATTGATGAATTAACCATTACCAAATGTCTGATACTCTTTTTTCATGTCTGAAACACTTTTTATAGTGTTATTAAACATATTATTAACTTATATCGAAATATTATTAATATATATGATATCATATATGACTTTTATGGAAATATATTACCCATTTATTAATAATTCCATGTTAATGCAACATTTTCGGTAATAATCGCTTTGTTTATCATACGCCTTTTGACCTAATATTCATGATCATATTACATAGATCACGATTTACAAACATCAATAATTTATAATATTATTTATATATCTTATATATTCATAATAAAAATATATATAATATATAGATATATAAAATGAAATACACCATTCTGAGAGAGGGTAAGTCTTATATACTCATAAACGTTGTTTCTGTTTTCTTATCGTATAGAATGTAATTAAGTAAATGATATATATATATATATATATATATTATACCATTATTCTTATTATGTCATATATTTCATAATTATTCATATTATATATATTTTATAATATGATTTGGATGGTGAAAGTGGATGATGAATCTTAACATGTTGTGGAGATGATAAGTTATATGTATGCATATGCGATGATATCATTTCATTAATAGTTTAATGGTATGTAATTGGATTGAATATGAATTTAAAAGAAATAATATTATGTTATATTTATTATTTATGTCATTTATATTCATCATTATACCCATCAAGATAATGTATAGAATAAAACAGTTTACAACATGGCGTGGAAATAGTAAGTTGTACATACACACGCACGGTGATATTGTTTTTCATTGGATGGGTAAAAGGAGTAATATGGTTTTCCCATAATCATAAAAACAACTTAGAATATAGTATATTATATTGTTTTTATTTTACAATGGTATTAATTTAGTAATAAGATGTATAAGAAGAAAATAACTTTGAATGTTGAAATTATAAGATGTGTATAGAAAATTCAAAATTTGGTTATTAATATTTGTTACATCTATTAAATAGATAGTTTTATTAGTCATGGTGTTCTCAAACTCAGTGTTGCGTGTAACACAATCTAAGATGGTGTTGTATGTATCACAATGTTATAATGGTGTAGAATACGAAAAAATCTATTTAATTTATTTAAAAAAAACATTCCATGGAATATAGGGGTGTTACAACTATTTTAATTGTTGTTAAATGGAATTATGGTTAAAGGAGACTTTTCATTGATTATAGAGCCTTGAATAACATCACTATTAAGAAGAAGTATCATTTCTATCATATCGTTTATTTATTTAATCAAATCTTGGAAGATCAATATCATTTGAAGGATTACATGAGGTTGGCATACCATAAGTTTAACTTAAAGTAAGTACACATTCCAATGTCTGAATTTTTCACTAGATATATCCATTATGAATTAGTATTTATTCCATTTGGTTTAACTAATACACCTGTTGTATTCATGGATCATATTAATTGAATTTTTCATGAGTTCTTGGATACATTGGTGGTTATTATTTTTTATGACATTTTGGAATATTATAAATGTAAAGAAGAGCATTAAATTCATTTAAGGGTTTTCATGAAAATCGTGAAAGAAAATAAATTGTATGGTAAATTCAGAAAGTGTGTGTTTTGGTTTCAACAAATTTCTTTCCTTGGTCACATTGTTTCTAAATATGGAATAACTATTGATCCGACTAAAACTAAAGTTGTTTATAATGGCCATTCCCCACAAATATAATTAATATTCGTAGTTTTCTTGGTTTAGAAAGCTATTATTAGAGTTGTGGTGAAAAACATTCACCATTATATGTCCCATTAAATAAGTTAACTCAAAAAGTTGTTAAGTTCATCTAACCAAAATAATATGATTATTTTTTCAAATATTTAAAATAAGAATGTTGAATTCTCTAGTATTAGAATTACCTTCCAGAAATGGTGGTATTTTTATCTACGATGATTCATCATTGACAGTACTTGGTTTGTTCCTAATACAGAATGATTAGGTAAATTTGTTTGCTTCACATTAGTTAAAAACTCGTAAGTTAAATTACCCTACACCTTATTTTGAATTAGATGGTATTGATTTTTATTTAAAAAATAGGAGGCATCATTTTAAGTGAGTAAAATTTGAAATGTATTCTAACCAAAAAAAAATTATGTATATATTCACTCAGAAATATTTAAACATGAGACTGATAATATGGAAGTAATTAATGATAGATTATGATTTCACAATTCATTAAAATGCTTGAAAAAAATTAATGTGGTTAAAGAATTTATAATAAATGGTAATGCTAAATTAACCATAATATGTTTAGAACATGTTCTATTTTTTAATTATTTGATTAATTTTGGATTGGAATTTGTTGGTGTATAGAATTAATTTACTTTGTTTCATGTGGTATTGAAATAATCACTATCAGAAAAAATTAAGAAGGCATTTAATGAATATAGTGAGTTGTAGAAAAATGTTGATTTGGTTTATATGGATATGTTGACTGAATTTAACATTGCTACAGATTGTGTTCTGATGTTTGGAAAGAGATTATGTGTGCCTTTTGTTTCATAATTGAAGAAATTGTTGTTGTGTGAAACTCATAGTTCTCCAATTTTAGATCATCCAGGATGTACTAAGATTTACAGACATTGGAGAGTATTACTGGTGTGATGGAATGAAAAGAGATATTGATAACATTTTTGTGAACTATTGGACTTGTCAGTAGGTGAAAGCAGAACTATAGTTTCCAAGGGTGATTCTACAGCCATTTCCAGTACTAGAGTGGAAATATAAAAATATAACAATGGGTTTCATAGTGAGATTACAAATGAATTCTCAAGGTAACATTTCTATTTGGGTTATTAGTGATAGATTGACTAAATATTCATATACGATATATACTATCTCTAGATAAACATTCTTTGTTTAATAGTATGTATATATCCAGGTTACATGGAGTTCCTCTCTCCATTATATCTGATCGTGATCTCGAGTTAACTTATAAATTTTGTAAAGGCCTTCATAATTAATTTTGTATGGAATTAAACATTAATTTTCCTTTTCATCCTCAATCTAATGGTTAGACAGAACGAACAATATAGGCATTGGATGATATGTTATGTTCTTGTTTAATAGATTACTATGGACGTTGGGAACAAAATCATTATTTGGTTGAGATTTTTATTGTAATAATAGTTTTCATTCCAATATACAGATGGAACCATTTGATGCATTATATGGTTAGAGGTGTCGAACTCCATATTTTTTGGATGAGGTTAGTGAATGGATGTTGATGGGACCATAATTCGTAGAAGAGATGGTAGAGAAAGATTAGTTGATTCAAAAGCACATGAGGGCGGCTCAGAGTAGACAGAAAAGTAATGTGGAGAACCGGAGAAAGGAACTTTCTTTTGAGGTAGGTGATCATGTATTTCTCAAAGTTTCACCATAGAAAATTGTGATGTATTTTCCTAAGAAAGGAATCCTCAGTCTATGGTTCATTAAACCCTATGAAATCCTGGAGAAAGTTGGATCATTTTCCACTGAGTGTCTTTACCTCTAACTTTATCCAGATAACACAATGTTTTTTTATGTTTGAATGTTTAGAAAGTATTTTTCAAATCTATCTCTTGTTTTGAGTCGAGAAGTTGTTCAGTTAGAAGAGAAACTTTCATATGGGGAACAACAAGTCTAGATTCTTGTCCTGAAAGAGAAGATGTTGCAAAATAAGGTGATTCATTAGGTTAACGATTTTTGGAAATCCATATGGTTGAAGAGGAAACCTGGGAATATGAAAATTTTCTGAAATAGAAATACCCCCCACATATTTGATAATTGAATAAATTTTTGGGAACATAATTTCCAAAAGGGTTAAAGGATGAAACATCCTAGGTAATTATAAAATAAGGTGCTTTGATATCTATTATTATTTATGAATTAGATAAAAAGTTTACTTAAAAGAGTATGCTACGTCTGATTGTGTACTCAACATGCAAAAATGGGTTTATCTGAAATCTTATGTTGCACACAAGACTAAGTTATTCTGAAAAATAATACAGTGTTATTATTATTATTATAAATGGAAGCTAATGTCAGTTGCTGTATTAGTGAAAATGTAAAAAACTAAATATATTATGTTTATAAATGTTTATTAAATTATTTTCTACTTTTATTCAATAGATTTTATATGCTTGAAATGAGAATTAATCCAATTTTAATTATAAAATACTCGAATATTTTAAAAGGTAGTTTTATCACCTTTTGATGGAGATCCTTTTTTTAAATGTAGTTTTTTTCACTTTTATATGTTTTATTTGAAAACATAAACTCTTTATTTAGAATTAGAAAATCAAAATATACTTTGGTTAAATTTTGGTATTTTTATAATAAAATTCATTTTTTCATGAATAGTAAAAAATACTACATTTTAATTCAAAATAACCTTTTCATCTAATTTATTTGTGTTAATATATTATATTTTGAGTAGGTTTTAATATATATTTAGATTATTTTTTATAATTTAATCCTATGTTGGTCTTTGAATGTAATTTCACTACAAAATTTGATATAAACAAAAGTCTATCTTTTGATCATTTTCTATTTTTTTAAAAATGTTTTCCTATTTTGAAAACGTGATTTAATTTCAATGTAATTACTAAAATTCACTGTTTTTAATTTTGAAAAATGGTTTCTATATTTTTAATCTTAAGGCCCAAATTATTTTAATATCTTACTTTTTTGTGATATTATGAATAGCAACTACCGTAATTTTTATTTACCATAGTTAATAGAAAATCAAGTAAATTAACGAAAAAACAATATGATAAGGACAAAAAAATTACCATAACACTTTACCAAATACCATTGAATGAAAAAAATTATTCCCCTAACACCTAAAAAACTAAATCGATTGTTTTAATGGATCCTTTTCCATGAATGAGATACAATTATTATTCAATCAAAATAACGTTACAAACATGTCACCCTCTTATATCTTATAAGTATAAAATTTTTACTATATTGATAGAGTTAATGAATCTACTAAAATAAATTCTCTCCAGAAATCTAATGAAATTTAAAATTTAATTGTATTTTTTTATGAATTTTTAGATATTAAATAATTAAATTTATTTGTGACACAATGATGATGCATCTATTTCTTTATTAATGTAGGACTAAAATAATTGATATTATATGTTATAAAATTAATAATATTTGACATGATTAATGGCATAAATGATTTTTCTATATGAATCTGACATGTTAAAAATATATTTAATTCTTATTTTTATTTGTATTAATATTTGGATTTTTGTTGAAATTAAATAATGTGAATATTTTAAAAATTGACATAATGAACATTTTATAAAAATGATAATTGAGTAAATTATTTAAAAATACTAAAACCCATTTATTATAACAATGTAGATAATATAAGGTCTAAAATTCCATTATTTTTCCAATAATTGGATTTTTAACCCATATAAGTAAAATTTATGGCCTCTCAATATTTAATATGTTATTACTACAATTAAAATTAAAAGAGAATAATTAAGGGTAAACAGAAAACATAAGGTTTAAAATAAACTCAATAAATTTCAATAATTTATTATATGAAAGTATTTTGAACTATCCTCATCTTAGCTTTGAAATATCTCATGTTGCTTCCATTTTAATTAAAATATTATTTTATATTAAATTAATATTTTGATACTTTCCATGGGCACCCCTCCCCTCTCTATAAAAGGTTTCCTCCCTTAACTAATACTAACACTTCCAAATCATTTTGGTTTGGCCAATTTCTTCCCAAAACCCTTCATATAATCTCTTCCCAAATTATTGAGGACTTATTTTAGGAAGAAATATTTTTTTGAAGGTGTTAAGGTGTTCTTATAAGGTGATCAACAGAATAATATGTATAATTTTTTAAGAGTATCTGTTTTATTTATTCTTCTATATCATTTTCATAAGTTGTTTCCATAATAAGTAAGTAAATAAAAAATCTAATTTATTATGATATTTTTTTATGGTTATGGTAGAACCATATTAATCCTTTTACCCATCCAATGAAAAACAAAATCAGCATAAATGCATATGTTCAACTTTCCATGTCCTTGTCATAACGAAAATTTATTTTCTTCTATACTTTTTTTCAATGGATATGAAGATTTTTATAAAGGATTTAAATAATGAATATGAATTATTAATAGTTATTTATAATTAATATATCATACAATTTTATGCCGTTTAACCATTAAACTGAATGATTTTGTTCCTTGTGCATGCGTATGGCTTACCATCTCCACGATGTGATGAGATTAATTCTCCACATTAACTATACAATAATAATTATAAATAAATATATAACAATATTTAAATGATTAATATTATGTTAATAATATTATGATAATTCCTGGAATCTAAAATAATAGTTTCCTTATTTCTAAAATGATCAATGAAAAATGAAAATGTTACTTTGGCATACATACATCCTATTCTCTCCATAAATAAAACATTGTTTGTTTCTCATTAACATAATTAATAGTTTTATTTAATAAGTATTATTAATATATAAATGTGATTATTATGTCACTAAAACTATTTTTAATATGATTAACTTATGACCATATGGACTAGTGACATCAAAACCATGTTTATTTTCGATGTATGTTCCAAATATCAACAAAAAATATGATATGAACACAAATAATTTTGTAATTTTTATAACATGGTAATAAGTGATATAAAATAAATAATAAAAGTGAAAAAATTTCTCAATAATTTATAAAGGGACCTATGTTTATATTTTTAGGACCATAATGATTGTATGTGATGAGTCGAACTTGTGGTATGAGACATCGCCTCAATCTCCTTTCATTTAGGCATGTTTTGATTTATAAATGAACTTCATTTCTATAGTGTATAATCAATCCCATTTACATTTAATATTATTAAATAGTTTTTAGAATAAATATTTATATAATAATAAAAATGACAAAAGGAATGTTTTTAAAATTCTCGGTGACAATAACTTCTCTACCATGACAACCATTATTTGATATTTGGCATTCTCTACAAGCTATAATGTTTTAAAACAATAATTAATACCATATTAAATTTTTAGGTATTTTGGTACTGAAAATGGTTTTGAGGATGAATTTATTATATTAATATATTTAAATGATATCTTATTATTCCATTGTGGAAATGTTATATTTCCATTATGCATGGTTTTTGTATTATGATTATGTTGTGGTTCTTGGGCATTGATTTTTTATACGGGTGGATCCATAATAAACCGATGGTAGGTGAGCTCATTATAGCTCTCTAATTAATTGAGTAATGTGATTGAGGTGAATGATAAGGTTTCCCCAAATAGATTTAGGGAATATACTATGATGGGTATTCCAATCCACTTCATTTATATGAGAAGTTGTATACACCAAAATCTATGTTGTTTGGTCACATGAGACATATACATGAATCAAAGGGATATATAATTCCATGTCCCACCCATCACATTAATATGTATAATGTAAAAAAAATAATATTAATCAAGACAACTCATACAATTACCTAGTGAGTTTATATCTGAATAAAAACATTATTATAAATATTATAAACAATTTGGAAAACATTTACCTCATTAAATAGAATAAATTTAATGTCTAGGAGAACATACATGAATAATCATATAATATGTGGGTAATTTTTCAATGTAACACCATTTACCTTTATTAAATATATATAGTGGTGAAGGTAATTTCAAATTTTTGGGATATACAACGAAGATAGTAATGTGGTTCAATAGTATTCTAATGGATGGAGACCGAGGTAATGGTAGAAAAGAATCATTCATCACAGTTCATTAATAATATGTGAATATTCCTATCAATATCTCTCCAGAGATTCAATATATTTGAGTTATCTTAAGACCACTCATCATGTATATAATTAAGGATTCAACCATTGATCAACCTAAATTTTTAGGGTGATTACACCTAGTTTCATGTAACGAACCTACCCCTTGTATCTGAGAGTCGGTGTCATTCTTTATTACATTGGCATAAATAGAAAGGGTCAAATCCTAATGGACCAATCATTTTAGTAATATTGTAGGACCATATACATATATGATACCAATTATACGTTATCAAAAAAATGAATCATAATATATAACAAATTAAAATTATCTATATCCTTGAATTCTGATCCATAAAATTATACTTTATAAAGAGGGAAAAAGAAATGAAATAAGGGTGATCTTAGATACTCACTAAGGTTTAATTAAAAAGTAATCTATCCTTAATTTGAATGCACAATAAAAATGTAATGTTAAATAACTATACACACATTGTATTTAAATATGTTAAATATTTCAATAAGTTATGACACAATAAATGATCCTTATGGATATGTGGTAAGTAATATTTTATGTATCCATAATTATAATAATATCCTAAATGTCAAATTATTTCACTACATATATATATATATTTAATCCAAGTGGTTTGGTGATAAAAATAATGCTATATCACATCGTGATGGTGGTAGACCACACATACATGAACTGTGTTATCATATTTTAGTGAGTGAAATGGTTAGAATGAAAGGGATATATTATATTTTCTGAATGAAAAAAAATTTATTAAAATTATTATTATATAATAAATATCATACATATTCATTAAATTTATCCTTATTACCATCAATGTAATGTCTTAATGAAAAATGAATCACATCGCTTCATGAGATGGCACTCCTTCATAAACACAAGTGACATTATCATAGAATAAAAACAATAAAAAATAAATATATATATATGATATAATAACTATAAATATATATATGTATGTTTTAAATATTATATATCTATATTAAATACATCATCATACCCAACATTTTGAGGTGGTAAAGGAGAAACAAGTGACATTGATTTACAAGGTAGTAGTCTGTTGTAAACATGAATGATTATTTAATCACCCATTTGATGGAAGTTATAATAATAAATGATTTTATGATATGTATCCTAATAAATTAATTCAATTAGTAAGATATCTAAAATTGAACACAAATTTTTTTCATATAGTATAAATTACAAAATTCCACATAGAAAACAAAAAACAATCCATATCATGGAAGAATTAAAGAAATAATAGGATTTTTCTAGAAATTAAGCAACATATATCTATAAAGTAGTACATTCCCCTTTGGAATACAAACATAACCATTAAAAATATTAATTCATAAAATAGAATAATAACCTCACCTAATAAATTATAAATAAAATTTAGGGATCATATTAATGAAAATACTATATAATTATATCAAAGTACATGTAAATAAATATTTTGAAAATGAATAATTAAGTGTTGATATTTTTAATAAAACATAATTATTTATTTAAAATATTATAAATAATATAATGAATTAAAATAATAATTATTTTCTTAAAAATAATAATAAACTATTTTTGTTCTGTCTTATGATTATAATATAATTTTTTGGGACCATAATTAATCTATTAATGTGTTATTAAATAAGTTATAATATCAAAATTTGTAATTTCCATGTAAATTATTTTTTAATTAAAAGAAAAAATTTATCATATTTATAAATTTTTTTATTGAAATGAATGTCAATTTTTCTTATATTCTTTGAAAAATTGTTTGGATGAATATCTAGGTTTTTACTAAAACACATGAATTTTTTATTAATAGTGAAATACGATAATTTAATGTGTATATACATTATCTATTAAATGCACTATACCTTTAGTCATAAATTATGTATGCACAATAATATCGACATATCATTCCATATTTAGTATATTTATTCATGTAATCGTCACTATTTATTATCCTGAGCCAAAATAATTTACTAATGAATATATTAATAAAAAACCCCCCTCTCCCCCACTATAAATACCACCCATCACCACCTCTTCTCACCACACCTCATAATGATTGAAGAATATGTAATTACATCCCAAAAACCATACCAATAATCTTCCCATCATCCAGTACATTTTTTGTCACCAAAATACAGATCTCAATACCATTTAAGAGACTCTAAAGAAGAAGCATTCAGGAGGTAAACACCTTAATCCTTCTCTTTCAATTTCATTCAATTTCATTTATTTTCTTATCCTTCCCTCACCTCCTCTATCTAAAATGTATGATTACTCTAGTATGTTATATATAAAATAATTTTATTATGAAAATTTAAAATTCATCATCAAACTCCAAATTATATTCCTTTTATTCTAAAAATGAAAACATCGTACGTGAGGTAACGATTTACCACCTTCGTGGATGGTTTATTGTTGCTTTAAAATTCCAAATTTAATGCCAATCATAAAACAATATTTATGTTTAAAAAATATAATATATGTATTCTATATTATTTAATATTATGGAACCTATATATATATTAATAGTAATTAACCAAACAAAACATGTTTGTGTTGAAAGAAAAACACCAAAATAACCTAAATGATTAGAAATAACATTTTATCTAATTATTCATCCACATTCCCTATAAAGTAATACAATATATAAACATTAAATAATCTATAATTAAATTAATAACATATAATTTCATTTTTGGACAACTATTATCATTTTACTGGATTCTTCATACAAGTATATAGGTAAAATGATCATGAAAACTAAGGAAAAAACACCGATGATAAATAAAATTATATCTTATAACTCACAAAAAAGGCCATAAATGATCATAATAAAATTATAATAAATTAATTACCTCAAAAAGGTTCTTATTAATTAATTAATGGATTTAGAATAATTATCGATGACATTAAGATCTAATGCAGAACACCTTCATACATAAGGTAAGGAATTCTCCACAAACCTCCATTTTTCATTTCGGTTACGCTTTCTCTCACATTACCACAATGTAATTATTAATTATTCTTATGTACCCCTAATACCATCAGTTTTTTATGTTCAAAATACATTGAACTCACTCAATTCTTCATTATTTTATGGTTAATAGATTTTTTATAAGGATGCCTTTTCAATTCCTCCCAATAAGAAAGCCTGATTATAGGGAACATCCCAATTTCATGCCCATTTTCAAGTACCATACCTAATCTCTTTGAAGTTACAAATATTTTTCTAAAATCAAAAATTTTATTAGGAAACACTATTTTTTTCATTACTAGATTTTTATAAATAATTATTCTTTTTTATGTTTTATTGTCTATTTAGTATTTTCCCTTAAATGAAACAAAATATTATCATTTTTAAAGTTTCTTAAACATACATTTTACTTGTTTTCACACTGTTAAGACTTCATTTTTTATGATATATTCATATTTTCCATTATAAATATCTAATTATTATTTAAATTGACTATTTCATAGACACCATTATGATTTTCACTTTGGTTATGCCTTATCCACCTCTTATTCCAAGTATATGGTGTAAGTATACATCCCTTTAATTTATTATCACCATTAATTAAAGATTTAATTAATTACCCATATTTATTGTATTAGGTATATTACTATTTATTTATCCTTGTTCCATTTATATATATGGTGTTTTCGTTTAATATTTTTTAATTGGGGAAATATTGATGAATATGTATCATCAACTCAATATGAATATTTTGATAAATCATTAATTCTATCTATAGATGCTGAAATTTTTTGAATTTTACTAATTGTTGGGGCCCAGCTATCGATATCCCCTTGATGAACCGACAGGTTTTAGGAAACAAAACTATTAGAGAAAAAACCCATGTGTTTTTTTGCAAAAAAAATCAGATGATTTTTTACCAATATACTCAAACTATCATGATACTATAATGTATAATGTGTCAGATACATGATGTCCAATAAATAATCATTTTCTTCAATTAGTATTCAATTATTACATTAAATGATGAATTCATTATAAAAACCTATAGTATCATATTCACTCTCAGTATAATGATGGCATATATTTTTCAGATTATTTTCCCAACCATAATGTCTTTTCCTTGTGGAGTTTTTTTCATTTATTATTTTCTTATATAACCCTTACTAATAATTCTATAACACCATTTTATTTATTTTCCATTGCTAGGTTGTGATGATAAAATCTTTGAATATGTTATAAGATGTAGTTTATTTTCATTTCTTCCTTTTCTATATTTAATTATGAATGTTATAAGGGAAAACATTATATATCTATTTCTTCAATACTACTATAGGGATTGATCCATGGTGATGTGATCTCTTGTATCTATTTGATTGTAATAAAATGACTATCAACTCTGGGATACTAGGGTTGGGGTTGTAACAGTGGGTATATGATCATGTCTAGTAGAAACCTTGGGAAATATATGCCATGTAAACATGAAAATTATAATAATTTTTTATAAAGAATTTTTGGATCAATACTCATTCTGATTACGAGATAACATGGTTTGTGACATTATTTAGTGATGGAACCTAATGTACATAAGTGAATTAATACCTACGGTTAATGTTGGCATTTACCCACTGAGAAAGTCAATATAGTTAGTATTGAAGTTGGTTAAATCATGGATGTATTGTGATAACTTACTCAGGTTATGAATAATATGAATACTACAATTATATTGGATTGTTTCATGAGGAAATGTACCCTATATTTTATTGGGACCACTAATCCAGTGGAAACATAGTAGTGACTCATGTCCAATGAAAATATATTTCTGACATTGGTATGCACTAAAAATGAAAAGGTAGTACTATTATTATAATATTTCGATGGAGATTTTGTCCAATGTTGTCCATTGATCAAAAATATTAACTATTAAGATGAAATAGAAGATATGAAATTGATAACTTTCAAATAAACATTCATTGAAACATATTTCCCTCAAGATAAATGAGTTAAAATGAAGATAATATTTCTTAGGTAAATGTTAAATGATGAATATAGTGTTTTATAGAATGAGTCTACCTTTAAAAGACTGGGTAGATATGATTTTGATTATATATGTGATTCGAAAGACATGATTGATAATTTCTTGTAAGGTACTAAGCCAAGTCTTTGAATGAAACTAGATTCTCAATGATTTTAATTGTATGATGAAATAGTATTATGTTATATCATAATGGAGAAGAAATTTTAAATATCATATATTTTCAAGTGAAATTAGGTGAATAAGAGTTATTCTAATAACCATATAAGAGGTGAAGCCTGAAATTAGAAGATGTAATGAATAAATTTCCAATATATTGAAATTGGGGAAAGAATCATCCTGGTAAATTATTTAATGGTATAGAATTTTACTCTAAGTGTACAGAAAAGGGTCATCGGTCTAGTTATTGTTAGTGGAAGAAACAAATAAATAATGTTAAATGATTCAATTGTAATGAAATTGAGCATTGTTCAAATCAACATCCCAAATGTTCAGTAAGTATACTATAGAAGTGGCAGGGGGGATGGACAATATTATGTGTTCACTACAGCTGATCTATAAGTAACTAAGGATGTGGGGGAAGGTACATTAATCTTATCTTAAAATATAGCCAATGATTTATTTGATAATGGATCATCACAAAATTTTATACCTACCCAATTTACCATAAAAATAACACATTTCCCTTATAATTTAACAAGGAATTTATCTATAAAAACACCTCAAGGAAGTCTCATTGTGACAAAACTACATCATTTAGTACCCTTTATGACAAATAAAGGTGATTTATTTGCAGAACTATTAATCATACTCATGGTTTAATTTGATATAATCTTTAGTATTGACTGACTTTCAAAATATTATGTGATAATTTATTGGATTAAGAAGGAAATTAAAATTTATGGGGAAGATATTGAGTCTTGTATATTAAGAGCAGAAACCTAATTTTCATATCTCGATCGGCCCCCATCATCTATACATATTGAAATTATTGGGAGGAAGTGAAAAAATATATATAATGATGAGTAAAGTAATATTTGAATTGAGTATGCACCAATTTTACATGAATACATTGATGTATTTCTTTAGAATTTACATAGGCACACCCGGAGCATGATGGTTAATTTACCATTGATCTAAACCCCAATGCAAGATCGATATTAGAGACTCATTGTAGATTTGAAATTGTGGAATTACTGGATCAAAAAAACAACTAGAATATTTTTGTAATAAGGTATTTATTCACCGTAGTGTTTCTCCACAGGGATCCCCTATTCTATTTTTTATGAATAAAGATGGATCCATGTGTTTGTGCACTGAAAATAGAGAAATCATTACTATTATAATAAAGAAAACGTATCCTCTATATCACATGGATGATTTATTTGATCAAATTAATGGAGCATAGTATTTTTAAAAAAATTATCATTCAATATGGATATCATCTATTGCAGGTGAATAAGTACAATATTCATAGGAGAACATTTCCAACTAGTTACAAACATTTTTGTTTTATTGTAATTCCATTTGGACTGACTATTGCAACCTCTATTTTCATTGATCTAATGAACATAGTATTCAAGTAATATCATTTTATTTTGTTTTTTTGTTAGTGAATGATATCTTGGTGTAATATAAATTCCATGAGAACCATGACAACCACTTACGGATTGTTCTGAAGACACTTAGAAGAAAAGAACTATATTGGATGTTTATAAAGTGTGAATTTAGGATTTAAACAGATTCTTTTTGTGGTCATATTATCTCTATGGATGGAATCTCAGTTGATCCTATAAAGGAAAAGGGAATCCAAGAATGGAAAATTCCAATGAACATAACAAAGGTACATATTTTCATTGGTTTTAGAGGTTATTATCAGCATTTTTTTCATATTATCTTCTAATTTTCTAGAAAATTAACCAAGATCACACATGAAGTGTTTAAGATGGTATGTAAATAAGAATTTATATAATTTTAGGAATTATATAAGGGAATATTGGTAAATGATCCCATTTTGACTCATCAAAATTGAAATGATGGATTTTTGATATACAGTGATGCATAAAAGAATGTATTAGGTTTTCTACCAATGAAAAATTATAGAGTTATTTCATGTGCATCAAGATAGTTTAAGAATAAAAAAAATATCCAACTCATGATATTGATTTAGTATCCGTAATATTTTCTCTAAAGATATGGAGAAACTATATATAGTGAAACATGTGAGATATATATGGATCAAAAGAGTTTGAAATATATATTTTCACATAATGAACTCAACATGAGAAAAGGATTTTTCTTAAATTATTCAAAGATTATGATTTATCAATACATTACAATCCATGAAAAGAATATAAGGTAGAAAATTCATTAATAAGTAATGATCATGGGCTTATTACAAAAATGAGGATTGAGAAACATTTTATATTCGTGAAATTAGTAAAGAAGGATATATGGATTGTTGAGGAAAGGGAAATATCACTCCCTTTTCAAATTATTACTTAACCATAATTAATATGGAATATCAAATGATTTCAATTTGATAACGAGAATCTTGGAGATATATTTAAAAATGTAAATGATGGAATATTGATGGACTTAATGTATGAGGATACAAATCATAAATTTTGTAAAGAGGTTATTTATTCCTTAAATTTTTCAGATAAAAATAAATTTATTAGCTGATTATCATACCTCGAATTTCTCTATACACCCTGGTTATACCATGATGTATAGATATCTGAAGAAAAAAATTGGTGGGATAATATAAAGTGTCAAATTGAAGAATATGTTTCAATGTATCTAGTTTATCAAAAATTGAAGGCTAAGAGACGTCATTTTAGAGGATTCATGAAACCTATACATATTTATATGTTCAATTATGAGTACAATACAATGGAATTTTTCTTTGGACTACCGAACCACCTAGAAGGAATGACATCATCTGAATTATTGTTGATATTCATACAAAAATAGCACATTTCGTTTATATAATAGAATATTTTTCTCTTGGGCACCTAGAAAGACTCTAAATTAATTTATTTGTAGGGATTCATGGTAAACCTATATCGATTGTATTTGATTAAGATCCCTAGTTTATATCAAAATTTTGGAAGATTCTTCCAAAGGATTTGGATACTCAGATTCATTTGAGTAATGCTTATCAGCTTCAAATTGACGGATATGTTGAATGGACTATTCAAACATTGGAAGACATGTTGAGATCATGATAACAGGACTTTAAAGACATTTGGGATCTATATTTACATATGGTGTAATTTTAATATAATAATAGATTTCATTCTAGTATTCCAATGGCACCATATGAAGTAATATATTGAAGGATATTTAGAACTGTAGCATTATGGGATGAATTTAGTAAAATGAAACTGATAGGACCATACCGTATTGAAGCGATAATGATAAAGGTTAAAAAATTTCAAGATCATATTAATGTATCTAAAATCAGAAAAAAATAGTTATACCAACAATAAGGGAAAGGATTTGGTATTTAATGTGGGAGACCATATCTTTTTGATATTTTCTCTAAGGAAGGGTGTCTTATGGTTCAGTAAAAAAGGGAAAGTGATCCCCAGGAACATCATAGAAATTTATATTCTACAAATAATTAGAGTAGTATATACTGATTATCAATGCATACTTGTCTCTCCAAACTGAATGATGTATCACACATATAATTTCCAAATAGGTACATTATAGAACCATAAGAGGTACTCATACATGAATAAATCATACTAGAACCTGAATTTAATTACTGTGAAGAGCCTACCGAGATAACCGACACAAGAGAGAATGTATTTTGAAATCATATTACTCGACTGGTAAAGGTACTTTAGAGAAACTATAAAATTGAATAAGTACCATAGGATCGTGAAGATGTTATGAAGAAGAACAACCAACATATTTTTAGGGGGAAGTATTCATGAAAAATTATGAGTATATAATTTATAGAGGGAAGTGTATAACACCAAATGATTTTAGGGTATGAATCCTCTAAAATATTATCAATTAATTTGATAGATTTTATTGCAGATAATTTTTTTTCATGTAGTATAAACCTTATAAATTCACGTAGAGAATTAATAAATTGATTAATAAAGAATGAATAAAATAAGAGACCTTTTTCAAGATGTTAAGTAATATATATCATTGAAATAGTAAAATAACCTTTCTAAAAGTAATGCGACCCTTCAGAATAGTAATTCTGCTAATATATTAGTAGCCTCACCTATGATACTATAAATAAAAGATAGGTATCTTATGAATTAAAACATGATATAATTTTATCATAATATAAGTAAATAAATATTTTAGAAAATAATAAATTAACTATAGGTATTTTGTTTAAAACATAAATGTCTATTTATAATTTTATATATAATATAATTATTTAAAATACAATTTTCTCTCTTAAAATTGAAACATAAATTAATTATTTTTTTCATATTATTATAACCAAATTTTATGAGACTGTAATTAAATTGTCAAAGTGTGGTAATTTTAGTAATAATTTTAAATTTTGTATTTTCTAGGTAAATGATTATTTTCATTACAAATTAAATTTATCATATTTATAAAATTATTTTCATAAAATAGAAATATTTTATAAAATATATATAATGATATATGTTTGGGGTCAATTTTTGGTATTTTTCTAAAACACATGAGTTTGTGCCGAATAGTGAGATACTATAATTTAAAATATATATACATTATCAGTTAAATACACTATTATATAAGTCAAAGCTAATTTATGCACCATAATATTGAACTATACTTCTCTATTTAAAATATTTAGTCATTTAATGACCTTTATTTCTTTCCTTGAGACAAAATAATAAACATATAAATAAAATAATTATAAAATACCCCTCTCCTCCACTATAAATACCACCCCTCACCACCTCTTCTCCTCACACCTCTAAAGACATTAATAATGTCCAATTCCAAATCAATAACTTTTACAAGCCTCTTCTCCACATCCATGAGCCTTTAGACTCACCCAAAGACAAATCACAATCCCTGTATGGAGATTCTCAATGAGAATAACTGATGAGGTAAAACCCTAAATCCATGATTTTTGTATCTTTCAATTTAATTTCTTTTTTTCATCCTTCAATCAACTCCTTTACCAAAACATTAAGAATAACTATAGTATATTATATATAATAGAAATTTATTATTTTAATTTAACATCCATGATCAAACCCATTCTTCTATTTCTTTTTTTCTAAAAATGAAAACTTCATTTGTGAGCTGTCAATTTACCACCTCTTAGATGACATGTTATTGTTTTTAAATTACACCATCAAAGATGGTAATAAAGATATTTTTACTGTTAAACCAAATTATAATATATTTAATACATATTATTTAATGTTATGGAACCATAATATATACATAATACTAATAAATAAAACAAAACTATTTCTTGATGGTCGCAAAAACACCAAAATAATCTAAATGATTATCCCTAAAGCATTATCTAGTGATTCATCCTCATACCAAATAAATAAATGAAATATTTGAAAATTTATAATAATATAATTTTATTAATAACATATAATTAAATTCTAGAGAATTTTCATTATTTTACATTATTCTTTATAAATGTATACAATTAAAATGATAATGAAATCTTGGGAAACAAATGCTCGAGAATGATCAAATTATATATTATAAATTATGAAAAAGGCCATAACAGGACTTTATAAAATTATAATTAATCAAATAAATGTTGTAATGGTTATAAATTAATTAATTAATGTATTTAATATGATTATTCGTGAAATTTATATAATGTGCAGAACCCATTCATATATATGGTATGTGATTCTCCCCAAACCTCTGTTTTTCATTCGGGTTATGCTTTCTCTCTATTTCCCTTAATATAATTATTATTTCGTATTGTGTATTTCACATGAATTCAGTTTTTATTTTCAAAATATGTCTACCTAAATGTATTATTCTTTCATTTATGGGAGACACACGTTTTATTAGAATCGCTTTTCAATTCATCTGTATAAGCAAGCCTAATTAAAGGAAACTTCCCAATTTCTTACACATTTTTAGGTACCATACATAATATGTTTTAAGATACAAATATTTTTATAAAATCACACATATTTCTATAAAAAAATACCTTTTTTATTTTTTGTTTATAAAAATAATTATGCCTTTTTTGTTCTAAACTCTCTTTAGTATTTTCTATGGAACCTCACTGAAGAGACTCATTTATAAAGTTTCTTAAACACTCCTTTTACATGTTTTAACTATAGTAGGATATTATTTATGATTATATATTTTTATATTAAAATATTAATGTCCACTTAATATCTGAATCTATTATTTCATGGAACCATTTCAGTATTCCCTTTGGTTATTCCTTATTCACCACTTATTCATTATCTATGGTGTATGTGTATTTTCCTTTTATTTTTTATCATGATTCATTGAATATTTCATTAAATATCAATATTTATTGTATCAAGCGTATTATTATAGTCTCATAGAGGTACTATTTTTAAATATAGGGTTTACATATAATGTTTTTATATTCAATAAATATTGAGTAATCTATATCATCTACTTAATAAGAATATTTTGACAAGTCATGAAATGAATCTATGTTTTAATAATGATTTGTACTTTTAGTGATGTGTGGGTGCTAGTTATAGATATCTCATTGATACATCAATAATTTTCATGAGAGAAAAAAGTTGGGAAACCTATTTTGGTTTTTTTTTAAACTGAATCAGATTGATTTTTACCCACAACGATAAACTTCCTTGATAGTATAATGGTTCATTTGGAAGATACATAACATCCAATAATTAGTCATTTTATTTTTTATGTATTTAGCTGGTACATTCCCTGAGGTTTTCATTATGAAAAAACATATGGTCACATTATCTCTCTCATTGTATTGATAGAATGTGTTTTTCATATTATTTACCTTTGCAAAGTGATTATGCCTTTTTAATTTCTTCATTTATTATCATCTTATATAATACTTACTGAGCATTAGAGCTCACCCTATTATATGTTTTCCATTCCCAAAATGTGGAGATGAAATTGTTCAATTAATGAAAAGATGTAGTTTATTATCATTCCATATTTTCTATATTTAAACACCATTTTAATAAGGGAACCATGTATATATATAGTTATTAAAGACTATTAAACTGATTGATCATTGGGGATGTGATATCTTGTATATGTTCGATTATAATAAAATGACTAATGACTCTATTCTATAAGAGTAAATGATATTATATAAACAGGGATTGTTGTAGGTCGTTATATTTACATAAAAATTTAAGTATATTTATGATAATTTTTTTTATAATAATCCTTCATTATAATTGATGGATGTCTATAAGGAAATAAAAAAAATTCATTGAAGAACATTTCCCCTTATTTAGGTATCATCTTTATGTTTACACCAATATCCTTCCTACGTGGTATTTATAACAAAAAAATGGATTCTAGGATGAGGAGTTGGAATTTTTTATGTGAATTGTGTAGTTTTTGGCTTACCCAAACTCATCTTAATTTGTGAATAATATATAATGATGGTTGGATTATTATAATTTATGTGAGTGGCATGATTGTTATTTTTAAAATAAAAAGGAATAATATTGTTTTTTAAATTAAAAAAGTTTATAAAATAGAGTATAATTGACAATTTGGTATTATAAGGTCCATATATGCGTATATAATATATTTTAGAATTTTTTAATTTTAATAATTAAATTCATCATTTAAACCTGTATGAACCAATTTTTACCTTAAGAATGGTAAATAATTTTTACAGATTTTAATATTTATTTTTGTAAAATGATAAGTTGACCATATCCAATGATGTAAATTATTATTATTCCAAATATGGAATAAATTTCTTAAAATAACGTTCACATAGGTGGGAAATTTGCAATTAAAATTAATTTTATAGAGGTGATGAGAAAGCTGGTGTTAAAAGAGAAAATGTTTAAAAGATTAAAAAGTTTTCATATAAGAAATTTCAATATAAAAATTATTAAAATGAAATAAATTTTATTAATATATATAATTTAAATAATATTATTTTAAAACCAATATAAAATATAATTTAACTTAATAAATACATTAAAAAATAATTTTATTAATTAAAATTTAGTATTTTTTCACTATTCTTCTAAAAACAAAATATTTCAGTAAAATCCCAAAGTTAACCCTAAGATAACTGTGATTTTGTGCACTAAAAAATTAAGATAAATTTATCAACTAAATTTACAAATAGTGTTAAAATTTAATTTTAAATTTTGTGTGCAAAGTAGGACTAAACTATCTTTTAGAATGTAATACAGTTTTTAATAAAAAAATATTTTTATTGTTTTTATTTTTATTTTATTTCCAATCAATTGATATCTAATGAGTTTTTATAAAAACAATAAACCTTGTATTTTTAATTATTTATTTAGTATTATTCATACATTAAAATTTAAGAGTTAGGTTATAATAATATACATTATTACGTTTCATTTTTAGTGAGGGGTGTGTTTTTTTAAGCTATCTAATAGATTGAATTTAAATAAATATATATAATGGTTTTTTTAAGTATAGTGTTTCAATTCATATATTTTTTATGAAAAATGTTCTTATTTTAGAATCTTTTTTTGTTATATTCTTCCAACTTCAAAAGAAACTTTTTCTCGTAATTTAATCATCGTGGAGGTAATCAAAGCTTTGGAATTTAGAAATAACGTTGTTGAAAAATAGAAATCTTAAAAAGGATACTAGAACACTCACTTAACAAGATATAAAAGGAAAAATAAAGGTCATATTGAATTACACGCAAATATTTTTTTATATCAAATAAAATTTGGGTTAAATGAAAACAAGGACATGGAAGTAAATACTAACACCAAAGAATTAATAGAGTGATATATATAATTGATCATAAGAAAGTGGGTGATTTAGAGAATCATAATAATCATAAAACCATAAATATATGATGATTTATGGAACCTTTTGATTCATCATATATCAATGTAATATGAAAAAAATCTATCAAGATCCATTTCTTAATGTTGAGGAACCCTTTGACTGTGTAAGAATAAATATAAATATATTTAAATGATACATTTATATTTTATAATATCAATTACATCCTTCAGTTATGCAGAAATCAATTTCCAAATCATCACCTAGTCTAAGAAATGAATATTCGAAAATGAAGTTTTTTTATTCATGAATCACTAATATTTACATTTAATGGATCACAAGATCAATAGTAAGAAGAAAACACATTCCTTCAATAACTTTTTATTATTATAACAAAATTATTAGAACTGTTAATCCAATACACATAAATCATTATATGGTGAAGTTATACATTATTATATAAAACCTCATCATATTTTCAACATATTGGAATTTCAAAAATTGTTAACCTTATGAACCTCCCAATTTTTTATGATCCAAAACATTAGAAAGTAGAATACTAAATTTCAATGATTAAATTATAATTATTCCTCCAAACGACATGATGTATCTCTTAATCGTCACACACCAAACATGTGATAACATTCATGATTTATTCTATTGAAACATGGTAATAAATTCAATTACCAATACACCATATTTTAAATATTTAAATTTCCTTAATTGTTAAATAAAACAAATATTGTTAGATATATTCCTTAAATATAATAATTTTATTACTTCAATTTATGAAAACATAACCCATTTTTAAAAAAATTATTAATTAGTTCCAATTTAGTCAGTACTATATGATTTACATTACCCATATCAATCATCTATTTATAAAAACATCATTATCTCAATATTCGGAATATATTAAGGTTTATCATTCACTTAATAAATTTCATTCCATGAATTTTAACTTACAACTAAGTCATTTTTCTTGGTAAACAAAACTGTCAAATCTATGATTTCAAAGCATGAATAAAAAGGTAATATATTTAAATACACATACATTTCATAATTCTTATAACTAGGAAAGAATTAATAAAATACTAAAATGAAAAAATTATTGAATCCTAACACAAGAACATTAAACATTCCACTTAATCATTGTTAATAGTATAATCTTGATGATGATTCATTATCAGCATTCGATTTATATTCCATTGATACTTGGGTTATTTTTTTTATATTGTTACCCATCACGAAATATGTATCAAAAATCACACTACCATTAAGCAATTACTTAGTTTTTTCATTCAAAAATTATAACATGTGGGAGAATCCTTCATTCTCATCTTCAATTTAGTCATATGTTTCTCTACTATCCTCTTGATCTATTACTACACTTTGGATGTATAATACATGGATAATTCATTCGATATATTTATAGAACATGATATTATATCATCATATGATGGTAAATATTGGGAGACTATTTCTCTTAGAAAGATCGTCTTAACCCCATAGAAGAAATGATAATTCATACTCATTGTATTACATGTATTGATAAAACTTTTATTCCTTCCAATAAGTACCATTTCTAAACAATACAATACACTATATTATATCATAAAATTATTAAACATAGTGTATAATTCAACTTAACATAAATTTAATGATTTATGTCTATCTATCCTCATAATGGTAAATATTTATTATTTTGGGATATATTTTTTTTAAACACTTTCATAGTGGTTTGTAATGAAAATGAGATTTATCCTAACAATATACCATGTGAGTTTCAATCTATGTGTGTAGTAAGGCTCATTTTCAAGCACTAATTGATGATCACGTCAATTCAAACTCACACTTCTCAAAGTTATTACACCTAGGTAGTTATGTTCTACATCCACAATAACTTGTGGTATTTTTACATGGATCTATTTCTTGAAAAAAACCACATAATATCCATTATACTTGAACTATACGGTTTTCTTATATACTTACCCTAAAATTTTATCCTAGGGTTATGTTCCATAATTAATGTTTTCCAAAATATACTTCAAAATGATTAAACTAAACATCCTCTAATACTAATTTTTAATACTCCAACCCAGTATCATGAATTTGGTCTTTGATTTATTACATTGGAATAAGATATAAGGAATTACACCCCGAAGGATGAACCGTTTAGTAGTCTTAGTAAACTAGATATATACTTGAGTCTTGCATTACGTTTGAGTACATAAATTACAACATATATTTCTGATAATGAAATTAATTCCACTACTATATCCTTTCATATCAATCATTTTTGTCATTATGGATTATTAGTGAAGAAAAAACAATAAGGGTGAAATCAAATGCATAGTAACATTTAAGTATATTAGAAGCAATCATTAATTAATAATAATAATCTATTTGTAATGGTAAATTACTGACCACATGTTCCTTTTAAATAAATTATCTATCATTATAAGATCATACATGTTTAATTTGGAAAGGTAAATTACTGAAGACACAGGTCATCGAATCAATAATATTAGAATTAAATGCACCAGGATAATTTTTTATTATGAAAATACCATGTATAATAAAAAGAAATTCATAATGAATTAAATACTTAATTATTGGACATCGTTATATTAGGCTCCATTATAACACTACTATCAAGACCTTTCAAAAGATGGGTAAAAACTATAGGTTGAAATCGCTTCAAACTGGACAACATATTTGTCTCATGAGACCTATTGATGGATAAAGGGGATATTTAATTTATATCCACACCTGTAACTGAATATCTAAAGCATTCCTCATATATCAAATAATTTATTTTTTTCATTAAAATTTACCCTATCATAAAATATCAAAATAGAGTAATGCTTTATGATTAAATGATATTTCCACAGATAAAATATTAAATTTTAATATAGAACAACATATGTATAGATGATATATAGTTAAAGGAATAAATATATACATGATAATAAATATTAATATTGATGGAAAATGTAATGATCAATGATCACATGAATGTAGTTAATTCAAGGGAAGGATAATGAAAAAAATGAAAAAAATAATTTAATTTCATTTCTAACCTGGTTCAAAATAATCATAAACAATCCATATGAAGAATAATTATAGAATCAACAAAATATATCCTTAGATAATTATATGTAATATATGTGGTTTTTTCATTGATTACTGGAAATATCATAAAAATATCATTGAAAACATTCATGAGGAAAATAGAATTTTCATTTCTAAAATAATGATTTAATAAAATGTTCACAAAAAATTGAAGAATTTTTTTTGAATAGCATTATAAACTTATAAATTAATCTGTAAAACTTGTATTTTTCATGATGGAAGGAAATTATATGCATTCAGAGTATGTTAAAAAATATATTCCTTTTACTTTTATTGGTAAATTTAAAATAGTCCTTGATTGAAAAAATAGAATGGAGATTCATAAAATTTTAAAAAAAAACTAAAATGGGAAAAATATTTTATAAAGATTATTTATATGATTTTAAAATTTTTTTTAGAACATTTACAAAAAACATGGGTTTTGATGAAAAAAATTATAACTAATGATAAAACTGAATTTTGATTTATTAAAACATTTTCTATTTTTTTTAAGTAACAAGGTGTTGAAAATTTTTAATATTAATTTAAAAAGATAACAAAAATACTATAGTGTAATAAAATAAAAGTTTTTATTAAAAATGATCAAATAATTTCTTTCAGTGTAATTTTAAGTATAAATAATCCAGATTAAAATGAGTTTGTGAAATAAACCATTGTAAAGATCATAACGTAGAAGTGCCAATTAACTAGTGAATCAATATTGTTTATCGTATTTAATTCCACATAAAACAGTTCTAAATAAGACATAATATAATCAAAATTATCTACACAAATAACTATAAAATATGAAAGAAGACGAATAAATAATATAACCAAAAGTAAATTAATTAAGTTATAAAAATTATTAACACATGGAAGGTATTATATAAAAATTCATTGCATTAAATAAATCAAATTGAACCATGAAATAGCATGAATTTTTAATAATAATTATATTAAATATAAAATGAGAAGTCTATACACCATATAATCTAAATAAGGTGGTAACATTACCATATTTCTCAATTAAGGAAAATTGATATGATGTCTCTTACCTTGATTCTGAAAAGACACATACATTATTTATCATCCCTAATATAAAACATAAGTTAAATTTTTAGTTAATGAATAATATTTTTCAATTTTTTTCCTTGGATTTTTATTTATTATCATGTTATTTGTGATTAATTAATACATTATGTTTTGTCGAATGATTCAATGATATTTTTCTTATGGGTCAAAAATGACATTGGTAGGTTGAATATGTTCAAATAGATCATTATTTAAAAATAATTAGAATAAAAATCATGAAAAAATTATAATATTTATATAAAATTTTTATTTTTTTGACCAATCATGGAATATAGTTTTTTGAAATTTCGTTTGTTAAGATCATTATGATTGTAGCTCCTATAAATGAATGGGAGTATTTTTAATAATCTATTAACAATTCCATTAATATTTTTTAATTAACTATTATTATAGGATTTTATCTCTCCATATATATATTTATTCATATCGTAATAAATTAAGAAATAGCATTTCATGTCACCTTCATGCATTCTTTATATATTATAACCTCGGTAAGGATAAGATAAGATATCAAGGTATGTAGCAGCACAGGATTGGTGATCTATAGTAGCTAAAAAACTAATGTTTCCAATGTTTTAAGGGGTTATTTTAAAATTTTATTTTTATTGGGGATTGTTTATGTTTAAATTTTCATTTGCTAACATTTCCATTATTCAATGATCATTATGGAAAGGTAATTAAATAATATTGTTTTGTAAAATAATGATAATAATATCATAAATACCATATTGTTTATTTAAATGTAATTATATATATATAATACATATTGGGTGGTGATGAAAATAGATTTGAATCACGCCATGGGGGAGGTAGTCAACACATACATGAATGATGTTATCATCTATTAGTGAGTGAAAATGTATGAAATAAAATGACATATTATCCTTTAATAAAGAGGAATATTTCATTAATATAATAATTATATCATTTATATCACACATATTAATTAAATTTGTCTTTATTACCTTCATTTAAAAGCGTTAATTAAAACTAGACCACATCGCCTCCTGAGGTGGTAGTCCATCATTCACACGAGTGATGTTGTCATCTCCCTTGTGGAATGAAAACTAAAAAAGGTATATATATGATATAATTATTACATATGTATAATTATTTTATAAATATAATATATATATTTTATATCCACATTTATACACAACTATGTGAGATGGTACTGAAATAATGAATGACATCGATTCGCGAGGCGGTGGTCCCATATATGGATGAATGATGATTTAATAACCAATTTAATGGTTGTGGGGGAGGTTATAGGTCATTAAATTAATAAAAAAACATAATTATATATAAGATACTGATATTATTATAACATCATGTTTTGATAATAATTTAGGGAGTTGGAGTAAGAAAAAAATAAATATTCTCATTGAAGAACATCACCTCTTCTTCGGATAACCTCTTTATATTTTCACCAAAACCTTAATAGGATACATTTATGTCCAAATTAAGGATTATTTGATGACTATTGAGAATTTTGGAATTCATTTACGAAGTAATTTTCCAAAAATATCATCTAAGGGTAAGAACAAAAGGGAATATGGGTTGACCTTTATAATCGAGGTGTGTGGAACACATGTAATTTTGAAAAAGAAAAAGGTGTATCCACATTTTGTCATAGGAAAAAAATGGTCAAAATGGACTATTATCAAGACTTACATAGTATAACTCATAAATATTTAATTATAATATAATTTATATATGTTTTTATGTCATTTTATAGTTATATTTTTAGGTTAACCCCTAGTAAACACATTTTTTATTTTACCACTATAAATAATATTTATTGTTTTTACTTTTCATTAGGGGAAAATCATTTAAAATTATTAGATGATAAAAATTATGAAAATAATAAATATTTAATCCATTTTTAAAAATTAAATTCACATAAGTTGAAAATTTATTTTAAAATTAATCTCAGAAACAAGATAGACAATGGGTTTTCAAAGAGAAAATCTTTAAAAGTTTATAAATTTTTTATATCAAAATTAAATATGAAAATGATTCTAACAACCTAAGTTAGATTGATATATATATATAATTTAACTAATATTATTTCAAAACCTATTGAAAATATAATTTTACATTATAAATACATTAATATAAAATATAAGTTTTATTTAAAATTCAATATTTGTAACTATTAATCGAAAATTGTTATGTTTCATAATAACCAAACAAATTAACAATAAGAAAATGTCGATAAGATGATTTAAAAAATTAAGATAATATTATAAAATAAATTTTCTAAAATAGTAAACAAATAATTTATAATTACTTACACAATGTGGGACTAATCATTCTTTAAGATAAAATATATTTTTTCATAAAACCTTTATTTTTCTTATAAATTATTATAATTTAATTTCTAGTAAATATATAATAAATGAATTGTTTTTTAAATGTGTAAAAAGTTTACTTTTATTAATTTAGTTTGTACAATTCATAATCACTAATTTAATAGTTAATTAGTAACGGTATACTATATTATGGTTCATTATGACTTGGGTTTGTGTGTTCCACAACCAATTAGGAGATTATTATTAAAGAAATATATTTTATGGGGGTTTAACGATCAGTGTTGTGTGTCACATATTATATCCAAAATAATGTTCTTATTTAAAAATATCTATTTGTTATAGTTCATATATTCTATAGCCATGCCCACTTTCTATTATCTTGATAAGGATGTATTTTATATGAAACTACACTTTGTTTTTTATACCAAAATAAAAGAATGTTTTTAAAACACATAAAAGGCTTAATTTTACAATAGTTTTGATTAATAGTATATATATATAATTTGGAAGAGGGATAAACATGTTGACATGTAAAACACATAAATTTCCTGACTAATATTTTAAAATTTCTTCCATGTCAATATATAATCCAAAAAAAAGAAAATTTGTGTTGAATAATAAAAGTGTCATATAATGAAAAATTAGTTTTGAAAACCACAATTCCATCCTAGGTTAAAATTAAATAAAATAATATTTAAAGAGATATGTTAAAATTGATCTCTAAATACCATTAAGAAATAAATTTTATTATATAGCGTCTGTAGTATATACACTACATGAAGTGAATTTGCTGTATGATACAAAACATGTCCCAAAGAGAGGAATTTGGGGAAAAAAACTAAATCCCCTACTATTTTTTCTATAAACCAAATATAAAATCATTTATAAAAAACATGGTTATCATAATAACTTAACTAATAGCCTCGAACATATCCATTTCATTTATACTCTTAATAAATATTGACTCTTTATATGAGTTCTAAATTTTTTTCACATCGAAGGTTTAAATTTTGATCATTTATACTAGTTTAATAATAATGATATCCATATTAATTATTAATTCAATATTAATCATTAAAAGGATTATGGATGATTTATAATAATTATTTAGGTTTTATATTCTATTCTTGATTGTTTTAGTTTTTATCGGTGAAGAAAAATCGAAAATAAGAAAAATTTAGGGATTCTTAACAATCGATTGGGGTTTTTTATTAATTAATAAATTAAATATTTAAATAAAAAATCCTAAATATAAAAGTCATATTTTTTTGAATTTTAATTTATTATGAATTTATTTATGTTCTATTATATGTTCATGATAAAAATTCATAATTTTTCTCATGTTGGTAATTAAACTGACCCAATCATGATTGTAACATGATTAAATGAATGATTATGATGTTTCTTTTATAATATCATTATTTAATAAGCATAAGGATATTATTTAGTGTCTATTGGTTTAATATTTCATAATTATAAATTAATTTAATAATAATTATTGGATGTGTAAATATTACAAAATTTGACTAATAAAAATTCCCTTAAACATGATTATTTTAAACTATTGAATTAACAATGATCTTTTACTGATTGTATCAATAATATATTATATTATATTCATATAATAAAATTATTTATGTCATCAAAATAATACATTTTCATTAATTAATTGTAGGCACCATCAATTGTGGGTGGTGATAGAAGTCAAATTTCATTTCTCATGGTGGTGGTTATCTGCATGTATGCATGAACTACAATTTCATTTTTATCAAGAATTATATAAATGATTTGAAAAAAATAATGCCATTAATTTATTAAAATTTAAATATATAATCAGTTATAATATAATAATATTAGTGTTTCTTGAAATAATTTGAGTTAAAATAAATAGTAAATAATGTTTTTGTATTGATAATACTCATGTCAGATACTTGAATTCTCCTTAGAATTATCCACTAAAATAAAGGCCTTATAAAAAATAATGGTGCAAAAACGATTTATAAAATTTTATATGATCAAAGTATAATCATATATCCATATATTTAAGAAATAAATTTGAATGATATGTGTGACTTTTATTGGTATATGTGTTACTCATTTATTATTAAAGGGAAGGGATGTTTTGTGGGTAACTATAAATTTTAACTAATTTAATGTTATAATTTTGGGATAAATGTAAAAATTGTCCAAAAGATGATGGGAAAGTTTATCTGGGTCAAAAACCACCTCAACCACACCTTATTGGGAAAAATTTTAGTTTTCTAGATTTTTTACTTCTATCTTTTTATATTTTACCATTATTTTATTTTACTTTGGTAAATGAATTTTAACGACAGTTATTAGTTTTATGGAAAAAATTATAATAACCTTAAATAACTAATCTAATCCTTCTAATTTAAAATTTTAAAATAGTTTCTTCGAATAAAATATATAATTCGTTAAAATTGAAATTTTAATGTAAACTTGCCTAATTGTATAAACTGATTTTTGATTAAAAAATCTATTTTAGGATAAAAATTTATAAATATGAAAAAATTATATTTGATATTGATTTTAATGATATAAATTTATTTAAATATATTTTATTAATATTTTTGCAAAATCTAAAACCAAATCATAACTTGAAAATAATTTATTTATATAAAAGACTAAAAATAGTTTTCAATAAAGAAACATTTTAATTAGTTTCTGGTAATATGACTTATAAGTCCAATGAATATTTTGAAATTCAAAATTTTATTTCTTACATAAATATTTTATTACATAAACTTTATCCATAATTTTTTATTATTATTACATCATAGTGATGATATATGTTTCAAAATTATAAGAAAAAATGTTTTAATAATATTCACATAAAAACCAATATTTCTGGAAAAAAAGAGAAATTTTATATCAAGATAATGTAATTATAATGAATTCAATTTTCTTCAAATAAAATTCCAACATTCAGAATTTAAAAAACTAAATATATTTATTAATAAAATCTATTTAAATTGTAAAAGTCCATGTTTTGTTACTTACTATCTATAGTAGGTTCTCAAGAATTACCTCAAATACCCCTATATCAATGGTAATTTTTGAAAAAAAGGTTCATGAACATTTATATGTTCAACAATGGTTCACAAAAACCATAGATAGGAATAAAAAATATATGTTACATTAGTTAGGTTCCTCATAAAATCAGAGTTTTTATAACAATTATTCGTATGATTTCTAATGAGTTAAATTAAATACACAGATGAAATCATGCAAATTTTCCCACATAAACGACCCCATAAATCTTATTCGGGTTATAGGGTCCACAGAAAATAGAGTTTCGTACATTAGTATGCCTCTTATATTAAATTACAATGTGATGCCAAAAATGGTAATCAAAGTTTGTATTTATTTTCCTATATCTTCTAAAAATATCTTTTCTAATGTTTATAAGATATAGATTTTATCACCAGTAACTATGATGGTTTAAAGAAAACTGTCTAAAATTGACACATATAACTATGAGAGTTTGTTTCGTATTCTTCCTTCTAACTAATGATTTTCATTCCATATCATCATTTCTATTTGATCCATCCAAAAAAAATTCATAATTTTTTTATATCAATTCCTATTATTTGATGTCATCAACTTATGAAAATTATGAACCTTCATACTTTGATACCTTTATTTAGAAAACATTAAGGGAAATCTAATCATGGGATAGTTGGATATGATGTAGATCATGTTCTAGTATTTTACAAGAAAATAATATATAATTCATCTTGTATAATAGTTATGAAATGTGTACCATTGACTGAATTATATAGATAAAATTAGTCTAAAATATTATTTATGTGAGTTGTGATGTATTCATTAAAAATAATCATCATATTTTTGATAATCAAGAATTGATGAGATTTCTTATAATAAATTGACATGTACCATGTCTTTTGGATGAATTTTTTTCTTATAGAAAATGATTACAAGAGTTTATATATGATATATGTAGATACCTCTTATTTTTTTATATTATTATTCAGTTATCAATGTGTTTGATCAAGTTAATGTCAAACCCCATTATAGTATGTTTTGAAATAACATTTTTTTTGGTTTTCTTTTCCTTATATTTATGAATTATAAATTTCATTATCATCATAATCATTACAATAGAACATAGTGTAACATTGTATGAAAAAGAATAATGAAATTTGTTTAAATTTTTTTGTCTAAAATTTTCCATCCTTTATACTATAATAATAACCAACAATGTTCAAATGGATTCCTAAAGAGATATTATGTTTTTTATAAATACTATGATGTTTTGGTGCATGAAGAACATTATTAGATATATATATTATATCCTAAACTATGACATGGTAAGAGTCACATTTTCCATGAATGAGTAATGATGGGGTTATTTTGATTCATATCATGGCCTTAATCGTGAATGACATAAGATATTATTGGGAAATTTAATCCTATGATGTTTTCAAAAATAATGACATATGAAAAATCATGTGATGATGTATTTATTATTTAGTGAGTGTTCAATTTTATTATAATAAATATATTATTGAGGTGTATGTTATAATATTTTAAACTGATAAATCCAATAATTCGTATTTTTTTGTAACATATAAAAAATATAAACTCCATGTGTCTTCTTCATTTAGTTAATGTGTTATAATTAGGTTTATTTTAAGATCCTCATTTATAAACATGTTACGACCTTCATCATATTAAAATATAATTCGCATTCATATATCGTAATTAATAATAGATTTGGATTTATAATATTATTTATATAATATAATTTCCTACTGATGTTTGTGGTTATTCTATTTTGGCTGATGGATACATTAAGAACAAGAATTCAGTTAATTACAATTAATGGATCTCTTTAAATAGAACTATTTTCATTGATATAGCAATGATAGTGATTAATTATTTATTTATGTTTTTCTATTAAATTTTTTTATATAATCCCTCTTTCAATCTTATGGTTGGGTTTCATATTTTTTTCAACTATAGTTGGACATAGAGATGATGTATAAAATCATTCAACAAAGTCATTACCAGTATATGTCATGATTAACAGGCCACATGGAACAACCCATGTTTAATTTTTTATCTCATAATATGAATAAATATCACCATTAATAGAGAATTGTATAAATTTGTACATCCTTTATCCCATTTTCATAGATTTATTACGAATGTTTAAAACTCATTATTTGTATCACTCAGTTAAAAACATAACTATTTCTCCAAAACATGCAGTAAACCACCATTATATTTGTAAAAACATTCTAATAATAATTTATAATGAATTTTCTCATTTAGATATTATTAAATTTATATATCAATAACACTCATAATTTAGTATAAAATTATTATATTTATTTTAATATAAAAAACTAAATAACATAAAGATACAACATATAATCAATAATATCCTAATATTTTAACATATGTATATGAAAGAATATAATTTAACTTATATATATCATAAAATATTTCATATATATCTTCCATCAAATCTGTTTATAGATTGGCATACATTAAACCACAATAAATAAATTTAATAAACATGTAGAAGAATTTCTTTCATTTATAATTTTCCATATGGAAATATAATTTCTTATTAAACAATAAGTAATTTTTCACCCATTCAAAATAATAAAATCAGTGTTAATTTACTTAGCTTAAAATTATATGAATGTATTGAGTACCCTACTAAAATTCTATGATGATCTACCATTCATTTATCATTGTTTTATATTCATCGCTCCTAATTGATCATTATATTCCCTTAGTTCATCTATTAATAAGGGAATTAATGGAACCTACCGTAGACGAGTATGGTGGATTTTGGTTAGAGAAAATGATACTTATAAGACCCTTATTTATAGATTAAAAACCATCCTATTGTAATTATTTATCTGTCATAATGACTGATTTATAACATTACATATATTTAATTTTTTTCCATTAACCCCATTTCATTATCACTAATTAAATCATTTGAATGAGTCACATGTCATCACATTTTCCAAATTAAAATTTCATAACAAATATTTCATTAATATTTCATAAAAAATTAATAAAATGAGAAATATTTATATATAAAATAAACCATTTTTTTTAAAATATTGATATATTTATTCCATTTGAAAATTAATGAGGTGGGATCCAGGACTAACCAAGTGGTTGGGAACAAACTCACAGGACACCAAAACCAATATCCAACAAAAAAATCACACACAAACACACACATAATGATAAGCCAAAACTAACTGACATGCCTCTACAATAATCCAATATAATGAATTTAGAGGCCACATAGATCAAAAAATCATAATAATGTAATGTGGGAACAATGAGTGAGCAATCCATCAAAATAAAATCTCTACACAACACATGAATAAAACCAAAGAAAACTAATAATATATAAAAATAAGGATAAAAACATTTTGTGGCCACATTTGTGAACTAAAAATCACTAATTATCTCCTCTATTTCCCTATATTCAACTTTAATGACATGGGAGTCAATGAGTAGAGGTATTTATTCTTCCACTGTAAGAACTATAGTGTCCCTCGATGTATGTAATTTTTTATAAGAGGGATTCTATACTTTTTACTCCTCAAAATACCGATGTAATATATCATTCACATCATCGACCACTTTATTTAGGATTCCAATATCGAAATCAATATCCTTCTAATAATTATCAATAATGACATAATAATCCATTATCTATAATGATTTTTTTTGGAGAGATAATTGGATGATAATGATATAAAACCCCTCAGGAGAAATATCATCAATAGCTCACATGTCCCCGACAGCCCCAATCTCAAAATTATCATCTAGATTCATCCTATATGTATAATTTCATACTATTATTAATTTTTCATCAAAAATTTTATCTTTATACATGACTCAATCTTATAAAGAGTCTAAATAATTTACTTGGAATAAAATATAAAGGATGAAAATAGAAACACCATATATATAGTCCTTTAAATAGAGACTATATTGAAAAGAACCATAAGAAAATTATAATTCAATCATGAAAAAAAACATACCTATTTTGACTAAACAAGATATTGATCAAAAAATCACACAAAAAGTTTCATTTAAATTAATCACAACTATAAGTCTCATGGAAAATTCACATCAAAATGTGTTTTAATAAGATAAATCAACATCCTAAAAATTTAAAAGTTTATACACTATCATAACATTATTTTATTTAAAAAAATCATTTATTGGGTGATTACACTTGTCAAACTAGAAACAATATGTGAATAAGATATTTTTATACTCTTATAGTTGAACTTTATATTCCATTATAACCAGATAACTTATCGTAATTAACATGGTCCTTATATTAATCATTTTCTGCCATGATCATTCATTTTTGAGTTGAAAAGTAAAAAACATTCTATTTGATGATGGCGGTATTGTTATTATGATCTCAAATCTTGACTATATGGAAAGTATCTTATTCCACTTCTATATTCATGATCCCCATAGAAATTATTTTCAAAAATACGGTATACCACTATAATCCTTGACCAATATCCTCTAGATATTGAAAGTATTAATGGTATGTCTTTAAATGATGTGGATATTTTCTGAAGAATAACCTTTGATCTTATAGTATTAAACCCAGAATTTAACAATAAACAAAATACCAGTTTAAAATTAGTAAAATTGAAATTATTAACTAATAGGGGTGATATACCATCATCAAACCCATAAAAACCCATCCATACCACTAATACAGGACAAAAATTATATATACATGAAATGAGAAAGAAGTTTATTGAAATGGATTTAACTGAAATGAAATTTATGAGATGATAAAAAATTTAGAGTAAGGAATCACTAAGAATGATATATAAAACACCATGGGAAAACAGTATGTTCATCGAATCCGAAATAGGGATGAAATCACTAGTTTCAATAATGATTTTAAAAAAATCATGAGTTTAATTTATTAGAGTATTATAAATTTATAATATTTTATTAAAAAACAATGATAAAATATAACATTTCAGGAGTGATTTATTTTTTTCCTATTTAATTTTATGTCATTCCAAACCATAAAAAATTATTAAATTTTAAATAATTAAATAATTATTTTTGAATAAAGAATAGTAATCAATTTAACATAGATAAATTTTATAAATTATTATTTAATAAAATTAAGAAAATAAAAAAAATTATTTACTATAATTTATTTTAATTTGAGGCATGAAAAAAATTACAAAACCAAAGTAATAGAGAGATCTAAGAGATGGGAATGTAGATATAGAAATATATCACATCACCTATCATTGATCAAACTAAATTACTATAAATATGTTCCTAATATATAATCAATATATTCTTTCAAAGATATCAATATTTGTTCTTTGTTTTATTAGACTAAAGATACTCGTACATAGATATTATATATATAAATTTATATAATTCATTATACATATATATAAAAAATAATATTTTTTATCTCTATATTTAGAAAAAATAATGTATATGAATTTATCTAGATTTCATGAGAAAATAAAAGAAGATAAAGAATGGATTATTCTCAAATACTCAGTGATAATTATTTTATAAAGTTTGTTTTACATTCCAAAAATCAAAATCATAACTTATATAATATTTCAATGAACTAAATCATTATAGAAATATGGTTTAGATATTTGAGATGGAATTTGATTAAGTAAGAGGTAAATGGAAATTTTTTTGGTAATTTAATTAAGAAATTAGGATACATATACATGTTTATAATGTAAGATATGATATTTTAAAGGGTAAAAAAAGAATATAAAACCAAAATTAAATATTGAGGCTTCTGTAAGAAATGGAGTATAGGTGGAGAAAATAATAGTATATTACAACCCTAGTGGAATACAACTATAGTTTTATTTGATTGGGAAGTAATCTTGAACCACTTAAACTTCTTGCAAAATTGTAGTGGCTTCCTCGATGATTTTTTTATGTTTTAAATCAAAATTTTTTTTTATATAATTAATAATACACCTAAAATCTTCCATTATAAATCCATAAAACCCCAATCCCCCTTGATTAATTATGTCAAACTATTTCAACCACCTCACATGTCTCATATCATCATCTATCACCTGATTAACTAATGTTCAATGGAAGGGGATATCACTATTTGAAGCTATAATTAGAACCTTATTTATTTTTTGTCTCATATTGCTATTATTCACGAATAAACCCCTATTTATGTACTATTTATTCAACTATATCATTTTAGGGGAATAATGATAAGGCAAGATGAAATATGGGATAGTTTAACACTAATAATCTTGTGGTAATTTATCCCTTTAATATTAATTTTTTTGTTTATAATTATTTGGTTCCTGTGAAAATGTATAAAAAATTGGGTTTTGGAAGACATGAATTTACTCTAGAGAGGTTATAAGTTTAGATTTATCCTTGGTAGATCATTTTATAATTTAAATATGTGTTCCACTTTGTGTTTACAGATTTTAAGATATACTATTAACTTTTCCACTGTAGTTATTTCCTCTATTTTTGTATGAGGGATCCCTAAAGGGTCATAAACTAATGGAATGGTAGATAATGTCCTATTTTTTATATGGTTTTCTCAAGAATAATAATATGTGTAAATTATTTTAGGTTTTGAGTGGTTATAAATTATTTGGATGGATAGTCTGGGTAAAGAAATGGGTATATTATATAGACCATTAATATTTTTAGAGGGGTCACAGTGTTGCTGGCCAGGGTAGTAAAAAATTGTTAGCCATTTAGAATTAGAGTAATTTTTCTATTAGTGTTTCATAATGTGATTTAATGGTGTGATCACTCCAGGTGGTTGTGTCTAATGTAAGTGATGAAGAGAATAGAGTAATACTGTTTTTCTTTTGAGTTTAAAATTATTTATACATAGTTCAAGGTTATTATAAGGCATTATAGTTAAAAATAAGTATTTTAAAAATTGAAGAAAATATTAAATCGTTTATCTTATTGGATGTAACATAGGTATTTGTTTCTACCATTTAAGGATAGATAGGTTTCTAGTTAGAGTTTATTTCATAGTCAACCATGTCCCTATATAAAGGTTTTATTTTTTTCTTTTATTTAATAGAAGGTCTGGTAGGTTCTATAAAAGTTATAATGTGGATTCCCTTATGAAATTAGTATATCAAATGGGATTTACATGATAAATAATGTTAATAGTATTAATGAAAACTTTCCTAAAATTATGGGTATTATTGAGGGATTTTAGATTTATAAATGGGTTGGAGTAGGTATGACAGAGTGATTATGTCAATTAGGGTTCAAAATAATGAAAAAATCATTCTATGCTAGAATTATATATATATGATTTCATAAGCTAAGAGATTTTCGGGGATATCTTTTACCTTTACTTTTCTATTGCATCTCCAATTTTTTATATGTGGTGTTCCTTTGAGGTGATTATTATTTATTTAATTTTCTTCAAAATTTAGGATATGATAGATTGAAATGATGTGCCTATCATTCTCTTTCCAAATAAATGGTATACATTAGGACCTTCAATTTATTTGAATGAACATCCTATTATAAAATATTTATAGTTTTGGGATATAGCTCATACATCCTCATTGGGAATACTTCACTTGGGCTTAGATAGATTTTGTATTTTCACATTATTAATATTAACTTCTTATTATAGAAGATATATGAAATTGTAAAAGAAACTCATGTTTCTAAAGTGTGGCTATATTACTAATAAATTAAAAAATTTCTTAACATTATAATGATTAAGATGAACATCCCATTAAGACTGGTGTGAGGTGATATTTTGGGAAACATGATTCCCCATTGTGACTAATTTAGTTAGATAATGGATAGGTTTGTGACTTTATAATTATTAACATACAATTTACATTAGGGTAAATAAAGGTGAATAATTACATGGCTAATTTTTCCGAATTGAGGTAACATCCCCAACCTTAGATTGGTTTAGGCCTTGCTCATAATTCAAATTCACTTAAATTTATGATATATGTATATATGGGAATGAGTATATAGTTCTTATTACCCATTGAAACCGCCCTATGAATAGCCTGTAATGGTTCAAACATTACTCGTGATTCATTTGTAATTCTGGTTTTGATAGAGACGAGTGAATAAACATGTGGCCCATGTTTCCCTGTTATAAATAGTCTTCTCTCTAAGGAAGATATATCATGATCTTATCTTCCATTATATAATCTTATTTAGTGTAACATCATGATTTTTTTACTTCTGGACCCATATAAAGTGTGATGTGTCATGATCCACATCCTAGATTAAAAATGTGTGATAGACAAGCCTAATGACTGGTCCTCTATTTTTGGTTTCCTCTATTGTTACATTAGATTCGATTCATTAGAGTTTGGGTGGGGTTGGGTGTTGTGATAAAAATTTTAATTCACATTGACCCATTTATGACTTCTTCTCTATAAATGGTTAATAATTTATTTATACTATCAAAAATCTATAAACATTGAATATATTTTATCATATATTTCCAGAATCGTTGGTGGTCGATTTCAATGCTTCATTCTCAAAACATTCATGTGAACTCCACTGGATGTGCATACCTCATGTACATTATAAAGTATAGGTTGTATTTTTTTAGTGATCGGACTACAAAATATTTACTGGTAGTGGACAAGAGACAATAGAGGGTCTTGGAATTTGGGTTATTCTAATTATGTATTTTCTCAAAGATAAATTTTATATGTGGTCAACATAGTGGGTTACCCATTTTGATCCATGTATATATGATTATTTTTTGAACTCTAATATCTATATTTCAATATTATGATTAGTTATTTACATGATAATATAGGTTATGATACAAAAAGTATATTCTTCACAAAAATTGGTCATAGAGTCTCATCTCAAGTTGTAAACCTTTGGTGTTAGGGGATATATGCCTAAGATCATACAATGACACTATGTTGATCAATATTTGAGTAACCCTCGACAAAGATTTCTAATATTAAAAGAAAAAATAAATAATTTGAACTTATATATGGACATTATAACATAACATTATGATTATTGGGAAAATATTTTATATCATAATCTTATAATCAAGGTCTGGTACCTGGAAAAAAATAATGAGTAATGGAACTAACATTACCTAATCTTAATATCTAATGACAATTTCAAACGAATTGGAGGAGTTCATAATTTATAAACCTACCAATCACATAATAAATATATAAAATATAACATAAAAATAATTCTTATGATTAATACATGATATATTTTTCATGAGTAAACAATGAATGACATACAATGTTATGACTAGATTAAATGTCTCCATAATAAATGTAATTTTATAGATAATGATAGGAAGAATATAATATAAAATGATAATGGTCATACACATGATGAATTATTTTTATTCACATTACCTAGATGTTGTATTTGGATACCTTAAAACAAATAGAATTCCCATTATATTATCAAAATATTCATGGTATTTAATATAAATTAATTCCATACCACATATTGCTCAGTCATATGTGTTATAATGAATATGATAATTTACTAAGTGTACCTATCATAATAACGTGTCATAATCGTGCCCTTCAATAATGAGAACCTATAATTTCTATAAATTAATTCATAAATATATGTATTTTAAGGCCAAATGATATTATTTTATATGACACAAATGATACAGGCTATCAGGGATAGAGGCTCGAATAAAACTGAGACACTCTCTCATGGTGTATTCTCATAGTAACCATAAAACTAATTATTATTACAATTTGACATAATAGTATGAAATCATCCTTTTTTTTTATTAATTTGATTTACCTATACTCATGTGTGTATAATATTATATAGACAAAAATATTATTATTAAATATATCACGAGTCACATAATTTTATGTACTAACCAAAACTGTGATGACATGTGTTCAGATAATGTAGGGTGTGTTGGGTGCGTCTTGAGTAATATGTTTTAATGAATAATGATATAAAATTTTCCCTTATATTCTTGAATATAAGATGATATCCTTGTCTTGTTGACTTAAATGTGTTGAGTCAATAAAGTTTTCCTTACAACTTTTTCATTCCTTCTTGTTTTGAAAATCACAAACACCTTATCTTAAGGAAAATTGCTTTTATAAGAAAAATTTTCTTTTATAAGGAAAATCGCTTTTGTAAGAAAAATTATTCTTATCATATTTTCTTCCAGATTTTTCTTAAGTATGAGATTCGGATTCACTTTTATTTTCTCGGAATTACTTGAACCTTTGATATGAAGTATTCTGTTTTAGGATCCGAATACTGGACAAGAACTGTGATAAAGTTTCATTCCGAATTCTGGATATGAACTCTGATTAAGTTCTACTCCAGATATAGGATAACGAATTCTTATGAAGTTCGATGATGAATTCTCATTACGAATTCTAATAATTAATTCTCATTACGAATTCTAATAATGAATTCTCATTACGAATTCTAATAATGAATTCTCATTATGAATTATAATAATGAATTCTCATTACGAATTCTAATAATGAATTACCATTACGAATTCCAATGACGAATTCTCATTACGAATCCTGATGATGAATTCTCATTACAATTTCTGATGACGATTTCCTATTCCGAATTCTCATTCCAAATTCACCTATTAAACAGAATTTGAGTATCTTTGTTTTATACACTCTGATTTAATTCAGACTCCGTAAAATATCATTGTTAGACTCCGAACTTCTATATTACATACACTTCCAAAATTTTCTACTCTTATTATTTTCTTTACACTCCGATCCTTTACTCCGAAGCTTTCATTCCTAACTTTATGTTATATTTTAAAACGATGTCGTACATTCTGTTACACTTGTTTTGTTATAAAACGACGTCGTCTATTTTGTTATAAATTAACCGTTGTCTAAGTGACACGTGTACAAGTCCCTCCGATCTTTAAGGAAAATATGACCATTGGAGAAGGAGCCGACCTTACCTATAAATAGGAGCTCATTTGAAAGAGATCGTTGCTGATAGCTATTGCTAGTGCTGAAAGGCTGACAGATCTTCGACTCATGTGATTACATGCTTGAAGTGATTTCTAGAGAGAGAGGCTCTTATTAACTATCAAAGCTTCGTGCGACTCCGAATGTTGGTGATTATATTCGAGGGCTTTCGGGGATAGGAAGACAGAGGTCCCGACTACCTTGAAGTTTGAGGGCTTCCTTGTTGAGGAAGACAGAGGTCTCCAACTACCTTGAAGTTGAGGGCTTGCGGGGATATCAAGACAGAGACATCAATCTTCGTATCGAGGGCTTACCCTGGTGTGGGTAAGACAGCTTTGCTTGAAAGTATAAATCAAGGGACCTTTATCCAAGGTTGTTGGATACCCTTCTCTTTGGGTTAAAAGACTATTATCTTGTTACTTTTAGTTTAAATACTTGTTTTATTTCCGCTGCAATTTGTATCTTAAGGAAAGTATAACTTTCTTATACTTCCTTACTTACTCTGATTCATTTAGATTCTATACACTTTATGGTAGAATCTCATATTGTAACTTTTGTTAAGTTTCAATTTCCGGAACCATATTTCCGGAACCCACTTTCGGAATCTTATTTCAACTTTAGAGGTGTTGTGAATTTACTTAGTTTACCTTTGTTAAACTTAGCCCTTTCCTTTGCTTAAGGAAAACATAGTTAATCGTAACTAACTTTAAATGTTCCAAAGGAATTTTTAAAGTATACAATTCACCCCCCCCTCTTGTAAATTGAGCATCTACATTATTATTTCGATCCTACAATTGGTATCAGAGGTTGGAAACCTCATACTCTATACTAATCCTACAATTGGTATCAATGGAGGTCTCTGAAATACTTATACTTACGAATAAGTTTTTCTTGATCATTTTTTTCTCATTCCGAACTTTTCTATTCCGGAAAATTCCTAATCCAAACTTTGTGATTACAAACTTTTGCTACTAACAAGGTTGTGTGCAAAGTTATTTTAAGTAAGGCAGGAGTCAATGTTGGATCAATTGATAATCTGAATCCTACAAGACCACCTATATTTGATGGTAATGACTATGAATACTGGAGAGATCGTATGAAGACTTTTGTTATTAATACTGGAGTAGACAACTTTGTTATGCTTACTGGTGATTATAAAATTCCTGACAAGGAAGTGAAAACTTTTACTAATCAGGAAAAGCAAGAATATCAACTCAACTATAAGGTACGCAATACTTTAATATGTTCAATGACCAGAAATATATATAGCCAAATTTCTTCTTGTGAAGCAGCTAATTGTATATGGAAGAAGTTAGAGGTTACACACATTGGGACTTCCAAAGTGATTGAGACTAGAAGAGCTATGCTTAGAGCTGAATATCATGGCTTCAACTTTCCTTATGGAGAACCTATCTGTAAAGTTCAACAAAGATTTATGACCATCGTCAACAGCCTACAATCTATGGGAGAAAAAGGTTTAGATGATGAAGCTCTTGTGAACAAGATAATTAATATTATGCCCAATGAGTGGGAATCCAAGAGAACAGCTATAGATGAGAACAGGAAGGTCACTCAAATTACTCTTAATGAATTATTTGGAACTCTTCTACAACATGAAACCAGAATGAAGAGAGATGTAGACAACATCAAGAAGAAGAATGGAAATGGTACTATTTCTTTTACTACAAATTCAAATCAGATGAAAGCTAAGACTCCTGAGAGAGTAACCAGATCCAAGTCTAAGAATGTTATTTTCCAATCCGAATCAAGTGAGAGTGAAGTTTCAGAAAATGAATTAGCAAATCTTGCTCGAAGGATGAACAAGATAGCCGGCCAGAGAAATTTTCAATCTAAGTATATGAAAAAAGAAAGGAAAGATAAGAAAGATGGAGAAGATACTTGTTATGAATGTAAAAGAGCTGAACATATTAGACCAGATTGACCTATGCTCAAAAATAAAGAAAGTAAGGAAAGACATTCAGACAGGAACAGAATGAAGTATTATAATGCTAAAGCTAAGAAAGTTCTAAAAGCTAATGACACCTGGAGTGCCAGTGGTGGTGACTCTTCAAATGAATCTTCTGATTATGAATCTTCAGGACAGAAGAATCTTGGTCTTATAGCCAGATTACCTATTGATAATTATTGTCTTATGGCTAAGGTATGAAATGCTGAATCCTTGACCAATGTTTCTTTAAATTATAATGATAGTAAGTATTATAACTCTTCTGATGAAGAATCTTCTTCTGATGAGGAAAATACTTTACCTACTTATGAAGAAGTCTCTAGGTTTGTTTAACTTCTTGAGATTGATAATTCTGAACTCAATAAGAAACTTGATAAGGCAAACACTAGGAATTCTATTCTTACAAAAGAGATATCAGATCTTTCTAAAGATCTTGATAAGAAAAATGCTGATTTTGAAAGTATTTCAAAAAATCTTGAGGAAGTATGTTCTGAGAAGAACAAACTTTCTAAAGAGTTAGAAAAAGTAATTTCTAATAAATATGTTCTCGAGCCTAACTCTAGTTCTAAAACTAATGATTCTGAGGATAAAAACTTGGTTGTAAAACTCAAGTCCGAAATGTTTTCCCTAAAGAAGTGTTTATCAAACTTTACCCATGGTAAAGAAAATTTTGATAAGATGTATTCCCAAATATGACCTTTAAGAAATAAATCTGGATTTGGTTATACCCATGCAAAAACTATTTTTAGTAACAATTATTTTGTTCCTCAAAGTGCCCCATTTTGTACCATGTGTCAATGTGGTGGTCACTAGGCAAAGGATTGTTCCTTAAACAAAACCCAATCTTTAGGATTTCACAAAGCTTACTTTTCTAAGAAGATGTGGATACCTAAAATCTTATTGTCTAGAAATCTAGGATCCAAACAAGTTTGGATTTCGAAAATCTAATTTTCTTTTTGATATTAGGAAAACAAAGAAAGTACTAGAAACAATACATGGTACATGGATATTGGATGTTCCCGGCACATGACTGGTAACAAAAGCTTTTTTGAAAAGATTATCAAAACGAAAGGAGGAAAGGTAACTTTCAGAGACAATTCTAAGGGAGAGATTGTTGGTATTGGAAATATTGTTTTTTTTGGTAAAACCTTGATTTGAAATTTTCTTTTTGTTAATGGTCTTAAGAACAACCTCATTAGCATAAGTCAGTTATGTGATGAAGGTTACCTTGTGAATTTTAGGAATGATAAGTGTTTAGTTCACAATTCCAAGGAATAATTTATTCTCTCAGCCAATAGGCAAGAGAATGTTTACACCCTAAACTTAGAAGACCTCAGGAGTCAAGATTTACCTTCCCTAAGTGCAATAGAAGATCATTCTTGGTTATGACATAGAAGACTAGGTCACTGTAATCTTAGGAACCTATGTAAACTCTCTAAGAAGAAACTAGTTAAGGATCGACCGGAGCTTAGATTTGATTCTTATAATGTTTTTGATCCTTGTCAATATGGCAAGCAACATAAATCTAGTTTTAAGTCTATCGGTGATGTCTCAACAACTGATGCATTACAGTTAGTGCACATGGATCTTTTTGGTCCAACACAAACTGGAAGTATTGGAGGAAAATACTATGTGTTTGTTCTAGTTGATGATTACACTAGATTTACTTGGGTCTATTTTCTAGCAAATAAATCTGAAGCTTTTTCCTATTTCAAACGTTTTAGAGCTCAAGTTAAAAATGTGAAAAACCTGCCATTGAAAACTATTCATAGTGATAATGTAGGAGAATTTCAAAATTCTGATTTTGAAACTTTTTGTAGTAAGAAAGGTATTACTCACAATTTTTCAGCACCTAGAACTCCTCAACAAAATGGTGTAGTTGAAAGAAGAAATAGAATTCTTCAAGAAATAACTAGAACCATGTTGAGTAAATATTCTATTGCTAGAAATTTCTGGGCTGAAGCTGTAAGTACTGCTTGTTACACTATAAATCGAGTTTGAATTAGACCTTTTCTTAATAAAACTCCTTATGAGTTATGGAATGGAAGAAATCCAAGAATTTACAACATCAAGGTTTTTGGTTACAAAGTATTCATTTTGAATACTAAAGATAACTTACATAAATTCGCACCAAAGTCTGATGAATGAATTTTCTTAGGATATTCCACAACCTCTAAGGATTATAGAGTTTTTAATAAAAATACTTGTACTGTTGAAGAAACAGTACATGTAAAATTTGATGAGTCATATCCTTTTGTTTTTAAACCATCTCAACTTACATCCTCAGATGTGTTTTCAAAAACTGATAGTCAACCTTTGATAGATGAACCTTCTGATAAGGAAATTATTCTAGAAGATACTTCTGAAACACTTACCCTAGAATACATTCTACCCTATTTTGATGAATAGGTTTTAGAAAACCCAAATCAGGTGTTTCTTAAGAATCATCCCAGTGATAGTATCATTGGTGATGTAAACCAACCTGTAAGGACTAGAAGTTCCGTAATAAATGAAGTAGAACATCTAACATTTCTTTCCCAATTAGAACCTAAAAGTACTGATGAAGCTTTAGGTGATGATGATTGGATCAAAGCAATGCAAGTTGAACTAAATGAATTCGAAAGGAATAAAGTCTGGACCTTGGTTAAAAGACCTAAGGAAACTTCTGTTATTGGAGTAAAATGGGTTTTCAGAAATAAATCTGATGAAAATGGAATCACAGTAAGAAATAAAGCTAGACTTGTTGCTAAAGTCTATAATCAGAAAGAAGCAATAGAATATGAAGAAACCTATGCTCCAGTAGCTGGACTTGAATCTATCTGTATTCTACTTTCCTTTGTAGCATTCTTTAATTTCAAACTTTTCCAAATGGATGTGCAATGTGCTTTTCTTAACGGTTAGGTTCAAGAGGAAGTTTTTGTTTAACAACCTCCTGGATTTGAAGATACAAAACATCCTGATCATGTTTTTATACTTACCAAAGCTTTGAATGGCCTTAAACAAGCCCCACGAGCATAGTATGATAGACTCACTGGATTTTTTCTTCAAAACAACTATGTTAAGGGAAATGCATATCCAACCCTTTTTATAAAGAAAGATAAGAAAAATGTTTTGATTGTTCAAATTTATGTTGATGACATCCTATTTGTTCAACTCAGCAATCTTTGACTGACTCCTTTGCAAGTCTAATGAAATCTGAGTTTGAAATGAGTATGATGGGTGAGTTAACATTTTTCCTTGGTTTTCAAATTTCTCAAAGACCAGAAGGAATGTACATATCTCAACATAAGTATATTAAAGATCTTCTAAAAATGTATGGTTATGACAACACTAAGAGTATAAGTACTCCCATTAGTACCTCAAACTCTTTAGATCTTGACGAAGCTGGGAAACCAGTAGATCAAACATCTTTTAGAGGTATGATAGGAAGTCTACTTTACTTAACAGCTAGTCGACCAGACTTAATGTTTTCAGTATGCTTATGTTCAAGATATCAATCCAATTCTAAGGAATCTCACTTAAAGGAAGTAAAAAAAATTTCGCTACCTTAAGGGAACCATGGATCTAGGATTATTTTATACATCTAGAAATGATTTTGTTCTAAAAATCTTTTTTGATGCTGACTTTGGAGAATGTAGAATGGATAGAAAAAGTACATCCGGAACTTGTCATTTCTTAGGATATTCTTTAGTTTCTAGGTCCTGCAAGAAGCAAAATTCTGTAGCACTCTCCACTGCTGAAGCTGAATATGTAGCAGCTGGAAGTTGTTGTGCACAAGTGTTGTGGATGCAACACACACACTCACAGACTATGGCTTGAGTTTTACTAAAACACAAATTTTGTGTGATGAAACAAGTGCCATTGCCCTAAGTAAAAACCGTGCACATCACTCTCGTGCAAAACACATAGATATTAGGCATCACTTTCTTAGGGATCACACACTAAAAGGAGATATTATTCTTTAGTTTATTGGAACGCAAGATCAACTTGCTGATATTTTCACAAAATCATTACCTTCTGATAGATTTGAATATATTAAACAGAAGTTAGGAATGATAAACGTAAGGTAATCTTTCTTAATTAACTTTCTGTTGAAAAAGTCTCCTTACAGTAATAAACACCTTTTCATAGGGGGGGTACATTTGTTTGTTATTTTAACAAAGTTTTTCAAAGTTTGTTTTCAATCATTTCGGAACAAAGATTTCTGGAATGAAACTTTCGGAACTACAATTTTTCAGAAAGGATATTTTCTTACAAAATACTCTTTATTTGGTAGGGTTTGTATTGAAAACATCCGGAATGAATATTTCGTACTGGTATTTTCATAATGGAAATTTCGTACTGAAATAAGTTTTTTTTAAAATTTGTTTTTCTTACTCAGGGTTCCGTAATGAGTTTTTCCATACTGAGTTTTCCTATACTAAGTTTTTTTTCATGTAATGAGTTTTCCGTAATGAGGGTCCCGTAATGCATTTTTCGTACTGAGTTTATTTTCCATAGTGAAGCTTTTGCGAACTTTGCCATCTCATAATAATGTTTTTTTAGACATTTTTATATTACCCATTATGAATAATCCCCCTAAGCTAATCTGAAAGGTATAATTACCTTACTAAAGTTTTTATAGTCAAATTTTACTTGCTGAAATTTTCTTGTATTATGATTTCGGATTATAGTTTTCTTAATTTCTTGTTTTAATAAAAACCTCAAAAAGATCGGATTCAAGTTTTCAACCGTCAGATCTGATCTCAGTTTCTCCCAACCGTTAGATCAATTATGGAAGGTGAACCGTCTTTTCGTTGCCTATATAAAGGGGACCCAAATACTTGTCCCACATCGTTCTCAAGCTCTCGCATCCCGAAGCTCTGCCCCTCTGTTTTAAGGCCGTTCCGAACTACAGTTTTCTCCGTTCCGAACTTCTCAGAGGATTAAAGATCTGAATGTCTGTGGAGTTAGCGTCTCAAGAAATGTCATCCACTAAGCCTATTTCACAATGGATAGTTTACAGAGAAAGGTTAGTCCATCCGGATTTCTTTAGCAACTACGATTCTCTCATCTCGAAGAATATTAAGTTGAATGGTTGGGAAGATATTGTTGTATCCAAACTGGGGAACCAAGATGATGTCTTTTAGGAGTTACTTGTTGAATTCTATGAAACAGTTTCATTCTTTCAGGAAGATAATAGGGAGAAGTTTTCTTTCAAGTATTATGGCAAGACTTATAAGATTACTAATACCAAGGCAGCAAGCTTGGTAGGGCTTTCCTATGAAGGAGAAGCCGAGTTTATTTCTCATGTATTTCCGGACTCTAAGGGTAGCTTCGACAAGGAAAAAGCCTTAGAAACTCTCGGACTGGCTGATGACAAGGCTCCAAAGATTTTTATTTTGCCGACAAATTTCTAGATTCTGGAGTTATGGGTACAAGGACTTATCGTACCGAGGAAAGGTTATAAAGACAGCTTGAAGAAGAGTGAGATCTATATCTTAGAATTTCTGATAAATCTAAGGAAGTTTAACTTCATGAGGCACATTCTTCTAACCATTGAGAATCATAAGAAAGGAAATCTCAGATCCCAGATCGTAATGTACCCAGCAATATTATCAAAGTTGACAGTTCGGTGCCTTGAATCTTTCAAGGAATCCTGCAGATCTAAGCCAAGGGTTTGTAAAATTTTGTTGGTTAGTGATGACACCCTTAATAGGATGGATGTGGCTTTCAACAAGGAGATTGGTGAGTTCGTTGATTTGCCTAATCAAGAAGAAGCGGTTTTGAAGGTTTCTGAACCGGAATCATCCAAACCAGTAAAGAAAAGAAAGTTGAAGGAAGCTGCAGCTGAAGTCGAAGATCCTAAGTCTAAGAAAGCACAAACCGCACCTCCCAAACCAATGAAGAAGAAGACCTATCCTGATGAGGTTGTTGCGAAGTGGAGAGCAGATAAAGAGAAAAGGAAACAAGGGGATCCGCAGTTCGTATTTAACCCTGCGGAAGCTAAGGCATTAAAGGAGAGAACTGCTAATGAGCTTGAAAAACAAGCAAAGGAGAAGAAGCTTAAGAAGAAGATGTCAGAAGCCGAGGAAGTCCAAGATTTGTTAAAATTTAATGAAATAGTATCCGGAAGCATTCCAGTTCCGAGTTATATCTCCTTGGAATCTCTACCTGAGACTCTAGGAAGAAACCTTGATTTACCGGAAGAGGCTACAGCTGAGCATGTTGAGAAAATCGACCAGATTCAGCAAGTGGGAGAGGAAGAAGAAGTTTCTGAAGGAAGTGGTGAAACAGGAGATCTTTTGAAACAAGTGGATGATTATAAAGGATCACCTTCAGAACATCTATCACTCCGAACTTCAGAGGCTGAATCCTCTATGTTAGTAACTCCAGAGAAGGATAAGAATGAAGAAGATGTTGTTCAGAAAGTTGTTGATGAGATTGTTCAAGTGTCTACTGGCAAGCACAAAACTCTTGATCAAGAGTCGATTCCGAAAAAAGACAAGGGAAAGCAACTCCTTTTTGAAACTCCGAAATCAGTGGCTAGAAAGAAAAGAGAGTTTGGTGATTCATCTAAAAGGAAGTTGGAGCTTATTGAGGAAGAAAACTCTCCAAGCATGATTTCAGATTCGGAGTCATCCTCGTTGGGGCATGATTTTGTTGTTCATTCTTTAAAGAAGTTGGTGGGATCCATTCCGACCTTCTCAAGTATTGATTCATGATTCCAGATGCTCCAACATGCGTTGTATCTATGGTTATGGACAAGTGCGTTGAGATTGAGGCTCAGTTCAAAACGTTTTTTGTTGGTTACGAAGCTCATAGAAGATCTTGCAAGAGGATGAAAAACTGGTCGAAGAAGACCATGGAAGAGATAGCGTTGCTCGATGAATTTCAAGACAATGTTAAAGATGCTTTTGAGACCGAGGACAAGAAGATAAATGAGTTAACTGAATCTTTTGAAGAGAAGTTGATAGAAGAAAAGAACTTCCGGATTCATGAAGTGAGAGATCTGAATGGGAAGCTGAATTCTGTTTCTCAAAACTGGAAGTTTGAAAGGGATCATCGGATTGATTTTGAAGAAAGGATGAAGGCTCAGGAAGAAAAGATCAAAGCTCAGGAAGAAAAGCTAAATGCTCCGGAAAAAAAAATTGAAGCTCAGTCCGCAAGAATAGTTGTCTTAGAGAAGCAAGCTGAAGAAGATCATAAAGACCTAAAGAAGATCAAGACTATTCTAAAGGGGCTCATGTCAATGAAAAAAGATCCGAAATAACCAAATCCGATCTTTTTGTTGTAATTTTTTTTCTTTGTTGTCGACATTTCAAACCTAATGAAATTTGTGCCTGTCGTTTCTTTTGTTGTCATTACTAATATTTCAGGTACTTTGTTATATTTTTTCCATTCCCTCTAAATTCTTTTTGAAAATCACAAAGGGGGAGAAGGAACTTAAGAAAAAGAAGAACCCTAATAAGAGTTTATCAAAGGGGGAGAAGAAAAAGATCCTTAAGAAAAAGAAAAACTCTAAATAAGAGTTTATTTAAGGGGGAGATTTTTCATTAAAGAAGACCTTCTTATTTATCACTCTGAAAATCTGAATACGATCTTTAGAGTTTCAAAGGCTAAGGGGGAGTTATTCGTATTCACCAATATCCTTAAAGCAAAGGGAGATAAGCCTTAATGTTTTTCTTTCTTATTAAAATTTCATTTTCGTAAGGATGTTTGTGCTTTCCAAAAATGGGGAGATTGTTGAGTCAATAAGGTTTTCCTTATGACTTTTTCAGTCCTTCTTGTTTTTAAAATCACAAACACCTTATCTTATGGAAAATTTCTTTTATAAGAAAAATTTGCTTTTATAAGGAAAATTTATTTTGTAAGAAAAATTATTCTTATCATATTTTCATCCAGATTTTTCTTAAGTATGAGATTCGGATTCATTTTTATTTTCTCGGAATTACTTGAAACTTTGATATGAAGTATTCTGGTTTAGCATCCGAATACTGTACAAGAACTGTGATAAAGTTTCATTCTGAATTCCGGATGTGAACTCTGATTAAGTTCTACTCCAGATTCAGGATAACGAATCCTTATGAAGTTCGATGACGAATTCTCATTACGAATTCTAATAATTAATTCTCATTACGAATTCTAATAATGAATTCTCATTAAGAATTCTAATAATGAATTCTCATTACGAATTCTAATAATGAATTCTCATTACGAATTATAATAATGAATTCCAATTACGAATTCCAATGACGAATTCTCATTACGAATCCTGATGATGAATTCTCATTACGATTTCTTATGATGAATTCCTATTCCGAATTCTCATTCCAAATTCACCTATTAAACAAAATTTGAGTATCTTTGTTTTATACACTCTGATTTAATTCAGACTCCGAAAAATATCTTTGTTAGACTCCAAACTTCTATATTACTTACACTTCTAACATTTTTATACTCTTATTATTTTCTTTACACTCCGAACCTTTACTCCGAAGCTTTTATTCCGAACATTATGTTATATTTTAAAACGATGTCGTACATTCTGTTACACTTGTTTTGTTATAAAATGATGTCGTCTGTATTGTTATAAATTAACCGTTGTCTAAGTGACACGTGTACAGGTCCCTCAGATGTTTATGGAATATATGACCGTTGGAGAAGGAGCCAACCTTACCTATAAATAGGAGCTCATTTGAAAGAGCTCATTGCTGATAGCTGTTGCAAGTGCTGAAAGGCTGACAGATCTTCGACTCATGTGATTACATGCGTGAAGTGATTTCTAGAGAGAGAGGCTCTTATTAACTCTCAAAGCTTCGTGCGACTCCGAATGTTGGTGATTACATTCGAGGGCTTCCGGGGATAGGAAGACAGAGGTGCCGACTACCTTGAAGTTCGAGTTCTTCCTTGCTGAGGAAGATAGAGGTCGCCAACTACCTTGAAGTTGAGGGCTTGCAGGGATAGCAAGACAGAGACTCCGATCTTCATATCGAGGGCTTACCCTAGTGTGAGTAAGACAGACTTGCATGAAAGTATAAATCAAGTGACCTTTATCCAAGGTTGTTGGATACCCTTCTCTTTGGTTTAAAAGACTATTATCTTGTTACTTGTAGATTAACTACTTGTTTTATTTCCGCTGCAATTTGTATCTTAAGGAAAGTATAACTTTCTTATACTTCCTTACTTACTATGATTCATTTAGATTCCATACGCTTTAAGGTAGAATCTCATATTTTAACTTTTGTTAAGTTTCAATTTCCAGAACCATATTTCCAGAACCCACTTTCGGAATATTATTTCAACTTTAGAGGTGTTGTGAATTTACTTAGTTTAACTTTGTTAAACTTAGCTCTTTCCTTTGCTTAAGGAAAACATAGTTAATCGTAACTAACTTTAAAGGTTCCAAAGGAATTTTTAAAGTATACAATTCACCCCCCCCCCCTCTTCTAAATTGAGCATCTACATCATTATTTTGATCCTACAATTGGTATCATAGGTTGGAAACCTCATACTCTATACCAATCCTACAAAATGGAACTGTTATATTTAATCCCATGATACAACATTATTTTAGATGTATTATTTTTTAATATTCAAGAATGTGATACCGAGATCATATGTTGATGACACCAACATTAAAAATTATTGATTATATAAACAAAGATAAAAGGATTATATTAAATAGGGTATATTCTTTTGTGGATATTATTTTTGTGTGAATTATCTTCTTTCTATGTGGTTTCCTTTTAATATTTCTAGATTTTAATATTAGAATTAAATTGTAACCAAGTAATGACACTACGAAAGGGGCCTACATAGTCGCAAACTATGAGTATCTAAAACCTCATAGGAATTCAATTTGTATTTAATAAGCTGATTCATTTTAATCCTCACACATGGTTTAAAAATTATTCATGTTTGGTGGATCGAAATTATTCAATAATAACTAATTCATGAGTGTATATCTTAATTTAATATTTAAAAAAATTATTCTCTATTTTAGTAAATGTATTATTTATTTTTTTATCATTAAATAATATAGTGGTATTTAATTATTTATATTACTAGTCATAATTAAAGGTCTAATAAATATTCAGGATGATGTGGTCAAACATAAATTATTGATGATAAATTTAATATTAAATATTATTTTACATAATATTTATTTATTTAATATGGAATATAATATTTATTTTATATTTGACTTTATCTCATGTAAATTAAAAAATAAAATTACTACTATTTATGAAATTTGGATCATAATATACTTATAAATTAACGAGGTTCTAGGTGAAATTATTATTTATTTGACCGTAACGATCAATATACATTATTATAAAATTTATAAACCAAATAATGGTTGTGTACAATGATATCCCATAGAGAATTATATCAATCCCTATATAGCTCCTCTCCTCGAATGCTATCCAAAATGGAGAATGATCCTCCACATCCACCCTCTTGAGTCTATAGAGAAAAAAATAGTTCGTCCTATTATAAGAGAATCTTATACATATCAAGAACAAATTATAAAAACTCTAGAGTCATAGCTTCTAGAACTTAGGGATATCTAAGATGATGTTCAACAGTCCGTGGATCTTGTTTTGGTCACCACTATAGGAATACTACCCATAAATTCTCTTAATGAAAAATGATAATAATAAAAAGTCATCAACCAATTAAATATTAAAGAAATAAATTTTATATAAGGTATTTATTTATAAAATTAGTTTTATTATTAATTATATGTGATGATAATAATTTAGTTTTTATTTTTTCCAGGTCAATAAAATTTTGGAATTAATTTCATTGGTTTTTACATTCATTATTTGGTACATATCAAATTATTTGTTGATTTACAAAAATAATATATGTTAGCTACTACCCAATATGTTCTTATGATATTTCTGAAAACAAAAATTTTTATCATTGTGATCACATATTAATTTATATTTAATTTTTATTCATTAATCAATTATATAAAATCATTGTCAGTTTTTTATTTTATGTTTATTTTTTCTTTAATATGAGAATAAATGATTATTATTCTCTAATTATAATGTTTCATTCACAAATTAATTGTTTTAAAATATATTACGAAAAAGTTAAAAAAAATTGTATATTCCATTAGAGGGTATCATATATTCTCATCTATAAACATTATTATACTGTGTAAACCCGAAAAGGACATTTCAAATACCATGGTTCACCGTAGCTAGATGAGTCACATGATATATAATGATCGGATAAATAAATGAAATTTATGGTAAATTAAAAACATTTAATGAACTTTGATTTGATCAGATAAGCCTGGAATATGGTTTACAAGATTACATAGTGTGTGTTTGGGAAAAATGTTGTGTAGTTTATCAAATTTAATAGAAAAATTCAGAAATTATGCATGGTATAATATATGTCGTTAATTTATTACCTGTCATAGGACTGCTATCAAAGATATACATTGTAAACATTACATGAAACTATAATATTATCCATGTAAATCAATAATATTTGGTGTTGACATACATGCTGAGTGTTGAGGAACATTTCAGAGAAACACTTACATGAAGTGTAGATAGTTTTTTCATGTAACTAATACCCATAAATGAGGGTTAAACCCCATCCATGTTGTAACTATTTGGATTTATTATATAGAAGAAATACATTAATCGTATAAGTAAACTAAATTATCTAACATGTATCTCATATACACATCATTTAATCAGGTATTACAGAATTATAAATACTAAATTAATTATTTTGAAAATTAAAGATTATGTACCTTTTTTATTTTAATTTACATAGTAATTTATATGAGAATTAAATTTCTAAATATCAAATATATTTAATGTTTATTGTTCCATTAATATGATGACTCTATTCATCCTGACACACTATACACTAATTAATACATGACATGTTATATGAACTACATTCTATATAAGATACTCAATAAAAGACCATACATGGTAGAACATATTTATAAATGGTATTTATTTTTTCAGGTCCATGTTTAATATTTCTTTATTTATTCTTAATTATTAAGGGAACTCTAATACTATTCAGATAACCATTAGGATAAAAAAATTAATTCTTTCCTACTTATTTTAATAATAAATAAGGAATTTAAGTGGAAACAAGATAGTATATATTTGTGACCTTTTTCATATTTATGGGTGATCGTGAGATTATAAAAAACTATATATATGATTGTGATTAATTTAATTTAATTTAATTTCAAGGTTTTGTGATTATTTAATATTAAATTAAAATAATGTCCTGCAAGCCACCCCCTTCTCTATTATATAAAGGTCTAAACGCCTACAGTTTCTTATATGTAAACTTCATTTTAAATTTCTTAGTTCCACTCACCTAAAATTTAGAATGGTTTTAAGTAATTTATGGATATCCCAAGTGAATGGGGTAGCTCAGGATATATTTTTGGTGAAATCAATCTTGGAGGTGTATTGATGGACAATAAAAATGTTGTAGCTTGAACTAAAGTAGGTTAAATTATTTATTACCCTTGGGTAATATTTGTTTTTTCAACTAATAGATAAACCAATATCAAATAATGACCATTATCATTCTAGATAATTTATTTTTCTTATAAGTTTTATGGTTGGTTATTTATTTAAATGGGTGGTTCTCACATTAAACAAATGAATTAAAATAAAAAATTATTGAATAAAAAAATATACTATGTATAAATTTTATCTTTTCATGGTTAATCACTTTAGGTAAATCCAAATAATATTAACAAGCATGAAACATGATAATATGTGAAAATTACACATAAATATAATAATCATTCAAATGAAATATTAATTCAATATTTTTTCATTACAAGATTTAGAATGGAACATCTGGACTATAGTTTTTTATTTATTCCTCACTAAGGCCGAACCATTTATCATGGAATTATATAAAAGGTTTTTTTTAAATTACCATGTTTACCTCAAGAAAATTATCTCTTCTAGTACTTGGTTTAAACTTGGGGGTAATTTTTTAAGAAATCCATTTCCAAGATTTCAGGATTGGGGAGTCCACTAGACTAATTAATCATCTATGAGTTAATATTGTTTTAAATGAAATTCCTACCTAATTACATTTTAGTAATTAACCAAGACCACACATGGGTTATGAGATTTGGAATATAAATCTAGTCCACTAAAATAAACAGAAGATAGGATATTTTGAAACATTGGTGTGGGATATTTGGTTTTTAAAAATTTCTGAGAGACTAATAAATTTATAAATACATATTATTAGATCATATCCTTTGGTAATATTGATAACAAAACTAAAATCTAATTATAATTAATATATAACATGGGAAGAATTTTTTTTATTAAACAACGATCTTCTAGACATAGTTCATGTCCGAAATATCACATATTTCCATGTTTAGTACAATTTTAAATAATTTAAATTAAATTAAGAAAATTTATACTCAGTGCTGGTATCCAATATAGCTATTTATCCTCCTCACATAGAATGTGAAGGTGCGATGGTTAGCAGTAGGAGGTTTGTGGCTATGCTCTTACGATCTGTTACATCATATACAAATGTTTTATGAATAAATTATAATTAAATATTGTGTCACGAAATACTATATAAGGATATCTCATATCCTATATTTTGAGATTGTTAAATAGATTCTTTGAACTATTGTGATTGTAATTATCCTATAATAGTGTAAATTTGAAGAGAGTTCTCAAATATTGATTTTGTATTCAATATACTAAGGTATAATAATTAGTTATTAATGCTTTTGATTCTGTTTGGATAAGAAGTTATTCATTAATCAAAAATTATCAAACTTACCTTCTAGGTTCTCCAATTTATATAGATTACGAGATAAACAAAATAGTTGAATAACTCAGGATTATTTTAAATTTATTTGACCGATGATATAAGGGTTTCATAGATCTTGATTAGACAACCATCATGGTTAATAATATTAAAGGAATGTTTTAAAAAAACACTATACTTTTTCATAAATTTTTTCTATTACAATTTATTTATTTATGTCAAAAAATTGAGACTCTATATAATGAACATGATGCTGTTTTTTTTCATTGTTATAAAACGGTTATTTTCAATACAATTTCAATAACTTAATAAATATGTAAGTGTATTCATCTACATAAAATATATTATTCATCCTAGAATGTAATATTTTACATCCTAGGTATTATATACTAACTTTTATTCAAATAAAAATTCATGAAGGAAGAAATAAGAGACGTATGGTGTATTCTCTCGGGTGTTAAGGAATGTTGATTCTAATGTAATCTGTAAGAATCACATGAGTTTTAAAAGTAAAATTGAATTTAACCTGTGTCTAAAATGGGAGATTCCTATATCAACATTTATAATTTCACAAATCTTGAATTAAATTAGGATTAAATAAATTTATGTGGTCATTTTCTATTAATTTTGATATGTATAATTAATCTAGTTCTTCTTTGGTCATAATTAGACATTATTTCATTTATGGAATAAAGCTTTTCATTAAGCTGATATAATAGTTTTTAATTGTGGCATCGTCGTTACCTATCCATGAAATTAATGATTAAATATAAAATCATAGACTTTTACATACATGTGTGAAATTAATTCACTATCTAATATAACTATAATTTTTGACAAGTTTATACCCTAAAGAATGTTTATCCTCATTGAGTAGAACACAAGGTATACTAAAAGACATAATTATAAAAATTTAGATAAATAAACTATTAAAAATAATTGTATTTCAAAAATATTTCAGATTTAGTAAAGAAACATCATCTTAAATAATGCCAAAAATATAATATAGGTAAATTCATTTATTTTATTAAATTACACTAATAAATTTTAGTCACTATATATGAATGTAGTGAATGCACATTTTAAAAGATATTAGATCATGTAGGTTAGTGTTTCTGTGAATATCATATCCAATTATTCATTGATCATTAAATCACTAAATGTTGCTTAAAGCTTCATAAACATATTACCATCATATAGGTAGTGATAGTATAAATTATACCAATGGAGAGTCCAATATATTTCATTACTTACATGATACCTTTCCCATCATTTCTCACAAGATGACTACATGATAAAGAACCAATGAAAAATATATTTACTAATTATATCATAAGTTATGATATTATGAGATTCCATTATGTCATATTATAAGTGGTTTTGATGAGAACATTTTTTATGATGGCCTTAGTTTCAAATGTATATAAATGGAAGCACAACATGCATCTCAATTAATTTTCTTATAGAAAATGAAGATAATAAATTCCCAATGATGAAGGGTTTCAATCATACTGAGAACATTTCTATATTGGAATAGAATCTATTTTTAAATAGTTGGATCATGAATGGATTCATTTGAATCATTGATATGAATAAAAAATAATTAGAGAAAGTTCACTAAAAAATACTTAGTTCAAAGAATTATTTATGAGACACATGCAATATAGGAAATATAAAAACATAGTGGTTATTTTATATTCACCATTTAAGGTGATAAATATTATTTATTATGAATTATGATTCATACATGAAGTATTAATTGGAAAAAAAGATATTCTGAAATATTAAATTGAAATAGAATATGGACTGAATGTACCAAAATTTACTACTGTATTTTGGATGCTTTGTCAGTTGATGTAAATTAGTTGGTAGGTGTTGAAGAGAAACCATTGAAGGATGTTCATTTTTTGACCAATAAATCATTGATGATTAATGAAGTATTAGAATTTATAAACATTTTCAATGATAATACCTACTCACTAATTGTCATGGGAAATTACTCTAAATATTACATATAATAGCTTCTCTATGAACATTTTAATGGGTATTATATGTCTATAAGATGTTCCTTAAAGGATAAATTATGGGTTATGTTCGTATGATGTGACCAAAATGGATATTGACATCAACCATTTCAAATACGATATATATGGTTTAAGGATCTATTTATGAATCAAAATAGGAATAATGATTAAAGGACATTATTTTGAAATGAATGTGCACCCCTGTGTCTATAAGTGGTTATTTGGATTATAATAGTTTTTAACAAAGATATGTTTGAAAACATATAGAATAAATTTTATTAATATGATTATTGTTTTATACTAATGCTTATTTCACCAATACTACTTAAGTAGAAACCCATGTTCTAGGGAAAGAGATCATATAGCATAGATCAAAGGGTTTCTTAATCCATGTCATTACACATAGATAACATGGTATTTAAAAAATACTCATTAGAACAGTGCACGTAAATTCCTACAGTGTCACATGCTACTCTTGTGATTTATAGGCTAAATCTGATAATGAGTACTTTATAAATATATATCACGCAATATGATATATATATATATATATATTGATTTTAGTCATTCTTATGTACAAATCATATTGTGAAAATATCAAAAAAAAACAAGGATAACTAAATATGTTTTTTGTTAGAAAAATCTGAAAATTCATGACAAAAGAAAATTGGATAAATACATAATAATTAAGAAATTGGAATACTAGTTTTATGGGGAAATAAAACCATTCATCTATGGATCTGTCAATCTAGTATCATAATAATGTTGAATTCATAAAAAAGTGTTCATTATAATATAGCTAGTAGTTTCCATATCTTCATTAGATTAAGTCTGTTTGAACTTTTTAATTAATATGTAATAGAATATTAGCAGATTTTTTTAAATTGTGTATTTGAAAACAAAATTAATATTTCAATCATATTATAATGAATTGTAAACGATGGTATTATCCAAAATGTGAGGGATGGATGGGGTAATAGTATATATTCAATAATAGTATCCTTTGAGATATTTTATTAGAGATACGAGGTTGTAGTGAACACAACAACATAAAAATGGGTTATTAAAAATAAGTATAACCATATTTTAATAGAATCATGATTATCATGAGAGAATAATTAATTGGGTTATTTCATGTTATATTTAGGGTGTGTGGGAGTCTATTTTAGTTTTTCCCTAGAACCAAAAACTATAAAAATTATATTATCAAAATATTCTTGGTTTTTAATATTAATTAATATATTTTCACATAACGATCATTATTCTTTGTGATAATGAATATGATAGTGTCGTATGTGTCCCTAATGGACTGAAAGATCCTGGTTTATTATTTATTATGATTAGAACATAAAAATTCTATAAGATGATATATATATATATATTATGTATCTAGATAATATGGTTTTAGATGGAAAAATAATGATATTGACTATCAATGGTGGAGACTTAGAGGGTATTGAGACACTCTCTCAGGATGTTTGTCTATGGTAACATCATGAAAATAGGTTTTGAAAACTTGACTTGTTAGTTGGAAATATAAATATATATGGGTCAATAGATGTTCATATCTATGAGAGGGTGTGTTCAACCATAGAATTTAAAATTATCATTAATTTATATTATTCGTTTCATATTTTCATGTACTAAAAATAATATGATAACCTGAGTTTTCATGATGTATGGAATGTGGGGTGCATAATGAGTAATATTTATTAATGAACATTGTGAGAAATTATTTGTCCCCTTTTTTCTTCACCAAAGATTACATATCAAGAAATTTTATAGAAATATATATTCTTTATTTTATCTATGGCCTTGTCATTTTTAGTAACTTCATTTGTAAAAAGTAAATAAATGGGACATTGAGCACAATTCATGATTACACTAGTATGAAACTTCCTTGGATATATATTTCAAGAATAAGTGATTATATTATATAGTGTATATTCATATGTTGTTATTTTCATTATATTTTTTAAATTCTTCCACATTGGGTTCCCAGGTGTGATTCCCTAGACACACACTCATAAATAGAACATGAAAAGATGTAATTTACACACGATATTTGACACAAAATATATATTCCTTGATATAAATATAAAATAATAAAATGTAATAAATAACATATTTCATTAAAGAAATTCCAAATAATGTGATGGTATATAGAATTATTCATTTTGGACAAAAAAAATAACCAAGCCCATTTTTTATAACAAATGAGAATTATTTCTATTATATAAAAAATAGGTAATCTATAATGATTCTTCAATATCTCCCAAAAATTATTACAAACATGATATCCGGGTAAAAATGACTCATGTAAAACGTTTCTCCATAACCAGGGGAATGGAAAACAAGAAATGGTTGAAAAAAGCACTATAAGATAGACATATAATTGAATCTATGAAAAACATAAACACAAAATCAATAACATGGAAGGAATAATTAATCTGAATAATTCCAAAATCAAGAAAACTAATAGAACTCTATGTATGTGATTATAAATTAAAACCTGAGAAACATTAATTATTGATCTCATAATAATCTATTTCATAATTCCAAACATCAAAAACATACTCTCAAGTCCTTGTTCCAAGACATTATACAGATATGGTGGGTAGTATAAACCATAACCATATTTTTTTCCTCATTAGATATATTGATGCATCGATGGGATATATAATTCTGTCCTCTATCCATTAATTGATTAAATCAAATTAATTCACTCTAAGAGTCAATAAGATATTTAATTATATCCTCAATAGAATATAGGAGTGAATAAAAACATGGTTATATATATAATGAAAATAGACAATGTTAATAAATAATAAACCAATATTATCATTCACAAATCGTCAATAAAGTTAATAATTTTCTAACAAATAAATAAATCTTCTTTTGAGGTGAATATCCTCTAATATGAATTCTATAAAATGAGATGTTCACACCGTAGAGGGTAATAAGTATACAGTTGAATCAATGTTAGAATAACATAGTAATAATCCATATAAAAAATTATATTTATGCTTTTAAAAGAACATATACCTACTGATTCAAAGTAAACATATAATTGAGATGACATAAATGAAACCCCGCCTTTAAAAATTAATGATTCAAATTGTTTCACAAGATAAGGGATTAAGAAATGCATTTTCTGATACCATGATTTTAATCTTCCAAATCATAATAATATATATTATAGTATAAATCATGAAACATACACCCCATTAGGGTAAATCCTTTAGAAAATTAAAAGGTAAATGGAAACAGATACTTAATGAATATTTTTGAATTAAATTTTATCATTGATGTAAAAGAGAAATTTACATGTCACATTCAATGGTATATTTTTAAAATGGGATGTGAAATATTTTTCAAAACCATTAATTTTTTTAAAAAATATATCAAATAATTAATACTTTAAAATACATTTCATTTATCATGTAGATATGAGGAGTGGAAGAAAAAACATATTAATGGTAATGGAAAAGACAATATTATTATTTTAAAAATACCTATGTTGAAAACTCACATTGTAGGAAGGGAAAGTAGAATTAATGTGTGTCAAAAATATATTCATTATTCATATAGGTATATGAATTACCATATAATTAAATATTATGGTTTAAGAACCTATACATATAATATATAAGTTCATAATGAAACAATATAACTTAAGGAAATGAGACTTTAGTTAACAATATCAATTATGAGGAACATACTACTTGAAGTAAGAAATATTTTTAAAAATGGTTTTATATGGTATAAATATGAATAAAAAAATACCACATAATATAATCCATTGGTAAATGTTATCATAATTATATGAATTGTTTTGGGAAACTAGCTTAAAATAATGATTGAAAATTGAGTTATCAAAAATCCATATAACTGTGGTAACGATAGATCCAAAATATATTATATTAAGGGAAATAGTTTTCCTTTTTATTTCCCAGAATAAATAAAAACTATATGGTAAATATATATCAGTTTTCAATGAATATATAATTCAGAGGAAGGCATGGTGCATTATAGAAACACATCTCATGGAATTAATGTTTGACATAAAGAACCCAACCAGATTGAGTAAAATTTTAATCCAACCTCATAGTAAGATTCGTCTTTTAAATAAACATAAAAAATGATAAAAATATAATTCATGATTTTATATATCAAAAAGGAAACATATACACCACGTAATATATTTATGTTTACAATACCCACTAGGTCTTAGAGGGATGAATTTGAGACGAAAACCCTTACATAGTTCTTGATTTGTTTTTCACATGGAAACATCCTGAATTATTAAATTTCATTCACTAAATAAAATCCTAGGAAACATACACAAAACAATAAAAATTTATATGATTCAATTATATTCATTATATAAATATATAAATATATATATATATATATATTAGTTAGGTGTTCCTAGTGTTCAACACTAGGTGTAAGTAATCATTAGCATTTTGAATTAGTGTCATAAAATTGGTGTGGAATTGATTATTTTCACAAATTAAATTATTATTAGATTATATAATATAATTTAATATATTTTAAATTATTTTATATAAGGATGTAATCTCTTTTAATGGCAGTTTTGGTTATAATATATGAGGTTGAAATCGACGATGCCCATGTTTTGGTGATTCTTAACCAACAAAGGTTGGTTAGTTAATAAATGTATTATATTTTTATATTTTCCATTATAGAACACAAAAATAAATATTATTTAATTAATTATTCATATACTACTATAAATTTTATTCACATTTTTATTGATGATATAAATTTATATCATTTTTTCAGAAGGTGGATAAAAACTAAAACATGAACATACATTAATTAATAGATGATTATGAAGTGATTTAGTGATATTATAGTTATACAAGAATGATAATAATATAATATAGTTATTATTATTGTGATATATCATAATTAAAAACACAAAGAATTATAATAAAACCCATAAAATATTATTGCAATGTATGATGAAACCATTTTTTCCCATAAAACATACTTCTTGGTAGTTGAATTTATGATTGTTTTTTGTTTCTCATATTTTGAATAGTTTGTACATTTTGTATTAAAAATACTTAATAATTACGTAAAAATTATAATTCTACAGAAATTATATTCTAAAGATCATATATATAAATTGATTATTAAAGTAAAAATGGAAATCAATTGTTCCATAGAGGAGGAAGTATATGTGTATATGATGAAATTGAATTGAGAATTTTGTGGCTATAAATTAATACAACACTTTTTTTATGATCTCCTTTTCAATTTTCGTTAAATTATTAATGGATGGTCTTTTGATGTTAACCAAAAACCTTGATGGTGTATAGGATTTTATTTGAGTTTTTGGTTCCAAGTTAACTGGGTTGTGGTGTGACTGTAAGTGAGGATAGGAGTTTACAATTTATAACTAAGAAGGGATGGAGTTTTCATAAATAACTATGAAATTTCAATTATGAGAATTAAATCTTAGGTAATCTGTCTCAAAAAATGAGAAATAATAATGAGGTGAAGTTACATGGTTTTAAAATACATCAACCTCACATTCCTACACATTTTTATACAATTTCATGCTTTGTTACTCTTAAAATTGTTTCATTTAATGTTTTATATTTAATAATGGTAAAAAAAATTACCTAAGGTTAGATATCCTTTATAAAAAATTCCTATTTTTTGTAATTAAGCCTTATTGATTCCAATTTTAGAATGAATTTTATTTAATTTGATTTTGATAAGTGACAATAAATAATTTTATATTATTTAATTTATAATGTATTAATATTTTTTTGAAAAATATAACTTGAATTAATAAATTTTAAATATCATTTTATCAATTAAAACAAATATTTTTTAATTTTTAAATTCAATTATATAATATATATTTTGTCCCGGAAGAAGGATTAATGAATTTTTAAATTCAAACTTATATATTATTAAAATTATAAAATCTTTGTTATTTATAAAAAATTTATTTTCACTACTCACCTAACAATAGTTTTTTTGGAAAATATAAAAAATTCATATTAATAATATTACAATGATGATAAAAATAGTATTTCCAAATTAAAATTTTGAAATGTATAACTTTGAATTTTTAAAAAAATATTATATATAAGGATAAACTTTTATAAAGAAATAACTTTTGTGATATTAACTATTCTCATTCATATTTACTATCATTTGAAAATTACAATAGTACTAAAAATTTATTGATATCATATATACTTTTTCATTATCAATCGTAATTTTCTTGAAATAGAAATCCAATTATATAGAAAGGAAACATTTAAAAAAATATATATCTGAATAAAAAATGATTATAATAGTGGTTTTACCAAGATCAATTGAATAACAAAAATATAAAAAGTAACCATTATATTACATTCTATAAATATTTTATAAATTGGATACTCATTTTCATTTCTTGTAATGCAATAGATCATTTTTAATGGTAATATTTAAATATTTATATTTTATGTAAATATATCTCAATTTAATTTACATTTTGTGAAGGTTATTGACTAATATATCAAACAAATTTACTTATTTAAAGTAAATTATATATTAAAATCATAGTGTTTAACATTCTCCCCTGTAAATAAATGTCCACCTCCCAATTTAATTATCACTCACTAATGAAAATACGTGAGTGAATTCATAAGATATCTATAATTTGGGATATACCTTATATTATAATGTCATCCTTATAGTATTGAAATATATTATGTTTCTTATCTTCCCTCAAAAAACAATAATAATCATATAATTTTATACTCATGTTTGTATATACCGAAATCATACATTCTAAAAAATATACATTTCTTAAAACCATCTGAATATCTGAAAAATTATGCCACAGTTAGACCATATATTCTTCTATAATTAAACACTACATTTAACCATATAATTATATTAATAACTTGTAAAAAATATAACACACAAGTGAATATATATCAAAATTATGAAAATGAGATAATCTTCACCAAATATATCATGTATCACTTTTTCGTTATATCAATAACATATTAAAGGATATCATTAACAAATAACTCACTTTTCACGAAATCAATAAACCATTTTTTACCTCATCATCATGTTTAATTTTAACATTATATTTTTCCTTCCCCTAATCATGTTTTCTCTAATAAGTTTCCCCAAAAATATAAACATTTCATAAAATCACTTTTTAATTTTTTTATTCCATTTATGATATGTTTCAAAAACATTTAAGATCATCAAATGATGAAAAATACCTTAATGTTTCACATAATCCCCCAAACCATTAGTATTTATCATAATTTCATTGATAAATGTAACTCACTAATAAATACTTCATATAGTATAAATATTTAATATTAACTAAAATAGAAATCTTATTAGATTAGGCAAGACTAGAAAACTCATCTTTTCTATAAAAATAATCATATGATAATTTTCTCAACAATTTATGTATTCAACATTATTTGGTTATAAGACATGGTTGTTTCTAGATATATACCATTATCCCATTGTTCCTAGAAATCATGAATCAACTAAATACAATTCTAAAATAGATATTATAATATCCAAAATAAGCATATAAAAACATCAATCCAAATAATTAATCCCATATGGATCCCTCATTTTTAACATATGATACTTTTAGTTTAACCTATCTCTCTCTTTTTTTAGTACTTAGTTATCCACGTTCATTTTTCTTTAATTTTATCTAACCAAACTAGATGTAATCATATAAAAATCATTCATAATTATTTATATTGTGGATTTTTTAACCAATTCTTATTTTTTAGGATTGTCAACTCAGGTATGCAGTAAGGCTAATTCATGATGCACCAAGTTATAGTCAATTTAATACCCAATACACCCTTTTGGGTTTACTACCCCTATGTACATATATTTTAGAGCCTACATATAGTTGTAGTTTCATGATATGGATATTAGTGATATAAGATCAACACAATATCTACTTTTAAAAAACATCCAGATGTTATCCTATAGTTAGAATAATCACTTAGAGTTATCGCTAGGGGATTTCTAACAGTTCTATTATCCTTATCACAAAATAATATGTGGATTATTACATTAACAATAAATAATATAATATCCCAAACAGTTATCTATACCATTGAAATTATAACAAACCATAACATGTCTACAATTGATGAAATTTCAAACTACTAATTTATTCTCAATTGATATCATCATAATATAAATTTTTATCTAAAACCTTCTATGATTCCAGTTAAGCACCTCGAATATACAATCTAATTTCTATTTCCATAAATAGAAGATTTATGTATTATCTTAAATACAAAATATAGATTCTCACACATTACTATCTCATAATTTAAATCCATAAAGAAAATATTCCATTAAAAACATCCCAACGACCTTTTATATGTAGATCTTAATAGAATTAATAAAATATAATAACTATAAATTTCCTATATACTTTGTATCAAAAAAATAATTTCCCATAATATATGAAATAAATTACCCAATAATGAGTCTCGAATATCTCCCAAAAATTCTTCCACACGTGTTATCATTATAATCATGTCACATGTATTATTATTATTCACATCATGGGGCTTGGAAACAAATGAATTGGGTGAGATAAAACTCAAAGTAAGGGAAACATATGATAGAAGCTATCAAAAAATCACGATACACATATTATGGTTTGAATAAATAATCTAAATAATATCATAATCAACTGAAACTGATGGCATACTATATAAGTGAAACTAAATAAAAACATGGAAAATAATAACTAGTAATCATATAATATTGGAATACATATTTATGGACATCAAAAACATGTTCCTTAGGACTTCTTCCAAAAAAATATACAAAATTGGGGACATGAAATCCCAAAACCAATGTTTTTTCACGATGAGATCAATTGATTCATCAAGGGATTATATAATTCTAGGCATTTCCAATAACATGGGTTATTCTAATAAATTTACAAGAAGTGTCTGCAACATATTTCAGTCCATTAGCTAATGACACATTAGATAAAAAATAAAATAGTTATCTATATTAAAAATACAGAATTTAATTATTTAATCAACCTAAGTTTGTAGCCAATAATCATCAAGATATTTTTTAATTCCCCTAGAAAGAAAATAAAAATATTCATAATTGAATGTTCCCAAATCTAAATTTTGTAAAGCGAGATGATCATGCCAGCTGTGTTAATTAATATAATGTTAATATAATAATAACCTAACATGATCATATAAGATATTGATAAAAAAGGATTATGGTTGAAAAAATAATACATCCTCTTTATAATAATGTAAACAAATAATGGGGCTAACATAAATAGAAAAACCCATAACAAAAAGAATTATTTGAATAGTATAATAAAATAAGGATTCAAGAATCAAATTGAAATTTATATCGAGTTCATTCCACTACTAAAAAACTAATTTTATCCAATGATATGGTTCTAATACCATAAGAAAAATTTCTATGAAAAACTGCTCTTTTTCAGCATAAGAAAAATCACTATTAAAAGGGTTCTTTAACAATGCAAAAAAATCATTAACGGGGGCCTTTTATCAGCACTAGTAAAAAAGCATTGATAAAGGACTACCTTGATCAACACTTGAAAAATTCTGTAATTAAAAAGGACACTATCAATGCTTTTTTATAAGCACTGATAATGATCCCCCATTTATAATTTCTTTTTTACTAGCACGGATAAAAGAAATATTTTTTAAAACAATCATTACAAAAATATATATAATATATTCATTAAAATATGCTTCACATAAGGCTAAATAAAAATTTACAGAAAATATAATATATATTTATTGAAATGGATTATAAAATACTAAAAAAAAATTAATTAATAATTTTCTAATTTTTATTAATTAAAGTTAATTTAATAAAAATTTTAAGCCAACAATGTCAAAAACTAATTAAATATCTTAAATAAGTTGAAATCATATCTCGAACATCAAATAGACATGAATTTTGATCCAAATGTCTATTTAGGCTCTACCAGATATCAAATCAATGTTTGTGATGATATCTACAACATATTGAGCAGAAATACCCCAGTCACTACTTTTTCAAGGCCAAAATATGCCCAGACATCCTCCAAACCAGATTTTTTAGTCGGGGTACCCACATTTTTAACATTCGATGGATTTCAACCTCTATTAAGGGTTTTTTTCCTATTTTTTGTGGACTAAATTTATTCCTGTAGATTTCATTAATATTTATATTGTGAATTTTAAATTTATCATTTATTATAATTTACATCTATGAAAAATAAAATATATGAAACTATAAAGATGTTTTTTATATATTCACATATAAAAATTTTATTTTATAAATACATAATTAAATAAATTTACATATAAAATATATTTATAAATATATAAACCTTATCTAAAGAAAAATTAATTTCCATTTTGTTTTAAAAAAAGTGTATGAATATTTACATCCCTATATAATTAGTATATATATATATACACACAAATATATATATTTGTGTGTGTGTGTTGACAAATAGATATATATTTATCTATCTATTATTATATATGTATATAAACATTATAATATAATATATGTAAATAAATATAAAAATATATAATTATATCTATAGATAGACACCTACACACAAAAAGATATATATATATATATATGTTGTATATTTGTGGTTGTATGTATTTATAAACTCACACATACTCCAAAAAACATATTTTATATATTGTATTTAAAAAATATATATATATATAAACATATATATATATGTGTGGGTGTGTGTGTAGATAAAAAATATAATGATATAAATATATATATATATATATATCACAAAAAAATAAAACAAAACAATCCAGGGGATTGGAAAAGGAACCACTATATAATTTGGATGTCTCGGGTTCGAAACCCACTGGAGGCAGGGGCATGCGCTGGAGTGTATAATTATCTAAATAATTGATAAAGGGATAGGGGAAGCATTGATTATTGGGGATTTCTAATAAAGGGGGAGAGGTATTTGAAAAAAAATTGTCCCCTTTATCAGTGGTGCCTTTATCAGTTCTTTTTTAGCGTTATTAAATGAGGCCTTTAAGAGTGCTAAAAAAGTGCAGATAAAGTCTTCCTTTATGAACTCTAAAAAAGAACTGATAAATCCCCCATATATTTATTCTTTTTTAGCACTATTAAAGGGGATCCTTTATCAGTGATTATTGTAAGTGTTCTTAAAGAAATCTTTTCAACATTTCTTACCATACTGGCACTTCTATAGCTCTAATAAAGTCCTTTTACTAGAGTAGTTAAAGGCTTGATTTGTAGTAGTGTTCCCAAAATGAAATATATATATATTAGTGGATAAATAATGAAACATAAAACCAAATATTAAAAATAATTATTATTTTCATACGGTAAATAGTAGTAAAAAAATAAAATATATATTATTAAAAAATTATGATTAATGGAGAATACATATTTACGTTTCACTTTAGAAGGTAAATTTTGAAAAGGTGACATGTATCATTTCGAAAATGATTTTTTTTAAAATAAAATAATTCATAATTTAAAATAAATATTATTCAATTTGAAAAAAAGGGGTGAGGAAGAAAAATCATATGAAATTGAAAGGAATTTTTTTTATTTTAATAAAACCTCTTCTCATATATAACATTATAATATGAATAAAAAACATTATTTTTTATCAAAATGTCATATTTCCTCATATATATATAAATTATAATATAATAATATATTATTGAAGAATAAACCATGAATAAAATAAATTTTTTCATGATGAAAGAATATAACTCAATGAATGATGGCTTGTGTTGTCAATAACCCTTACCAAAAACATACTACCAAAAGTAAAAAGTATTTCAAAAAGGGTTTTTATTTGGTAGAAATGCGAATAAATAAGATGAAAAATAATATAATCAAAGTGAATAATTTTCTTGATATATGTGAACTAAGTACATGAGAAATGATCAAAACATAAAGAATAACAATTGAGTTTCAAAAAGAGCCATATAGTAACCAATGAGTCAAAACCCATCTGATGAAAAGTAGTTAATTTGGTTTATTATTTACCTTGTAAAAAAATATATGATAAATATATATCCATTCTATGTGAATAAAATGTTCAATAAAAAACATGGTACATATCATACACATGTCTCGTGGAATTAATATTTGATGAGAATTAACCTTGTGGATTGGGTAAAATTTTAATCAAAATTAATTACAAGGGGGATTGTAATTGAAATTAAAGTCTATGATTAAAATATATTTTGTTATATTATATCTAAAATAGGTAGTACTTTCACAAATTAAATCAAATTATGTGGCATAATAAAAAATATGTCTTAGAGTTAGTAATTTAAAATAAATACCATTACCTAGGTCTTTATTTGATCTTTACTTTCTCCAAATATCAAAAATAATTAATTTTATTTCATTAAAAACATAACCGAGAACCTTAATTAGTTGTATTAAAATTTATATATCTTAATTATAATTATTCTATACATATATTAATTAGTTGATTTTCTTCCTATTTTCAACACTATCTGTGAGTATTTTTTATCTCTATGATCTAGTTTCATAAAATATGTGTTTGAAAATATTATCTTAAGAAAATAATTCATTCATAGATTATATAAGGTGAAAAATAGATGTTCTATTTTATTTATTAAATCATTATTTTTATTTTTATTAATTTTTTGTTATGAATCATGAGGTTGTAAACGATGATGAGCATGTTTTAGTGATTATAAATGAATGAAATGTGATTTCTTAATTAATGAGTTAATTATTAAAATTACCAAAGAAATAATTATTTATTTATTTATATCATATATTTCTTAAAATTAAATTCACATATTCATGCATGCTAAACATTTATATCACTGTTTAGGTCATTGGTTAGACTTACCAAACCAAGAACGTATCATGATTAATGGATGATAATGATGTGATTTAGTTTTTATATCATTATAACAGAATCAAAAGGATCTTATTTGGTTTTTCATTTATTAATATATCATAATTTAAATGAATTAGAACAAAAAAATAAATTATATATAGTTATTCTATATATGATGATTTCATTTTATTCTATTTTCATTTTTTTAGATACTTCAATTTACCATGGTTTTTTATTGATAATATTGTTAATAGGTTTCCCAATATATCTTTCTATGAAATTATTAATTTCCTAAAAATAAAATTTATCTATTAAAAAATATCATGAATAATAATTTATGGTGATCATGGGAATATAAACAAAAATAAATTGTTAATTATGGGTAGTAGTCCAGACGTATTAAAGTTTTATGATTTCATTTTTAGAATAGAGAGATACAGTAACATAGTGTATCATTTAAGAATATAATATATTACAACAATATAATAATTTTATATTAAATTATCTATTTGGACAATCCAATAGTTTTACTGAAGGAAAAAAAATGGTCTCTCATAGAGGCGGCAGTCCACACAATGCAGGGATGGAGATTTTTTTTCTTAAATGAAAATTAAATTGTGGTTAATGATTACACCATCCTTATAATAAAAAATCTGTATATTCATTATACTCATGTTATATTTTTAAAATGGTGTAATATATTTTTACTAAGAATAACTGAACATAAATAAATAGAAATTAGAAAGGAGTAGTTGATGGAGGAAATAGACAAGGTTTCTCTGGAGAATATCATACATGGCGTCCACTTAGATCACCAAAGGTGTTTGAACCTGTACTCATATACCTCGAATCATGTTTTTGGAAATAAAATATCTTCTACATCGAAAAAATATAAGGATCGTGAAGAGGTAAAGGGTATCTCCACCATTTCATGTTTCGCAGGTGGATCGTTTGTTTTCCACAAACCAAGGGCTTCACAAAGGATAGTTTGTAATGGCGAACCTTCAAATGTTGCAGCTTCATAAGGGGCTATTTTAGAAATGATAAAAATATGTAAGCATCCATTCACCTCTCATATCTCATTATTGAATGTCTTGAATCCTTGTAAGGTGATAGATATATTTGATTGATTATCCAGTATTTTGGGATTTAAAAAATTCAAATGTGTTTATGTGGTTTGTGGTTTCTTCCATATGATATTCCCCTCTACAGAATTGAAAAAATGAATTTGGATTTTCGGATCGATTAACTTTCAATCGGGTATTATGCATTTCCATGAATGGAATTTAAAAATAAACATCAATTATTTTAAAGAATAATGTGCACAAATAATGACAAAAAACATGGATTAATTGGGTTATATGGCACCTAGAAATTCATAATGTTATATCCTATACAATGGGAACTCCAATTAGGATAGAAACTTCCATAGATTTGGTCAATTTTGGTCACTGCGCTAGGATTTTAATTGAAGTTGATCTAAGCTCAACCATGACTGAAAAAGCTATTTTATCCTCAAACTTGGATGAAATAAATATTATTATAGAATAAGGGCTGAAGTCCCACTTTTTTGACACATTCCATATAATTATCCACTCAAGTGACAATTTTAGAAGTTAACTCTTGTGTTCAAAATTTCTTACAAAATGCCACAACTCCCAAAACTATAGAAGGACTGGAAAAGCTAAAATCCATCATATAGAAACTATAAATGTTACTCAGATATCTGTTTCTAGATATATTAATCATATCATTGGGAATATTGATGTATATGTTGTATCAAGAAATGATCATGATAGAAGTACACTTGTTTCTGATTGTTCTCCTGTTAATGATGGTTACATAGATGACATGACCCTGCCCACTACCTTTCCTGGAAATTGCAATATATAGATTTCACATATTTTTTAAGTTGATAAACCGAATGTGTCTTGGGATGATATAGATGGATATGGTCTTCTCAATAGTTTTTCATTCAAATATTCCGTGAATAATGTAATTTTGGGTGATAATGATGGTGATGAATCAACTAATAGTCATGAATAAAAGAAATTTTCTACTCAAAATTTGGTGGACTTTAATTTTTCAAAAGAGAAGAAATTGGTTTCTTCTAGTTGTAAGGGGCATAAATAATTAAAAGTAGCATCATCCATAAAGGTACACTCTACTTCTCCTAGGAATAAAATTTATCATGGTACTATAAAAATTTATAGTAACTCTATTCATAAAACAATAAAATATCATTGAGATCACTAGAATCCTCCAAGATTCATGGTTTCAAAAGAGTTAGTGACTTCATCCACAATCAATAATTCCTCATGACATGTAAGGGATAATTTCGAGTATGAATGATCTGCAATGACTCCTCTGAATATTGATACGACCATTGTGAATGAAACACCTGAATTTAGAGTGGAAACATTCATGATTTTGGATCTACTTTGTTTTGGAAGGACCCTTGTGCTACACTTGTCCATCACATAAGAAAACACCGTGTTTATTATGATGATAGATCTTATCTTATCAAAGATATACCAAAATTGATGGTGGAAGATCCTTAACCTATATCAGCTAAAAGCACATTGGTCTCTTCTATTTTTCAAGGTGTCGATACTCTTATACAGTGCCCATAATGTTACCTGGTTGCTTCTGATGGAATTCTAAAAGACTCTAGAATCTATAAATATCTAGTTTTGAAAACTATCAATGAAAATTTGGTGGGTTATATTAAGTGAATATCATTGGGACTTCAGTCTTAATGTCTCCTCATTATGAAAATGTTCAGAGTATGAAATATAAACATCATATCAAGATAATTGCTCATAATTACTATATACAGCATGTGTTAGGTAGTACCAAGGAATACGTTTAATGTTATGTCCATGTATGTAGAGCTGATAAGACAACACTTATTGATGATGCTAAATTTTGTGATGATGTAAGGGGCCATAGATGCAGTCCAAAACTATGAGAATAGGGAAGCATCCTTATGGGTGGGGTGGGCACTCCCCTCACCACAATATGAGAACTCTATCTAAAGTGTCCTAACTGTTTGAGTTGGTGGCCTAAACCCAACTAATTTGAACATTATTCATTAATAAATACCTTATCACATCATTATTGATCTTTTTAATGATATTGCAGGAGATAATATCCTAAGGATAGTTGTTGCATAAAAGTTCATAACGGATCCCTGCTTTAGGGAGAACTTAAAGGAGTCATATCACTGTTCTTTAATATATGTTCTATAGCTGGATGATGTAATTATAGGAACACAAATAATCCAAAAAATTAGAGGTGAGGACCCATAAAACATTGAGGCACCTTCTCATGGTGTGCGCCCATGGTAATATCTAGGAGGATATTATGAGAATTAGACCCACCAGTAAGAAATCCATTTTTCATAGTGTCATTGGATGTTCTAATCTAAGGACGTGTGTATTGGTCCTTAGACTATAAGATTATTATTAATGGGTATTACAACTCATGCACTTAGATGTATTGATGAAAACTATGAGAACTCACTGTTCGCAGTGAGGTAGGATTTTTTGGGTGCATCACTAGTAATACATCTTAAATAGATAATGCGATAATGGATTTGTCCATTCTATTCCATAACAAAAGTATCTATCTTACTCCATTTGATGGAATTGATATAGCCTAAATAAATACATGGACATGGTAAGGAATGGTAAAGTTCAATTATAGGAAGTAAGAGAAATAATATTCGAGCACAAGGGCTGATGGCACTAGTATGCAACACGGTTGATTCAGGATATCAAGACAATGGTATTACATTACACATTAAGTGTTCATAGGAGGTGAAATGTCATTGCAGCGTTAAATTCATTCTCCATTTGTGCCATGGAGTTTTTCTAGATGCTATCCTTAGACATTAGGTGGGCTCTACCTAATTTCCCTGAGAAAAAGGCCTAGAGGGTCACACACTAAGTGTGTCCAAGTATATCAATTAAATATTAACATAACATGTTGAATAAAGATTATTCTTGATTGTGGTTTAATAATTATTCAAGGATGTCTGATCACATTTATTTTGACACCAATCATTTGAGAGAATATATTTTGGAAAAAATGATATGTTTATTTGTGAGTAATGTAGTAATATTTATTTAATAAATAAATAGTCATTATTTAGGGTCTAATAAATATGGTGGAGGGAATAAAGTGAATAGAAAAAAAAGTACATGCCATGTATATTAATATACAAACCATGTAGTTCTTTTGGGTATTTATGAGAATTAATATTATTTATTTAATTAAATAATATTAGTTGTAATTCATTGGTCATATTTTATGTAATAATAGTAGTCAACTGTTATTATTAATCATGGGTTCTTATTAAGAATTAAATTAATTGAATAAAAAAATTTAGGTGATTAACTCATTTTATAATTCTATGTAATTAAAATCGCAATTATATTATTCTCATTATCCTATCTATTAATTGTGGTTGTGCACCAAAGATCTAGAAAAATCTCTCATGCCAAAAGAGATTTCGTTTCATCCCAGAATTCTCTCATTCTACGATATAGATCCTCCTCTATCGAATCAAGGAGAGTTCGTTTCATGTGGCTCTCAAGGTGATCGGAGGTAGGCATCACATAAAAAGTCTCTTCCACGATAGTACCCAGAGATCCCTTGGGCAATTGTGAGAGATATGTGGATCACGTGTGCATCACCGTTATAGGACTCCTACATTTGGATTCTATGATGCAACGATGGATCACATCAGATCATAGCTGGAAACATCAATGTTGAGTGAATTTCAACAAGGTAATTCTTATCTTTTAATTAAATTTATTATAAACAATAAATGATGATCTTTTGTAGGGTTTACGGACTCCCTGCTTTTATTTTGTTCATCATTATATTCTGAATATTCGGTGTTTTGTTATTGTGATGGATCTCGGATTGATTGTTGTTAATGGAAAAAATTAAAGTTGGGTACTCCCACCATTGCACATCCGTTGCACCTGTAATGTTCTAGTGGTATCAGAGAGGTCATATTATTTATTGTAACTATTTAGTTTTTCATTGGTGATTTTTGCATTTAATGATTTAGGTGTAAATTCAAGTTAATTGTTCTTTAAATCTGAATCTCGAGATCTATTCCTCCTCTTTTGTTTCTCATTCACCATAAAGAAACAATTTTTTTCATTAAAATTTTGAATAAAATAAAACAAAAAGATCTCATTCGGAGGTTCCAATGCTTCCTTGATATACAACATTAGAACAAATTGCATGTATTCGGCAGTACATGTTATATAGTATTGGTTCCATGCACCGGGACGGTCTGCCAAACAACGTTGTGCCATTGGATTCTATCTATGTCTTTAAGACTCCATGTGTTGACCAGAAATAGGTGGCACATGGTTTCTAGATTACACGTCATGTGGCCCATTGAGCCCAATGTGTAGTCACATTAGTTTAGGGTTGGGCCATGTACCTTGTACAAGGCTTGCTCGGCTGGAAACCATGTATTGCGAAAACTACATGTTGTGTGTCCCACAAAACACTCCATGTACTCCAAAAATTTCCAAAGTACATATACACGCAATGTCCCCAAGCATGTACTTCGTATGGACGGCGAACAAAAGTACACATACTTTAGTCAGAACTACATGTTGTGTACTCTGCCAAATTACATAGATTTATTAAAATTTATTATTATATTATAAAAAACACATGAGAAGAGTACTATAGTGCAGGCGTAAAGATAAGGAACAACACATGATATGTGTTTTATATATGTGTGTTTAATTTAATATCTTCACAATGTTCATTTCTGCCCATTGGGTAGTTATGAATGGGAATTCGTCGGGTTTCCTCCAAGGTACAAGTTACATTAAAAGATAATTTTAAATGAAATAATTTTTTTTTAAATTATGATAGATGATAATCTCAAGGAAATACAAAAAATTCTTTAAGAAAAAAGGATTTATTAATTAAAGATAATTAATTTATTTGAGTATGATTTATCTTACAAATGAATGATTAAATAATTGAAGGCCAGTTTTATTTATGTATAAATATCATTTCATGTATGGGTAATCATGAGCCTAGACCAATACATTTGTATGTGAATGGTTTCTTTTGATTTATTTATTTAAATTAAATTTCTTGGAATGCAAGCCTTCTCCTCATTAACATGTAAGGACTACATGGCCTAGGGTTTTTTATATAAAATAAGATTTTACCCCTCACCTGCAAGTGAGATAAAAGTATATGTAATGGATGTAGCTCTCATGCTAGCGGAGGCATCTCATGTTATGAGCCAATGTGAAACCAATCCATAGAGATACAAAGGTGGGTAGGTGGAAAGCAGTTAACACAAACACAAAATGATCAAGGTGTTTCTCCCCTAGGTATTAGGTTAGTTTATTAGAGACTAGATAATATAACCAATAGAAAAATATCAGGATCATACAATTTATTTTTTTCTGTTAATTGCATGTTTTATTTATTGTGGGTGTGTCCTCACAATCACACAATTAATGAATTAAACACACATGCAAGATGAAACTAAAATAAGACCAGTTTATACATAAATATTATCTTAGACATGGTTAATCACTAAAGTATATCCCACTTAATATTAAGAAGAATGTAATCAAAGATAACAAAATATAAATTTACATTTAAGGAAAAAATCCCTGAAATAAATATTATGTATGTATAGCCGTCCATAATCTTAGTTAGAATCGAACCACATTTGAAAATGCTTTTCCAACCCTTGTTGGGGTTATTTCTATTATAAGGGAATTCTATTTCAAGGTTTTGGATTTATATATAATGGTTCACATCAAGGGTTAAATTCCATTGTTGAACTGGGTGTGACCAAGATGCAACAGTTGAGAAAATAATAAATAAAAGGATTTTGGGATTGGGGAGTCAACGTAGTGGATCAAGGAGATGCGAGTTATTACAATTGTCATTTGGAATGTCTAAATAAAACCCTTCATGTTGCTTGAACAACCCTAGTTGGGCTAATGCAAAGGGAAATATGGATCATTTCCACTAGAATATTTAGGCCACAGAATATTATAAAGTCATTGGTGAGGGCTATTGAATTTCAATAAAATTGTGGGAGACTAATAAGTATTAATTTATTTGTCTCGGTTTTATTTTGATAAAGTAATAACCATTGATCAACTTAATTTTTAAAAACAAAAAAAAATGACTTCAAACATATCATTTTAAACCATGCTTGAGAAGGAAAACCTTCTCACCAGCACCAATTTATAGGAATGGCATAGGCGTTTACAGGTCATCCTTTTCCATGAGAGAAAATTGTATTTTCTAGAAGATTCTATTCTAATTGCACCTATAATAGAGTCCAATGATAAATAAATATCCCTCTATATGAATCATATGGATGATTCCATAGATTTCCAATGTTTCAAGATATCATCCATTCCTAATGATCTCTTGGAGCAACATGAAAGCATGGATGTGTAAAACATGATGTCTCACCTTAAGTATCTATATCAAGAGAAGGAGAGATATGCGAGATATGAGATCCCCAATTCTTAGTTTATAACAATGATTGGAGATTCTATGCCAGATGGGTCTCATGTAGTCATTCTTATTGGCTACATTGAATCCCTGGACATATTATGGATTATGTTCCCCGATAGTTTCATACAGATCTCATCTTATCATCACTACCTAAGGCATTTTCTAGTTTTATTGTCAAATACAACATGGGAAATAATGAGAAGAGTTTATCAGAGCTTCTGACCTCAATTATCTTGGTAGATAAGGACATGGGGAATGATAAACCCATAGTCCTTATTTTGATTAAGAAAAGGAAGTTCAAGGAAAAGGGGACAAGGATTTATAAACGGTCTGAAACCCCTGAGCATCGTCCCTCCAAGAAGGGGAAGATCCAGAGGCAGGGTAAGGAATGGGAGGTTGTTTTTTTCATGTGGAACGAAAGGTCACTGGAAGATGAAATACAACTATATGTGTTGGAATACTAAAGGTGTGTTTGTTATCGAGTGTAATAATTCCATTTCTACACATTGGGTATTAGATAAAACTTGTGGGGAACACATCCGTATTCAAATAAAGGAACCATTTATATTTAGGAAGACTTCTAGAGGATAAGTGGATCTTTAAGCTACTAATTACGTGAAGCTGGCTTTGTTGGCCATTACTGATTATCATCTCCCATTGTGAACTAGAATGCTTTTGGTTTTACGTAACTATTTTATGTTCCCTATGTTACCAAGAAGATAATTTCTATTTCATTTTTTGATATGTATGGATTTATTTTTAATTTTCAAATTAGGGTAGTTTCATTTATATGAAAAACATATTTTATGGTATGGCACATTTAAATAACAGTTTGTATGTGTTAAATTATGAAAAAAAGTGATGGAAACAAATAACTAAATAAATTCACTTGACTCATACAACACCAAGTTGTGGCATCAGCGTCTTTGTCATGTAAAAAAGAAGTGCTTGACAAAGCTCTGCCAGGATATTCATTTAGACTCTACTGTGTTAAAACCACTTGACCGATGTCACGCTTGTTTACAAGGCTAAATAACCAAGATGCCTTTCTATGGATAGGGTGAAACAGATACAAATATTCTGGGATTGGTACACATGAATGTGTGTGGACCATTTCCATTAGAATCTAGAGGTGGGTATTTTTATTTCATTAATTTAACTGATGATTTGAGTTGATATGAATATATCTACATAATGAGTTATAAGTCAGAAGCCTTAGAAAAATTTAAGGAATTCAAGATTAATGTAGAGAATCATCTTTGTAAGAAGATAAGGAACCTTCGATCAAATCAAGGCAAAGAATATCTGAACCAATAGTTCATCTATCTTCTATGGGATTCAAGGATTCTATCTCACCTAACTCGTCCTTATATGCCAATGTGGAATGGCATTGGTGAATGGATGAACAAAACCTTGTTGGACATAGTGAGGTCGATGATGAGGCATACAGATATTTTATTATCCTTTTGGTGAAATTCATTACAAAATAAAACATACACATTAAACCGAGTAAAAAATAAGTCGGAAAATGGAATTCCCTCTGAGTTATGGAATAGAAAGAAACCCATTTTTTCGCACACACGTGTATGGGGATGTGAGGCATTTGTTAATCCCTTCTTAGGAAAAAATCTAGAACCCCAGGGCATGAGGTGTATCTTTATAGAATATCCCAAGGAAATGAAAGGATATTACCTATATAACCCTTCAGACAAGAAAGATATTGTCACCAGAATATCCCTCTTCCTTGAGAGGGAGCATATCCTAAAAAAGTATAGTGGGAGAATGATTGATTTCGATGAAGTAGATGCTCAAGAAACATAGGAGTTGGTACACGAACAAGTTCCACAGGTCCCCGTGGAAGAGGTTCCAGAAACACAAGTACTACATTGGTGCTCTAGAGAGGTAAGGGAACAAAGGAGATTTGATTTCCCAATCACCAAGGATGGTGAATAATTATTGTTGGAAAAGGATTAACCTCTCTACTATAGGTAGTAGTAGAAACCGAAGATGACGCAAGATGGCTAGAAGCTATGAATTCTAATGTAACGTACCAGATCCAGGTGACCTGAACAAAGTTGTTCACATGACCTCAAGTGGATATCCCCAAATGCCAGTGGCTGCTGACAAGAAGCGAGGGCCTAGGTCTGATAGTGGGTAAACTATGCCCTCATTTTTTAAAGTGTAGAGCAGCGGAAAAGATAATAACATACAACAGTGGAATTAGTAAACAATATACAACTCAAATGGAAACTAGTAGAAAAGAGAACCATTGGTCATATATATAAAGATGCAGCATGTCACTAATTATATGAATGCAGCTAGAATAGAATACACTGCAATACAATACAATACAATAGAGAGTACAAGTACAATGGAACAAAATAGAATAGTCAGCAACATCACAAGCCTATTCTCGGTCTCAGGCTCTCCTACCCCTCAGAATCAATCAAGTACCTGTATAGGGACCCTTTCCCCTACTGAAACCTACAACAAAATAATCAATTTGTGTCGAAGACATGACCCAAATAGGGTGTCAGAAATAAATCCAAGTAGGCAACCACAAAAGGTCTATTCCCAACTGTCATTGGAAATATGCAACAACAGTGTGCAAAATTAAGTGAAATAAACATGTAAGTACTCAAAAGTAACTATCACTACCAGTTTAATTGCCATTTTGATATTCATTTTAACCATTCAATTGAAAATAATTATGTGATTATCAGAACCAAGTCCTCAGGCCAATCAAGAACCTTTCCCGTAGGCTAATATAATAAAACCATGCCCTCAGGCATGCCCTCAGTCTATCAAATATTTCCCTCAGGCGTACGAGATATTGACCTCAGGCACAGAAGTCACTACCCTTCGGTATAAGAAGTGTTTCCCTTAGGCGAAATAGAACATTTCCCTCAGGTTAAGCATTACCTAGCCCTCAGGCTAAACAAACATTGCCCTCAGGCTAATATGAACACTACCCTCAAGAGCAAGTAACCGGGCCTAGAACAAATCATAAACAAGAAATTTATATACAATTCCTCTCATGTAAATTCAATACACATTATAACCATGGAATACCCTCGGGTATCCTGGCCTAATGGCTAAACAGAGGAATACACCCCCGAGGTGGTCCTGGATCCATGCAGTGTTCCCAAGCAACAGTTTATAGTTAAATTCAATTACCTTTATAGTTATATGTATTTAAAACAGACAAGGACTCATCCACTTGACACCCCAAACATGGGTTCATAGCACAACAGTACATAATTTCAATACAACAGTTGGAAATAAAAATCATACCACCTACCTCAATCATCTCTGATTGGTATACGTGAATGACACTTCCCGAAACAAACGAGAATGGCGCAGATCTGAGGTGAACATAATCTATTTAAAACTAAAATAACATTCCCTCGGGAAAGAATTGGTATGAAACACACAAGGAGGAGGTAGAACTCACTCGTGCGGTTCCAAGGAGATCGACGACGTTGGAATTGGGTTCCTGATGTGCGGTCAGGAGACCCTCCAAGCTCTGGCCATCTCTCTCAGTCTCCTCTGGCTTTCTATGCTTCCTCTATGAACAGAGGAGGCTACTACCCATTTTAAGTGAAACAAACAAACTACACGGTGTGCACTCTCAAGTACACGGTGTGTACTTTTTTCATTTAACTGTTCCTCTCAAGGCTAATTTTTCACCACTGAACTATTTACTTGTCGACATGAGTACACGGGTTATATTCCCGATTACACGGCATATACTATCGCTCCACTGGAAGCTGCCTCCACCCCCTTACTATTCACCTTCTAACTGAATACACAGCATGTAAATACCCTGTACATGGCGTGTAGTCAGTTTATACACCCTTCATTGCTGACAGGCCTACACGCCCTGTGTACCCATCCCACACGGCCAAAGTATACAGTGTGTGGAAAAGTACATGGCGTGTAATCACAAAATTTGGTATTTTTCCCCATTCTCCTTATTTTCTCAAAAACAAAAAAGAAAAAATGAAAATAAGAAACACGTACCTCAAGAAGCAGAACCGGGATCTTATAAACCTCCCCCCTGAAAGAAATTTGTCGCTAAATTTCCCTTACAAGGGTGGCGAAGATAAATCTCAGAAAAACACTAGCCACTAAGCACATACATCAGTCTCCTACTCCCAGGTTTCGTCCTACACTCGTCCATGATTTCATAGCACCTGTACGAGAGGAATTGACAGGCCTTGGAGAACCTTTGTGCTCCTATCAACAATATGAATCAGATTCTCCTCAAAGGATGCATCGATCTATAGCTCAACTTCCTCGGGATAAAAGACGTGAGATGGGTCTGAATGAGAACGATGTAGCTGAGATACATGTAAGATGTTAGGCATGGCTCAATACCTCGATGGTAACTGCAATCGATGGGCAACTAGAGCGACTCTCTCTAGAATATTAAATGGCCCCACATACCTCGGTGAATGTTTACCCTATATCCTGACCTGCCAGTGTCCCAACCTCAGTGAAACACACAAGAAAACTTGATCCCCAACCATGAACTCTAAGGGTCGTCTATGATGATCAACATAAGATTTATGATGAGACTGTGTAGTATCCATCCACTTCTGAATCAACAGGACCTGCTCTAAAGTCTCCTGCATGAGACGTGGTCCCAGTAAGGCTGTTTCACCTGCCTCTATCCAGCACAAGGGTGATCGGCATGGCCTACCATATAAATACTTTTAAGGTTCCATCTCAATAGTTTCCTGAAAACTATTATTATACGAAAACTAAAACAAGGGTATATGCCTCTCCTAAGAGCCCCCAATGTCTGGGATGCATGTGCGCAGAATATCCTCAAGCACCTATATTGTATGCTCTGACCGGAAATCAGTTTGAGGGTGGTATGCTGTGCTCAGAAGCACTTGTGTACCCAGTGCCCTCTAAAAACTCTGCCAGAAACAAGATGTAAATTGTGAATCTTTATCTGAAATGATAGAACGAGGGACCCCATGAATATGTACGGCCTATCGGATATACAACTTCCTGATCTCTTCAACATCGAATCTCTCCTTGATCAGAAAAAAGTGAGCTACATTTGTGAGTATTTCCACAACAACACGCACGGCATCATTGCCTAAAGATGACCTCGGAAACCCGGTCACGAAATCCATTGTGACAGAATCCCATTTCCATTTCAGAATGGGTATCTGTTGTAACTGTCTCACTGGCCTCTGATGCTTTGCCTTCACCTACGGACAGGTGGAAAATCTCGTAACAAAACTAGCTACCTCTCTTTTCGTACCCGGTCACCAATACTGACGTCTCAAGTCACGGTACTTCTTAGTGACGCCAGGATGAACTTCCCAAGATGAAGCATTAAAATCCTGCATCATCTCCTCGCATATATCCCCTTGAACCCATACTCATCCATCGATACGCAGTACCTCATCATCACATATCGTCTATCCAGGAGGAGGGTCCTCACTTTCTACTATCTCCCACAGAACTAGGCCTTCTAAATCTGATAGTTGTCCCATCCTCGCTATATCCATGATGGGAAAAGTCATAGATAAGGAAGAAAGATAGGTTTTCCCCTGACTATCATGCACCTCCAAATGAGTCTCAGAGAACAAAGCCATAAGATGCCACTCACCACTGGCCTCATGAACTGCATGTGTCTGAGTCTTCTTGCTCAGTGCATCAACAACTGCATTACCCTTACCAGGTGCATAGGCAAGCTCAAGATTGAAGGACCGAAGGTATTCAACCCACCTTTGCAGTCTCAAATTCATGTCACACTTAGTAAAGATGTATTTGAGACTATTGTGGTCATTGAAAACCCCAAAATGCTCTCCCAAGAGATAATGTCTCTAACAGCGTGACACATGAACAACTGTAGCCAACTCGAGATCATGCGTCGGGTAATTCCTCTAATGTGGCCTCACCTTCTGTGACCAGTACGCAACTACTCAATCACCATTCATCAACATTGCTCCCAGCCCAATACCTAATGCATCATAGTAAAATGTATAGTTCTTCCCTTTCTCTGGAAGTATCAAGTTTGGTGCTGATGTCAACCATCCTTTCAGCTCTTAAAAGGCTGTCTTGCATGCTTCTGACCAAAGGAGCTTCACACCCTTCATAGTCAAACCCGTCAACGGAACTGCTACATGGGAGAAGTCCTATATAAAATGACCATGGTATCCAGCCAGCCCCAAGAAACTCTGTATTTCAAACATGTTCTTAGGATTCTCCCAAGAAACTACTACTCTCACTTTCTCTGGGTCTACTGCAACTCCTTCCTCTGAGATGGTATGACCTAGGAAGTGAATATGGTTCATCCACAAGCTACACTTTAAGAGTTAGCATATTGCCGATGCTCTCTCAGTGTACTCAGTACAATATAAAGATGGGGTGCATGGTCGTGTCCTGTGAGATAGTACACGAATATTCCATCCATGAAGACTATGAAAAATGAATCCAAATAAGGATGGAACACACGTTTCATTAGATCCATGAAAACTGGCGACGTTTTAGTGAGTCTGAATGACATAACCATGCACTTGTATAGACCATATCTGCTCCGAAAAGCTATAAGCGGTATGTCCGATGGTATAACATGTAGGTGATGATATCAGGATATCAATTCAATATTCGAGAACACTCATGATCCTCAAAGTTGATCAAAAAGATCATCAATCATTGGCAAGGGATGTCAGTTCTGGACCATCAACTGGTTCAGCTATCGATTATCCACAATGATTCTAAGGTTATGGTCTACCTTCTTCACAAAAAGGGCCGGCGGACCCCAATGAGAAGTACTGGGTCAGATGAAACCATTTTCCTGTAACTCCTCTAACTTCCTCTTTAGCTCCTGCAACTCAGGTGTAGCTATCCTATAAGGAGGAATGGATGCTGGTGCCGCTCCTGGTAGAAGCTCAATAGATAAATCCACCTCTCACTCTGGAAGAAGACCTGAAAAGTCATCTGGGAATACATCCCTAAAACGATTGACTACTGGAGGGAAATCCTTCTAAAAATTCCCCTGATCATCCAGACATTAGCTCGCAATCTCTTCTGTCACTCCACCTCTCCCATAATGCTCAGGTCCTGCTCGGCTCGCCTAGACATACCATTCACCCTTGTATAAAAACTCTCCACCCTCTAGTGGCGTAAAACTCACCCTGCAATGATAGCAGTCTACAAATTATTGAAAGGGTACCAACCAGTCCATCCCAAGAATTAAATCATAGATCGTCATCTCAAAGACATCGAGGTCCCATAGGAAGTGACACCCACCAACCTCAAGGGGGAACTTCCTACACTAAAGCACACCTAGTGTCATGATATTAGAAGAAGACGAAACAAAAATCCCAAAGAAATCCACAATAGAAATAGATATAAAGCTATGTGTAACACCTGTATCAAAAAGTATTGAAGACAAAACAGAAGAAAATAGAATAGTACCTCTGGCAGTGGAAGGTCGAGGATCCTGATCATGTTGGGTCTGTTGCACTGCATATGCCTGCCTAGTTTCGTGCCCTGACGACACAGCATGGATACCCTGAGCTGTCCCACCCTACTACCTCTGAGATCCTGGTGTCTTGCTACCATGGCCACGACCACCATCTCGGCCTACATGCCCTGATGCATTCTAGTTTCCTGACTGTTAAGAAGCTGTTGGTCCTGCTCCCACATGAGGAGTCTATACATAACCCCTCTCAGTAGTCACTGGTGGAAACACCCTACAAAAACACTGTAGATAACCCAAATTTCCGCAAGCTCGGCACTCCACTAGGTCACGGGTACAATGATGTCTCTTGTGCCCCACTCTACCACACTAGTAGCATATAACCAGGGCACCTGAAATTATCGTCTGGCTAGTACATCCACCATGAGAGAAAATCACTTGCCTTTTACTATTACCGATAGAAATAGTACCAGAAATTTGTGTCGAACCACCCTGGACCACACCACTAGCTTCCCATAGGTTCCTCTCAGTAATCAGTGCTAGGTTCACAATATCATGTTCCATAGGTAACCTGAAAATGTTCACCAGTGGTCGGATGTCATATAGAAGACCATCCTAGAAGCTTCTAGATCACAACGCCTCATCACCCACCGTAACAGGTGAAAAACGCTAAAGATCGGTGAAGCGAGCAGAATAATCCATCACTAACATGGTTCCCTACTGAAGATTCATGAACTCTTGAGCTCGATCTGCCCTAAACGTCTCTGGGAAGGAGAAGTCATAGAAGACTGCTTGAAAATATTCCCACGCCATGCCTCGGTGATGCTCCGTCTGGGTGATAACATCCCACCTCCTATTGGTAGAATCACTCAATATATATGTCGCAAGCTTGACCCTCCACCTGGGAGGCATCTTCAGATGCTTGAAAATAATCTGCACTGATTCCAGCCATGACTCTGCAGCCTGTGATCCGTCATCCCCAGAAAATGTAAGCGTATGCTGCTGCTAGAATATACACGTCAGCTCTTCCATAGTTGTGGTAGCCTGTGGGGCTCTCTGATGGGTCTGCATGAACCGCATGAAGCATTCACAAAACTACGCCTGCGCACCTGTGCCCGGTATAGCAGTTGACGTTGCATATGGATCTACTGGAGGATCTATTAGCAGCCCATGGCCCACCATCTCAGCAGTTAAATCGTTTCCGCTCTCTTGGCGATCAACTGGAGGTCATCTTAGTGAAATGACTCTACAAGGTCAAAGAACACCTTAGATCATGATTTATCGAAGGCTAAAAATGAGGAGGCTAAGAAAGGAACAGGATGAAGAAAGCTTTCATGATTTATAAAACTTGACTACATGATGTGTATAAAAACTACAAGACATGTTCTCACAATCCATCCACATGGGTGTGTACTCTAACTTTAAAATGGCCATGTAACACCCCAAACACATGGCATGTCTCTTAACTATATGGCAAGTACATGAATCCCCATTTACTAACCAAGTCCTTCTATACGGCTAATCTACAAGACTCTCCTATAACAGGACTACATGGAATGTTCCAAAAAGACATAGGTTGTTCAAAGAATCCCTAGACCAACCTCTGTTGACCACTATAGAGTCGGTTACATGGCTGACACTACACGACATGTTCCAGGAAGAAACATCGTGTACTATGAAAGATAACACCGACCCGTGTTGTTCGTGACATGGCTGGGTACCTGGGTCAGACTACACTGCACGTTCAAAGGAGACACGACATGTATGTCTTAAGGTTTCCTATGTTTGTGTGGTCAGTTACATAGGAGTAAACCAAGTCAACACTATACGGTGTGTAAAACTGGTGCACAGCGTGTTTCTCTAATCCATTCCCTACCCCGTGTCCCATCCCACACGGTCTCTGACACGGGAATAGACTACATGGTGTGTACCAAAGGTACACTGCATGTACATAAAAAAAATTCATTTCTTTTCGAATAGAAGAAAACATGGCGTGTGTCTATAGAACTACATAGCTTGTATACTGGGTGTTCCAGACAGTATTCCTTATAAACTGCTCAGGAGCTCAGAAAAACACTGAAACCAACATCTAATTGACAAATTCTGATCCGTGAGTGCCAATACTCCCCTCGAATCAAATCGTGGCATCATACACATGTTATAACAAAGAAAACACGTCAATAATCCCCCAAATTATTTATTGAGCGCCCATACTCCCCAAAAACCAATGTTGTTCATTCATTCTATCAAAACCTCACACAAAAATACCCTAAAAAATAGTAGGTATTTATCAAACTGTTATCACAATAGCATGCCTTTCTAGCACAACACTTATCAGGACAACATGAAATTTCTAATGCACCAACATGGCATGGAAAGAATGCAAGACATGTGATTTCTAGAATGTGCCTAAATGATGCATGAGATAGAATACCCTCATCTCATCGTGTTTAAAGTAAACAGAACACAAGTATAACATATAAACAACACACCACCAGTGCGTCACCCCACAGTGAAAATCAAATCAACTGTAAAATTTCAAAACCAGAAATAATTTCAATAATCGAGGTAGACTTGCTTTTCCCTGTACACTGGTTAGCTACTCTAAGGAACAACTTATTACCAACTACCATTTACATCATATTCCTTCCTAAGGCTCCAAACAGTATGTCAAAGAAAAGAACTCCTATAATACCACTTTGTAAAGTCCCAGATCTGGGTGCCACTCAACAGTTTCCCTGAACACGGTTGGTCACATGACCTCAAGTGAATATCCCCCAACACCAGAGGCTGAAGACTAGCATTGAGGACTCGGTTCTGATAGTGGGGAAACTATGGCCTCATTTGTCAAAGTGTAGCACAGCGAAAAAGATAATAACATACCACAGCGGAAGTAGTAAACAATATACAACTGAAATGTACACTGTAGAAAAAAGAACCATTATCCATTTATATAAAGATGTAGCATGTCACTAATTCTATGAATGCTTCCAGAACAGAAAACATTGCAATACAATACAATACAACAGTGAGTCAAATTACAACGGAAGAAAACAGAACAGTCGGCAGCATCGCAAGCCTAAGCTCAGACCCATGCTCTCCTACTCCTCGGCAACAATCAAGTACCTGTATAGGGACCCTTTCCCCTATCGACACATGAAGAAATATAATTTATTTGGGCCGAAGACATGAACCAAAAAAGCTGTGAGAAATAAATCCCAGTAAACAACTTTTATAGGTATGTGCCCAACAATCAGTGAAAATATGCCACAACAGTTTGCAAAAGTAAATGTAATAAACTTGTAAGTACTCAAAAGTAATTATCACTACCAATTTCATTTCCATTTTGATATTAATTTTAACCATTAAATTTAATAACATTCAATTCTCATCAAAACTGAGCCCTCAGGCCAATCAGAACCTTTACCTCAGGCTAATATAATAAAACCACTCCCTCAGGCATTCCATCAGGTTGTCGAATATTTCCCTAAGGCATACGGGATGTTTCCCTCAGGCCCAGAAGTCACCGCCCCCAGGCATAATAACTGTTTCCCTCAAGTGAAATAGAACATTAAACTCAGGCTAAGAAGTATATTTCCCTTAGGCTAAACAAACAATTCCCTCAGGCTAATAAGAACACTGCCCTCAATCTCAAGTAACCGGGCTGATCCAAAATCATAAACAAGAAATTTATATACAATTCCACTCGAGGAAAGTAAATACACACTATAATAATGACATACCCTCGGGTATCATGGGAAATGCATGAATAGAATAACACACCGCCAGTGTGGTCCTGGATCCATGCATTGATCCCAAACAGTAGTTTATATTTACATTCAATTACCTATACAGTTCTAGGTATTTAAAAGAAACAAGGCCTTAGCCACAAAACACCCATAACATGGGTTTTTAGCACCACAATACACAATTTCAACAAAATAGTTGGAAATAAACATCAGACCACCTACCTCGATCGTCTCTGATCAGTATACGTGAACAAAGCTTCATGAAACAAATGAGAACGACACATATCTGAGGTGATCATAATCTATTTCAAACTGAAATAACTTTCCCTCGGGAAAAAATTTGTAGGAAACACACAAGGATGAGGAAGAACTCACACGTGCGGTTCCATGGAGATCGACGGCGTAGGAATAGGGTTCCCCAGTGTGCGGTTGGGAGATCCTCCAAGCTCCGGACGTCTCTCCCACTCTAATCCAACGTTCTAAGATACCCCTATGAACAGAGGAGGCTACTGCCCATTTTAAACAAAAACAAACAAACTACACGGCGTGTAATCTCAAGTACACAGTGTGTACATTTCTCATTTTACTATTCCTTTGGCGGCTACTTTTTCACCGCCGAACTGTTCACTTGTAAACATGATTAAATGACATGTATTCCCAACTACACAACATGTACTATCACTCCACTGGTGGCTGCCTACACCGCCTTACTATTCACTTACCGATTGAATACACGGCGTGTAAATACCCTATACATGGCCTGTAGTGAGTTTTTACACCCTTCATTGCTGACAGGCCTACACGCCCTATGTACCCATCCCACACGGACAAAGTACATGGTGTGTGGAAAAGTACACATCATGTAGTAAAAAAAATTGATTTTTCCCCATTTTCCTTATTTTCTCAAAAACACATAAGCAAATAGGAAAAGAAGAAACTGGTACCTCAAGAAGAACAACCGAGTTCTTCCATCTAAGAAGGATTCCATTTATCAAATAAAGTATGGGTTCTGATCGATGATCCAGTTGATATAGATCCTATTGGATGAAAATGGGTATTCAAGAGAAATCTAGACATGGAAGGTCATGTTAAAACCTATAAACCAAGGTTAATTGCTAAAGGATTCAGACAACATCAAGGAATTGTCTATGATGAAACCTTCTTTCCAGTTTCATGGTTTAAATGAATAATAATCATACTTTCCAAAATATCTTCCATGACTACGAGATTTGGAAAACTGATGCCAAAACATCATTCCTTCACAAAAACTATTATGAAAATGTCTATATGACACAAATAGAAGGTTTTTTGACACCAGGTGAAGCCATACATATTTTTATTTTGTATAAGTCCATTTATGGATTAATGAAAGCATCCATATCAGGGAAAATTTGATTTGATGAATCCATAAATGAATTTCGTTTCATTAAGAACGGATGTGAGCCTAGTTTTTATAAGTGGTTTAATGGGAATGTGGCTGTTATACTAGTTGTATATATTGACGATATATTGATTATTGGAAATGATGTATGAGTCTTACAGTCAATTAAGGACTGGTTGAACAATTATATCTCTATGAGGGACTTGGGTGAAGAATCCTAAATTATAGGGATCAAGATCATTTCTGAACGATCTAATAGGCAGGTTAGACCAAATTAGGGTACATTCACTAACCAGATACTAAAGTTATTTAATATGGAATTATCAAAGAGGTGATTGGTTCCTGTTTTACATGGCCTATATCTTTCTAATAAAATGGGTACATAGACACAATAGGATAATGATAGAATGAGTAATATCACATAGGCTTCGGATATAGAATCCATCATGTATGGAATGTTGTATAACAGGCTTGATGTTGCCTATACACTGAGCATGGTAGTGAGATATCGAGAAAATCCAAGAGAACAACATTGGATTGTTGTTAATACTATCCTGAAGTATCTTAGAAGATCTATGCATATGATACTGGTGTATGGTAAAGATGAAGAGCTCATCATCATAGTGTATGATGATGCTGGTTTTCAAATAGATCTGAATGACATGAAGTCACAATCTAGATATGTTTTTTTGTCTCAATGGAGGATCTGTGAGCTGGAAGAGTTCAAAGAAACCAATTGTCAATGATTCTACTGTGGACTCATAATATATATCAGCTTCTGATGCAGCCAAAGAAGCCATATAGATTTGGAATATTGTCCAAGAGCTTGATGTGGTGCCTAGTAGTAATGATCCTTTCACATTGTATTGTAATAATACTAAAGCGGTGGCTCTTTCAAAAGAACCATGGTCACATCAACGGACAACGCACATACTCCAAAAGTATTATCTCTTGAGGTATTTCTATCAAAGGGGTGAAGTTGAAGTTGGCATAGTGTCCATGGAAGAGAACATGGCAGACCCCATTACTAAAGCACTATCTCAGCAGAAGCATGAATATTATGTGAGAACTAGCGGGTAAAAGGTTTCTAGTAGTTGGCTCTAGTCCAAGTGAGAGTCTGTTGGAGTTTGTGGCCTAGAACCGACTACATTGTTCATTATTTATTAAAAAATGCCTTATCATATGTTTATTGTCATTTTTCATGATAGTTCATGTTATAATTTCTTAAGGAAGTTGTTTCACAAAAGGTCATTTTGGATCCCTGTTATGATGAGAACCAGGAAGTGACATAACACTATTATAGAATATATTTCCTACGGCCAGATGATGTTATTTTAGGGACATAAATAATGCAGGCCATTAGGTATGAGGACTCATATAATGTTGAGGCACATTCTCATGGTCTTCTCCCTTGGTAATATCTAGGACAGTATTATGAGAACGAGACATGCCAGTATGAAATCCACATTTCATAGTGACATTGGATGTTACTATATGCGGACATCTGTATTGGTAAGTAGACTTTACAATTATTATTAATGGGTTTTGAAACTCCCGTGGTTAGATGTATTGATAAAAAGTATGATGATACACTGTTCGAAGTGTGGTAGGATATGATGGGTGTGTCATGAGTAATACATCATAAATAGAAAATTATTGTAATGATTCTTCCCTTATGTTTCATAGTGAAAGTAGATATCTCAATCCATTTGATGGAATTGATATATCCTAAAAAATCCTTGACCATGGAAAGTAATGGGGAAGTTTAATTTTGGGAAGTCAAGCAAAAAATAAAAGAGCACAGGGGCTGATGTCACCAGTATGAAACCCACTTGATTTGAGATATCAAGAAAAATGTATTACATTACATAATAATTGTTCGTAGGAGGTGACACGTCATTGAGGCATTAACTTCTTTCTCTATGGGTTCCTTAGAATATTGCTAGATGCTAACCTTGGACATTATGCTGGATCTTCTTAATTCCACAGAGAAAAAGGCCTAGAGGGTCACACACAGTGTGTGTCTAAGAATCTTACTTAAATATTAATTTAACAAATTGGATAAATATTATTCCAAATTTTGGTATAATAATTATTCAAGGATGTATGATCATATTTATTTCAACACTAGTTATTCGAGAGAATATATATTGGGGGAAATAATATATTTATTATCGAGTAATTCAGTGATTTTTATTTAGGAAATAAACTGTCATTATTAAAGGTCTAATAAATACAGTGGAGGAAATAAGGAGAATGGAAATACAAAAGTACATGTCTTGTATATTAATATACATGTACTGTAGTTTTTCTAGGGATTTGTGAGGAATAATATTGTTTATTTAAATAAATAATATTAGGTGAAATTTGCTGGCTACATGTCAAGTAATAACAACAGTCAACTATTTTTACTATACATGGGGTCTTACTAATAATTAAATGAAAATAATAAATTCTTTTGGGTAATTAATTCATTTTTCATTTTACATATTTAAAATTCCAATTATAATATTATCATTAGCCTAGCCATTCATTGTTGTAGTGCACAACGGATCTAGAGAGAGATCTCAATCCAAGAAAGAATTCTTTCCCTCCAAGAATGCTTCAAAGCTACAATAGATATCCTCTTTCACTGGGTCAAGGAGAGTGCATTGCAAGTTGCTCTCAAGGACATCGAAGGCAGACATCGCAAGCGAAGTCTCTTCCGTGCTAGCAACCAGAAATCACATCAGCGATGTCCAAATATATGTGGAGAATGTGTGGGTCACTTCTAGAGGAATCCAAAACTTGGATTCTATGATGCAATGATAGATCACATTGTATTGTGACCGGAAACATCAACAAAAAGAGAATTTCATCAATGTCATTTTTTCTTTTAATTAAATTAATTATAACCAACATATGATGATCCTCTCTATGGTTACAAGACTCCCCTATTTTTTCTTCATTATATTCCAAAGACCCGACATTTTATTAACGTGATAGATCCCAGATTAATCATCATTTGGAGAATATATTATAGATGGGTACACCCACCAACGTGCTTCCGATGTGCCCAGAACCTACACTAACTATGTTATCTCTATCTTTAATTTATATTTTTTATTTCTCCTATATAAATTTCTACCATTTTGATTTAATTAATTGGCCTTTGCAGCTCACCCATTTAAAAACAATAAGAAAGGATAGGTTAAAAATTTATACCGCACATCTTTGATTAACTAATTTCTAAAGGTTATTATGAATTTGAGGGTTGGTATTTTGGGAATACCAAAGCCTCTCGAAACATTAAAGGAGTATGTTTCAAATTTTTGGGAATATATTTTTCTAAACTGAGTTGGTTTTTTTGTGTGGTGGTAATCGAGGATAGGAATACCCCTTTTATAAGTGTATAGGGATGGCATTTTTTTAAATACCCAAAACATTTCAATAATGGGAAGCCACTCTCAAAAAATGATCTCTAAAATTGTGAAATTAGGAAGATGATAAGTGATATGATTAGTAATTTCCTCATCCTTGAAATCACACAAATGATTGGATCATTATAGAGTTATTTTACCTTTTGATTCTTAAATTTTTCCATTTAATCTTTTATCAATGTAACTACTCTTTTCCTATGCAAAATTTTCCATTATTCCCAAAAATAATATGATAAATTTTTTATAATTTATACCAAAATATTAAAAAAATTAAATAAAATTTATTATATAAAATTTCTAAAAGTGAAAATATTAATCTCAATATAATAAATGTATTAATTATTAAAAACAATTTTTCTATAAAGTAACTACTTTTGTAAAATTTAAAATTTGGGTTTTTAAATTAAAATAAAACTTCTATAAAAAATAAATTAACATATAATGTATATTTTTTTTATTAGAGAAGCATTTGATGAATTTTAATTTCATATATATATATTAATAATTTCATAATAATAATGGTTTTAATAAAAAAATTGGTATTTTACATTATTCACCAAAAATAAATTTTTTTTTATAAATATCAAGAAAATTAATCTCATAAAAAATATTACAATTATAAATCCAAGAATAATTTTTATTTTAAAAAACTAAAATTGTAAAATTTATAAATGTATCTTTTAAATAAAAAATGAGACATAATGAAAAAATTGTTTTTAAATGGAAAATTTGTTTTTTGAATATTAATAATTCTCATTCATATTTCTTATTATTTAAAAATTAAATTTTTGTTAACCAATTACTAATATAAAATATATTTTTATCATCATTAATCAAAAGTTTTTTTGATATATTGATGTATATTAAAAAAAATCGATGTATTTATAAGAATACATCTCTATACATAAATATCTAGTAATAGTTATTTTAGCTATATTAATTGAATTTCATAGGTATTAAAAGTTACCAATATATTACATTCCATAATTATTCATAAAGAAGACACCATTTTAATTCCTAATAATTCAAAATCGATGTTTTAATTATCAAACAAAAATATTTTTATTTTATTAAAATATATCATGGTTTCATTTAAGTTATGTGTAACATATGGACTAATTTATCGAACACATTGAGTTATATATAGGTGATATTATATTAAGACAATTTTATTTTCATCCCCCCCCAAATAATTAAAATTCTTCCTCAAAATTAAAATTATAAATCACTGATGAATGTATATTTGGATATTCTTAACATATTAATCATTTGTTAGGTAACATATAATATGAAATCTACCTTACTATCTTAGGATATATTAGATTACCTATATTTCTTAAAATAACATTAATCATTTAGACAATCATACAATCTGGTATGCATATACCCAAATAATACATTCTCTAAATTATACATTTCTCAAAAGCATACAAATCTCTAAGATATTAAACCATTGTCAAAATATATATATTTTTAAAAAATAAATATTATCTTTTACCTAAAATTATTTCAACATCTAGTTTATAATGTCAATCCCTAGTCATTATATATCTAAATCTTAAAAATTTGGAGTAATTCGATAAAAATATTATTGATCACTTTTACATTAAAAGAATATCAAATTTTAAGTCAATTGATACTATCTAAATCATCTTTCATAGTAATGATCTACCATTTATTAAATCAACAGCAAGAATATTTTAAACATAGGATCAATCCATACCTCAATATTTTCATCACCAATATTTATCCCCAAAAATAAAACCATTTCATTAAAACACATTTCATGGTTATTGGAAACATTTAATATGTGAATCCAATTCATTCAAGTATAAATACGGATGAAAAATACATAATTTTTTCACACAATCCTCATAAATTATAAAATATACCTGAATATATTTAATATATATCACTAATTAATGAAAATATATTTGATTTTGAAAATGTAATTTCTATAAAAATATTAAACTAACTAGTTTAGGTTAGATGAGTATCTCACCATTTCAATCATTGTCATCATATATTAAAATATTCATCCTTGTAAGTATGCAACATTATTAAGTTATAAGGCATAGTGGTTTCTAGATACAGATATTTCTAATCATTATCTTTATGATCCCTTTTGTAACAAATAGTAAAACCAAATCTGTTATGATAATATCTAAAATATGAATATGAAAACATTGATCTAAATATTATTCTCTTATTATACATTTGTTTTTAAAATATTCTACTTTTGAATCATCCTATAACTCTCTTTACACATTCCTTAGTTGTCTATGATCATTCTTCTATTAGGAGCTGTAACCAAATTAGTTAACATCATACATAAATAATTTATAATGTATCATAATAAGATCATGATTAATTAAATAAGATCATCCTACAATTTCAATCCAATTGTGTAGTTATTCCTCTATATCATGCACTAGTGAAAATCAAGTTAATTCCAAATCTTCTATTTTTTGGGTTATTAAACCATGGAACATCTATTCTAGAACCTACACCACGTTGTACTATATAGATATAAATTTATTTTCTAAGAGAACCAAACACTCTATATATTTTTAAAACACTGGTATTTTATCCTATAATTTAAATTCATTCTTAAACTTATCTTCATAGGTTTCACTAATGTTATGTAATCTAAATCAAAAAGGAAAATGTTCATTTCTAAATTAATATTAAATAATATACTATAAAATAGTGTTATTTATACCCATATTTTCATAATAAATAAACAAAATTAAACATTCAATAAGATATTTTACTCAATTTATTCTCAAAAGATATCTTTTAACTCCCTAATCTTATCTAAACCATGAATGGAAACTAAGAGTAATGCCACATAACTGTAGTGCCAAATATGGTGGTATAAAAACATATTTTATTTACTTGATTTGATACCAAATATATATTCCTAGATATTCAAATCCCATATATAAATGAATTAATGGGAATATTTCATTACATATATTACTAAGACCTTTTCGGTTTAATGATTTATATAATTATTAAAAAGCATTAAAAATCATCTTTAATTTTTAAAAAATTAAAATTTTCCTATTATATATAAAAGTACCTAATCAATAATGATTCTTCACCAACCCCAAAAAATTAATCCACAAATTTAATCATTATAAATATTCCACATGTACTAATTTTCATTATAACATGGGGAATATAAACATAATAAAGTGTTGAGCTCATGCACTTAGTAAAAAAATATAAATGAACCTAATAAAAACATAATCATGATTTATATAATATTCCATGGATAATGTTTTTTAATAATACCAAAATAAAATAAAATTTAGAGTGGTCTATATATTTGACATTAAATGAATAGATAGATGAAAATAATTACAAATCTCATAATAATAAAATTTATAATGCGAGACATCAAAAAAATATATAAAGGACTTATTCCAAGACATTATACTAACATTGGGAAATTTTCACACCACATCTAAATTTTTTTTTCTATCGTGTGACTTTTCAATACAAGGATGGGTATATAATTCATGGACCGACCCATAACTTTCATAAGTCCAATGCATTCGCTACAAAAATCAATAAGGCATTTCAAGAAAATCCTGAAGGATCCTCACGATGAATGAAAATATATCAATCAATATAATTAAAATACATAATTTTATTAAATTATAATCCTAAATTTTTAGTCAATAATCATCAAGAAATTATGTACTTCCATAACAAATAAGTTAACATTTTTTATAGGCTAACACCCACTAAAATAAATTTTCTAAAATAATATTATCACGCAACATAGTGTAATGAGAGTATACTTATGTAAATTCAATAATAAAATGATCATGATCTATATATATATATATATGTATTATATATTAAAATGAAATTATCCCCCATGAAACCAACTAATTATAGTAGGGTCTTGACATAATTAAAAAAACCTCAACAATTGCTCTGAATTATATTACAAAATATGGAATTGAGAATCTAACAGACTTATAATATGAGTTCAATCCCCCAAGTGATTAATATATATATTAGTGGATAAATAATTAATCATAAACCCATTAGGATTAATATCTTGTAACGTGATAATGCATATTTATGTGAAATTATAAAATATCTTTTATAAAATATTTTCAATATTAATGTAAAATAACAATTTACATGTTCATTTCAAAATATTATTTTAATAGGTGATGAGAATGATTTTGAAAAAAATTAAATTTAATAAATATCTAATATTGGAGACTTGATTATACATAAATTATATTTTAAGGAAATGATTAGGGGGAGAAGACCCTATATTAGAAAAAAGGGAAAGCCCATTTTATAATTTTAAAAATATATTTTTTCAAGAGTAATAATATTAGATATCAAAAAAGATAAATTAATATCAAAACATACTATTAAAAAAAATAAAAAAAATAGTCAAATAAACTATTATGTTTGATAAACCAAAATTAATGAAATTGGTTTATAATGAAACAATATAACTAAATGAAAGGTGACCTAGATGATTAATATCCCTTATGCACAATATACTAAATGAGGTAAGAAATATTTTTAAAAGTGGTGTTATATAGTATGAGTGTAAATAAATAAAAAGACCACAAAATATAATTAGAGGGTAGAATTTTCCAAAAATATATTAAATAAGTATACGATAAATTATCATAACTAAAATAATGAAAATTGAGTTACCAAAAAATTATACAACTGGGTGAACAACGGATTGAAAATCCATTTGATGAAAAATAACTGATGTGGATTATTATTTAAAATTAATAAATTAAATATATAACAAATATGAATCCATGGGTGCTAAATAAACTTATAAAACTAAAACATAGTTCATTACATAAATTTTTCTCAAGGAATTAATGTTTGGGATAAAGAACCTTTATGGTTTGAGTAACATTTTAATGAATACACCATTAAAATAGGCTTATATTTGAATATAAAATACCTTATTAAATGTAATATCCATGATATTATATCTGAAATATGTATTATATATCCCTTTTAAATTAAATTATATGTATAATTTTAAACATTTCTCAGATATAATAATTTGAGAGAACACTCTTACATCAACCCTGATTCATTCTTCACAAACACCAATCCTCTAGAATAATTAAATTTATTTCATTAAATACATACTCAAGAAGTATAATATAACTATTACCATTTATAATTTTTATTCATAAAAATTCTATAAATGTATATATTGGTTTGTTTTTAGCTTTCATCAGTACTTAGTGTTAGTAATTTTATCACTTTGAACTAGTTTAGAAAATAAGGTGATAATATCTATTCTTTTATGAAATTAAATCATATTTAGATAATCTATGGTACACTAAATGGTATTATAAAATATCTTATAAATCTATAATCAGAATTCATGGAATATTTTACAATAATCTATGAGGTTGAAAACATTTATGATCATTTCGTTGTGGTTCTTTATGATCGATGGGTGATTTATTAATTATTGAGTTAAATTTTTATTACCATTATAGAACAAAATAAAACATAGTACTCTTTTTTTAGAATATATTACTGGAAACTAATTTCCTATTTTAATTCATGACATAAATTTCTGTCATTTCATTTTTAGGTTCCTAAATAAACATAAACACAAACATATCATTATTAATTGATTATTAAGAATTGATTTAATTGTAATATAATTATACCATAATCATAATTATGTTATTTAATATTTATTATAATGAAATATTATAATTTTGAAGAATTATAAGAATAATATATCCTATATGAATTTATATAAATGAATGATGAATTAATTTTTTATTATTAAAATTCTCTTTTGAAATGAGGAATTAGCCATAGTTTTTTATTTCGCATATTATTAATTGGCTATACATTTTCACTATCCAAAAAATTAATAATTTCATAAAATTAATATTTATCCATTAAATCATTTCTCATGACCCTCTATGTAAGTATACGATGAAAATAAAATGGGAAATCAATCCTTACACGTATGAGATAATCCAAATATACACATTCATTGTTCCTTTATTTTTCATAGAATATAGAAAATGAGTAATATGGTTCAATATTTAAGAATATAAAATATTTCACAAATATAATATTTTTTAATAAAATCCCTTATCTGGAACATTGTTTTATATTGATGTTGTAAAATGAAATATGTTGTGTGGTATAGGTAATAGTCCTCACAATGCATGAATGACAGTTTAAATTTTGTATAAGGAAAAGGAGAAGATAGTTAATACATTTAGAATCATTATAATAACATAATAGTAAAATAATGATGCTTATATTAATATTTTCTAAGGGTGTAAATTTATTCGATGAAGAATAAGTTCAGTGAAATACATATTTATTACAAATGTACATTATAAATTTATACATCTCTTGGATTATCTCCTTTGTAATGGGAATTATGCTATTTTGGGTATCCCTTTTGAGAATAAAAAAACTATTTATGTTGTCTAAGAATTTTTATGAAATGTTTTTGAATATTTTGAGTGTAACTAAAATAGGTTTGGTGGGTGGGGATGTTAGGAATTGGAGTTCCCCTTCTATAAGTGAAAATGGAAGGCATTCTTTAAATTAAAAAAACATTTCAATAATGGGAAGCCACTTTAAAGGAAATATGCTCTAATATTGAGAAATAATGGGGAGAAGAGGTGAAAAGGTAAATAAAGGAAACATACACACATTACCAAAAATCATTTAAACTCGTTTGAGTTCTTTTACTCTTTGATTCATTACTTTTACCAATTTTGCTTTTGTCTTGGAAACTATTTTTTTACATAAGGTACCTTTTCCTTTCTGATATATAACTGTTATTTTTACATAATTTGGATGATCTAATTAAAAAATTTAAAATTCATTTTGTTTTATTCAATTTATATAATGATTTATATTATTTTTAAAATACAAAATTTATACCGTATTAAGAAAAACTTTTTTATATATTTCACTTAACATATAAATGTAAAATATTTTTAAAAAAATTAAAATTACACTTTTTAAAAATATAAATTCACATATTAAATACATATTTTATTATAGAAAAATATTAATTAAATTTAAATTCATAATTTTATTCAAATAATCTAAAAAAGGTCATGTCATTTATAAAAATTATATTTTTCACTATTCAAAAAGATATATATTTTTAGACAAATAACAAAAATTAATATTATGAAAATATTTCAATGATTAATAAAAGAATAATTTCCATCTTTTAAAATCCAAATTCCAAAATTTAGAAATAAAATGTTCAAATAAAAAAATGATGCTAAACAAATAACTTTTTATTGGAATTTTTTTATATTAACTATTTTAATTGATATTTAATATCATTTAATATTTAAAATTATGTTAATAAAATTATTCCAATCAAATATGTTTCATTATCATTATTAAAATGATTCTTGAAATAAAGATTAATATCACAAAAAATATAATATTTATAAAAAATGTGTTTCCATGGATAAAATTATCGTATTTACTATTTAACATAAATGAATATAATTTCATATTCATTAGAAGTGAACATTGTATTAATTTCTATAAATGGTTCATATAATTAATACATTTCTTCATTTAATTAATTCTGAATTATTTTTAAACAGTCATACTTAAATATTTGTATTTTATCTTAATATATCATAGTTTCTTTTAAGCTCAATGTTGCATGCAGAGTAAGCTATCAAACACCATGACTTATTTAAAGATATCATATATTAAAATCAATGGGTGTGATACATGAAGTGTTATTGGATGATAACATTGGAATTTTCTTAAAACAACATAATGCCACTATGAAATGGTTTAACTGGGTCACAGACTAAGTGTATATAGAACATCACATAAATTATTTTTCAATTTACAAGTTGAATATTTATAATTCTCATGTGTGGATTAATAATTATTCATTTTATATTGAATGTATATATTCATTTTAGCATCCTAATATATTATGAAATATCTTCTTTCAGATTAATTTAGATTCGTTGATATCATGAATTATATGTAATGAATAGTTTTGATTTTATTATAAAGAATACAATTTTTATCATGAATTTATTGAATTATTATGTATCTTCGATAATATGTGTTACACACAAGAATGAGTTTTATAAAAAAATAATATAATATTAATATTTATTATTTTAGTTATCACCATTTCACTGGAATTGTGGGAATAAGTAGTATTATTTAAATTATGAGAATATATTTTACACATGTTTATAAAATTACTTTTTTCCAATTAATTATAAATGAAACTCAAAACAAATTAAATATTAAAGATTAATTTTTATGAAAAACTATTTTTATGACGAGAATGGTATTTAATATTAATAAATTAAGTTAATTGATATTGGGGAAATATATTAAATAAATTTAATTTTTTATATATTCGATAATTTTTTCAATTCATCTAACAATTTTTACGGGCATAAAATAAGAATAAATACTATTTTAATCCTAGAAAATTTTATTTTAAAAAAAGCAGTTTTACCTTCTTATAATGATGGAATTTTTTTACAGGTAAATTTTGGAATTTATTTTCATTTTTATCAAAAAATAAAAAAAATTGAAATATGAATATAAAAATTTAATTTGGGTTAAATATGTCATTTTTTTGAGAAGTTTAATTTTTTGGATGAGTATTAAAAAATACTAGATTTTAATTCAAAACTAATTCTTCAAATAATTTATTCATCGATTTAAATTATATTTTTAATTGGTTTAAAAGGATAATTAGTTAAATTATATATCAATAAATTAAATTTAAATAATTTTAATCAATTTCACACTTAAATTAGATATAAAAACATTTCATACTTTTGAACTTTTTCATTTTAAAAACCCCCTTTCTTGTTCCATCCTTGGGACTAATTTTAACATAAATTCAGCCACATACGTGATTTGATTTTTTATAAAATGGTTCAAAATTATTAATATGAATAATTTTTTATTTATGATATTTTAAAATATGTTTATGACAAATAATATTAGTGAAATAAATTAAAATCAATTATAACGATTAATGTAAAAATGATTTTATTGGTGTTTGAATGTTAATCGTAAGAGGCCAAATGACATAAAAACTTTTAAATAACCCATTTTTTACAATATCTCATCATCATACCCAGTTTTATATAATTTTTTATTATTTCAGTCATGTGATGCCAAAAAGTCATCCGAATATTGTTTACCTTTCTATATTTACAAGAATGCTACTCCCCCTGCATTATAAAAAGGTGGTCAACCTTCCCACTTATTCACAACACTCAATCCTTTGGGTCATAAAAACATATGTAAATAATATAAAAAATCCCTCATATCATACTATAAACCTTACTTTGGGTATAATAAAAACAATGCAAGTATTTTGGTGAAAACCAATAGAGCTACCTAAAGAAGAGGTAACAATTTTCATTGAGCACTTTTGTATTATTTCATTATACACACCTTCATTTCTTATTATTCAATGATTATATAATACCATATTTATAATAAAAATACTAATATGTTTTTATATTAAGGTTTATACAAACACTGATACATGCTTCTATAAAATGGGTAACCTAATCACGGTTCATGTGTACAGCGGACGACCACCTCATAAAATGATGTAGTTCATTTTTTTCCTTTACCACCTTTCATGGTTGGTTATTATGGTGGAAATACTATTTGAATATTATATATATATATATATGTGATATTTATGATTTCTTAATACTTATTTATTTTTATATAACATATACCTTTATTTTTCTATTTTGTAGGAATATGATAACATCGTTTGTGGATGAGTGGACAACAACATCTAAAAATGATGTTATTCATTCATGATTTAAATGGAATTTTTCAAGGATGTTTTTAATAAATATATGTGATATAAATTAAATCTATATGATTATAATTACATAATTATTTTTCTATAAATATAAAATATCACTTTCTCTCTTACCTTTTCACACACTAAAAACGTATTAACCCCATTTGTGGTGGTGTGCACTACCACCTTCTCAAAGCACTGTGATTCTTCTATTTTCATCACCAAATCAAAATATTAAAATATATAATTATTTATAATTTAATATTATTTAATTTTTGATATGAGTTTAATTCTATAATTATAAACATTACTTACCTTCTTTACATAATAATCATTGAAAAATATGAACGTTACTCATGCGTACATATAGCCTACCTTCTCTAAGATGGTAATGTTGGTTAATTTCTCATAAGAATCCATCCTGTATAATTTTATAATTATAATTTATGTAAAAATATAGTAATTATTTATTTATTATTATGGTTCATACTTTTTGAAAAACAACCTTATTGACCTTATTTGACCTATCAAAGTCATATTTGAGAAATAAATTGAATATGATCAAAACATCTGACTTAAACATAATTGATTAATTAATTATAAATAAAATATTAACAATTAAAATAAATTTAATAATACAATTTTAATTTTTTAAATAAAATTAATAATTAACATAAGTTTATTATTTATGAATATAGATGAAAATCATGTCAAATCAGACCTAAATTATGGGATTCTCATCTCACATTTCATTTTTGTGAGATAAATATCATATTCACCACATACTTATTTTGGTGGGGTATAAAATTTCCCTATTGATATATTATATAATTATTTACTTTATTTTTTTTGGTATATAGATTATTGAATTTATGATTTTTATTTTTGGATATTCTGATTCAAATGTTGCCATAGTTTTGAGGGGTTTTCATCTCATATTTTATATATGTGAGATAAATGATATATTCATTAATTACTTATTTTTGTATGTCTATATACTAAAAAATCGAAATATTATGTCATGAATTATTTTTTATTCATGGTATTTAAAAGTTCAATTTTATTATTATTCCTATAATGGCTTAAAATATAGATGTTACCACAAGTGTAAGGTAATTTTGGTCTCGCTTTTATTTTGGAAAGAATTATTCCATATTCACTAGTTATATTTGTTGTGTGGTTTATATAAATCCATTGAAAGTATTTTATGATTATTATAATTTAATTAATGAGGATTTATATATCCATTTAATTTTCTCTCTTTCATGGGTTTTATTATATCATCATTACCAAAGCGGTAATTTATTTTTTTCACAATTTTCCATTAATGTGACATTTGTTATGTTATGCACCTATATTATTTTATACAGTGAATATACAACCAAATTGAAATTTCATATCATAAATATCCTTATTGAAATGATTTCAATATTTCATTTAAATATATTTTTCTATGGTGAGTTTTATTCAAACATTTCAAAGTAGTATGTGACACATTGAGCGTTAAAAGATTATTTTATTAAAGAATGTTTTATATGATATTTTAAGGGAATTTCCATTAATAAATATTAAAATAACATTATTTTTAATTATCCTCCTCTCAAGATATTTTATATTGATACTATACTCCTTCTTTATTTTGATGTAAAATGATGTTTCAAAGAGTTTATTAAGGAATCAGTTTCTTTTAAACATGTTAATCTTTTTTCAAGGATATTATTTTATAATACATTTCATTCCCATGATTTAATAATTTTTCACAGGGATTTTTATAGAACCCAGTTATTTTTCATGGGATAATCATGCTTTAAATTGATTTTTATGGAACCCATATATTTTTAATGGCTTAATGAAGTTTCAATGAGATTATTATGGAACTAGGTTATTTTATACTAGTTAATAATTATTCAAAATGACTATTATAGAACTAGTTTTCTTTTAATGGATTATTCATGTTTATAAGTGGTTGGTGTTAAAAAAATTTATTTATAAGGGTTTATTAGGTTATAAATTAATAATGATTGTTTTTTTGAGTTTTATGACGATTTTTTATTATTGATATGTTACATGAAAATTATATGATATGGGTGATCCTGATATAACAAATATTAATGGATTAGCTACATTATAGCTCATATGTTAGCTCAATATAGCTTATTCCTAGGTTTGATCCCATATATAGTTCATGATAAATAATTGATCATGATTTAACTTATATAGTGGGTGATTCCCATTATAGATCTCCAATTCATTTTGGTAATTAAAATGGAGGAAGTTGGTCAAATGGTTATTCAAGAAAAAAGAGTTTGACATGGTTTTGAAATGGTATTATGAAATTGATGCTCCATGTTTCCAAAATGATTTTTAACTTCTTATCAGGAATTTATAATGTTTATAATGATAAATATTGATATCAAATGGATTTTCATTATTTAGTTTGATGAAACATTCCATTTCAATGATTTCATATTTAATGATATAGGTATTCATGGGTTTGACTTATAATATTATTCATACATGTACTTTATTACATTATCAAACCTGTATACACTCTTATGCTCATTGATGACATTCATATTTTAATGCCTACATTTTACATTACTGATAATTATAACTCTCCATTATTATGTTTATTTTTCACTAGGGCTTAGTGACTGATTTTGAATAATTTACCTATAAACTACTTCATAAGGATGGTGATTATAACCTATTGAGAATGTGTAATAGCTGGGTTAAATAAGTGAAATGTTTTTTTACTACTTTTCAATTAATTATGTAGTAGGGTTTCCTAATTATCCAAAACTCTATACCAAAAGGTCCTCTATACTGTAAGTGATCCAATATTTTCTTTATATAAATTAATGTTTTATTAAGAATAACTAGGTCACAATTATCATCATAAACTCAAGAAATGTATTGTTTTGGATTTTAGAACATGATAGTAGATTGTGGGTCCTCGGATGTTATGAGTTGTATCAATAGTGGCTTTAGATAAGACTGTTTATTAATATTGTTTCATATGAGGTTAAAATATGCCTTATATAACCATCATAGTTCTATATGGTATTGTTTTATCACATGTTAAAAGTCTTATGAAACCCCCAACATGTGGCTTCTAAGTAGTAAAAATTTAGAGGATACCTATGATGTTTATGGAGACTTTGATTGGGTTTGAGGCATTTTCAACCCATACTATCAACATGAAGTGTTTTTAGGATGATTTATTTTTCATGATTAAATAAAAAAATGTTTAACCAATGTGTTGGGTGAAAAAATATTGCATCTGGCTTGGCAGTGGGTGGCTTAAACCCATGACGAGAGGATGATAATGGTTTCATGGCTACAACCGGACAACGTGATGTCCTAGTTAGTATAACATTTTTATATAGATAAATATTGTGTGTATTTAGAGAAAATATGAAATTTTATTTTTGTAAAATTGTTTAATTATATTAGAAGGACATATGATAAAATCCCTCTAATCATTGGGTTTCAAAATTATTTATGAAATACTCGAATAATTTTATAAATAGTTATCTTGGAAATGGCTTGGATAAAAATTTTGGTATTTATTTTCAATAATAATGTATCATTTTATAGTTTATTAATTTTATGAATTATCTAAAAAATTTATAAACATTTAGGGGTTGGTTAATGTTTATGAAAAATAGGAATATCTTTTTATCCCTTTAATGATTATATGGTCTTTATATTCTGATTTTTGTTCCTTAAAATTTAAAAATTCATATTGAGTACTCATCATTTGTAGAAAATATGATAGTGTGGTGGAAGTTGAAAAAAGGATTAAATTAAACTAACAAATATTTGTACATCCATATTCTCTCAATTTTGATGTTGAGAAAAACTACACAAGTTTTGAAAATGGATCTTGAAATTAAATGTTATCATATTACCATCATTTCTGATGATATCAATAACATTTTCCAAATATATATGGTTTATGATTTTTTATTGAATTCATCTTTACCACATTATTTATCTATCTCTATTAGTCCATGGGACTTAGTTTCTCTTTCCAAACTGAACTTTTAATTTTCCACCAATGTTCTCTCTATGTTTAATCATAATTATGTGTACCTTCATAGTGAACATTATGTTTTTAACATTTCAATTTTAAGAAGATGTTTTCTTAACCCTTTGTATGATTTTTTATTAAATAAAGTAATTAAAAATAACAATACTTTGATAACCATGAAGACTTTCAATAGAAAAATTCATTTTAAGGTGGGTGAGAAGTAACATCCCAAGATTTTATAAAATATCTTCATTAAAATTAATTTAAATTATTTAATAGATTTAATATTACTAAATTAAAATTTAATATTTTATTATATGAAACAACATGTTTATATTGTGTTTCAAACAACGCCAATCCTCTTTGATAATGTGTGTTATAGGCAAGATAATGTATTATAGAAGAATAATATAATGTTAATATTTAATTTTCTAGTAGTCACATAACTATTTGAATGGATGGATTAAATATTATTAAATGAATTATATAAATGTGTTTTACACATTTTTATAAGATTAATTCTTTCCAATTAATTAAAAATTCAAAAAATAAATTGAATAAAAAGGATAATTTTTTTAAAAAAAACTACATCTATGACCAGAATGGATTTTATTGTTAATAAATTAAAATATTCACTTTTGTTAAAATATGATAAAGAATTTTATATTTTATATATTTGAAAAAAATATATAGTTAGTCTAATTAGTTTTATACGAATAAAATATTAATAAATCCAATTTTAAGGATAGAAAGATGTATTTTACAAAGAGGAATATTGACGGCCTTTTAATGGAAGAATTATTTTAAAACTAAATTTTTACACAATTATAATTTTATTAGACAAAATAAAATTAATATCTGAAATAAGAATATAAAATTTTAATTTGGTTAAACTTTTTTTAGTTTTTCAGAGAAGATTCATTTTTTATAAATAGTGAAAAATAATGGATTCCGATTGGAAAATTATTTTCGATAAATTTTATTTATATAGTTAAATTATATATAAAATTTGTTTAAAATTATATTTAGTAGAATTATATATCAATAAATATAGTTTTTTTTAATAGAATCAATTCCGAATTTAAATTGGATATAAATTTTTTTAATATTTTGACCTTTTTACATTAAAAACACTCATCCTCATTTTGTCTCTAAGATTAATTTTAAATTAAATTCTTCCACATCAATTATTGGAATTTGGAAAAAATTATTCCATATTTTAAATTATCATAATGTATAATTTCTATTAATTTAATCATTTTTTTGACCAAAAAATATTATTGGGACCAATTAAAAGTAATTACAATTATTAAGCTAAATATGAGTTTACACGATTGTTAATCATTAATCCTAAGAGGCCAAATAACCTAGAAAATGTTACAAAACCCATTGTATAAAAATATATAAGAAAAATATCAAATTGTATTATATTCTGTCATTATTTGAGGCACGTTATATAATGGAATCCTAACAATAGTTTTTACCTTTTCAAATTTACATGAATCCAACACCCCTTCCATTATAAAAAGGCATTATCACTCTCTACATGTCCACAAATTTCATGAAATTTTCCTCACCCAAAGCCATCCAAAATAAGAACCCAAAATCTCTTCTATAATATTAAAATACTCACATTAGGAATAAACCAAACCAATGATGTTATTTGGTGAAAACCAAAAATAAGTTACATGTAGAAGATGTAACATTCTTCAATGTGGAATTTTGTTTTATTTTGTTCTCCATAACTTCAATTATTCTTATTGAATCAAAATAATTAATATAATTTTATATTTTTATGTTTTGTTTTTTACCTACCACAACAAAAAATTCCATAAAATTGGTAATGAAATAACCTTTCATGTGTACAGTATATTATTGCCTCATGAAATAATATCGTCCGTTTTTTCCTTTACCATCTCTCATGATTGGGAATTGTTATATACTTTCTGATTATATATTATTTATATGATATTAATGATTTATTAATACTTCTAGTATTTTTATATGACACATTACTTCATTCTTTCCATTTTTTTAATATAATAGCATCATTTGTGGACTACTGACTCCTCAATGTGATGTGATTCGTTCACACATTACGTGGAATATATTAATTATGGTTTTAAAAATATTTCCTGATATAAATTAAATATATATAATATTAATTACATAAATATATTTCTGGAAATATAATATATCACTTTATCTCTTACCTTTTCATACATAAAAAAGTTACAATGTCGTTTGTTGACGTGTGGACTACAGTCTCCTAAAAGAAATGTGATTATTCTTTCTTTATCACAGCATCCAAATAATGATATATAAAATAATTTATAATAAAAAATTTATTTATTGTATAATTTTAATTATGAAAATATAATCACTAATTACCTTATTTTTATAACAACCACTGAAAAAATGGAATGTCTCTCATGCATATGTAGGGCCAACTCTATCCTTGATCGTAATGTTGTTTCATTTTTCATAAAAATATTTCCTATATGATTTTAAAAGTATAATTGATTTAACAATGTGATAATTTTGGAATTATTATTATTACAGATATATTTATATAATTAACTCATTGGCCTTAGTAAACCTATCAAAGTTTGTTTTGACACATAAGATAAATGTGATCAAAATAAAATATTCAAAATTTATTGATAAAGTGATTTTATATAACTTGTTTTTAAGTGTAATTAAATTAATAATAATCATTTAGATGTTCATTAATAGTGCATGTAATTAAAATAATTTTATTATTACTGAATATATAGGACAATCATGACAAATCGGACTCACGTTAAGGGATTTTCATCTCACTTTTTAAAATTATGGGATAAATATCTTATTCTCCACATAGTTATTTTTTTGGTGAATATGATGACCATTTTTATATATTTTACCATTATTTAATTTAGATTATTTTTATTATAAAAATTATTTTATTATTATCACTATTTTGGATTCCAATTCAAATGTTTTCACTTTTGAAATGGATTTTCATCTCACTTTTTACCTATATGAGATAAATGTTATATTCACCACTTAATTATTTTTGTGTGGTGTATCTTCTACTAATTTATATATACTATACTGTTATCTAATAAATATTTATGTAATTAAAATGTTTTATATTATTTTTATTACATTAGGGGTCTCCAATTCAGATGTTACCACATTTGTAGGTGGATTTCGAGCATTGTATTTATTTCTGCGAGACTTATTCAATATTAAAATTTTAATTTTGATGTGGGGTTTATATAATTCCCTTGAATATATTATATGATTAATAAACATTAATTTAAGAGTATTAACATTTAAATTTTACGGTATCTCTTTCATGGGGTTTACAATTTCAACATTTCCAATGAGGTAATGTATTTTTGTCACAATATTCATTCTTTGAGAAATTTGTTATTTTATACACCTCTATTATTTTATATAGTGTTTATACTAACTATTTTACATTTTATATCATTAATTTACTTATTTTAAGGATATTATTAGTTTACATTAATGATATTATATCATGTGTTTTTTTATTCAAACATTTCAAGTTGGCATAGGACACGTTGAATGTTAAAATATTATTCTCCTCAAGATTTATTTTTATGATATTTTAAGGGAATTTGATTTCATCAAAACGAACAACAATTTTTTTACATAACATACACCAAAGATATTTTGTATTGATCCTATCCTCATTATTTCTTTATATGTATTATAATTTTTTAAATAGATTGTTAGGGAACCCATTTCATTTCTGTGGGTTAATCTTATTTCAAATAGATTGTTATGGAACCCATTTTTCCATTGTATAGTAATTTCTCAATGATATTATTATGGAACCCATTTAATTTTCATAATATAGTCATTTTTCAATGATATTTTTATTCAACCAATTTCATTTTCATTGGTTAATAATTTTTCATAGATATTTTTATGGAACACATTTCCCGTCCATAGGTTAACCATGTTTCAAAGGTATTTCTATGGAACCTATTTTTTCCATGGATTAATCATGTTTCAAAGTTATTGAAATTAAACACATTTATTTTCTATGGTTTTATCAGGTTATAAATGAATAATGATTGTTTTTTTTTGAGTTTTATGATAATTGTGTTTTATTCTTGTTATGGTACTTGAATATTATATGAAACGGGTGAGCCCAATACAAATTACATGAAGGGTTGATCCCCATTATAGATCAGGAGTAGCCTTATGTAGAGTATACAAATGTTTTAGACCCATTATATATTATGATAAATGTGTGATCCCCATAAAACTTATATGAAGGGTTATCCACAATATTGATCTTTAATTAATTAGGTCATTTCTATTTCATAAGTCATTCATATGGTTATTCTAGTTAAGAGGGTTTTGAAAGGGTTTTGAAAGGGTGTTATTAAATTGATTTATCAAGTTACCAAAAAGATTTTTAATTAATTTTCATTAGTTTATAATGTATATAATGATTTAAATTGATATCATTTGGCATTTGATTATTGGTTTTGATGAATCTTCCCTTTTTAATATTTTTATATTTCGTTATTTGGGTATTGATGGGTTTTAGTTTGTTTATGATTTTTTATTTAACATTGATTATGTAATCTTACCAATATGAACTCGTATTTTCATTGATGACATTATTTTTTTCATGCTTACAGTTTTCCATGCTGATCATTTGATATCACCATTCGTATGTGTCATTTTCCTTAGGATTTATATAATAATTTTGAATGATTTATATTAATAATGGATTTACAAAGGATGTTGTCGATGGGCTATAGTGAAATAGTAAATGTTTTGTTAAATGGGAAAAAATTTATTTTGATGACATGGGAATTGTTTAGGAATACTTTTTTCATAAAATCTATAAAACTATATTAATAAAAGGTCCTATAGAATGTAAGTGATCAACGTTTTCCTTTTGATGTTATAAAATTTCATGGGAAAAAATTAGTTCATAATTATCAGCATCAAATATGAAAATGTAATGTTATGGATATCCACATAGGATCTTGGAGTGTTGGTCCTACGCTATTATTTTAAATATCCGGTTATTTGAGAAAATATATTTTAGCTGAATATTCAATAAATATTTCTTCACTACTATAGTAAATACAATATTTATTTATTCATATGTGAAAAATGATGTGATATTATATATTTAAATGAATAATCATTATTCACGGTCGGATAAATATTATCGATGAAGCAAGCTAAGATAATGGACTAATGAGATATCGAATATTAATTATTAATTCAATAAATGTTAATTTTTTTAATTGGAAAAATAATATATGTTTTATCCAATATTTTTTTCATTCAAGTAAATAATAATATAATTTGTATTATGGACATGTGGTTTAGTAGAGATTTTTAAAATAATAAGGTCATGTGTGAAATTATTATTTATCTAGACTTTGTTCTATATAAACCTAACTATGACATTTCAAAACATTATCATTTTTGTGAATTGTAAAATTATAGAGAGAATCCTCTTAATCCCCTAGGAGTTCCATTAATATAACACCTTTATGAATGGATAAATATATTCATCCTCCACCCTCTCTTGTACATATAGATAAAAATCTATCAACTAGTATATTATTTTTTAGAAATCATCAAAAAATGAATCAATAATTAGAATATACCATGTTTTTACCTAAATATGTATATGTTTACGTTTAGTGGATTTTATAGAATGTGTGGATCCCCAATATAGATATCATACCCTTTAATCCTATCACAACAACAATGGTAATCCATGAAGCGGTCAATTGATTCATCATTAATGAAATAAATGCCACATAAGGTATTTATTTACAAAAATAAATTTATTATGAACTATTTGTGAGGACCCTTCCTTATTGGTTATGGTGTCCTTGTAAATAATTTGTTGATTAAATTTTATTGTTGATGATGTTTTTTGTTATAAATATCTGAGATTACTCATTTATTGGGACTAAAATCCATGTTTTCAAATACCTTGTAGGTGCTTCCACAACATATAAAACCATAAATGACAAATAATGTTATGAGTGTATTTATTATTTCCATAGTAAATAGAATTTTATTGATAATTTGAGGAATACTCCTAAATATAGAAAATAGCATAAACATGTTCATTTCAATTAATGTTCTTGACCTGGACACTTGAACAGTACATGAATCTGGATTTCATTTACCATAAGTGACTTATTTGATCCCCTTGGGTAAGGGATTATTGTTGGAGGTCTAGGTTAATAATTTTTTAATTATTTACATACTCTAAATATTAAAATTATTCATTAATTGTTTATTTTAATGGTCCATTATAACTCGTCTATTAATTATATATTTTCCATGAAATGGTATACAATCAGTTCTCCATTTAATGAAATTATTCCATCACAGACACATTTAAAACAAATTTTATAATATAATTATAAAATAAAATAAAATAATTCCATATTTATTTTAATATATATAAAATATTATAACAATTTGTATAATTGTGTAATAATTTTCATAGAAAAATTATTCGATACAAGATACTAGTGAATAAAAATCTAAAGGAAAGTGAAAATTTATTGACAGAAGTCTTGAAAAACATGTATGCCTACTACGATGGATTATAGATACTAAATCAACTAAAACAACACCAGTGCATAGGTAGTTGGTAATTCACTTGAATGACTACTTTAAGCATTTTTTATACCAATAATAAAACAAGTAAAACTACACGTCAACCTATATGTACGTGTCAGGTATGACTATAATACTCAATAAAAAATGCCAAATGTTGTCTAAAATAACATTGTAAATAAATAAGATTATTTGTAACGTCCTTGAACCCTAAGCCACTAAATCGGTTCCCTGAGCTGGGTCGCCACTTGACCTCAAGCATACCACCCTGTATACCAGAGGTTACTGACCAGCACCGAGGGTCTAATATGAAACCTGGGGAGACTATACCCTATTTAACAAAGAAATCCACAACAAAAAACAATTTAAATAGTATAAATAATTAATAACATGTATAAATAAACAACTCCCAAACTATGTATAACCATATACAACAATAATATGTCATTACATGCTATAGTTCCAAGTGAAAAAATCCCCAAAATAATGAAAAACAACAAAATCCCCAAATGGTCATGATTTTAAGTCTTGAACCTCACCCATACATTTCCCATGTCCAACTCAACTCCCTAGCATATGGACCATTCGCTTGACCTAACCTTCAAGCATGAAATCTTCTTGGGTACCCAACAGTGTCTCGAGAAGGGTGTGAGTATAACTCAGTAAGCCACCACCAATGGTGTCTAGAAAATATCTAGTAAAATTAGATATTGCATGAAAGTGGTAAATAAGGGATTTTAAATGTAAACAGTTCAATATGATATTCTAGAATATGTTCCTCTAAAGTATACTACAATTGAATCCAGGTTCACTACTTAGGCATCCCATGGTTTAACCTACCATTTTCATGTTTTCAATGGATTATGAATGATCAATATTCTCATAAATAAGGGATAAAAAAAGTCATATCTCACTAAGCGTCACATAATAATAACCTTATAACCCTCATATCTAATTCTAAGTCTATGTGGAATGCAACCATTAGGGGAATAAAATTATTTCCCCTACCCTAACCCATGAATTTAGCTGTGGAGAAAGAACCTCAGTCCAAATCAACCCTTGGGCATAAAACCTCATAACTATACCCCACTCTACCAATCCATGTGCACATGCATAATTATAATTCACCACAATTAACCACAAAATAATAAAGGGTCGCCAATATCATTTACAACATCACAAAAATATAAATAAATTTGAGGTTAACATTATTCTTTAATCCATTAAAAAATTTATTATTTATATCACTTAACCATTTAAACCCATTTCCTATTTCCCATGTCTATCTCACTAAGCATATTCATGTTTATACATAATTCCTTATCATACTCAAATTAATCCCATTTAACTAAATTAGATTTCAACCAAATAATCCCATAGATTTTATCTACATTAGAAAAAACTAGAAACCATGCATTATAACTCACTACATAAACCCATTAACTTACTAACTAAGTAACTATATCTTTATGAGTCAATTTAAGACCTTATATTTCCATTAACCAAGTTAGGAGGGTTGATACACCCCATAGGAGAACCTAATTTATTCACGTCATCATCCTTACATACCATATGGATCATGAGGTGTGTAATTAATCATTTAGACATCAAATACAAAACATATTCTTAATGGAATAAATGAAACATCAAGGAGGGAACAAGAATGAAAAACTAAATACAAAAATATATGAATAAACTATGGGGTATCTATTGTAGACCACCAAACCTAAATCCATTGGATAATGCACTCATAATCAACATCATATATCCTGATCTAAAACAACATTGAAGCCTCAACTGAAAACTCACAAAAAAAGTCTTCTAGAGCATCAGAAGGAGATGGGTAAATTGTGTGAGTCGTGACCCATAAACAGAAGAAAGAAGGATATTGGACATACCCAAATCTTCATTCCGAAACTGAGGGCACTTCAAATGGCCTTCTTTGAAGGATAATTACTTCTTGGAAGATCCTAGAAGCTTCGATCATCACTCGTGTTGATGGTGGGAGAACGGGGAGAAATCCAGAGTTGGGTCTAAAAATCTCGTATGGCATTTTAATAATTTTATCAATGTTACTAGGCTGCACGGTTTACCTGTATGGTTTGAAAAACCATGTACAAAATGTAGGGATGCTGCAATTTGAAAACATCCCCCCTGACATGGTTACCTTGTATTTTATCATGATTTTTTAACCATGTGATAATTGTGCGAAAGCCTCTTTCTAGGGTTGATAGTAACCTAGGATGATCCACACGGTTTTCACTAACCATTCAGAAATTGTGCAACATTCCCAGAAACTCATTTTTCCTCCATTTTCATGTCTCGAACCCCTAGAACACCCCTGATCCATCACATGATCCTTGGGAAACAATAAATTTACCAAAATACATGACCTAAACTAAAACATAAACAAAAAATACCATCTGAAAGGTCTTAGATCCTACAAACTCTAGACCATAAGACAACTCGTCCTTGAACCACTCTTCCCAAGCATCATTGATTTTCTGAAGAAAAGTGGTTGGGCCACTAGGCCCGCATATCTGATTCCAACTCCCATGTTTTATCCTGAACAATTCTATACTTCTATAGAACATGATCTACAGACATAACCTTTCCCTACTTAATCTTCTTACAATGATCCACAATACAAACCGAGTTCTCCTTAAAGGACGTGTCAGCCTTAGGCTAGAAATCCGTAACATTTATAACCTGAGAAAGATCAGGTAAATACTGTCGATGATTTGAAACATGGAAAACAACACACATCCCACTATATCACTATGGAAGAGCTAATCGGTAAGCCACTAGTCTGATCTGCATCACAACCTCATATAGCCCCACATACCTAGGAACCAAATTTCCCTTTCTCTGGATACAGTGGTGACCCAGCCATGGTGACACATGAAGAAACACACTATCATCTATGCCTAACTCGAGGTGTCTACGATGTTGATCAACATTTGACATATTCCAACACTAATTTATTTCCATACACTTCTGAATCAAATAAACCTTGTACGATGTCTCCTTCAGGAGACTCAGTCATTATAGCTCTGACTCCCCCAACCTCTTACCAACTCAAAAGTGACCTACACGGTCTCACATAATGTGCCTCAAAAGGTTCCATCTGAATCATATCCTAGAAACTATTGTTATATGACAACTCAATGTGTGATAATTTCTTTTCCAATGAACCACCGAAATCTAGGACCCAATCTCTCTACATGTCTTATAATACATGAATTATATATTGAGACTGCTAGTCTATTTATTTCTGATAAGACATACTCAACAAAACCTAGATACCATGATCCTTCTATAATACTTACTAGAAGCATGACGTGAAACACAAATACCAATCAGAAACTATGGTTCTCAGTACACCATGTCACCATACTATTTTTAAAACATACAATTATCCCAAATAGTCAACATTAATAGTCTGTTAGATCAGAAATAAATGATCCACTTTGGTCATCCAGTCTACCACCACCCAAATTGCATCATTATTGTGAGGTATCCTTAAAATACCCACAATAAAGTCCATCATTATTTCATTCCACTTCCACTCTAGAATAGAAAATGACTGCAACAACATTCCAGGACACTTTTGTTTGTCTCTCACCTCTTGATAGGTAAAGCATCATGCCACAATCCTTTCAACTTCATTCTTCATTCTCAGCCACCGAAACTGCCTATGAAGATCACATTACATCTTAGTCAATGCCGGTGTTGCTGCCCACTTTGACAAATGAAACTCATGCATCAACACTTCATGTACATCTATCAGCACCCCAACACAACCATGGACATAAGAAACTCCATCTGTACTGAATGAACAACTAGAAGGTGAGTCCCCAACTTTAAATATTTCATTTATATCCAAAAAATATGGATCCACCAATTGACTCTATTTAGCTCTACTCAAAAGTGAAGATTCAACTGCCATAGATGCCATATTCATCATCTCATTCCCATATTGTACTTTCAAATGAATCTCAGCAAATATGGCCATCATCTTCTATTATAAATGGGATTCCTAAATCACTTGATTTAAAGTCTACCTTCTCATAGCATCAGTGGCACTATTTCTTTTCCCTAGTGTGTAGACCAACTAAAAATTGAAGGATTATAGGTACTCGACCCTCCTTCTATATAAAAGACTCAAATAACACTGAGAGAATATATATTTTATACTTTTATGGTTGGTAAAAAAGGTGAAATGGTCTCCCAAAAAGTAATTCCTCTAAAAATTCAAGGCATGAAGCGCAACAACATGCTCCATGTCATGAGTATGATAATTCCATTATTATGGCCTCAACGTTTTCAGCCCATAAGTTAAAACCTGATCATCCTACATCAACACTTCCCCAATTCCAACACTGAACGTATCAATGAACAAGGTGTACCTATTACCTAGTTTGGGTAAGATAAAAATTGTTGCAGTAGTCAACCACTTCTTCAACTCCTAAAAATCATTCTCACAAGGCACTAAACATTCAAATTTAACCCCATTCATTGTTAGGCCTATGAGAGGTGCTTCTAAATGAGATAAATCTATAATAAACCTTTGGTAATAAACATCCCTATCCATACAACTCAAACTATCATATATGTTCTTGAGATTCTCCCAATTCACCACAACCTACAACTTTTTTGGATCCACATACAGACATGGCTCAAAAATGATGTTTCCTAGAATATGAACCTCATCAGTCCAAAACTGTCAATTTGATTTCTTGGAATAAATACTATTCTATATTTGTCTACCCAAGATGTTTTCAAGGTTTTTGGTATGATCCTCATGAGCTATGGAGTACACAAACATGTCATCAATGAAGAAAACTATGAACCAATCCAGATATGGGTTAAATATCTGGCTCTTCAAGGACATGAACACAGTCGGTGCATTAGTAAATCCCAACGACATCACTAGAAATTCATATAACCTAAAGCTGCATTAGAAAGATATCTAAGGAATGTTAGAAAATTCCATGCTCAACTAGTTGTATCCTGAACATGAATTGATCTTAGAAAACACCGAGAAACCTCTATGCTGATCAAATAGTTCATCGATTCTAGGAAGAGGGTGTAATTTCTTAAAAATTTTCTAGTACAGTTTCCTATAATCAAAATATATCCTATGTGAACTGTTATTCTTCTTAGAAAACAACTTAAGTGACCCCTAATGGTGATTTACTAGAACATATAAACCATTTTTGATCCCATTCCCCTAACTGAAGATTCAATTCGTGGATCTCTACTAGCACCATTCAATATGGTAGAATGGAAACTAGTTCTTCTCCTATAAATTGTTTGATCATAAAATCTACATATCTCTCATTTGGTATCCTAGAGAAGTACTTATGGAACACATCATGAAACTGGTCCACAACAAGAGGGAATAATGGAAGCTCTTTCTCCCCATCATTTAACATAAGGCATGTTACTTGGGTTTAGAGTTCTTCTAACTGCCAGTGTAGCAGCCCTGCATGAGCCACTCTAGTATCCCACTCACCAAGAAGGACATATGTGCTTCCATAAAGAGAAGTTACTATTACTTGATGTTGGTAAAAGCTGATATGTTCTTAATATAACACCAAACATTCCATCCCCAAGATAATGTCAAAACAGGACATCTCAAGGAAAAATAGATCCCACAAAAAATGATACCCACCATCCTCTCGAGCACAACCCTTACACTACCTGATGTCCTCAACTCATACCCATAGTAGAGTATCAAGTGACATTACCCCACATAATGTCTCCATGGTATATCTAAACATAACTATGAACTGAGAAAAAATAAAGAATGTGTAGAACTTGTGTAAAATAATGCACTAACAAGCATGGAATATACATGAATCATAACATGAATGGTAGATGGTCTCACCTCAACACCCTAAGGTGTAATCTAAATTGTATGGAGATGACATTTCCCTTTACCATGGGCTCCATCCTGAGTACCCTGAACTGCATTTCCCTATTGATAAGGATGATCTCACCCTGGAGTTCTACATCCGCTTCCCCTACCAGTACGGCCCATGGAGCTCCATATACCTTTGATATAGGGTAATTGAACTCCATCCTATACTCAACACATTCCTTTAACCTCTGTCATTCACTGATTGTTCTGTGTTCCTATAGAACCTCCTCACTTGGCCTAGCCAGTCACATGCTGAGAACTCAACTAGTGGGTGGGGAAACTGTTCATGCTGGTACCCCGTCCTCCAAAACTAATAACTGAAGACCCGGTCACCACCCTGAGAAGTTGACCCCCTCTTCTGACTAATATTTTACCTTCCACATTGCTGAAAATATCAAAACGACACTTCCAACGTTTAGAATATACACCACATGCCCACCTAGATAGACCCACATGTTCACTACCTAATGCTCATGTTAGGTTCCCTTATATGAAAATTCTTTCATCCACAACTTAGGAAAACCATTCCAAATAGAATATATTCACCTGATACCTGATGCTGTGTCTCGTCATGTCCTGGAAGCATTTCCTCACGATTTCCCTTTCTTCTTTCATCGTCATAATGAAGAGTCTCAAATCAATGAAACTACTAGGATAGTACATTACGGACATTTTCCCCTAGGTCGAAATCATAAAATATATAGGCTTATCTTGGCTCAAGGATTTTAGGAAAAATTGTTCAAGAAACATCTCCTATAAATCCTTGCATATCATTCCATTAAACGGTTCTTCCTGGACCATGATGTCCTACCAACGTTGTGTTTTCCCTCTCAATATATAGGCCGCTTACTATACTCAATTCTTGAGAGGTATATCTACATGTTCATGGATTTTTTGGATGGACTATATCTAGAACTCAACTCCCTCTATCCCACCCCCTCTAGTAAATTTCGGAGTTTGCTGCATCTGAAACATCATAGTCAGCTCAAACATACTCGGCGCAGCTTTCCCTGGGTCCCATTCCATAATTTAAATAAAATGATCCAATTTATCATGGAACTTCTCTTCCTTATATTATTATATCACCATGTTTTATTTCCCAACTACTAGAGGAGTGTTATCAGCAATGTCGTCATGTCCCCCAGCCCACACACGTCATCAAGGAGGAATTTTTTACAATTCCAAACAAGAGATTTATAACTCAACCATAACACTTATAGGAAGTGGAAAAGGTTATTTTTAGGCTCATCACATGCCCTAATCTAACCAGTTCACATACACTACCTGAACGATCCCACTCACAACTGGATCATTCCCCTTGTCCATATCTCCTAATGTCATTTCTATCTATGGGATTAGATTTAAATTATTTTCTACCAAGTATTTGAATGGAATTCGAAAAAGTGGAATAAATATTTGGAAAAGTAAAAATATATAATTTCTAATAAGTTCAACTAAGTTTCTAGAAAAACAATATTAGTGAAAGTAATTAAAATTTATTTCAATGATTAATGTGAAATTAAGATTAACAATGGACTAAACCATAAACCTAACGGACAAAATAACTTATAAAATTTTCTAATATATATTTTCTAAACATTTTTAGACATTATAATAACTTATATCTACTTTGGTAAATTATTTTATCCACTTTCAATGGGAAAAAGCATGGGTGGTATTCAATATTCCCTAAGTCACAAGACCGCCACTCCTCATACACTATAAAAGGCCTCATCTCCTCCCACTTCCTCACACCTCTAAAAATATTTTAGGTTGACCAATATCTGAAAAAATATATATTCAAAATCCCTCCCCTCATCATATAATACTCCCATTTTTAATAAATAAATCCAAGGAATCCTTTTGTTAAAAACCAAAAGGAGTTACCCAAAGAATAAGTAACATCATTCTTTATGATCTTTATTTTTATTACCATTACTAACGTAGAAAATTCTTCTTATTAAATTTTTATATAACAAAAATAGTATCCTAAATATACTATGATGTTTTTATGTTAAGGGTTTGACCTGAAATTTCCCACACTTCTATCTAATGGGTTATAAATTTACTATTTATGTGTACGGTGAACTACCGCCTTACGAAACAAGGTTTTGCATTTTTCCATTACCTCCTCTCATGGTTGGGAATTATGAAGTAAAATAGGTTTATATATTTAATATAAGATATTTATAATTCCTTTATTTATTTTTAATTACATTATAATACATGCCTTTATCCTTTTCATTTTTTTATTATGATAACATCATTTCTAAAAGCAATGACTATTGCCTCCTAAAAGCATTGTGATTCGATCACATGATACAAGAATTGTATAAAGGTTAGTTTTAATTTAAAAAATGACACAAAAAATATATATATTTGATAATAATGACATAATTATCTTTCTATAAATATAATATATATCATTTTCTTTATTACCCTTTCACACAATAAAAAATGAAAACGTTGGTCATAGATGTGCAGACTACCACCAACTTAACATGATGTGATACCTTTTAAAATAGAAGAATTATATATAATTAAATGATTAAATAAAAATTCATTTTTTATAAAATGGCCATTCTAGAAATATATAGTGTTAGTAACCTTATTTCCATGACGATCATAGAAAAATGGGAACATTACTCATGTGTACTTATGAACTACCATCTCTATGATTCTATCATTTGTTCATTTTTCATTACATTATGTAATGATTTGTTTTAAAATTATATTTTATGTATGAATATTAAAACAATTTCTTGGTTATTATTATGGAAATGTTATATAATGACCTCATTGACCACAGTTGACCTACAAAAGTTGTTTTTGACACATAAGCCAAAATATAACAAATCATCTAATGTAAATTTTACGGATTAAGTGGTTTTATAAAAAAGAGTAATAAGTGAAATTAAAGATATGATAAACATGAAAAAATATCTCAATCAAGTAAATTTTTTTCATAATTTTATTATTCAGGAATATAAAACTCACAAGTCAAATCATACACAATATAAGGGATTTTCTTCTCACTTTTTACATCAATGAGATAAATGTCATATACACCACTTACATATTTTTTGTACTATATATACTTCCACCTGGATATATTATATCATTAATCCTTTTATCATAATGGTATTTAATGTTATCATTTAATTATTTTCTTTCATGAGGAATTGGATTTAAAAAGTTTCAAAGTGGTATCAGACACTTTGGAATGTTTAAAAAAAATTCCTCAATTCTTTTGTTAATGATCATTTATTTAAATTATATAAAATTATATGACCATCGTAAAATATACCAATTAATTTTCCCCTCCTATAATTATTCAAGATGTTTTTCAATTATTAGTAAAATTTTCCCACACTTTTGAAATTAAAATGATTTAGAAACTATTTTTAAGAAAACCCAACTTTATTCTCTCTTTAGTTGGAGAACCTATTTTCTATTAAAACACATTTTTTTCTAAAAAGTGTTTCAACAAAATGTTTCTATCTTCTCAAAAACTATTTTTTAAAGAAAATTTTAACTTTTTTTCTCTTACCAATGTTTTCAAAGGACTATTCTTGACTTTTTTTTAACAATGAGTTCTTTAAAACTATTTACCTTACATGAGGAATGTTCTTTTTACCTCATATGACATCTATGTATTTATATTTCATCATGTATTTTAATCATACATTGCATGTTTATAAGTTTATTTCTAAAGGAATTGTTTATGTTTGATTTGGATAAGTATAGTATTCATATTCTCTTATATTATTCCTTTATTAGTCCCCTTTTGAAATATTCAATTTTTGATGATCATTTGACATTAAATTTCCTCAAAATATTCATATAATTTTTTATTTATATGATTATTTTCAGAACCATTTTCAATTTCTCATATGGTGGTTACCTTGAATGTTATTTGATTATTTTGGGAAATTTGGAAAATATGTATCTTTATTTAATATGGGTATTTGATAAGTCAAATTTTTTATTTCAATTATTTAATATGCAATGTTATATGGACTTGTAATGGAGTGTGGGTCCTAGACAATATACAACCCCTCAATTCATCGAAAATGTTTTCATGAGAAAATTAAGTGGAGAAAATTAGTCAAATTTGTGTCTATAGTTTTAAACTATCTTGTGAAACGTATTGATGGTATTTGTTTTCATGTGCCTTAGACATGATGTCCAAAAATTTGTCATTTGCCTCATTTTGATTGAATTATTTTCCATCCAACAAATCTTGTGTTGATATATCTGTGGATACATTTAATTTTAAATTCCCTGAATAAATAGAATGTTTCATAGGATCTTACCAGTCCATTTTTATTTTACCTTATCTATTTTTTGTGGAATGCAATTCCATTTATTTACCTTTCCACACTCACTATTAAAATATCATGTTCTTAACACCAATATATCATAAAACAAGAACCAAAACTAGGAAGTTTCATTACCTATCTGTCTCTGTATTGGATTTGATACCATTTTATAATTCATCAAATGCGGTTGACATGTCATGTTACCCAGTATGGCCAAACAGAAGGTGAATATTAAAAAAAGACAAAACCATGTCCCAAGAGTAACTGAAATGATTTAAAAAGTATTATTAAAAGGATAAAGAAATATAAACATTTATCACACATATAAGGACAAGAGATAAGGAAAACATAGAATTAGAACAAAAATAATAATATAACCATATCATAATGTGACAATCCAACACCACTAACACAATTCACAATGAATAAAAATTTAATCAAGAGAAGCTAATAATCAACCTGACACCATTCTATTTACCCATTTCATATTAAACTAGTTCTTCATGTATCATTACAATATAGAAGGCATGAGTAAAATTCCTATTTTGATTCCACAATAAATATATAAAATTTATTTCATTATGAAACTGTTAGGTCATGCATTATAATAAAATAATTTTCATAATGCTATTTTATTTTAAAAAATGCAATAAAACATTTAGTTTTCCCTTTATAAATAATACATATTCAAACACATAAGAATTTGAAAATAAACATTTATTCAAATATATAGGGTATTAGTAAAAATTTCCATCTGTTAAAAGATTGCATCGTGAGATATATAACAGGAAAAAATGAATTCATGTAATACATTAACCATAAGTTGGGCTCTACCCTATATGAATATGTTCTTGGACATGATAATGGAAGAAAATACATTAGTACTATAAATCTTACTGATATCAAATACCACTATAGTCTATCGATATCCAAATCATACACCTAGTGGTTCCAAAGTAACTATGGTTTGAATATGTCTATAACAAGATGCACTCAAGGTTCCCATTGTTCTATGTTTTTGAATATATTTCATTAAACCTTGATCAGAAACCAATCCAATATAAATTTCAACAACATTCAGATAAATTAATTTTAAATAAAAAACAATTTAAATAACTTCCAATTCCAACAACCACACAATTATAAAAAACTAGCCTCATAGATTTAATATAAATCAACTTTATAAAATAAACCAAAAGAATTTACAGGAATATTGAGTAACAATGTGATAGAAAAATTGTATAGATACACATGAATCATTGATGGAGTAAAACTATTCATCTTTGAAAATGAAGACTGGAATCAAGGAGATCAATTCCTCGCAAAACACGATACATCAAAAAGACTATCACTTTCCAATTAAAGCCTCTAGATCTGGATATCACATCCATGTTTGTTTTTAATAGATCTGTGAAAAATGGTGTCAAGTGTAGATATAGAGGGACAGTGATAAGTTGAGAGGAAATATTTTTGTACCTCAATGATATTCACAATAAACAATAGATAATTACCCACGAATCATAATGGGAATCCTATATTGTGTCACAAATGTTTTTGTTATAGATAACGAACAATTATGAAGAGATTAGAAAAAAAATTACTTAGGGGATCATTAAATATTTCTAATTTTGTTAAATATATATAGGGAACATGTTTAGGATGGACAGTTAGGAAAACCATTCACTAACCATGTTAGTAATTATATCTATTTATAACCATGGTTTACAATTACTTAGGAATAACAAAACTATTAGAAAAATGTGTATTCCATCTGACATCCTCTATCAAAAAACTGATTCATCAGTATTGTTTCTCTAGATACTGAAAGGTTTATAGAAACCATTCTTAGGATGCATTGCATATTTTCTCCAAGTCTCCAAATTTTCAACCCTCAAATCTCAAAAAACCATTAAAATGTCAAAATAGACAATAAAATATAAAACGAAAACATAATTGTAACCACAAGGGAAAAGAAATCCTAGTGGGGATGGCCTCATTGGTTTATCTATCAAATGTCAAATTAGATACTTCTAGGTAACTGATGAACACCATCTACAAGAAACCAGAAATATATAATCAAAATCACGAAAAACAATAAAAACTCTAAATCTCAATAATTTTCAAACAACACAAATTACACACTCAAACCTTCCAAAAATACAAAATATGTATAGTCATTCAATAAAATTCAAAAAATTTCAAATAATCCATATTATAATCACATAGTTATACAAAAATAAAACAAAATTTCATTAATAATTATTCCACTATTAAAGAAGTCAATAAAGACTCCCCACAATAGGTATTTTCCTATAAAATACTAAATTATACCCTCATTCAAAGTATACAACATCATATAAACATATATTTATAACTAACACTCCAATACGTATACAAAATATTCAAAACCCTTATAATGTGCGACACCCAAAACATATTCAAATCACTACATACAATATAATTCAAATATAAAAAACATTCTAATATAATTATAAACCTCAAAATATAAAAAATATATCAAAACTATTTCTAATGATGCCCCCCACATGAAGAATCATCATAGATTTTCCCATTCCTTTCCTACTACATAAGTCAAGCCTATTTTATATATTTTATTATCAAAAATTTTTTATATAAAGTCAATTCTACTATTAAATTCAAAAGAAACATTCATTTCCAAAAAATCTAAATTTTAAAAATTTTAAACATTCTAAAAATAATATTTTAGAAAACACATTAATATTTTTTTTTTCAAAATAATTAACCACTTTTAAAAAAATACTCCCTTTCAAAATACACATTGCTTTTAACACATAAAGTGAAACAATATTTTTTATCATATTTGCAAATTCCCTAAAAAATTTTAAAAAATACATTTATAATGACATAGATATCATAAATACACCAAAATGAATATATATACATCTTTCTTAATTGATTGAATATTAATGGTTTTTGTAATATATTACATTAAAAGACTAATTGCATGATCAAGAACTGGGATTTATATAAATTGATTATAATTTTGCATTTATAAATATAGAACAAATTATAAATCTAAATAGGACATATTTGAGTGACTATAATTAAATAAATAACAGTAAATAATGAATTAAAGAACAAGTTTATTACCATATTATTTTATTTTTTTGTAATTTTTCTTATTCATATATAAAAATCATAATATATGTATGTTTAGTATGTCGTGATATACTACTAACCATATTATTCATAAATAAATATAAGGTTTGTATCTCAGTTGATCCCTATGTCGCTTTCTGAGTTTCATAATTCTAACTAATGATATTTAAATAAAAAACTCAGCTATACCTATGGTGGATTAAATGAATAACCAAATATCCCTCGTAACATAGAATTCAACAATATCCATTTTTTCAAACATACCTATAGTGTACATTATATTCCTCAACATCCTAACTCTTCCCCATAAATGTAAACTCTTAGATAACCCAAAACTACATTAATTAAAATTATCACAACACTAACCTTGAGCACTTAGAAAATACCCAGTCTAGGCCACCAATAAACTAATGAGTGTTCCCCATTCCCTAAGGGACTGGAAACTATCACTAATTATCTATATTTTTCATCAGTGAATGATTTTTTAACACTTAATATTAAAATAATTCATGATTTGGTTCTATTAATAATCGTTCATGAGTCGTATGTATTTCAGACATTACAAAAATAAAATATACAAATTTTTCACTATATATATTAACATGTTCACATTTGACACCTGATATAAATGAAAACAATATTAAATAAAATAAACCCATCTCTATATGAATGTGAATAACATATATAAATGATATGATATTATTGAACAGTTCCAATTGATAATATTTAGATACTATATAAATTTGATTAAAAAAATAATTAAATATAGTGATATACTGACACTTCACCAATCAATAATGACCACATACAATAATAATTATTTTGACTAAATATACTTCACAAACATTAATACCCAACTAGTTTTTCATACACATGAACAGATTCTTGTGGGTTAGCTTATACATGAAATGTAATTACTGAATACACTTTTCTACCAAAGTGAATATAAAGGGTGTGTATTCAAATAATTTGTAAGTCACCACCAAATTTTTCCAAAAATAATGAGTCAATAAATTGGTGTATACATTAACATGTTGTCTAAAAAACATTATTTTCCTTAATTACTATTTTTGTTATTTTTTGTCCCACAAAACAGTTATCTTGTTTAATGGATAATATCCTCTTAATCACCAGTGGTGGTAATTATGGTTTTATTTATTAAATGGTAGTATGATATATCAATTCATTCCATTAGTGCCCTTGATTCATTTTTTAGGACCCTCTTATAGTTTTAAGATATGTTTATGAGGTTCTTTCGAAGAAAAATATCAATTTTTTAAACAAATTTTTTGATAACTTTTAATTTAGAAGACATTAAACATAGTATTTCAATTATTACCCATTTTATCCAAATATTTAATTTCTATATAGTTTCATACCATAGAGGAATCAAAAATGTAATTCATCACCTTATAGGAGAAAATTGAGGGAACCCATGAAAAATTTGGGAGGTGATATGATGGATGGATCTATATAATTAAATGGATTTCATATATATCAATGCGAAGGGAGTTAGAAACCATATAGTTTTTTATTATTGATATTGAACACCATATATTTTATGCTCAAATTACAAGGATCAAATTAGTTTCATTAATGATTAGGAATCCATGAAAATGTTGTACATTTTATGGTCATAATTCCATGTGTAACTCCAAGTAGTTTAAAGTCATTTTATGGGAACTGTAAGGTAAAATATACCTAGTAATGGTTTGTTGTGGAAAAGTTACTAATGTATATAGTTTTGGGATAATTTGGATAGTATAACCTGAAATGGTATTTTAGAATACAAATATTATTATCTTCACTTAGGGAATTTTTGAGTTCCTAGAGTAGAATTTCAACTCACTATACTAAACAATAAAAATGGGAGGATCTTAACCTAATCCATTTTAGGAAGACAAAAGGAGTATCTCAATAGAAATCATTTGACAAAACTGATAGTTTAATATGGACCTAATTAATTTGAGTATATGAAGAGGAGTATCTTGACGAAGGAAATTGAGGAATGAAATAATATGTTCTAGTCTCAGTATATTGAGAAGACCAGGATGAGTATATTGAGTGGATGAATTAATGTAGGATTATACCTATGAAATCTATATAAAAATAATTTTAGAATGGGGGACGCCCTACATCAAATAATATTTAGTTTTTACTTTTTTATAGGTTTCAAAATGTGATAAAAGATGGTTGAATCCACTGAAGGATTTGGTTCTTGTGAAAGTTAGGTATTTTATATAAGAGATTTTGGAAACCTACAGTATAGATATTTCACAAAATGGGTCAAACTATACATAATCTTATATAGTGATGTACTTTTAAAAAGGGGAAAAATTATGCTATAGAATTATAGACTCCCATGAAATATTTGGTTCTTGTTAATGGATCACTTCCTATATAAAGAGTCTTTGGAACCTATAGAATGAATATTTAGTAAATTTTTTCACCCATAATAAATAAAATTTAAAATAACATCACTATAAAGAAGGTAAAATATTCATAAAAACCACTAAATTTGAGTAATATTTTGTTGATGTGAACAGATGAGGTTCACCATTGTGTATTGATGGTATGAGGCTATGTGATATATGAGTTTTACAGGTTGTGCATTATTCCATGTAAGATTTATGAAGTAAAAAAGGGAACTATTCAAAACATTAATTTCGACTTGCCTATGAATATTTTATACAACGATGACAAGTCATAAAGAACATATGTTGAAGTCAACCACCTAGTTAAATCTTAAATTTAATGTATACATGGGGGAATTTGGCCTCAATGATTATCATAAAATATAAAATTATTTCACAATGATTGGTCTATAAAAATTTACAATTATGTTTATTTTATATGAAATAAATATTAGGATGTCTATTGATAAAATAATCCATGTAACCTCCTACTCTAGTATTTTTATCAAGGTAAAAGACTCATGGTATCCTAAGAATTCATCTAGCAGTTCATAAATTATGGAGAATCCTAATAAAACATTCATTGTTCACGTAACTATTTTATGGAATTCTTTGTTTTTTTGAAATATTCAACCATATAATTCATTATTTGGTCTATTTAATTCATTTATTTTATTTCTTATTTTACTTTGTAAAATTAATTATTTAATTCATTCATGGATATACATGTTTCTTTCATGGAATTTTTTCTGTTTTAGTGGCTCTTTCACTATGTAGTTCTATTGAGGGTCATTATAATTCTTTCGATTACTTAATTTCATTACTCTATATCATCCACCACATAATTTTTTTCTATGTGTAATTTCTATCTGGTAAAAAATACTCACATATGATAAAAATAATACCAAATTAAAACCCCATAAATGTTTATTTATACGTCCATTTTAGTTCTATGAGCTATAAAATAAATTCATTTTATGTAAACTATATAATTATTCATAGGTATTACCCATGAAAGGGGTCTTTAGAGGATGATTTTGGTCTGAAATATCATTAAAAATAATATTATAATTAGATAGAGTTTTTCTTCAACAATGAAACAAATTCATTTCCTACTATGAGTAAGAGGTTCTCACCTCCACAAAGTATTAGGTAACTTTTTGAAGGAACATCATTACTTGGAGTATGATAAATTTATATGTTATAGGGGAATACCATTTATATATTCATTATTAGGTATAATATTCATTCACCTTATTTGAGTGCGGCTCATATTAGGGTCACTATGAAGAAGTGTACATCAAATTTTTCATTTCTAATAAATTCCCCAACAATTGGATTCATGATGAATGAAATTAATCAAATTTTGATGTAACAGATATAACATCTTTATATTTCATTACCATTTTAAAGGTTCTTTGAGTTGGTTGATTATGTGGATTTTAGATAAGAGGTGGTTCTCAAATTATGTATTCCCATCACAAAGAGATAAATCTCAACTAAAGGTGTCCTATTTCCTAGAAAAGGATAATAAATATAGGATTTTGAATATAAAATTGGTTAATATCAAATCAAGTACATATATTTTTCTAATATGATACTCTCAAATCATGGATACGTGGTTTCCAAGAAGATAATCTCAGCTCAAATATATTTAGTTTGTTATGAGTATAATTGGTGATCCCACATGCTAGTGTAGTATAGATACATGAATGAAAGTGTAATTTGAGTCTATGTTCATGATATGTGATCTACATGTCATTGAATATCCTATTAAACTAGAAATAAATCCACACGTATTTATCAATATTGAAATTTTAAAATATAATAACAGAATAAGAAGCATGATTTATGATTTTACATAGGGTAAAATAATATTCTATTGATATATGGTGTCCCTTCTTATAAATAATGATGTGAATGAGGAGAAAATGAACTATGAGAGTTTGTATGGAAGTAAAAAAAATTCTAGGTGCAAGATAAGTGAAATAAACATCACTACACATATTATGGGAACAAGAATCAACACATGCATGATTATTTCAAAAACGTTGTCTATGTAAATCCAGATCACATAAAAGAGAAATATTGAATCCTTCTATAAAATTAAATGTATGATATAGATAAATAAATAAGAATAAATAAAGGATTATACAATATTAATTTAACGGGATTTGGATGGAATGGAATCCATTTTTCGGCCTAAGATGTTTTTTAGGTATCAATTTGAATATAATTATTATATAAATCCCACAGAGAATAAAATTTAATGAATTATAAGGGTTTTAGAATGATATATAGTGAGAGAAAATTGATGTGAATTAATGGAGTCTCAACACATTTATATAATAAAATTTATTGATCTTAATATAGGCCTATTGGAGATATCCTCACCTGAATTAGTAAATTTTTATTTTAGAAACATTTCCATATATTTTACTCTTATATAATGGTATCGTGTTATAGAATATAGCACTCATATTAGTTTAGGATTATGTGGGATAGACCATATGTCTCACATTATTAATCCATGCCACAAGGAATATGAAACAAATGTTAATTTTCCAAGAGCAAAATTTTAGCTCAATTATTCTGGTTTTCAATAGACCAATCTCTATTAAAATCTAGGATTTTAGAGTATATTTTTCTATAAATAAAATATATGTTTTTTGTAGCTTGTATTATAAGCAACCCCATTTCTATATGAATAGTGATTTAGTAAACTACCATAATCTAGTCATTAAATTGGTATGAATGAATATTAACAAACACATTATATAAATTATGAATAAATTTTTTAAATAGATAAAATTTATAAATTAATTTATAACAAATAAGTTCTAACTTTTTAGTAAAATTAGTTTATAAATTAAAAATATGTTTTCCCTAAAACAATTTATTTCATTTTACATTTATGAAAATTATATTCAATTTAAATAATTATTATATATTTTATTTTAAGAAACAAATTTAATTTTTTAAATCATCATTTCAATTTTGTCTTAGGGTGATGTTTTATGGTTTTCTAAAAATAATTATTTTTTATTGAATAGTGAAAAACACTAATTTTGGTTATAAATTTTATTTATTTTCATATAATGTCCAAGTATGTATTGAATATTAAATTAGTGAAAAAAAATTCTCCTTTAATTTTATATAATCTAAGTAATTAAATAATAACCATATTATAGTTTATTATGTTATGCATGTATTTTTTCTCATCAAAATAGATTTCTTTAAAAACTATTTTTATTCAAACAATACATTTTTTTTAATAAATTAAAAAAATACCTATTGATTAGTGGTTATAATAAATTTTATTAAATTTTTTTCAGAAATATATTTTAACATTCATTTTACCATTTTTAGTCGGAATAAAATGTATGTAAATTAGGGTCTATAATTAAAGCTTAGTTTTTCCAAGACACGTTTGCATTATAGATTCCATGGTTATTTAAAATTAAATTATTAAAGTTATATAATGGAATATAGTAAATATATTACATATTTAGAATCATAATAATTAATACAATCTACTAGGTGAAACTTATTTTTTCCACAGTGAATTGTGAAAACATTACAATTTTCTTACCATAGTTAATTTTGAAATGAGTTTACTAGGAAGGGGTTTAAACCCAGATATAAGGTTATTATTTCATTATAAAACTATCCAATAAATATTTTTTTGAATATAATTATATCTTATCTTATCATACGATTTAATACCTATATATTTTTAAATGTATTCCCACAAAATTTAGCGTATATTGTTGAAATATTTTACGAAATTTCATATGTGTCCCTCCCATCACAAATAAAAGGGAACATATCCTCCTACCTTATTCAATCCATTTTATCCTTATATCAGAGAAAATCCATGACAAAAATTCTTCATGTAATATTTATCTAAATTTAATCTCTTTTGGTCTGCTATTAATACAATCCCTTCAAGGATTAAGGTGTCGGCTAAAGGAGATCTCTCAAATAATTGTTACAATTGTTAACCAAGATCATTCAATTTTATTTCCTATTTCATATTATATAAAAACAACTATCAAGAAAAAAATTAAAACATTGTCAAAATTATTTTGAGATGTCATTATGATGCTTTCGAAACTCTTTTCTACCTCTTCTTAATCAAAATTGGAGATGAAATTATCGCTTGTTCATACGTGTGAACAACTGCTTAAACATTATGATACAATTCCTTTTTGAACCCCATCATTCCTGGATGGTTATTAAGTTGTTTTAAATTTTTTATATATTATATTTATATCATAATTAATATTTTTTAATTAAAATCTCACATTTACATTCCTACCATCCAATCCATTAGTAAAAGATAATGTTTCTTGTGCATATGTGTGGACTACAACCTCCTCAAAGTGTTGTGATTTATTTATCATTTCTGATTTACGTGGCTATAAAAAAATAATATATTAAACGAAAATATATGATACATATAATGTAATATTTATTCTATAAATTTGAGTAATCATTTACCTTTCTCAAGTTTCATCCTTTGAAAAATGGAAACATCACTCGTGTGTAAGAATAGACTAAAATGTCAATGAAGTGATGTAATACATTTTTATTAAAAAAATTAATATGAATGATTATAAATAAGAAAAAACCTAATATATATGATATTAATATCATTATTATAGATATTTATATGGTGTATCCATGACCAACTATCAAAGACCATAACTCCCAAACTAAAACATAAATGAAAAACAAAGTAGTTAAAACCTGAAATAACAATATAATAAAGAATTAAAAATAAATATGTGTTGAAATGATATAAATGGATTAGATATAATATTATAAGTATTAATCTAGTATTTTTATATAATTATTATATATTTAAATTTATTATATTTATTTTCTTAGTCCTTATAAAGAAATACGTATTTGAGGTAAAATTTCTTTTGTCTTACTTTCAAATCCATGAGATATGTCTGATATTATGCACAATAAATTCTTTAATATATAATTATTAATACCTAATTAATTTCATTTAAATATCAATTAAATTATTATGGTTTTAAGGGACATATCATGTTTATTATTTACATGGATTTTGATTCGAATGATACCATAGTTGCAATTTTTTCATCACAATTTATTTTCATTTAAACTTGTTTTAATGTCGTTCACCAAATTATTATTTCCTTGGTGTATATACATCAAAATAATAAATTTAAGAATAATATGTTATTTAATGTAATATATTAATTTAACCATTATATATTCATACATACAATTTTTTTATTTCAAAAAACACTAAATTTTATGGGTTCTCTGTCTCAATTTTGTTTCATTGTGACATGTTAGATGTTATAAACCCATCATATATTATGAGCTGTATATACTACCCAATTGATATTTTGAATAATTTATATCCTTATGTTTATGATAAATAATGATTCATTGGATGTTATTTATTTTATTTGGGATATTATACAAAAGTTACCAATCCTGTAATTGTTTTATGTTACAATATATTTTTTATGAGAATTATTTATGCTTAAATATTTTGATGATGAAATTATATGATTTATCTATCCAAATTTATATTAATTTTATAATACCATTAATTTATATGTTCATTACATATTTCCAATTCATTTTCCTCTCTTAATGAATAAAAAATCAATAATGAATATTTTTATATAAACACAACTTTATTTCCCACTTCGATCATGAATCTTTTATTCAATTTTCATATTTTAATTACTATGATATCAAGAATGTTTTTTATATTGTATTGTTATTTATGAATTTAATTTTTAACCATTTTTTAATTTATATATTTATTTTGAAAAGGAATATTCATTTCATTTTCCAAATAAGTTACTTTTGAATTTTTACTGAAAATTAAAAAGGAATATTTGTATTAACATAAACTCCATGAAAGACTTTCAACACCACCATTAATACAATATTAATTTAATGTAACATTATATATTAAGTTTATTCTTTCTAATGAAAATATTTTCCATAATATTTTTTTAAATTTTAGAAATTTAAATTGTATTTCATGATAAAAGTCTTATTTTCCTAATGAAATTTTATAGTGATATTTCAATGGTGTTATCATCTAAATCAATATACTTTGTTGTTTCCTATGACTTATTATGGATGTGATACAATTTTAAAATATTTATTATTTCTCTAGATGGTTTATTATTTTTAAGATGATATGTTTATAAGACTTGTATCCTTTCTATGGGTTATGATTTGATTATATTATGAACGTTTTATTATATTATGGAACACATATATATGGTTTTAATTATGTAATGGGTGGGACGATTATCATATAAACCTATAATTTATTTGGTAAATTTTGGTATCTCATGATATAAGAATTAATTCCATGGATAATGAACCCAGTTCCGTATGGAAACTTTTCTAATAAGATAGTCATGGGATTGAACCATGACTAAAAATTTGAATGAATAGGGTATCAAACCAATCAATTATTATAGTTATGGTAGTGATACTTAACAAAAAATTATATCCTATGTTTATGTTCATTCCATAAACATGTGTATTATACTTATGATATGTTATTATTTCTCAATTTTTATTTCTAATGATTACTCACTCACATGACGTATATATATTGATTGATAAAACATTACATTATCTCTCATTATTTTCATTTATTAATTAATGGTTACGATTTTCCATTTTTATTCTCATATACTCATACCATTTTTCTTATCTTATAATGATTGAATGATTTCTATTTTCATTACCCATACTAAACAACTGATGTTATACTTTATTATGTGTCCCATCCACAGTTAATGTAGAATGGGTTTTAATTTTATATGTCTAATATGGGTTCTGGTTATGAAGAACTAAATGGAAAATGGTGTGGATATTTTATGTAACTTTTCTTTTTTGTATCCATTTTTTTAAATACACTAAACCATTTATGTTCTAATGTGGAACTTATTGATATGTAATTAATATTTCACTAATAAGATGTAGAATTTATGTATGAAAATATAGAGTGGATATAGTTGTTATCAGAGAAATATTTAATATCTTTCTGAAACTAGGGCTATAAATATTTTGGGAGAAACCTAAAGATAATCTTATGTGTAGTATAGAATCCAAAAAATTTGGAAAGGTAGATATTATACTATTTTTCTGTAAATACAATTATCATCGTTAATTTCTAATTAATGATTTTATAATTTTTTTTTCAAAAATATAAATTTAAAATATATATGAGTTTATTTTTATTAATAATCCAAATATTTTTAAAAACAATTCATCTAAGTTATTTATTTACTTATTTTTCAAGTAAATTTTATATTTATTTATTAAAGTGGTTTTATAAAAAGGGTTTCTCATGGGATGAGAAACCACATTTTGTGTTTGAAAAGGCCACAATGATTGAACGCATGACCAGTGGATGATAAGGGTGTTGGGCTAACCACAAGCCCATATGTTTTTCTTGATTTTCTCTTACTTATTATTATATGTTATTACATCACTTTTACTATATTCTAGATTCTTTTTATACATATTTATTTATTTGATAATTATATTCACGTTATTGTTTTACCACATATTGGTAATTATTTCTTTATAGTTTAATGTATGTCAAACATTGATGCATGGTTTCATTATCTTAATATTATAGTATATAACCAATAGAGGAACTATCTTATGATGTTTTTTGTGAAACATGATAAAATAAGATGATAAATGTAAATAATATGAAATTTTGTATTTTTATTTACGTTATATTAAATATATTTTAATAAAATTAATCTTTTTATATGTTTTATTACTTTAACATTTCATTTTAAAATGTTAATAAAAAATTCCATAAAAATAAAATATATTTTTTGCATTAAAAAACATTTAATGAATAAACATAACCACTAAGATAGACACTATTACAATATATAGACAAAAAATATAATTACATTTCCTTACACATAATGTGAAAATATTGACTAGTATAAATATGAATAATAAATGGATATATTCATGGAATAATAGTAAATTCACTAAAACAAAATCCAATGGTTTTATTTACCCTATAAATACCTACCCTGCCATATAGATTTTAAAATAAAAATAATTGATTGGAAAACAATTCACATTATTCATGGAGGTGTAATAACCATTGTAAGTTTTGTAGTGAATGATGAAAATATAATGATGGTTTATTTATATGAAAATATATTTATATGGTATTTGTAATTACATCCAATAAGACAAATTTCCATTACGTCTAGTAATCAATAAATCATGTTTTAATTTTTTTTGTCCCAATAAAGTGAATGTTTGGAATATTTTGATTTTGAATTTTTTATGAAACTGTAAAAATATTTATTTTTCATTAAATTTATGTTTTCTAGAAATTTATATGTTTAAAATAAAATTTATTTCCATGATATTATCTTATAAACCACTCTAATATTATGATATGAATTAATAAATTAATAAGTAATTTTTATAATAGATATAATGTTTTTAAGTTTAAAAACTGTTAATTTTAAACAAATAATGTTTTATATGTAAAATATAAAATTTTTATATTCTAAATATATTATTTGTAAATATATTTAATTTTTTTATTTAACATATATTAATTTTATTAGTCTGAGGTTATGGTAATTTTATAAAAAAATTTTGTAAAAAGTGAATATAACATTTTATTACGAAATACCATAACTCCAATTATATAATCAGGATATGATGAGAATTTCAAATTCTATAATCCTTATTACTGATAAATATTTATTTAAGAAATTATATAATATATAATTTATATATTTATAAACGTATCCTTGAAATTGTCAGAAAAATAATTTTATATTTTCTAAAAAAAATATTTTTATGTGTTATATGTGTGTCATATTAGAATTAATAATAATATTTTTTATAAATTTAATTAATTATGAAAAAAGATATTTTTACTTAATATTTTCAAAATAATGTAAAAATGAAATCTATTATTTAGTCACAAAGAAAATTATTGTACCAAAAATGAGTTACCATAATATAGGGAATTTTATGTAAACGGATGAATTTTAAAGGTAATGACATAATAAAACTAAAAATGACATCATTAAATGGATGAAAGATTTTTTTAATGTAATTTACCAAAAACTAAAAGATTATTTATCAATAAAACCCTTTGCAATAAATGGCAACAAAAACAGGTTAACCATAAATACAAAATAATTATTATTTAATCACCCCTCCTCATGTATAGATACCTACACATTATTTCCAATAATAATAATTTAATCACCGCTCATCAAGTATAAACACACACACATTAAATCCTATGTCTCAAAACTAAATCCATTGATCATGGATACACATTCAGTTCCTCTATAAAGAGTCTCTATAGGGTGTTTTTGAGGCTATAGGGAGTCTCTCTCTAACTTTAACAAACCTCCTTAAAAATTAAGGGGTTTTTTAATCCAACTATTTTCATTTCAGGTAAAATAATTTTGTTATAATATCTTTTAAAATTTCATTTTTATATACTACCATCCTTATTATTCTATGTTATTTTTTCCCATTTGGGATACTTTTTATAGGATTTTATATATGTTCACTTATTATATCCTTTTCTTAATATGTTCCTCTAATAAAATAATTTTTCCATTCCCCTCATTCCCCATCTCCATTTAGATCCCCATCCTTTCAAAATGAAATGTTAGGGATCAATTTTATAACATTATTAATATTTTTCAATTATAAATCACCATTCTATCTCATTATTTTACCATTATAATCCTTTATAATTCCCTATCATTCCCATATCCATAAAACCATCCTTAATTTGGTAATGAATAGTGTGTTTAGATTTACAAGAATTGACATATTTGTATCGCCACTATAGCTAGATTTAGTTATATAATAGTTATAGCTTGGGGTAATAACCCCTATAATGGTTAATTGAGTAATAACTTGATTTTCACTTGGTGCATGGAAATGTGTCCCTAGTAAACTCTTAGTTTTACATTCATAGGGGGTTTTCTTTATATAATTCACCTTTACTTTATGATTTAATTAAATGATCCAAAATATGTATTGAAATTTAAATTTAGTCGAAATGACTATGAAATAAATGTATTTTCCTTCACTTTCTATCAGCATTCCTTCAATTATGAAAAATAACAATTTTAGTTACTTATAAATGACATTTAATGTGAAATACCACATAATAAATGGAAAAATATAAATTATATGTTATATTGAATTATTGATTTACATTATAGTTCATTTAATTTCTAAATGTATATATTTTGTCTATATTTTTAAAAAATTAAAATTTTACCTTGAGAATTTATGTAAAATATTCCACAATAAAAATTCAGTAATATTTTTTTCATTAATAATAAAATTACTAAATTATCATAGCCAATAAAATACCCAATATTAAAACAGGTTTACAGAAAAAATGATTATTACATTTGCATAAAAATATTCCTTAAATATGGACTTGTATTCCAAGGAAAACTAAACAGTTATATAGATGGAAAGTTTTTAATTAACTAAAAAATCCATAATTTTGGATTCCCCCATGAATATCACCCCTTCCATAAATATTAAAAATTTGAAAGAGAATCAATATGAAAATAATTGATATTATCAAAGTATGTGTAAGAATTTTTGTAGGTGAGATCAGGAATGATAAAGGGATAAAAGTGGTCTATTTATATGGAAATATATAAATTTTGTATTGACAACATTGGTCGATATTAACGATGGGAATTAGAATTTGTAATCAATAAGACAATTTTTCATTATTATTATTGGTGCAATAAAGTAACCATTGGCATTATTTTGTGCCTGTATTATTTTGAAAATTGAAAAATATTTAATTTCCCAAAAAAAATCTTTTTTATGATAATTTTTTAAATAAATTAAATTTATTTACATTTAATTATATTATAAAATGTTTTTAGATGGCTGTATAAATTAATAATTTCATTTGTAATTTTTATAATAGTTTGACAGCACATTATGTTATAACATCTACTAATTTTCAATAAATAATTTGTTTTATTTTAAAGATAAAATTATAGTATTAAAAGTATTATTTTGATAAAATATATAACGTATTTGTATTTGGCACATATAATGTATCTTAGGATAAATTTATGGTAGTTATCTAAAAAATATTATTTTGGGGGTAAAATATAAAAAATTATAAATATTATAAACCTTTTGATATAATCATGATATTATAATGATTTCAAATTTTTTTTAATCCTTATTCTTGAATAAAATTTATTTAATCAATAACATAATACATAATTGATTACATTTAGAAACACATTCTTAACACTTTGAAAACAATGATTTTATCATTTCTAAATAACATGTTTTTGACTTATATACATATCAAATTAAAATTAATTTTTTTAACTTTAAAAAATTTAAACAAGTTAAATTAATTGAATATGTGTTATTATAAGTTAAAAATTTTGTAATAATTTAAACATCATTCTTGACACACAAATATTTCACTATAAAAAAATTACCGCAGCATAGGACAAATAATGTAATAGGAAAAAATTTAATGGTATTGACATATGAAAACTACAAATGAAAAAATTAAATGGTTGGTATTTGTTTGGAAAGTCACAATTCAATAATTCCAACATTAATTTTCATCTAAATTTATTGAAATTAATTCCACCCAAAAGTGGTTTTCCATAAATAATAAATAATTATTATTGAATCACTTAAAACCACCCCTCATTAAGTACAAATAACAACCCATTCTCTACTCACTATCCAAAAAATCCATTAGCCCAAATAATCTCCCAATTACTCTATAAATAGTATCTCTAAGGAGGTTCTTGTGTTTGAAGGATTATTTCTCTAGATTTTAAAAGCATCATGTAAGATAAGGGTTTCATCAATCATCATCATTCATATTCAAGTAAAATACATTGGAAAAAATGTATTTTGAAATGAAATTTTTATATACTTCCATTATTGTTATTACATGTTACTATATTTCATTTTGAATAATATTTATTAGATTTTATTTATTACCTCTTATTATATCCTTTTCCTCAGTTGTTACTCTACAGAAATAATGCTTCCTCACCCCACTGTCTCGATTTCCATTTGAGACCCCTTTCCATTCAAGATCAAACGTTGTTATGCACCTTTTTATAACTCCATTTATATGTTATAAATGAGATACTTCTATTCAATCTCATTATACTACCTTCATAAGTCGTTATAATACACATGTTTTCTCATTTCCATAATCAAATAATGAATTTTATAAAGAAATGTGTCTTTTATATTCCGTGTAATGCCATACATATCGTGATACTACAACTGGGTGTGGCTTAAACACTATTGTACCTAATCTTAAAAAACTAAAAAGGATTTATTGGGTATTAAATAAATTATCATCAGTTTTATAACAAATAGAACTTTTTATACACCTTGTTTGACAGTCTTGGGGTATTTTCTTTTGATTGTTAACATACATATTATAAGATATCAAAAAAAAAAGATCCGAATATATGGATTGTGACTTGAATTCAGTTTATTTCCCTAATACCTAAATTAGACATTTATAATTTTATGTATCATTCCATAAAATGGGGCATTACACTTAATATTTTGGGCACCGTGCTACTTCTAAAGCTGATTGTTAGATAGTAACTAAGATATAAGCATTAATCCTTCGAAAGGGTTTCTTTCCCACACAATTTGTAAAAAAAATTTCATGTTCCTATTAAATATCTATATTTTTATTGGATTATACCTTTATTCTCAATTATCTTAATCTAATTAACAAATAAAATGGTTTTAATATTTTCTCTATAAAGATATGTCTATCACTGAATTTTTATTGACTTGTCATCATCTATGCATAATAATATTTTTTCTATTGAATTTCCATGAAAATGATCTTTCATGAGTTTTCTGATTGCAGGCTATTCACTATGATACCCCATATATTGAATGAGTAGGTAAATTATTAAATAAGCAATGTACCCTTTATTCAATAAGGTATAAATACACCATAATTCATTATTGGGATTGAATGTTATTTATGTAGAGAGACAATTTCATTTTATAACCATTTATTTTATGTGGGTTAATGGTGTATTAATTTATATTTTACTAATGTGGAATACATGAATTAAGAAATATTATGTGTTCATCCTAATATTGAACTAATATATTGGGTAATGAAATAATCTATAGAGATTAAATGTTCAGGATACTATGGAATCATGCCTAGGTATTGTTCTATTATACCTTGGTCAAATGATTGGGTAATATTTTATTAACACCCCATTGATGAGCTATTTTTATACATTTATGAATGAATCATGTTTATTTTGAAGACACATTTTTATGTTGTTCCTCGTATAGTTTTGATCTTTTTATGCCTCATGTGCCTATGATGACATTATTCTCTGTGTTCTTTATATAATTATATGATTATTTTACTTATGTTTATGTTATTATATTATATCTCATGGTTCACCTGTGACATTCATTAATTACTTGTTTTCAGGTATTATCCGCTGTTAGGATTTGTAGATCACCCTTTTCTTAGGGTTCTAAATATAAATTCTAATTGTAATGAATGAAATACTTATAATGGAATTACAAGTTTGGAAAATATTTTTGAAATTAATGTGTATTGTACCATGTGTTTTGTTGTAAATGTACATAGTTCCCAATGATTTCACTATTTTGATATTTTTGGTTTGATGTAATTCATGTGATTTTTTAAAAATCATGTGTCCTTATCAATAGATCTAGAATTGTGGGTCTAGGGAATCTCAAAACATATTTGTGTGGATAATAATTGTGAATATAGTTTTGGTGAAGATTCATATAGGTGTAACATCCCAACAAATAGTTGGTCAAGTGTATCTTTTGAAAAATTATTGATCATTTTGAATTTGGGCCTTATTAAACACATGGTTTTACACACTTTGGGGATATTTTCAGGTTAACTCAAATATTATTTATTAACCATTATATAGGATTTGGATAGATAACAATCGTGTATGGTCTAGGATAAAACTATTGTTTCATATTTTTAAAATACTGATTCATTGTTTAGATATCCCTGTAATTATTTTTTATGAAACAACATGTTTCTAAAATAATACTATATTCAAGTTCATGTACAACACACTACACTAAGCTTCAATGACCCACAAAATATAATTATTTATCAATAACCATAATGAACAAGCCATTGAATTGGTGGGTATGAATATGAATAACCAAATAATTAATTATATAAAATGGATCAAATAAATACCAATTTATTCATTTATATAATGGAAATAAGAACTATTTTTGGGTAAATATGTTTTATTTTTCTAAAATACAAATTCATTAAAACACTTTTTTATTTATTTTTATGAGAAACTATTTTAATTATTATATGTTCATGAATTAAATTTATTTATTTTTAAATAATATCATTTTTGAAATAAATATATGAAAAATAAATTAGGGGTAGTTTTTATATTATTTCTAGATATAGTTTTTTCTAGTAATTAGTGAATAGTACTAGTTTTTATTGAAAACTATATTTTTTAAAGAATTTAAAAAATAAAATTTTGTTTTAAAATGAATTCAAAGTAATACTTTTCCTCTTATATTATGAATAATTCAATTTTGTTAATGTTAATCAATTTTATGGTTGATTTTGGCATAAAAACATTTTCATACTAAAAAATATTTTTTCAAAAAAAATAGTTTTCATTGTATTTTTTTGTTTGAATGTTAAATTAATTTTTACAAAGGATAAAAATTGAATCAGGAAAATTTTATTACATATTTTGAAAATATAGGTCCAAATTTGCTATAAATTTACCTTTTATTTTTTTTTATTATGAATAGTAACCATATTTAATAATTGACAATAAGGTAACTATAAATTAGGTAATTAAGGTTATATGTAATATGGAAAAGACTATAAAATGAACATAACACTTCTATTATCATGTTGAATTGGTATATTTTGGTTTTTTCATTCAATTTTTCAAAAATATAGAAACTTGATTTTATGTTTCATTGATTTTAACCTCTACAATAATAATGTAAAATATAATTTTAAAAAAAAGATACATTCTTACTATTAATATCTATAATATTTTGTGACTATGATTAAAAAACTGAATTTATGTTATAAATATTTATATAGAATAATAATGATCTTGTTTTATCATTTTAATTTATTTCAAATTTTTTGTTATGAAATAATTACCTTCAATTCTTAGGAAATGATAACCTAGTATTTATTTATTAAATTTAACAATAAAATAAATGATTCATAAAATATTAAAATCAATATAAACATAATTTATTTTTGTTTTTCAAGAAATTTTTTCATAAATAAAAAATTTTAGGGATATATAAATTTATTATATTCAAATATTATTTTCATTTATGTTGTTTACAATGTCAAATTAAATGAATAGTCCAGAAAATGACATTAATGATGTTTTATGAACAATAATATTTTACAATTTTTTTAAAAAAATTTAAAATAATATATTCAATTAAATTATTATGATATAGTTTATAATATCAACCATATTCCATTTATTTTAATATTTTACTTTTATAATTACTATCATGACCCCTAAAAAGTAAAAACATTCTTAACACTATAATATTCAAAAGGTTATCAGACTGTTAAAACAAAATAATAATTGGAAAAACAATATCTAAACATAAAAAAATTATGGAATTAGAAAATTTTACATAAAACTCATTATATAATTAAATTATATCAATTTTAATCCATTTAATAATGAAAATAAAATTTAAATTAATTTAATACATTAAGAAATTGAAAGAATGACACTCCCCTCATTATAAAAGGACAGACTCTATCCACTTTTCATTAAACATCAATAATAATGTAATTCAAAAAATACATTCCCAAGTATTTTCCAACAATACATTACCACATCCAATATGTCCTTGTTTCAGAATAATTCTGACCATAGAGGGCCTAAGGTGTAAGAAAAAAGTTTTCTGAAGAAGTGGTATATATTTTAACTATATATTTTATATTATTAATTATTATCCCACATTATAATATACATTAAAATTTATAAAATAAAAAACCAGTATATTACATATATTGATCTTTTTTTATGTTAATGACATACCCCATATCCATTTCCTCTTCAATCAAATGGGAACCAAAATTGTCGTTCGTGTGTATAGTGAACTACTACCTTCTGACCTATTGTCATTTTTTTCCATCATTGACTCTTGTAGTTAGTTATAATTATGGAATTATTGTTTATATATGATGTTTATGAAATTTTAATCATTATTAATAGATAATATATCATGTAATATGTATCCTTTTTATACACTGAAAAATGTTATTGACGTTCATGTCAAGGTGTGGACTACCACCTACATGATACAATGTGATTAATTTTATATCACCGCATCACATGGATTATATATATAAGTTCATTTAAATAAATAATATTTTATTTATGATCTATTTATCATGATATAAAAACAAAATAAAACTTACATCATTCCATCATGATCATTGAAAATTGGAAACATCACACACGCAAATGTATGAATTATTGTGTCCATGATTGTAACGTAGTTCATCTTTCATTGCCATATTTAATGATTAATTTTAAAAGTATAATTTATGAAAAATATAATGACTATATCTTTATTATTGATCTTCATATAATGTAATAGTGACCTCCTTCAAAATGGGAAACCTACTGAAATATTATATATATATATATATAATATCATCAATGAATCTTACCTAAACTTAATTTATTTAGTAGATAAATATTACATCAAAATAAATAAAATAAAATAACTAATTCCCATAAATTTTTATTAATCAATTAATTAATTTAAATATGTTTATTATCCATGAATATAAGGAATGTATGTGATGAGTAAGACCTAATGTAAGGGATTCCATCTCAACTTCTAATCATAGAGGAATATTTTAATATTATGGACAAATTATTTTTATATGGTTTATATACTACCCTTTTACATGCTAAATAATTAATCCTTTATGATTCCTAATACTTTATGTTTTAGTTCAAAATTATCTCATCCAATGGGATTTGGATGGAATTTTACCAAGTGGAAAGAGGTTTCTTATATCAATTTCCATTCATTAGTTTATACTTATACTTAATTAACTATTTTATTACATAATTATGCAAGAAATAACCTTAAGTATTAGTATGTTTCATTTAAAAAAATTTGTGTAGAATTAATTGTTTTACACATAATCAATTCATCTATTAACTCTCTCATTAATGATATGATCATTGTAATGGTTTATCTTCTCAGATTTAATCATATTAGACATATTACATATTCAATACTTTTTTATTAGATGTAGTGTATATAATTAAAATTTCATTATTTATGTCATGAATAATCATATTAGAATTTTATTTAATGTTTCATTTGAAGTAATTTTTCTCATTGGGGTTATGATTCAAAAATTTCCCTTATGTCAATAGCTTATTTAATGATCTATTCATTATCCAGGATGGTTTATTTCGAAGTATAATATGGGGGAATTATTTTACTTTTCCATCTTAAACATAATATGTTTGTTTCTACATTACTTATTTCAATAAAATAATATTTTTCCTTTGATTTTATTATATTTAAGAACCCTTGTGATTGAAGGATTTTTTTTATTAATATTTTACCTAATTAATCTTTCTTTGAAATTTTTTCATCCATGTCCTAATTTTTTAGAAAATTTATTAATGAATTTTTTTTATTATTTTACTTGATTTTTTTAAATTCACTTTCACACTTGTTTGATATTATATAAAAAATGTCAAAGAAATATTCTTATCATTTTTTTATATAGGTAATTTTTATATTCTTAGGAAAATGTGAATGGAATATCTGTTCTATCCTATTCGAAAATAATGAAATTTCACTTTTCATGACCACTCAATTTATAAAAGATTAATATAAAATTTTCCTTGGATATTTTTAATGATAATGATTTTCCAAATATTCTATAATGTTTTTCTTTTATGATTTATTTTCAATGATAAGGTTATATTATACTAAATAATGTTTTGAAATATGTTTTTATGATATATATAATTATCAATGACAATGACGGTTAATATTAATTATTCTTCACATGGGATATGGTGTAATGTTACAATCCTTATTCTCTTCCTAAATGGTTTATGATCAACTTAGCTGGGGAAATATGAAAATATTTTTATGTTTTTTTAATAGAAATGTTTATATTTATTATGCATTTAATATTTATTCACCCCTTTCATATGATTAATTAACTGGACTTATTATGTGATAGGTGGGACCCTTTATACCCCCTCAATTCATCGTTAGGTCTAATGATACAAACAAGTATGGGTATTTGGATGAAGATTTACCCATTGATGAAATATGTCCTAACATGAGGTCTCAATAGTATGATTAAGATGTATGAATTATGAATTCCATAATTATGAGATTAGTTATTGAATTATACTTGATTACTGGAAATAGTTATCCACAGATATGTTCCAAAGTTTAACTGATTATTTATATGACATTACTGGACAATCATTTATTCCCTCAATATTATTCTTCATATAGAAGTTATTTCATTAATAGAATATGTTTTTACCTATTTTACATTACATATATATTATTCCTTATTTATTCTATGACGACTTGCGTTGTATATAACCCTTGATAATCACCTGATCTCACTTATTTTTTTCTTTTCCCCAAGATGCAAGGAATTTCACTCTGACTGATATGCATGAAAATGAAAATGAAAGTAATGATTTTCTTGAAAGTAATATTGTGTTTTATATTATGTTTTCAAATTTTATATGATATTAATGTAAGAACATAGTATTAAAAGACTACTTAATTATTCGTTCCTTCGTGATGTGAGTGCTTATATCTTATAACAATGTACTAAAATAACAACAAGATATACGCTACTCTAGGTTGGGTCTGTACAATTTGTACCAGAGGAAGTTTAGTATAAATATTGGAAACTAAATTTATAAAATTATATATTATAGAAAATAAAACCCTAATAGACTTTTATGTTAAGTAAAACTATATAATAACATCAGTATTTTTGGTAGGATATCGATTATGTGTTTTTCCTAAAAATACATCCATGCCTAAAAACTATAAGTGGACATGGTTTTTGAACATATAAATCTATGGGTAATAACAATAAAAACTATTGGTCCAATATATCTCGGAAATAATTCTTATTCACAATGAGTGTTCCATTACATCTTACTGGGTTTTATATTCCTAGAGTATATGAAAGAGTTATTTTACATTTTCATTATGACAATTTATAATGATTAAAAATTAAAACATATGGAAACCTATCATATGAAATAATTATATGGGATAAAACATAAATCATATTGAGTTCATAAGTATATGTTTGATGATATATTTAAAGGAATATATAACACTTTTAAAATTTTATGTGATAGTATTTTAACAATATTATTGTCATTTTAGGAGAATTTAATGGCAATACAACCCTGTGGTGTTTTATATGTTATATTGAGGAGTTTAATTGAGGAATAATGATTATATATTTTTTGGAAATAATCTTAACATTATTTATATCCTTTATTTTTAATTTGATTATTGATGTCAAATTAATTATGGTGAATTTGGAATGTTTGATTTTGTTGGAAAAACTAAGCTGTATAGAAAAACATTGTTGCTAAAATTTGATTTAATAATTATTGTTTTTAGGATGTTTGTAATTTTTTTTATAATTTTATATTAATTATATTAATATATTTTTATAAAAAGGACATCTCACAGGCTAGGAAACACCATATCACATTTGGAAATGCCACTGCGCATAAACCCACAACGGATGGGCGATAAGTGTACAATGCCAACAATTATCCTACAATATGTCCTACAAACAATGACATTTTTATATAAAATATTTTCCCTATACAAATTATTTTTATTTTTATATTTATATTTTATAATAGAAATTTTGAATTTATGGGATTTTAAAGTCATTATGGAAAATTTGTAATACATTTTGTTATGTTGAGGTATATAAAACCTCTATGTTTAGTATAATGGATTATTTTAAAAGAATGATTTTAAATTTTATGAGAAATAAGCTAAAAGGTATGAGAAAACATTTTTTGTTATAAATTTATTTAATGTTTAGGTTATTGCATCGATTTGTGATATATAGATATTTAGTTAAAGAATTATCTACGTTAAACCTTTGGTTTTATTATTGAATTTTGGATATTAATATATTATTTCATCATATGAAGGTTATTAATTTTTTTTATTATCATACATTGTTTGAACCATTTTGGTTTTAGTTAATATAGAAGTGGTATCTTTTTATTCTTCTATAGATTTTTTTATTTGTTATAAGTTGATTTTAGTGCTTTGATTATGAAACAATTTTCTTGGATACGCATAGTTTCAAGTAAAATATGATATTGATATGGAAATTGATTAAAAGATGAAATTATAATTATTTTATAGGTATAGTTCCTTATGTTTTTAGTATAAATGGTACCAGAAATCTGCAAATATTTGAAATGGAATTTGATAAAAAAATATATCATCCTATTAAATTCATTATTGATGAATCGATGGTCTTTTGAAAACCATCTTGATACATGGTTTTGCTCTAATTAATGTTCACATGATCATTGGATTTATTATGATCGATGTTCTCTATGTCTCCATAATTATAAAACATTCCATTTTCTTCCATGTTCAAATATTCACTTCCTTCTAAATTTATCCCACATGGAAACCTATCTTTTTTTATTCTAGATTTCATTTATATTTTCTATTTCCCTCTTTTAAGAGAATATATTATTAACCATTTTTGTGTTTTGGGTTTTCAAAAAAGAATTTTTGAAATTTGAAATTATATATTACTGAGAATAACTTAAAATTTATAAGGTTAAATTTATTAAATGGTTGTGGAGAATGTGACACCACATGATTTTAAACTAACATTATGTTTTATTATCTATATAACACCCAACAATGAGCTTAAATGTACCATGAAATTTTACTATTTAAATATGGGAGTTATAACATAGGCCTAAAATAACTGGATATAGATAGGATTAACCTCATTATAAAGTATATATAAATGAAATAATCAAAAAAAATTCACTAATTATTAGTAAGTAGGAACTCAATTAGATTAGTAATGAAGTTTTATTCTTAAAAAATATGTTTTCATAAAAATGTATTTGTTTATTTTGTTGAGAAAATAACTCAATTTTATTTTAGAAAATTTTGGAATTTTATTTAGTCAAATTAATATAATTTTTCAATTATCATATAAAACATACCATATTCTTAATATTTTGGATTTATTCCTAATAGATTGATTTCCCAATGAATATAAAAAAAATAATGTTTCCATTAAAACGAGTATTTTTTCAAGAATTTATAATGATAAAATTTGATTTAAAATTTTTTTAAGTAAAATTATTTGTATAAAATTATTAATAATCCATTTTAGTTCATTTTAATCAATTCTATATTTGAATTTGGAAAAAAATGATTTTTACTCAAAAATGATTTTTTCTAAAAAAATATTTTTTTATTGAGTTTTTTAATTTAATATTAAATTAGTATATTTATGTTTTTGAAATTGAATCATGAAAAAAGGAATCCTTATTTTCATTCAGATTTTCCAAAATTGATAAATATGTTCCATTTATTTTAGGTCATTATAAATAGTAACTATAGTAAATACTTGTCACCATGGTAATGGAAATTCCAATAATTATGGTTAGAAATAATATGAAAATGATTAAAAATTGACCACAATCATTTCATTTATCCAATTAGATTATTAGGGTTCATCCATTTCCATACATGTTTTGATAATATAGCTACTTCATGATAAAAATATTTCATTTTGACCTTTTGAATAATTATGTAAATGATAAAATAAAAATGTCACTTTCTTTATTTTAATATCTATATTATTTTTTAAGAGGGATAAATAAAAATATTTTCTAGTTATAAATTATTATTTAAATATAAATTATTTTATTATCGTGGTAGTTTATATTTAATTTTTAGAGATTTAATTATTATTTTAAATTATTATACAACATTGAGAGAATATTTATTCAATTAACATAAAAAAATTAATGGTTTAAAAAATATTAAAATTAATATAATTTGAATTAATTATTTTGTTGACATAATTATTTAGAAAAATATAACTTGTTATGGAATTTTGAAACTGTTATATTAGAATTAAATTTATTTCAAGTTGTTTTTTATATTTATTTAAATGAATTGTTCCAGAAATGATATTAATGATATTTTATAATAAATAATATTTTATTTAATGATTCATAATTTTTTAAAAAAACCTATCATCATCCAAGTGTTTTGGATATGGTTTAAAACATCAATCATGGACCATTTATGGTCCAATTGTCCATTTATAGTAACTATATTGAAACATAAATAAAAAAACATTGTTATAGTAGTAATCATAAAAAAATTAATAAATTGTTAAAAGAAAGAAATAAGTGTGAAAACATTATCTAAATGTGTCAATATTTTATTTTATGATTGAATTTGAACTATTACCAATGATATATTCTAATTACATCAATTTGGTGAAATTAAAGGATTTAAATTAATTTGTATTTATTTATTCATTTATCAAATTTCATGAATCCACCTCCCCTCATTATAAAATACTCCCTTATCCTATTTTCTCCACATTTCAAGAACCATTTTTCCAGAAAATATCTAGAAAAAAACATCATAAAATGCCTTATAAAATTATAGATGTATTATTTTGGGATAAATATAAAACATAGAGGGATTATGATGTAAATAAAAGGATGTTGTCCAAAGAAGAGGTATAGATTTTACCCAAATGTTTTTGTTTTATTTATTTTTTAATACCAAAATAAAATATTGCTATAAAATTTTCAAATAATTACAAAATTATATTAAATATAAATATATGTTGTTATATTAATGGAATACCATATATCCATCTCATCTTCAACCAAATGGGAAATTAATCTTTCTTCCGTTTATACAGTGGACTACAGTTTCGTGAACTACTATAATTTGTTTTATATCACTTCATCTAATGGTTTGTGATAATGATATATTTAGTGTATATATATATATCAAATTAATGAAATATTTATCATTTTTATAGTATAATATATCATATTCTTTCTTTCCTTTCAATCCATTGAGTAAATTTAACATCTTTGGTGTGTATGTGTGGACTACAACCTCTTTTAAGTGATGTGATTATTTTTTTACCTCACCAAACTGCTTGGATAAAATATTAAAGATTATTTTTAGTGGTAATCTAGTATTATTATATAATTAAATTATTTATAGTTAAAATAATACTAACCTTCATTCTATTATGATCATAGAAAATTGAATGTTTACTGGTGTGTGTGTGTGTGACTTACTATCTTTATGATTGTATTATATATCATTTTAAATAAACATGTTTCATTGTTTGTTTTAAAAGTATAATTTTTGTATTAAAATTTTAATGTTTTCATGATTATTAATCTAATTATCATTTACGAATTACCACTTTTACCATAGTCATCCTACTGAAGTCATTTTGGATATATGAACTGAATATCATTAAAACGTCTTATATGAGCTTAATTGATTAAGTCAATTGTCATAAAATGGTGATAAATAAAATTAAAGGAACTATAATGTTTAAAATGTTTATTGAACAATTAAATAATTAAAATTATATTATTATAAAAAATATAAATAATGTGTGTGATGTTTCAGACAAAAGGTAAGGGATTTTGTCTTAATTTCCTTTCCCTAAAGAATATTTTAATATTATACAGCGATTTACTTAATATAGTGTATATAATTATATTTAAAATATCATATAATAAATCCATTATATTTCATATTATTTTACCTTTATATTAAAATTATCACATTCATGGAGACATTACTTGAACATCACCAAGTGGTAAGGGGTCACTTTAGTCAATTTCCATTAATTGGGTTATATGTTGGCTTTATTAACTATGTTATACCAAGATTATGTGGGAAATGACCATTGATTATAATATTTTTTATTTCTTACTATTTTTAAAGGATTTAAATTATTCACACATAATCACTTCATTGGTTAATTCTCACATCAATGATACAATATTTGTAATGGTTTCTCATCTCACTTTTACTCAGGATAGACATATTCAATATTCAGCAAATGAATATTTCGTGTTCATTACAAACATACACATTGATATATTATAACATTAATCTATTTATACTCATGATATTAAATATTTCATTCATAGTTATTTATTTCATGGGGTTTATGATTCAAAAATTACTACAATGGTAAGCGTTTATTTTAAAACAACATCATTATTTTGGTTTTTTCTGTTAACCTCCCTGTGTGGGGAATTATTCAACAATTATATCGTAAATAGAAAATATTTTCTAATAAAATATTAATTTATATAAATAAAAATATATTCCTTTATTTTTTTCACTATTTATATACTAAAGAGATTGAATGATTTTTTTAAGAAAAAATGACTTTATTTATCTGTTTGGTTGAAAATAATTTTTCATCCATGTCTATATTTTCTTTAATATATTTAAATGAGATTTTATACCATTATCCTAGAATTTTTTAATGTTTTTTACTCATGTTAAACATTCTATAACATCGATTCAAAGGTATATTATAATTATTTTCCCAACAAAGTACTTTATGACTTCTTTAGAAAATGTAAAAGGAATCCTGGTTTTAATGTACTTGACATAAATGGAATTTATTAAAATCATTATCGATCAATTATTTAAATCTTATATTAAACATTACAGGGCTATTTTAACGACATTTGTTTTCCTAATATTTTAAAAATATTTAATTTTTAAATTTTTTTTACAAATTTAAAATGTTATTTTCTTAAAAAAAACGTTTTTAATGATATTTTTGTTTTATTTCTACTTATTAATGACAAAAAAAAATATTTAAATTTTTCTCATCATGAGATATGTTGTAATGAAATCATCCTTGTATTTTATATGGTTGTTTTATGATCAGTTGGACTCGGGATATATTAACATTTAGTTTTTTAGTTTTCCCGTAAATATAATTATATATATTGTGTATTGAATTATTACTCATATCTTTTATAAAATGAATTCATTGGGAAAATTAAGTGATAAATGAGGTCCATTATAGCCCCTCGGTGCATCTGTGGGCCTCATGAGACAAAATAATTGGGGTATTTGGCTAACACCACACATGTGTATGTAATATTTCCTTGAACAAGGAAATAATTGTATATTTAAAATGCCTTTATTTTTGGATTCATGTAAATGTGATTATTTGAATTGTTGTCCATGGATAAGTCTGAAGTTAATTTGATAAGTTTCATGGCATTATTTGATCATCATTTATTCCTAACATACTATTCTTCATGATCAGGTTATTAATTTAATAGAACTTATTTTCATTTACATACCTTTAAACATTTGTTATATATTATTTATTCCACTACAACATTCTGTATACATAACCCATACTAAGTATTTGAGCTCACCATTATTTTTTTTCCTTGCCCAAGGATGTCAGTATGGGTACTATGAATGAAATGAAGATAAATTATAAAGAGAATAATGGTGTTTTAAAAGAAAATATTTGGTTATACTTTAGTTTTCAAAATATAATGTGATATATAAGTATGAATATATCATTCCAAACCTACTAAGCTATTTGGTACTTCAGGATGCGATTAATTGTATCTTATTCTAATATAGTAAAATAACCACCATAATTAGGATACGAGATTTGGGGCATTTAATTTTTTTATGATTACATGATTACTAATTTGTTTTCCTCAGAGTATTCTATTTGTTTTATTTAATAGATGGAATTAGGAGGAATCATGTTAATACTGAATGTAATAAATGATTCAATGATTTTAATCATAATAATAAATTGATATGGGGGTTATAGTGTGAATATTTTTTAACATTCCCAAACATTTATCTCATTATATATTTGAGTTTTTGAATAAACCAAACAATAGTATAATAAATTTTCATGCTGATCATGGGGGCATAAATATTCATCTTCCAACATTATGATAGTGTTTGAAAATATTTCCCCGAGAAATGTCTCAAATTAAAGGAAAGATGTTCTGGGTTTGGAAAAGAATCATATAGATCATGTACATGCCAAGGAAAATTAAAAATTTTGGTTAACACCATATATGCGAATATTTGTTTTCAAAATGCATTGACTAGTGTTAAATGATTTAAAATTTTAAAGTAAGTGCATTATAAAAATAAAAGTCATAAGGAGAAATATCATGATTTGGATCAGTATTCTTTTTCAAGTAATAGTTTTATTATTTGTGATGAAGGGACTATGAGTGATATAGGAAATCTATACATTATATTCTTAGTTTAACCTATTTGAAGTTTCTAAATTTAGTTTGATGGATCTTAATATATGATTCATATTTTATATTTTAGAAAGAAAGTACAAATGAATAAGATAATGATTCCAAGTTAGTGGTTTATAATGGAAGTGGAATTATTGAAATATTTATTTGCAGGGATAGATGAATTCTGTAGTAGAAGTTTTTATTAATGATACTTTAGTTATAAAAATCATGAAACATCCAAGGATTGTTTTATAATAGTTTTTCTTTTAAGGATTCATTGGCATATTTGAATGGAACTGATAACCCAGAAACATGTTGTAGTGATAAAGTGATACTTTTGAAAAACACGTGATTAAGGGACATATAACCCTTAATTTGTTCCTGGTGTTGAGATAATAATGTTTTTTTGGGATAAAGAGATTATTAATATTGATAAATTAAAATTGATTTTATTTGTGATCATGAAATTAAAAATTTAATTGAGGGTAAAGTGATTTATTTTATCCATGATGAAGTTTATATATTTTTTATATTTCCATAACATATTCAATAGCCTATGTTTTTATTTCAAGAGTAATTATAGAGTTATTTTTTTGAAATCATATATGTTTTTATTGATGTTTTAGGTTATTTCAAATTATTGGAATTTTTTAGAAGAATGTATTATCACTTTACTCATATATTTGGTATGTGATATTAAGAGATACTTTGTACTATTTTGGTATAAGTTTTAACTTGAATTTAAGCTTTTTTTTTTTTATAAATTATTTTCTGATTTCGATTACTTTTAGACATATTTTGGAGGAGTCTTGATTTGAACTATTTATAAAATGTTTTTGTTAAACATTGGGTGTTATTGTTGTGGTTTTAGAGATTGACATAGTATTTTATCATATGATGATTTATCTATTAGTATATAATGTAATAATTATTTTGTTTTTGGAAAATATTTTTAGATAAAAGGAATGAAAATTCAATATTTTATGGATATTACTTTCTGTTAAAAGTTAATATTAGTAATTTAGGAATACAAAATTCATATTGTTTAAATATTGTGGAAAGGAGGTGTGAGATAATTAAAAAACAAAACCATTTGAATAAAATGCACGTATGTATATGAATAAATGTTTTAAGTATATTTTCTCATAATCCATGGTAAAAAAATCCTCAAATGTTGGAAAATAATCTTGAAAATGAAAATGTTTTCCCATTTACAATTTGTTCTAAGGAGTTTATGGTTGTTCTCAACCATTATCGATTTATGGTTTTGGGTTCATTAACTATATCAGGACAATGTTCTCTATCACTATATATTATTATTTAGAAAATATATTTCTCCTCAATGTCCTTATTTCAATTAACTATTAATTTTGTCTTTATATGGGAATTCAGTTATATATTATTTTAGGTATCCTTTATGTTTTTCACTTCCTCTTCTGAAAGGATGTTTTATTCTGAAATTTTACAATGTAGGTTTTCAAAAAATAGATTTTAAGAAATTGAACCTTTGATTACCTAGGTGAAAAATTATTAGTGATAAATTTATTTTGGGGAGGAATATAACACCATGATATTTTATAATATATTTTTCCTTAAATAAAATCAATTTTTTGTTAACATTCATTAGATGCAACCCTAAGTCTTTAGGAACCATGATTTAATAAACCAATATAAAATAGTAATGAAATTTTTAGGTGTGATTAATAATAACAAAATTAAGAAAAAAATTTAAAAATTATTTAAATAATTCATATTTATTTATTAAATTATTATTAATAAGTAATCAATCTATAGTAAAATCATTTTATCCTTCAAAAATGTTTTTTCTTAAATAATGATTATTATAGAATTTTATTAAAAAGGAAATTGTCATTAATTTATATGAATTTTGGAAATTCTATTTTAGGAAATTAATATCATTTTTAGATCACTATGTCAATATTAACATTGGGTGAATTTTTATAATTTTCCTATATCGATTTATTTTTCAACGAAAAATAAAAAATAACTATTTTTAAAAAAAAATTAATTCTTTTAAAGTAAAAGATCAATCTATTTATTCATTTTATCCTAATGTAACAAAAGTACCATTTAATTATAAATAATAAAACTATTTATATAATATTCATCATTATAATTTATTTGGGTATAAGTTTATTTTTCAAATTAAAAACAAATATTTCATGAAAAACAATATTTATAAATGCATTTTGTTTTCAAATAAATTAATCAAATTATTATTTGTTGATCAATGGTTATATTTTAATTTATAAATTATATTTTCAATAATATATTATAACTTTCATTAGATGGTCTTCATAAGGAAACAAATTTTAGTAAATTTATTTACTACTTAATGATTCATTTTTCTAAAATGGTGTTTTCTTACGGAATGTACACTTATTTAAAATTAAAAAAATTCAATTATGGAAATTAAAATTGGTAAAATTTAATAAATATTTGAAATCAGAATAATTAATATTACACAATATGGTAAACATATTTATTTCATACTAACTAGTAAAAATATAAAAATTGTGATTCCACATTTAAGGTTAATATGTGTTCATTTGGGGGATTAAAAAGAGATAACTATATGATTTCTACCAACACATGTCAAATTTTAAGGAACCAAATATAAAATTACATATTACAGTGTATTTGGACTCGAAATAACCCTCATTAATTCCCAATAATCATTCCAGTATAAAGTTATAGAGTGTTATTTTATAACCCCTACTCATTAATCTAATATATTACAGAGTTGAAACATCTATTCATTATCCAATTCCCCATAAAATAAATTCTATAAAGAAACATGTAATACATTAGACACAAATATTTATTATCTTCAAATTGAATTCTTAATTTTTATTACCCATTCTTAAACACTATGAAAAAAATTAAAATGTGTGATGAGTATAAAATATATTTAAGGGATATAAAAAGAATAATGAATGAAATATGATTGTCATTTTAAAACCCATGTGGTAATAAATGATACATTTCAATTAAAATAAATTATATTTGAGTTTAGTAATCATTTAATTTCTCATGAAATCAGATTTACTACTGAATTTTTCTCATAAAACACTTTATAAGAAAACATAAAAGAAAATATAATAATCACGAGGGTTTTATAGAAAACATGTGAACCCTTGTAATACATTTCTTTATAAAAATATATTATTACCCAAAAGAGGAAAAAATTATTAACTTTTTGAATAAAGATATTTGAATGAAAACTCATAAGTAGTCATCAAAAAGTCATGTATATTCCATGGGATATCATCCTCAAAAAAAACTTACAGAACCTTTAAAAATTTGTATAACCTTCTGGTTGACTTCAAATATATGTAACCAATGAATTGGAAAAATATATGGTAATTTTAATCTTATAAGATATATTAGTCTCACCCTTTGTCATGATCTGTATAGGGCTCAATCCTTATCATAAATAATTTCTATGGATGGTTTCATGAATAAAACCCTTGAAAAACTCATATAAACCTATATACAAAAAACAATATCTAAATACACATTCTTTTTAAAAACCATTTAAAAATTAAAATTAACAAGAACAAATGAATCATGGTATTTTGTTTTAATGAATTATGGAATCATATAAATGAATCTGAAAATAAGATAATGGTTAAGGTAGTAGGAATTTCATTATCATCGTACACATTAAATTAAAACATTAATTTTATCTTTCATAAGTAAATATAAAACATTATATTCAAATATTTAATTTTAAAAACATTTAATTAAATTTAAAGAGTGACAAAAAATTTATTTCTAGATCTTTTTTATCTGTGTAAATTCATCTGTAAAAATTTTAAAGAATCAGTACATAGAAGAAAATGAGATTGAATGGAGACTTTTAAAAAAGATTTTTAAAAGATAATCACTAACCTAGACTCTAAATCATAACATATGTTATTTATATTCCTAACTAATAGGATTGTGTTTATTATATAATTTATTAAGATCCTTTTTGAGGTTTATTATTCATTTTTACAAAGTTATATTCAATTAATCAATTAATTAATTTCATATTATATGTTTTGATGATATTTGAATTATATGTCCAAAATGGATTAAGTGGGTTAACATTGGTCAAATTGGTCATTAATATCTATATATAGAATAATAATCAAGAAATAATTATCAATTTTACAAATCAATTATACTTTTAAAACCAACCATAAATCATGGTTATGAAAAATTAATTATGTTACCAAAATAGAGATGTTACATTTTACGTATGAGTGAGTATCATTTCCATTATTCAGTGATCATTGTTAAAATAAGTTAAGTATTAGTTTAACCACATATAATTACCATTATATCATAATTTTTTTAAATACAATTATATATACATTCCATTCTAGGTAGGGATGTATAATAAATCACATCACTTTGTGGAGGTGGTAATCCACACGTATTTATAAAAGATATTTGGTTAGTTATTTTCCAAACAAAAAGTGATTTTATGTGTGAATAAAATAAAATAATAATTTTCCATTAATAAGATATGGGGTGGAAAACTATGGGAAAAATCAAAATTATTAAATTAATATAAATTAATTTTAATGTATATATTAATCATAACTGATTTATTTATAATAAAGGATAATTATTAGTTTAAATCCACTCATAATATAAAATTTACACAAGTTTATTTTTTTATTCACACTTATATGTTTTCATCCCCCCGTTATCACTTTTCATGATTATCACGATAACAATTTTTTTTACTCATTAAGGGTAAATAACATTACTATAAAAAGAAAAATAGCCCATAATATTACCATGATTAATATCATTAACCAAATATAATCCAATTTAATAGAGGTAATTTATAGGGATTAAAAACCATTTGATAAAACTATATTTGTTGTAAAATATCATATAAATGATTATTTTAACTGTTTATTTAATTTGATAGTAAATAAATTTAAAGCCTAGGAATTTTAATCTAACAATTTCACACAACAATAACATGATATATGTAACTAAAAATTAATGGGTACAATAACTATTTAAATTTATATTACTTTTATAATTTTTATAATCATTTATTTTATTTTTTAAATACTTTATTATTTATTGTTTCAGTATTGTGTGTGATTTTAATGTAATTATTTCATTACAAAAAATGGTAAATAAAATACCATGATAAAAATTAGTTTATCTTACAAATAATAATTTATAATGTAATATATGTTCTTTTTATCATAATGTCAAAATATTAATGATAGTAAAACAAATAGAATTACATTTTTAACTTTTCTTTATATAATATAATATCAACGAAAAATAGTATCCTTATGGAAAAAACAGCCGAATAATCTAAATTGATATTTTTATGGATGATATATGCTCGAAAAAAATTATGGTAAATTTTAGGGTCATTTTTGAGTTCTTATCATATTACTTTTAACCTAAACTACCTGATTTACCATTACGGGGGAGACATAAATTTACTATGGTTACTATTAAAAATGAAAAAATAAAAAAGACCTACATAAAAAATTTCTCTTTATTCAAAACATTTAAGCCAAATATAAATATACAAAACATAGAATATTTATAATTTATTTAATAATTAATCTAGAAAACATGATTAAAAAATTTTTTCATAATAATTCCTCTCTATGGTTAAAAACCTTTTCATACCAAATTAATGTATAAAATTTTTTTTGAACATAAAAATAGGATTATTTTTAATAAAAATTAACTAACTTTTTTTAGAAACTAATAGAAAATTTAATTTTATGTTTTAAACTCTTTAAAACAATATACATATTTCAATAAATATCATTATTTTTCACTGTTGAAGGAAAAATATTATTTTTCAAAAAAAACAAAAACATCAACCAATGATAATTGTGATATGATGATATCAAAAATTAAGTAAATATTTTTATATAAAAATTCTATATGTTTGAAATAATTATTATAAATAACAATTTATAATACATGAAAATAAAATTTTGGAAAAACAATAATGCTTTTTCATTTTGGCTGAAAAATTAACATCCATTTTTATAATAAATGTAACTCAATAAAATATAATTAATGAATATTAAAATGAAATGAAAATTTTTATTTTTAAATTTAATGGTTTTCTATATTCTTTCCCATTATGATAATTGTATCCTTATTATTTTATTCTCTTGTAAAACAAGTTGGTATAAATTTACCTCAATGCTTTTTCATATTCCCATGTTACTCAATTCACCATAATTTTTTTACATGAAACCATAACCAATAGAATTAACTTGTTCTTAAGAAGTATGTCTCTATCTTTAAAAATCATAACTTCATGTTCTTTTTAAGAAAGGTTCTCATCCAAATAAACTACATTAGGGATTAAAACATGGGATAAATTCAGAAGATATTTTCTTATCATTAAATCACATAATACATTGTATACCTAGGATAAATATAGAGGTAATGCCACATGTTCGACAACTGATTCATCTATCTTTGATATTTCATAAGCCCCAATAAATTAAAAAATTAGTTTTTCCTTTTTAGTTAAGTGCATAACACTTTTCCATTGAGGCACTTTAACCAAAACATCAACACCTACCTCAAAATAAAGATAATTAATTTATATATTAATATAATATTTATACATGTTCTGATCTGTCCTCATATTTTGATGAAAAGTCTTTACCTTATTAATCAATTTTTATACCAACTCTAGGCCCATAAACATACTTTCTTCTACTTCAACCTAAAATTTGGGAGTCCAAATTTGTTTTCTATATAATTCCTCAAAAGGATCCATCAGTGTACTACAATGAAAATTTTTTTATTAGAAAAAAAATTAATGAAATATATTTATCCAAACATACCTGTTAATCTTTCCAAAAATCATGAAAAATATCATAAAAGGTCTTATTTATTATCTTTTATTATATATAAAATTGAGGATGAAATTTTTTTCTCAAATTAAATTCATCACCTAAAGAAATTGAATGAATTTTTTTAAAAAAAATTGAAGTGAACCTGGGATCACTGTTTGATACAATAGATAGAGGAAATTTATGTAACTAGGCTATCTCATTTATATACAATCAATAAATTTTATTTAAATACATGGTATCTCAAATGTGAAGGAAATTTTCATATTTATTTTATCTATAAAAAATCACCCAAATCATTTTATTTTCTATATAAGTATTCCATAATTCCACCATGAAATCCGTATATATATATATATTACAATTTCAATAAATTCACTAGAAAAGGGTATAACCTCCCCTTAGTAAATTTTCTATCTATTTTAAATTATTAATAAGTAAAAAATTCTTGATAAAGACATAATTGTTTTCAAATTTAATCCTTCCATTAATACTATTGAAGTTATTTTTATATATTTGTGCTACAAGGGTTGATGAAAAATGGGGAACTATGAGCTTCACTAAATAATTATATCTTTAATTAAGAATTAGAAGGCACACAAATTCCCTTTCCAAATTATATATCACCTTCTTCATCAATATTAAACTCTATAAAGTTACCCTTCTAAATATATTTTACGTTTTCTAGTAATACATGATCCCTCATATGAGCTTTCTTACCGACAGAGATGATTGTACAGACCCAAAAAACCATATAGAGGAAATTCCTGTATGAATAATTTCTACGATAAAATTCATCAAATAATTTTCCAAAGGGACGTGTTATAAATGTAATATATTTAATTCAACTTTATTTTTTTAACTCAAAGCATTGGATACTTTTTTTGACTTTTTGATAATTATAATTAATTCTTAATTCATTATCCTTAATCAGTTTCAATCATCTTCTCTACCTCATGTTCATCTCATTATGAATTGATATATACTTAAAACTTTTATGATCAATATATATGTCATATTTTTCTCCATATAAATTATGAGTAAAACTTTTTAAACAAAAAACCAAATAATCTAATTATATATTATATATAGGATAACATAACTCATGTGGATACATTTGTACTGGACAATAAGCAATTAACTGATCATTCAACATCAGGAAACAACAATTAACCATCAAAGAAGAATTATTGTAGATAAGGAATTCACCATTTTTAGAGGGTAATACAAAAACTAGATAACTCTATAATATTTTTTTTATTTCCTTAAAAACATCATCACATTATTTCATTTATGTAAATTTAACTCCTTGAGTTAACTTAGTCCATGGGAAAGAATCCCAAGTAAAAATTTTCAACAAACTAATTGTAGTGACCTAAAATTCTATGAAAAATATGAATATAAAAAAAATTAAAGTCTTTTATATTCTTCAACATCATTATTTTTAGTAGTTCTTATATTTTTTCCATTTTAGAATAAATATAATAGTGAAAAGAAATTTCTTTCAACCAAAATTCACACTTGATAAATTTTCCATACAGTTTTTGTTTTTATATTTTTGAAAATAAAATCATTAGGATTCATTAATAATCCTTATGAAATTTATAATATACAAATATTTCATAAATAAACATGACCACAAACTATTATAAATAATCATTAAAAACACTATTGATAATGTTTGTAGGAACATATAGTTCATTGTAAAATCCAAAGGGAATAACTACAAACTCATAATGCTCATATCTAGTCTTGAAAAACATCTTCAGAATAACTTCCTCCTTCTGATTCAACTAATGATACACCGACTCGATGTCTATATACAAAAATACTATACTCTATTAATGTGGTAAAAAAATTCATCGATATTAGGTAAATGATACATGTTCTACATAGTTATGTAATTCTAGGAAATATAATCAATTAAATGTATAATTAAAACAAATTAATCTATAATAAATAAAACAAGAAAATCCCAAGGAGATGTGCTTGGATGAACAAAACATTTATCTACCAACTCCTCCTAGTTCATTTTCAATTCCACAAGTACTAATTAATAACTTTTATAAGGGGGTTTTAAATTATTCATAACATTAAAAACTAAGAAAATAAGAAATACAGCCTATTTATTAACAATTACACTATGGAAATTAGTAAAAAAATATAAAAACGTGTTCATTTACACTGGGATGTCACTAATTTGAAGAATTTATTTCTTTTCAATAAAAAAATATGGGTAAATTTCACTTCAAACCATTGTTAGTATAATATCTTCTTAGTAGGTTGTAAAATGTTTAAAATATTTGAATAAAACATTCTTGGATATGAAATATGTCATATAATAATAAATTGAAATCTAAATGATACCCAAAATAATATCAAACTATACCATGGTAGAGTAAAAAATATTTAAAATAAAGGAAATTACACTAATAAAAATATTATGATACTTATATATATTATTTTCCATAATATTTCCACCCATAGTTTTCAAAAAAAGTTATACCTTCTATTATTGAGGTAATATTCCCATTTTAATTTTAAATTCCTCATAAATTAATTAATTTGAAGATATAGAGTCAAATAGGGCATGGAATAATTCAAAGAAACTACAAAAATATATATCTTCACTTCATTATATTAACCAAAATCAACAATAGTAGTAGAAAATGATTTTATTGAACATTTATTCTTTCAATATTAATGATTTATAGCTTCATCTACAAACATTGTGCACACATTAGAAAAATGACCTAAATCATTACCATTAAATCATTTCCCATCATCTTTTCATTTTTTGGATCATTTTCCATATAGTCACAAGCCACTTTTTCATATTGTTCTTATCAGAATCACATCTATATTTTATAATATATTCTCCAAGATTCTTTTGACCAAAATTATCATAAGATAAGAACTTGATTTTTTACTTTCATATTTCATTAATGGGTGCTTATAATTCCCTACCATTTATGCCATTTCTTAAACTTTTTTCATAGGGTAAATAATCATCAATAAACTCCATTTCGACTTTTTCATCACATAAAATAACATCCTCATAACTTATGAATATAAGGGAATCTTATTCTCTTATATATTTTGGATTTAATCATGATAAAATATTATTAATTTTAATATCAAGGACCTGTAAAAAAATTGGTGCATACCTAGACAACATTAGAAATTATTATTTATATTCATTTTTTCTATCTTAATTCTAACGGACATAGTGAAATAATTTTTGAAGGAAAATATTCTTAAATATATCCCATTACATTAGTCTAAATTATTTTCTCTTTAGTATTCAGAACCAAAGACAACCATTGATATGATTCACCATTATAATGATATATATAAAGAGTTGAATTTTTTCATTTTGAATATACAATGACATTGAATATCATTTATATAGAATTAATCCATCCATAATCTACCATTAGATCTAGTGTTCTGTCGAATATCATAGGATGTTGTTTCATGAATTGATAAACTATAATCATGTTCCTCTATGGTGAATGTGGTTACTCTCTCACCTGGATACCAAAACTATTTATCTCCTATTTTAGCTAATGAATTATTGAAAATACCTGATATCTTCTAATTAGAACCATTATAAGTTTTTTATTTGAAAGGATACCATCCCTTTGGTTCCTTCTTAAATCATCTATGATGATTCTACTATGAAAAACAATTCTAAATAGGACTAGTTTATAAAAAGAAATATGGTAATATAAAAACTCTATATCATTTCACCAGAACCATAAAGTAAAATATTTTAATCATATTCTATTAAAATTATCCTTATTCCAAAATTTATTTAAACCTTTCTTTGATTCCAATTACAAGGAATATACCCAAAATAAAACATATTCTAGTGTCTTTAGATTATAATTTACCTTCTCGTATTCCCAAAAATCATTAAATTTTATAGTTTTATAGGGTTATGTCATAACTCTTACACATAAAACCAATATATTTCAATGTTAAAGCATCTATTCAATACACATTTTTTTAGAAAACAAAAAACAAATTAAAGAAACAAGTTTTATATTCACTAAAAATCATCATGAATTTCAACATGACTTATTTTTTTACACATCCTTGAACCATGTAAAACATTTTATAAAAGTAGGGATGCACACAAAAAGGTCAGCAATAGATATTTAAATAATAACTAAAGAGACATGATAATTTCTTAAAAGACCACGGGTTTATAGAATAGAGTATTTATTTAACATAATAAAATATGTGTCTAAATAATTATATATGTACCCATGAAATCAACTTTACCACCCAAAATATTTCATAAAACACATTATAATAAAATAATAATAACAAGTATGATGGTTGCTAATAAAAATTTAGAACCCACGAATCACATATCCTTAAAAACATGCCATTTTAACCGATAAAGGGCATAATAATTGCATAAAATTTGAAATATGATTTCCATGAAAAATAATAACCATGAATATAAGTGTCATGAAGGTACCTCAAGACATAATCTTTATAGGACCCTTACAGAACCCTTAAAAATTGGAATAACCATATGGTCGACTTATAATATAATTACCCAATGAGTTGGAGAGCTATATGGGCCAACCCATCATATAATATTTATTATGATCTCTTATCACCATTATCTATATCAGGAACACCTATTATTGTAAATAGTTTATAAGGACCATAACATGCAAAAAACACATGAATGAAATCTTTTAAATTAGTATACAAAGGACTTTTGGATATCCAAATACACATTCCCTTCAAAACTGCATTTTGAAAACATAAATTAACACAAAATAGGGAATAAAAGGTTTTTCTATTGAATAAAACCTGGAATATTATAGTGGAATAATAAAATAAAACAATGGTTATGGTGGCAGTAAATTCATTTTCATAGTATATGTTATAATAAAACATTTATTTTTCCTTATGTAAATAAATTCAAAACATTCCATAAAATGATTCCTTTTGTAATCCAATGGATGAATGTCAAAATATAAATAAATTTTCATTAATAAATTTTTTTGTCCATAAAAATACATCAATAAAACAATTTTAATATTATATTCATGGAACAGAAAGAGTTGGTAGGGAACTTTTAAGATGTGAATATTTTAAAACTACATCTCTTACATTAAGTCAGGATCATCACTTATGTTCTATATCTTCATAAATATTAACTTTATGGTAATTATATAATTACATAAAAACTTTTTCGTGTTTTATATTTCCATTTTTGCTGTGTTATAATGAATTATGTCCACATTATACATTTTTACAATATTCATCTCATGTGTCCTAACTGTATTTTGTCGGGTGACTATGGTCAAAGTGGTAATTATTCAACAATATCTAGAATAATAAAAATTACATAATTATCATTTTTATACATCAATTAAACTTTTAGAACCAACCATAAAATATTTTAATAAAAAATTATTTAATTAAAAACCATGCAGTCAGTAGGTCGTGTGTATGCTTGAGTAGTGTTTTCATTTTTCAATGATAATTATAAAAATAAGGAAACTTTTATTTTATAATTTTAAAATTACCGCTATATTATAAATTAGTTAAATAAAATTATATATACCATCAATTTGATGTGGTGATGAAAAATGTATCACATCGCCTCATGGAAGTGATAATGAATATTATTATTCTCATTAAATATAATGTTTAATTTGAATTAATTTATCTCATGGGGGTTATGATTCCAAAGATACAATGATGGTAAAGATTTTATGTTGTAATATCATTTTACTTGGATTTTTTATTCTTAAATATTCAGATAATGATATTGAAAAATCCAAATCCCCAAGATTTTATGTGTATTATTCTCATGTTGTTATTTCTTGAGATTACATGTTTCCATGTAATTTTCTCCTCTTTAATTGCTCAAAATTATAAATGAATGTTTTTAAATAAAACCAACCACATTTCCCTCTTCTGTATTGAAAATTTTCTTTAATTTATATATTTTTATAAAATATTCCCAATTGTGTTTTCACTATTCTCCAAATAATATTAATGTCTTTTTGACCCATGTTTTTCTTTATATAATATTTTAAAGTAATCTTCTTGTCATTTTATAAATAGGGTACATTTTAATTTTGAACAAAAATGTGAAATAATATTTTTAATGTACACAACATTAATGTATTTCACCACAACCCTAAATCTTATTTTCATTGAAGAATAGTTTATATTTTTACATAGATTTTTTAAATTAAAACGATTTCTTTAACATTTTGGAATTTTTAAAATTTTCAAAACTTATTTAAAAATTAATGTAATAATTTTCTTAATAAAATTAAAATGATATTTTTATTATATTTTAAGAAATAACTATTTCCTTTGAGGTTTATAATAATTTAACTATTACATGATCCAATTTTTTCATCTGTATTAAATATATGGATGGTTCATGTTTAGGATAATGAAATGTTTGTGAAACACATATCATTTCCATGGGATTTTATTTGATTTTACGATGGTTTTTATGATATTATAGAACTAATACATTTTTATTATCAGATGGGTAGTCTTAAATATTTTATACCCCTCCAATTCCTTGGGTAGAGACATGAATCTCATTAAAAATAAGGATTGAATTATAGAGTGAAACTAGTTCAGTTAGGGACTTTTTACAATAATTATGTCTTTAGAATGAACCATGACTATAAAAATATGTTGAATTGGTAGGGATCCCAATTAACTATGATAGTCATGGGAGTGATCAATGACTATGGAAAGGATTTTCTTTTCTTATTATTGTAGAAAAAATTGATTTCATATTATTATAATATATTCTCATAACTGATGATTGATTATTCATGATGTTTAGTAGTTATTAATTTTTCATTTTGATTGATAAAACATAATTTCATGTCTCGTTATTTTGATCAATGAATTTATGGGTATGATTTTATATTTTTAAACACATTTTCTCTAGGCCATTTTCTTATATTTTGAATATGTATCGATGACGATTGTGTTAACCCTTACTTATAATTTGAGCTCACACGTTCTTAGGTTTCCCTACCCTAGGTTATGAAAAATGGTTTTTTAAGTATAATGTTTCTATAAAATTTTATATTTTTAAATAACTAAATGGAAAATAATTTAGATCTTTTATGTATATTTTCTTATTGTATGTGTTTTTCAAAAGAAAATAATCCTTTGTGGTCCTTCATGGAATTTATTAATATGTAATGAATATTCTACTAATACAATATTGTATTTATGTTTGAATTGTAGGGGTATATATAATATCAAATCAAAAAAATGGGTTTTCAAGATCTTAACATTAACACGGAGATTTTTTGGTCTCCAAGAGGATAATCTAAACTCATGTATTTGTGTGTCCATATAAAAAATCATTCCCATAAGTGAAAGTATTAAAGAATAGGACTGAATATTATAATTTTGATAGTTTTATGGTGTATTATTTTTTATCATTGAGGGTATTGGAATCTACTTATAAATTTAGGTTATGGAAATGGAAAATCATAACGTATGAATCCTTGATTAACTGAGAGATGATGAATTGTGATAATTTGTTAACTATTGGTAATATTGAGGTCATACTTACACTATCTAGAAATAAATCATGTTGTTAAGGGTTTCCCTTCCACCAAGAAAAAAAATTCATAGGGTGTACATAACAAAACAATGGTAATTATACAATTCACAATTTATAATAATATTCCGTTTAGATAGTTCAATCACCATTTTACCAAACTTCCATTAATTATTAAACTAATAGGATATTATCAGGATTTTTAGGATGCCAAGAGATGAATAATTACTTAGAAATATTATTTTTCATGATGGTAATAACATCTCAAAGATTTTGAATTTTCCAAAAAAAGAACATCGACTCAATGCTTTTGGATATTAATGAATCTAAAATTATATATATATATATATAGAGGATTTGTTGAAAAAAGGATGTTCAAGATGCGATAAATTGATTTGATATATTTCTCATTGTGTATTGATTATAATTTTTTATTGGAGGTATATAATAAGAGAATTATTAAGTAAATGATTATATAATTAGTGGGACTACTCAATGTAAATAAGTTCTATTGTTGTAAATTATGATGTACTCGTGAAATGGTTCAAGATAACATGCTTGGAAAGTGGAGTGGTTTCTATAATTTTTTTAGATAAGTGGGCCGAATATGAATATTTTGACAGCTTATATGGTCAAATTTTAGTCCCAACATGATTTGTTCCTTCTAAATTTTCCACTCCATATTTTTCCAAATCCTTGTAAGAAAAATTCACAATGAGTGGTGACTTGAAATTTTATAAGGCCATACCTTATGGGTTCACACCCTCATAATAATTTTCATCTCATCCAATTTTATATGAACTAATTTCTTCCAAATATATGAAAGGAAATGAAATAATGATTAGATACTCAAATTTTTATTACGATAATTTCACTTTATTTTTTTGGAATTGGGAGAGAATCTTTAAATATATATGATATTTTCTATTGGAAGAAGAAACTTCAGAAAAATTAATTTTAAATATTTAGAGACTCATAGAAGAGGAGGACAGGAATTTGATAGGATTTTATAAATAATATGTTTTATAAAGATGTGTATAGGATGTTATTTATGTAATTATAGATAAGAGACTGATATTCCTCCATGTGAATCCCTAATGATATTATATAATATGATCATGGTGTTTTCGAAAATGGGTTACACATGAGTTCCCAGTTGGATGCATGATAATGAATTTAGTAGTTTACTGGAAGTCTATAAACAAAGAAGACACAATAATAGAAAATTGTAGGTGGCCAAGGAAAATGGTGGGACACAACAAAAAATCTTGGATATTGGTTGATCCATTTGACTAGATAGTTCCCACTATAATGGTGAAGTGGAAAAATAGATAATATGATTTTCCATTTATGATCATGATTTATTTAAACCAAACATTGATGAAATATTTGATAAGATTTCTAACTCTGATGTATCTATTTCTTGATTTTTTAAATTAAACAAAGATACAATGTTTTAATATAGATATTGGCCAAAGGTGTGAACCACATAATTCACTTTTTTTAATTACTTTTTTAATTTAAACGTTTTGTTTCTATGATTTTTTCTTTTCTTGAGTGTGTGAGGGATTCAATATGGTTTGGTGAATTTGTTTGGGGTATTTCTTCTATTTTAGGATACATCGGTTTGATAGGGTTATTTTGAATATTGATGTAATTAGGCCTTGTGCTATAGTTTAATCTTCTATTGGATTTATTATAGTGATCAGTGGTTTCAAATTCATATAAATGTTATCTTATATTATGTTTTAGAAATTACATACACACTTTTTAGTAAACTCATTTGGTAACATTATTTTCTCTATGACTATTAAATTTAGTGGTAGGAAATTATTTTTAAGGTATAGTATAAGAAGGAGGAATGTTATGGATGTAAAAAATCTATAGAATGAGAATTATTTTCAAGAGTACATATATGGGGAATAATTTATTTTATAAGGATCATGAGGTTATATTATGGGATCTAAACTTGAGATAATATAAAAAACTAAAAACAAATAAGGTTTGATTATATGGAACCTAAATAATTTATATGCCACTAGAATAGATTATATCTAATAATATATTTGTGTTGAATTCTATAGGAGAAATAATAAAGGATTTAGTGTATATATTTTTTAAGTTATTAGAAAGGAAAATTTATTCATGATGAAGAGTTTATTAAACATTAGGATGAAAAATAAAGACCATCCACTGATCATGTTAATGAATATGAAATAATCCGAAATAAACACAAATTAGATAAATGCAAGATCACAAAATTTTTATAGGGAATTTCCTTCTATACCTCTGCCAAGAATCCTGGAACCTGGTTTTGACTACAACAAGTAATTATTATATGAATAAAACCCCAATATTTGATGGTGTTTATGATCTATTTTTGAATAATGGCCTCAAGAGAAAGTAAATCAAATTATTCATTGGAACCATAAAATATGTTTAATATATATGACATTACATTCAATGGAATTGTCATATGAAATAAATAGATATACCAAGGAAAATAAGTGGATGTAAATAAACTAGGTTCAGACACATATGTTGAAACTAAGAGAATAATTGGATTCTAATAAAGATTATAGGGATCATACGGTGAATTCATGAAGGGATTATTCACTAAGTTCAATTTCCAAAACAACATGGTTGAATAAGATATTAGTTTATTTAGTGTTGTTAATATTTAATTACAATAACATATCATTATTGGTTTTTGTTATATTCTATGTTCGAGAGGGGTTACATGGTGAATTGTGTGTCTTGATGATTTCTTATACTATATCTACATGATAATGATATTCTTATGATCATAGGGAAAGGTGATGTCTAAATTCTAAAGTAAAATGGAATCTTATTAGCCTTAAAAAAAATTATAATATGTAATGTTTATGGAAGAACCCTATTTTCATTGGATATAAGGATGAAATAGGATTCAAAATAGTCTTCACAAATGGAGTGTGAATTATTAGTCAGTGTTTTATTATTAGTAATATGTAGATAAAGATGGTACATTGTATCTAATGAGAATATAAATGGTGCAATACTTTCTAAAATGATTACATCCTAGATCCATGATTTGTGGAATTGTCTTCTTGGGGACCTTAGTGAGAATAACATGTGAGTATTAGTGGATAAGTGTATAATGAAGCTCAATCATGTGGATTTATGATCATATAACATTTATATACATAGAAAGTAGTTAAATATTTTTTAAGTAAAATGTAATTTCACATATGTCATAGAATTTACAATCCATTCATATATATGATTGGGTGCCTGAACCAGTCCATTATTATAGAAGGTCTTTATAAATTATAATATTCATTAATGATTTAATATTTAATTTATGAATTTTTTTCCTTGTAGAAAAATATAAGTTTTTAGGGTGATTTTATTTTAATGGGGTCATTGTATCAACTCTGGTTATAAAGTTTGGAAACTTTGGATATTTCTGTATATAATTATGAGTTTTCATCATATTTAAAATAGTATTTTGGGTGTTGCAGGGAACAAGAATTGGTATACTAAAAATATAAATTAAACTAAGACACATGCATGAATCATTATAAGAATATTGAAATTTTTATTGATCGAAGGCTCAATTAAGATATTTGAGACAACCATTGGATTCTAGTCATTGTGTTTTCCATAGGCATCACATAATGATTGTTCACATTAAAACTCTAGTTCATGAGATATCTCAAGTGTATGTTAGATAAAATAAAATAAATTTTTTTTATTTATATTTCTAATTTATATTTTCTAAAACTAGTTCCCCAAATTTTAAATTATTTTATGGAAAATACTTATAGTTGACAACACAGATCTAAAATACTTCCATAGGAGTGTGAGCTCTCTTATCATGTGGTTACTCAATTTCAATCAAGGGTATTATAGCATTTTCATTCTAATTTTATAGGACTAAACATCATTGATATAATTCTTGTGTAGATCCAGTGATATCATTTTAGACTAATTATTCACCAATGATATTTATAGTGATGGAGTGAGGCTTGATATTTATAAATTCATTCCCTATTATTCTAAGATTTATATAATAAATTTATAATTTAGCATTGAATACCCAATTTATCCCCCTTATAATGACCCCAATAATGATTTATCCTTCTCTATAAAATAATAAGTGTCCAATATTTATCACTATTCTTGATTTATTTACTTTTGACCAATATCTATGTTTTCAATAGCCATTGATGAATTACTATTTTTTATTGTTCATTTATCCTATCATTATTCATGTGAGTTTTTAGCCAATGGTAGTCTCATGATTCAAATAAATTTCAATTTTAAACTATGAAAAAACCATTTAACAGTATAGTTTTTTAATGAAAATTTACAGAGTTATTTTTATAAGTGGTGTGGATCAGTGATAAATCGTGGATAGATTATTAGGGAACTGTCCTCAACGGTTAATGAAGAAGCATGATGGGTGTTCATATAGAATGATGAAATTAATTTCTATAGGTGATGTTTGGTTGGAATTATTCTACTAGTGAGGATTTAATCTTGGTTAATGTTCCTAGTATATTTTGTTGTGATGATGGAGGCTGATCTGATCTTTTCTTGAAATATTTGTGTTAAAGATGGTATTTTTATAAAGGAACCAAATACACACAATGTATTATATTAGAACATGTATTGGGTAGTTAATTGTCTATGGGAGAAATTTTTTCAAACCTGAGTGAAATATCACATGATCTGGGGATAATCCTACAAGATATGTGACACAACCTTTCCAGCCAAGTTGTATATAGAGAGCACACACGTGGGACCCCATGTGTCCCCGATGTCATGTTCCCCCGGAGACATGCCATGTATTTAGACTTTCTCATGCCATGTCAGGTAGTGGTACATGACAATACATAGAATTTGTTTCACACAACATGTACACCAAGGTAAATGTCTATTATTATTCTCATTTTTATCTTCCTCTCCTATATATTTTTTTATAAATTTTAATTGGACTAATAAGTACTCATTCCTGAGTGAAATTCCTTATATAAATTAATTGTAAAAATTTTTTGGTATAAAAGATTTTTCTTTTTAAGTTTTATGATAATATTTTTTATTATATCTTATTTTTTTGATATTGAAACTCAAGAGTGATCACCAGAGATATAAGGTCTGAAAACCCCTAAATACACATACAGGTCAGGGCATGGGTCCTCTATTTCTTACCCAAGTATGATTGGAACCCCCCTACACATAAACACCTCCAAAAATGGGTCTTCAATATGTATAGTGTAACCCCATTTTTATTGAGTGTGGATGATTTTTGAGTCCCCCATATTTTTTGGGTTATCACCCACTTAGTCATAATGTTCTCTTTGTGTGAAGTGGGCCCCCATAGCTAATCTAGTGAGGATTATGTCTAACTTATTTCATTATAAAACACATTCTATTGGACATACATACACACTCATCATAATTATATAGTTGTCAGGATCAATAACCTCTGAGATATCTTCATTTATTTCCTTTATGTGCAAACTTTTTTACGTTTCTTTCCACCTCTTTGTCTTGTGGGTTGGGTTGACAATTTTACTCTTATTATTACCTTTTTTTTAGTGCGTATAACTAGGAATATATATACAAAACCCTTCATGGGATATTTTTACACATTTAATTACATATATAGATGATGAAAAATTAGATGATAACCTTAGTGTGTTTGGTTTTAAAGGATTATAGTGGGACAAGATGAGGATAATCATAGACAGTTGTTAATTTTGGTGTTTATAAGTAGGACTCTACATGGACATCTATTTTTCGGTTGTGAATACATTTTAATTTGGTTTGGAATGTATTCTTACATTAATAAATTTTATGTATTAATTTTTTCACACTTTTTATTCCATGAGATAGTTACAGAAATTGTTTCCTCTTGTGTTGGTACATTTTTATATATCAAACACGGTTGCAATATAGATAGCGGTGTATATGGGTACGGTTTCATTCGGCTATGGCCTTAAATTTCTAATATGTATATAATATTTTATTTCAAAACCCATGATATTTTATTGTTGGGATTGATGTGGCCTAATAAGTTTACCATTATTCATGGTTTGGCCTAGTATGTTGTGTTCCAATAGAGTGGTATAAGAGTGATTTAGTGTTTTGAGATATATTCATTATGTGTTTTTTGGATTGGGATATAGGGAAATGATGTTGAGGAGTCTCAATTTTTTAATTCAGGGAATATATCCTAGTGATGATGAAATGAACAACATAACCAAACACCAGGACATTGAACCCATGATTTTCATCTCAATATATGGAGACCCCCATTCCGGGGAAACCAACTGTATATGCATAATTTTGGAATGGTTTTTTCATTTCCATTTCCATATTGAGTTAGCTCCCAATATATTCTAATTAACCATGGATCATTTTATTGAATTTTTTTATATCAATAATTTGATTGCCAGCTATGATTTTGACATGTGGTCATAATAATGATCAGTCAAGTGATAAGCCTTTATTATAGGGACTTGATTATGAGGTGTTCCCTCCATGTGAGTTGAGATTGAAGTTTAAAACTAATTTTATGTGTGTATACCCACATCTACTGTTTTATGTTTATGTTCCTCTTTATGTTGGGAAGACGATGGTTAAACTAATCTTGGATGATGATGCATGCATGATGAATAAGCTATGCGATTTTTAGAAGTAGAGACTACTCAGTTTTAATAGTGATCCCAACACATAAGCATCATAAGATTTAATTGATTAGGTGGTCATATTTTTATAGATCTTGAAAAATATTTCCAATTAGACGGTTGTGATTATGACTTTTCTTTTTCACAATGTAGCACACTGCTAGTGTGTTTTGATTAAACGGACCCATAGTGAGGCAATACTCTAATCGGTGGGGTTTTAGAAGATTTTTCATGATGAGTACTATTATTTAACCATAGACTCTATGAAAATTATGGAGCATCTAGTATTAAAGTAGGGAGATGAGATAGTTAAAAGGTATCTAGAAAGGTTCCCTGAACTTACATGTTACTCTATAAATATGGTGAGATATGGATACATCTAGCGAAAAATTGTTCAAAAAGTCCCACATATCGACATATGAGCTTGTGTAGACACTCTATGAATTACCACATATGTCGGGGTTTCAGAGTGGGGCTTAGTGAAAAAGTAATTTCTTAAAGAGCAATGTACGACATCATGTGTTGGTAGTGTATTTCTTGTATAATTGTAATTTGTTGAAACCTATGGAAATTAAAATTAAGGTTCTTGGTACCATATATCTTTTTGAAAGCATCCCCGGTCTTACATGTCATAGGAGTAGGGACCCCATCATATGAGAGACAAACACTATTTTTTCCTAAAATGTGTGGCGTCACTTGACCAATAATTCAACATATGGTGGGAAGGCATTGTAGTAACCTTGGTGATAAAGTTAATGTCATGATCAAGGACCTCCTAGGCTCGTCAGGGGGGATCCACTGAGGGTAATACTAATTGATGACCTGGAGAATCCCCCTGATATAGAGCTATAGGTGGAGTAAAATATTATAATTTACATCCACTACTACCCCATGTGGTCTATGTCATGCTCAGAGGGATAGTGTCCAAGGGTTTGGTCAACTAAAATTTTTAGAGGGATATGACCAACTAATGCATGAGATGAATCAAATTATGGTATATATCTTATCTACATTATAATTACTACATAATGAAATTTGATTGACATATTAATTCATCTACTTATCAATTATGAATGAGATTTATATTCCAATATAGCCTGTACCTCTTCAGTTAGGACTATATATTTCTATAGGGAAAATTCCACTATTCCACACATTTATTGGTAGTGTAAGATAATTTTTGGTGGAGATAGATTTTCTTGGAACCTATTTTGATGAAAATTCATGAGATAATTCCATATATGTATAGGTTATCCATATTATGATCCTAGATATACATTAAATGTGGGATAATTTGGTTCCAATGGGTGGATAATAAGAGATTTCCCTTTAATGCATAGAAGGATGTACTAATAATGAAATAGGGGATCTTGAGAAAGAGGCTATAACCTATATTTCATCAGTTTTTGAACTTATCCCATGATATAGTAGTCTCTTAATAGACTAAGAATCCATTCATTGTGGTAGAATAAATGTATTTATTCCCTGTAGATGTTCCAAGACAACCTCCATATAAAGGGATCATCTTAAACATCAACTTTAGACCCAGGACCAATCCAATAACTTCTAAAAAATTTTAGATGAACCCTATTGAGTTCAAGAAGATTAGATTTTAGTTAAAGGTCCTTCCAAAGGAATATTTCGTCGGTCCAAATTCTTCCCTTTAAGAGGCTCTAGTACTATCCACAATGATGTATGATGGTTGATTAAATCAATGCATTGATTATAATCAACTTAACCAAGTTACCAATAAATCTATTACACCTTTATAATGAACTATGTCCTCTTCAACGTGATAAATGGTATATGGTTCTCAATTTGAATCCTAAGGTCCGACTACTCCCTTTTACATGTTCATGATGAGAATAATCTGAATACAAAATTATGATATCTCTCTGGTCATTAAGTGTTTCTGTAATTCTAGTTCATTGGATGAATACCCCAAATTTATTTATGAGAAATATGAACCCTATATTTTTTTAATTTCATATATTAGTTAATGGTATTCTTTATACATGAAATTCTCAGTTATTCGACATCATAGGTGGAGATTTTATACAATTTAAAGATGTCCTTCTACATACTCTAGGAATAATACTTATAGATTAATCTCTCAATGTTCTAATTTTTTATTAGAGAGGTTCAATTTTTGTGGCATGTCATCTCTTAGAATGTTGTAGTTATAGACCAAAAAATGATAAAGTAAGTGAATGATTTGAACCACCTGAAGAGTATATATGATGTTTAGAATTATCTTGGATTGGATGAGTAATTACATTGTTTTATTCAATAATTTTATAGGATTATAGCTCCAAAGAATGAATTTAAATGAAAAGGTAATTCATTCACATGGAACAATAAGTTCAATAAACCTTTTTGGATCTGAGTCAAAGGTTAAGAAATTATCTTATTATGAATCTACCTAATGAGAGTTTTCAGTTTGTGGTATTCAATAATGCCTCTGGAGTTTGAATAAACTGTGTATTTTAGTTGTGTTATTCAATTATTTCTTACATGTCATGGTATTTGTGACTTAATGAGTATAATTATGTGATTGGTAACATGATGTTGGTAGTGGTAGTCATTTAATTGATGGTGTAGATAAATTGTCTTCAATGTGAGAAGTTTTATTTTTCTCAGACCACCATAGTCTCTAGTATATCTTTTCTTAATGATACCACATCATGAGACATGTATTTTTAATTGAGCTTCTATATGACTATAATATTGGTATAATCTATACATTAGAGAAATAGATGCATGGTAATAGACTCTATTAGAAAGAAATCATGCTTGCACATAGTTGATGAGGTGTTAAAGATGTTATTCTATTTAAAAATCACAATGGTGGAGGAGATAAGGGAAGATCATTTCCAATTGATGGTAGTGACTCCAATTTTCTCATATGTGAGAGGGGTTAATTTTAGGAAACAGCAATAAAAAATTTCTACGTTACTATATATCATTAATAGGTTCACCATATTAATTTTCTAATGTTGGGTAGACAATTCTTTTTTCCAATGATGAAAAAAAATTATGGTCGTATTATATGATGAAATGTTAATTGAGTTTTATACCTTACCATCGGTGGTAAATCATGGAAATTTGAAGATATATTAGAAATTTTGATAATAGTTTTGGTGGGAATGCCTGAAAAATGTTTTGTTGAGTTTGTTTCTCTATTCCTCACCTCTCAATTAGAAAGGACAGACCATTGGGTTGTTACATGATTGAATAAACCTCTTAATATACCTCAATGGATGTGGGATAACATATCACTAGATTATATGAAAGGGTAGACACAATTTTGGATTGGTTTTCATGAGTCCTTCAGGGCCCAGTTATATATGATAATGACATTCCTCCCCATGAAAAATGGAAAGACTGAACGAACAATTTTTACTTTGGAGGAAATAATGACATCTTATGTGTTAAAATTTGTTTAAACATAGTAGGATCACTTTCCATTATAGAGTTAAAATAGAATAAAATTTATCACTCCTCTATGAGTAATAAATAACTCATGGATCTATATGGGAGACCATTTAGGTCATCCTTATGATGAATAGAGATTGGTGAATCATTTCTTATGGGACTGGGGCTAGGGCATTCAACGATGTAGAAATACCAAGTGATCTATAATCAAATATAGACTATTTTGAGTGGATTTAAATTTTATGAAAATAGAAAATATTGGCCTTTGGTGTTTCATAATGTATTACATGTATTCCTAATAGTATCTCTATGATAATGTTTATACTGGTTTTTTAAAAGTATAAATCTACCCCTATGCTTCTTCGGGCCATTATAGATACTTTATAGGGTTGGAGATGTTTAATACCACTTGAATCTGCCCCAGTAGTTGAACTTTAGGAATGATGCATTTTATATGTCACAATTGGGGAGATACATACATGAGTTGACACAAACTGTCGAATAGGGTGAGTTGGACTTCAAGGATAGAGACACCCTTATGAAGTACCCAGTGGCCATCAGTGATCGGAATAAGACAATACTTGAAGAAAAAGTTGTTCTATTAGTGTGTGTTCATTGGAATTGATGGATCGTCCATGAGATATCATGTGAGTGTTAGATCAATATTTGAGCTCAGTACCCTAACAATTTAGAGTAAGTTTTTTTTATTGGGTGAAAATCCATGAATGTGGGGAGAATGTAAAAACATTGGTTTTGATGTGTATAACCTTTTGATATATCCAAATATTTCTTGGTTTTATTCTGAGTTTTTTTATATTAATAATTTCATAGGGACCCAGAATTGATATATTAAATATATTAAATATAGTAAACCATGTGTGCATATAATTACACAAATAATGGAATTCAATTTTTTTGGTGTTTTATATGGGAAATCCAAGAACACCAATAGATTTTGAATGTGGGGTTTACCTATTGATTGTTTTAATTTCCATTCACATTAGATATTTAGTTGTGAGTTATCTCTTATGGATGCATGATAATATAATTTAATTAAAATAATTTGTTAGTTTATTTTCAAAAAACATCCCTAAACCTAGTTCTGATTTATTTGAACATCGTTTTGGAAAATCCTTATTGTTAACCCCAAAACTCAGATATATTACCATAGGGGTATTAATTCTCTCATTGGGAGGTTATTTAATTTCTATTATGAGGATTCTAGGATCATCAATCTGATTTGGTAGGCGTCTTTAGTAATGACAGAATTTTTGTGTATCACTAATAACATCATTTCAAAATAATTATTCACAAAAAATCACCCCAATGATAAAGTATGTTTCATTTTTATGGATTCATTTCTTTTTATTTTTAAATATACTAGATGGATTTTGAATTATTCTTTGAATCTATGATATTTTCCTCTATCAGATGATCCTAATGATTATTTCTCCCTAAAACAATAATAATTTTCATGCTAGATTTATCTTCTCTTCTAACATACACACTCATGATCAGTGGAAATGTTAAAAATGACACGTGATTAATTAACATTTTTATTATACCATAAAACCCTCGCACTTCTTGTGTTCTTTTTTTATCAATGTTTGATCTACAATTCTACTATTGATCTTTTTCAAAGTCTCATTGAAGCACAAACCTGTGTTATTTGTCTCTATCAATAGATGATATGGTATCTATAAAAAGAAACAAGGATAAATGACGGGTCGTGGATGGAATATTATGGAATGAAACTTGGGTGTAAAATGGTTCTTTTTATAAACTCATATTAGAAAACATAATTACATTATTTAGGTGATGAATGGATGGAATTCAGCTACTAGTGAGGATTCAAGAATAATAAATTTTCCATAGATATTATATAATAATCATGTAGGTCAATCCAACATATTAAGTGAAGCATTAAAGATAACATGATATTTCAATAAACATCTTCACTACATGTTTTTTATTCCAAACAAACACATTTTTTTAGTCTATTCCTTGTGGGAAATTTTGTTTCAAACCTAAATTAAATATCACATGCTATGTGGTGGAGCCCACATGACATGTGAAGCCAGCGATCCATCTGAGTCTTGTATAGTTAGTACACTCTTGGAACCTTAGGTGGTCCCACATATCATGTTTCAATAGAGAAAATTTGTGTATATGGCCTTTCAAAAACCTTATTATGTTGTAGGACACAATTAGGAGTGAACATGGGTGTACACTCTATGTACACCAATGGGCATGCCATGTAATTTTTATAATTGTTATTGCTCTTATATATCCATCATTAATACATGTGATTACACTTTTGAGTATTCCTTATTAATAATAATAATACATTGAACATTATGGGGTACTTTTTGGTATCAGATATACAATTCATGGTTTCTAAAACATCTATCTTCTTCCAGCAAGTTCGGATGACAATCATGACTGAGAGTGATCATTTGAGTGACATTAGGGGTAGAAAACACCCTAATAGAATTCATAAGTCATGGTTTGGGTCCCCCATATCCTATAAAATTTGAATTGGACACCCCCCACCAACACACACACACCCCAGGGTATGGATTTTCTTTATGTATAGTAGAATCCCCTCATCACTGACCATCGATGAGCCGTGGGTCCTCTACCCTATTGGGGATTCACCCACTCAGTTGTGAATTTCCATTAGTGATGCATCTGTACCCCATATCACACATAGTGATAATTATAACGGCCCACTATAATAATAACCATTGACTCTTAGATCCATGAATAAATTTATAATCCACAGATATTTATGATGATTGGGTACTTCTTCTCTCATTTCAATCAATTACTTTCATAATAATACATGTTTATTAGATTTATTTCCCCCACATTGTCTTATGGTTATAGATAATATTTTACTCTATATCATCCCTTTTTCATTTTTAGTAAATCATTCTAGGTATATATATACTCACCCATTCAATGGTTATACCCAGATTTGTCATGTCATGTGTATATGATAGGAAATTAGACGGTGAACTTGGTTAGCCTGATATTGTTGGAGATTAGTAGTATTATGAAATTGTAGTCATATTAGGTGGTCATTTTTGGTGTTTATAAGAAGAACTCTTCTTTCCCATCTACTGTCTCACTAGGACTAACATTTTATTTAGTTTGGAATATATTTTATCCTTCCCACTTTTCATATATTTATTTTCTTTTGCCTTTATTATTCATAGATTTTATAGAATTCATATTTTCCTCCATATTTAGTATAGAAATATATATATACACAATATAGTTTTGATTTACATAGAGGTTTTCATCATTATAAGTTCACTAGGCTAAGGCCACCCATGTGTGATATGCCTACTTTGTTTGAGTTTCCATTACATGGCCTAATAGACGTGGACATGTGGTGATACACCAGGATTATCACCGTTCTAGGTGCATCCCAGTTCATTCAAGTCATGAAAAAATGGCTGAAAAGTATATTATAAATAATTTTAAGTGCTTTAGGTATGATAATGGTAGAAAATATGATAACAAGGAAATCATGGGGTTTTACCAGAGAAATGTTATCAGGTTTGGGGGGGAATTCCATAGATTTCTTCAATAGAGTGGTGTAACAAAGCAAATACAGTTGATGTTCATTGATATTTTTAGGATCATGAGACTAAATTTAATAATCTCATAGGTTAAAAGGGGGAAATAATTCAATTATTTAGTTTATATTGTAAATTTAATCCCTTCAAACATCATTAAATTATCATATTTTAGAAAAACTGAGTTATTGATAACACATGGAAGTTACCCACTTGAATGTTATTGTATGTCTCTCATATGTCCAGGTTGATGCTAACAATTGGAAAAAACATGGAGAAAAGTCACAAGCATGTTTATGGTTAGGTATGGGGGTGAAACAATTATATATAAATATTTGTATGATTATATTTTACTGATCATTTTAAGTTAGAATGTTTTATTCCATGCGAATGTCTTATACAAACATGGGAACTTAGTGGAATTTAGATTTGAAAACAAATTATCAACCCTACATTGATCTAAATTAATGATCCATAAGATTATAATATAGATATATTTAAAATAATATAGAAAGTATATATGAATAAATGGGGATATTAGAAGTGTATAAATCTCAACAATTGTGGAATATTTTAGTAGATATTCCAAACATGAATTTCCAAAACATTATTTTACAAAAAAGATTATATGTAGGATGAGTTATTGAGATCTACTGTAATATTTTGATTGATTCAAATTTTTAAAACAGATTTTCAATACTTTTATCTTATGTATGGGGAACTTCCTATGATCCAAAAACAATTGGAATGTCTTATTGATTCAAAAATGTTAATTATTAATGAAATATTAAAAGGATTAATTATATGAAAATGGAATCTATGATCTAAAGTAATTACCACAAAAAAAAATTGATATATATCAAATGTTTCTTTTAGTTTAAAGAAGTATGTGGTGAAAGGAGGTACATAGATATGATTGTTTTCAAAGTGTTTCATTAGAATGACGGAGTGAATGACTATGAAATTTTTTTCATTGGTGGTCTTATAATCTAGCATCTAGGTGGTGTTGGTTCTGCTTGATTCTAAATTATTACATATGGAAAAAATAGATGGGAAGACAAAATTCTTTCATGGTGATTAATTTGAAGTAATATTTATGAATGCTCTTGATAGTTTTATATTTATAAAAAATACGGATGTGTTCAAGAAGATGAAAAAAGGATTGTATGTTTTGAAGAAGTCACCAAGAAAATATAAATAAATCATTTATTCCATTATAGCTAAGAATTTGGTAGACTAAATAAACTCATATAATTGTTATTACACAAAGGTTTTCATGGATGGTATCTTAATTACCCTTCTCTATAGTGTTTGTGACATGGTCCTAGTGTGTTCATAAATTAAATAGATTCAATATATAATATAAGATTTTTCAGTATGACCTTTGATTAAATATCTCATTGAGGAAACAAATTTTTTTGTTATATAGATCGTGGAAAAGGGGAAATCATGGAATTTTTTTCATAGTATGGACATATCTCTAAGGTCATCAAATTGAATATAATGGCCAATTTTAATCAATTTCAAACCTCATTTCTTGTATTTGTTATGTTATCCTAATAGAAATCATAAAAAATTGATGATGAGGCATTTTACATAGAAAAAATATATTTTCATCAGTGGTAGTAAGTTTTATGTATTCCATGTTTTGTAAAGGGATGAACATCGCACATGCAGTGAGAGTTGATAGTTCATTTACAGAGAATTTTGGAAACTCCCACTAGGATTCCATAAAGAATAGAACTTGATATGTCAATGGTTTGGAAGATATATCCTTGTATTTTTTTGATATTATCCATTAAAGGGTTATATTGAACTAGAATTTGAAAGGTACGTGGATGAATGAAGATTACAACTATATTTTTTACTACTTTGGGGATAATCATATGTTGGATTTTGATGTTGTAGCTAGTTATTTCACCATATAAAATAGAAGTATAGTACATGGATACCAAAAAAGCATGAAAAGAACTAATTCTACTAAAGTGTCTCTCAAAGGAGCTTAGATTCATTTAGGAAAATGGATTAATTTGTTATGATATATAGAGATCAATTAATTTGGATTAAAAACAAGGATTCACTAAATGAAATGTCACTTTTAATTGAAGTATCATTTCACAGCAATGATGATGTAAGATAAAGTTGTGGATATGTAAATGATTAATGAATGAAAAAATAATGTTAAAATGTTCACTAATGTAATATTCTTGGAAGGTACAAGGAAAAATTATACCTTAGTTGGACTTTGATGAGCTTAAGGAGGAATGGAGACACTGTATATTATTGTAGAAGGATGAATAATCAGAATTTTACATATGGGTTATTGAAATATTAAATCATAATAAAAATATTTATGTGATATATTTTTATGTAATTTAAAGAATGATTTTAAAATAAAAATACATATATATTTAATGTGAAACTAAATAAATGTTTTTCATACTAATGTATTCTCATAGAATGGGAATATTAGAAAAAAATATAGGTTAGTCTAGATGATTTGTTATTTATCACAAATTGAATGTTGTAGTTTTTTTATGATATTTGATTGAAAAAAATATCACATATATGAATCTATAATTATTTTATGTAAGATTCATGTAAAATATTAGTAATGGGGTTATATATGAGTCTGTAACTACCTACTTGAGAATGGATTTGTAAAATCATTAAATGTTAGTGATTGATGTAGAGATACTTATTGGATATCATAGGTGTCCAAGGAAAAAATTTGGGTACCCTAAAAATATCCTTAGGTAGTTGAATTGGTTATCCAATTATGCCACATTATAAAGGTGGTGTGGGAAAACGTGTATGTATGATTATCCATTGCTGAACATAACTTTTCATGAGGTGTAATGTTATTTTACACTGACTTATGTTGATAATTATTATTGTAATATATTTTTTCTTTGATGAAATGATGTGAAATAGAATTTTTTTCAAAAGATATTGGGATGAGGTCAAAATCATGAAATTCTCTAGTTGAATTTCCATTTTTCCTCTTTAATGATTTTTTCATGGAGTTATGTTTATTTCAGTGTGAGAGGGTGTTTATCTACTATGTTTTCTTTAATGATTTCTTTATTCATTTCTCAAGTAAATTTGTGTTGTGATGTTATTCTGATTATATAATATATTGAACATTATTCTATAGTTAAAACATATTATGGATTTCATCTAGTGATTAGTTGTTGTTGATCCCAAAAGTTTTTACCATATTTTTTGTTTTAACTCTTTCCCATGGCATGTTATGGTCTTGAAAGTTCTACCCTAGAGATGAATTTTGAGGTACCAAAACATTAAAAAAAATTAAATGATGTTTCAATTCAAACATCATTGATAAAATATTCTGAGGATATATATCATTGAAATGTTAAAGAAATATGTGAAATTAATAATGAATCCAACATCTGTAGGAAACCTCAAAGGGGTGGAAGTGTCCATGTTTTTAGGGTTACATTCCTTGGACTAGTGTTTGAAAATGTCTATAGACATATATCATTGACTAAAAGTGTGTTTATATGTTTAAAGGAAATGTAATTATTGATACAGTGAGAATTATGGAAGTAACTTCTTTATAAACAACCTTTTCTGAAATTTGTGAAATCAGTTTTATGGTTATACTACTTCGACAAAATATTTCTCACAGCTTAATGTTATAAAACGGATGTCGTGTTATATATTTAAACAAATTATATATACATTACTTGAATATAGTAGAAAATGGGATGTAATTAAGTGGTAACTTGGTTAGATGATGAATAGAAAAAACACCATAAATTAATATGATCAAAACACCAAATTGGAATTCAGTATCTAGTAATAATGAACTTTTTGGGTGAGCCTAGTATGTAAAGTCTAAATATAACTATATATCTATTGATAACAGGAATCAGTCCTTTTATAGATCAAGGATTGGTTCATTTATATCATAGTTTTGGTGATCCATGACAAGTGTGTCATTAGATATATCAAAATCTAACAAATATCTTAAGAAGTAAAACTCTTATATTGATCAATGTATTATATAAGGATGGTCACATAGTCTTTGGTCATCTATGATTCCACCAAAATTAAAATTCATATAAATTGTAGTTAGATATCATTATGTAATAAGGACCTTTTGGTCACTAGTTATGTAAATCTCTCCATTTCTGAGAGAGTGATAGGATTAAAATAAGGATATTATCTCACCTAATGAAAATAGAAGGGGTCTATACAGATTTACTTGTAATACAAACAAGGGTGTATATAGTTTAATATCATCTTTAATTGACCACTATAATAGGTTTAAGGACATACACAATAGTTAATTCAAAATTTAGTTAATGTTCGCGTGGTAAGTACCTCATGTTATGCAGTTTATGGCCAAAATATGGACCATATTCCATGAAATTAAGCTTCATGTGAAAAAAATATCTGACATTAATAAATTGGAATTATGGAATTTTATTGGACTTTCGATTGATGACATGCTTGTGGAATGTGTTTGAGTTTATCTTAATCTATATTTCACGTGTCTATCTTAATCTTGATCTAATCCTTAGGTAAATAAATTTTTTGATATATATTAAAAAATTACATGTAGGGATAATAATTGGGTAGAAATTTCAAAGCATCCATAAAATGTCTCTTAATTTTAGGTGGCTTATAAAATTTATACTATAATGAACTAATGGAGTATATAATAGCCATTAATTACTAATTGGGATAACCTTATTTTTATGTCATTGAGATAAATATGGAACAAATTCAATTTAATACTTTTTGTTCTAGTATGGATTCTCACATAGATAAATTAGAGGCTTCGATGTAATTGACACCATTATCCCCAGGTCTACAATATTTTGAAATAATTTTTGTAAGATAAATAGAAATTGTGTTATATTTCGAAAAACCAATGACATAAAAAATAATTTTTCTATAATTTTAAATATTCCTCCAATGGTCTCTTGATATTATGAATATTTATCAAATTACACTCTAAAGAAAGGGTGAGGTACTTAGAAACAAACTCTGTTTTGATGGAAAAACCTTTCTACCCCTATTTATTTAAGAACATTTTCTCCATGAATTATATATATTCCTTCATAATCATGGGAATATGGCTGAATTTTATATTCTTGTTTTTTTGTTTTAATCATGAAAAATTGGTGGTAAAATTTAAATTTTTACATGACTGGGATATCCATGTTACCACCTCTATAATGGTGAAATACACATGTATTGGGGACTACATGTTAGTTAATGTACTTATATGATTTATATGATAAACCTAATGGGGGGATGAATCATATGAATATTCCACAATCCCTTTTATAATAAATCATTTCAAGGAGGAATATTATAGTCAAAAATTGTAATTTAACCTTAGGGAAAAATCCATGAATTTCTATAGAATGGGTATTTGGTCGAATGTGAAGATGTTATATTGGTCCACCCAATTCATATAGGGATTAAGCATGAAATTATTAGTAAATTAAATCATTTCCCAAATTAACATTTCAAATAATTCCAATGACTATTATTTTCTCAAAAAAACTAGGAAATTTATTCATCAAAGGAGATAGTATTTAAAACATCCATAAGTTGAGGGCCATAATACATGATAACACCCTTTAATTAATAAATTTAATGATGGATTGATGATTATAGAAGTCTATTTGAGCACCCCAGTTATCAAATTTTCTATTTACATGAAATAGACACTCATTCAATATTTCACTATGTGAATTCAATAGTATTGAAAGAACCTTTTTTTCAATGTGAGTGGGGTATCTCCAAGCTCATCCTCACCAAAAATAAAAGTAAATCATGGACCAAATTATTGAGATTCTAATGATTTTATAAGTGTGCTATTATCTTTATCAGTGGTTAAATTATGAAAACTTGGTGATAACTACATAGACCTATTTAATAGCATTGATATAGAAATATAGGATCTTATTTTATAAAAAAACTCTTTATCATAATACATTTCTATCAAACATATTACATTTTATAAGATGAACTCATTATTAAAATAAGAAATATATCTTATTTGGTTGCATGGTTCCTATTAGGAGCCATCATGAGAAGAGGATTTAGTTTAGTGGGATGGTTCCCATTGGCACTCCTCCTGAAAATAGGATCTCATTTGGTGGGATTATGTCCATTGGTGATCCTCATGAGAATAAGATATTTATTGGTCTGATGGTTTCCGATCATCCCATAATGGGGGAATAATTTCCTTCAATTTTTATACAACTGAGTGAATTTTATGGTATCCCTATTTAGTTTTTTCTCACCTATATCAACTACATTCTTTCATGGGAGGTTGAAAAGTAAAACATGGTTCAGCTAGTGTTATAGAGGGAATTCAAATCATGTCTAGTTGATTTATTCATTCCTTGATGACGGGATTTTCATTATCCCAATTCATTTAGATCATTGATTTATTAAACTTATATATATTCCCAAAGGGGTATTTTCAATTTCTTCATTTTATTTCGGGAGAATGGAAAACACACATTTCATGTGCACCTTAGGAATTTCTAATATTTCTTTTCTAAAATTGACTAAATTTTCAATGTATCATTGAAGATGAAGCATTAAAAGATTGGGGAAACCAATATAAAATGGAAAAGGTAATAATTTGGGTGATCTTTTATCCCTTATTCTTCTAGAATATTGATTTCATGATATGAAATCAATAACATGATCATTATGGAATGAGAAAACATTTTTCATCATATTTTAAATGTCATATGATTTCATCCATGATGTCACCGAATTGAGTGTAAAAAACTGTTGTTTTTTATTTTTTGAAACTCTTTATATGTGATGTTTGTTCTTAATGGAATTGTTCCCCGATTCTCAAAATGGAATTGTCATGATGTTATGATATAATCCCAAACTCTCATAACCAGCCACAGTACTTAACGGTATAATAGTGTTTGAAAACTCATCATATAGGTTCTCCAAACAAATTTGTAATAAATATTCTTAGAGAATATTTATTTTCAAGTAGTATATAAGACCCTTCAATCATATAATGATATTAGAGACTATTATTTCCCTCTATTTGTAATTTTAGGGAGGCATATATGTTTTTCTCAATATTGAGGTCAATTAATAGAGTAATTCATTATAGATATCTTCCTAAAATGAAATTGAATGTGGTGAATGTTTAATATATAAAAATTATAGTGGTTTTTTGTTCTGAACAATGAATTTGTGTTTGGTTACATTTTATTATTCTTTGGTTCCCAAAATTGGGCTGCAATAGTGGGAAAATGGGGAGATTCTTCAATTAATCCCTAATTTGATTAAATTTTTTCAATTTATAATTAAACAAATTGGGTGAAGGAGGATTGAAATAATACCCCTAAGATATTAATTTCATGTTGCATTTACTGGTGCACACCGACCATATATATCCTCCACAAAAGCAATAAAAGAATCTAGTAATTCTATAGATACTACAAGATGATTTCAAACATCAATCAAAATATTTCCCAAGACTTCATATTGTGGAATTTATTTGATCCATTAATCAGAAACATTCCCGAGCTAACCACAGATAAATTTATGTTGTTTCCAAATAATGTTTCCCTAGTGTATGGAACTTTAAAAAATCCATCATCATTCCAGTTAAATAGTTTTTTTAATGAAATATCAACTTCATGAGGTGGATTAATCATGAAATTATTTATTTATATATCTGTTAGTCGAAAATAGGGTTAGTTTTAGGAATAATGGATGATTTACCCAGAAGATCATATGATTTGGTCATGTTTCTCATAATAAAATCAAAATTCACATCCTTACTCTTTTCTATCTGGGCCTCGAATTATGAAATCTATTCTTCTATTAATAGAGACTTATTATAGTTGTGTAGTTTGTTATCGGTTTAAATGGAAACCCCTTTATCTTTTTTATTTTATATATCATACAAATTTCCTTGAAGAGGAATAATATGATGGGATCCTAAATAACCGTATTTCCTTTAATGTTGAGTGTATACTCTATTGTCACACACCTATGTGTGAGTAAAACTCTCTTTAAATGCCTCTAATTTATATTCATCTTTAACAAAATCATTTCACATAACATCGTATGGGTTAAAATTTCATTGATTTTATTGATTTTATTTATATTATAGGAATTATGGATTTATATAGAGGTGGTATATGGATTTTTTGGCCATATTCCTTCCGGAGAGATGATACTAGAGATGATTATATAGGTAAAAATAACTCTATCAATATATTCTAGAGTATAAATTATGAAATTGTAGACACAAATACCTCTATTATTATATCCTAGGATGATAAGGGTGAAGGATGTGGTAGGATACCGTAAACATTAACTTAATATCAGTTAATTCACTCCCTCATTGGTGAGGAGTTTTTCAAGCAGTCACAAAGCAGTATTTGAGGATGTCTTTGGGTTCTAGCTAATTAGTATCATTATTTTACCCATAATCTCTATCGATATATGATTATAGACCTCATGGACATTAAAAAACGTTTGGATGTTCAATTTATTTTTATTTGCAGGGGTTAGATTAACTTAGTATCCCTTAATTTAGGGTGACCTAGTCTGGATGGAAAGAGTTGGCATAGCTTCTACTATAACTAAATTCTGTATTGGGATTGTATGATGATGATGATGGTGTCGTTGATTGGATGGAACCCCTGTGAATGATCTGAGGTAAATTTTGAGTAATAAGAGAATTCATTCCCACTCTATTCTAAGTGTGTATGGTAAGCACTGGCCATCTCATAGTATAGTGTCCCAAAGTAATTGTTTTCATGAGATACACTTTTCCCATTTTGATTTTTCAACATGGTGTTGCTCCTCATATATTTATTCCCTCAATATTTGCATGGTCTATTTCAATGGTTTGAATTATACCTTCACATACATACTTTTTCCCCATTTCATTCACCTTCTAGTGTTGTGGGAATTGGATAGGTGAAAGAATACCTCAGTTCCTCATTGTTGAGATAGATAGGAAAACAAAAACCAAAAAGGATCAAGGTACCATTGGATAGTGGCTCCTGTAAACTCTCAGAGACATCAGATTTAACCTATGTTGGATGGAGATACTTATCTCCCATGGTATGTCTATCATATATGTCCCTTTGTTTCATAGAGATTACTATGAAACCCATCATTACTATATCACAAATAAGAATTCATGGTCAAATGACTTATTTCTAAGTCAAGGATTTCACATTGGGTTCACTATTATTTTATGATTTGATTTATCACATTCAAATGTTGGTTATTTGGAGTCAAAACTGACTATCCTACTTTTAAATAATGGGAATCCTATTGATCACATAGGGTGGTGGTGATGATGATATTTGTTTGATTTAGATGATGGGTTGTCAGATCATCCCACAGGAGGAAATTTTTTATAGTCTAGGGACCTCATATATATTTAATACATGTTCACTAAATATATTCTATTAGAACTAATTTTTACCCATTTATAAAGATGATCGACTGATAATATGAATTTTGGAGGAAACATACATCGTAATTACACTTTATCTCCATTGATTTAAATATGTAAATACCATATAATTTATAAACAAAAATTTAGGCACCATGTAATTCATCCTTAGCCAATGAAGAATTGAGGTAACCCATGAAAGTTTGTGTAAGTGTTGTAATAGATTGATCGGTCCCCTAAAATTTTTTTATATGTATCATGTTGAAAAAAAGTACAACCCACACAATTTTGTTTCATTTAAAAATGAACATCATACCTTTTAAAGTCATGTGATAAGGACCAAAGTGGTGAAATTAACCTTCATGCATAAAACAATGTTTTTCTTTTAGACCATGCATCCAATATATATTCCAAGAAGTATAAATTAATACATATTGGGAAACAAGGTTAATGGTGCCTTGAATTGGTTCAGTGTAGAAATTATATTGACACATCCTTTTCTAAGATAATCTAAATGACGAATTGGGTGAAGGTGTTTTTGGAAACAATGATTATTATTTCAAATAGATATATTTTGGGAACAAATAAAAGAAACATGACTCAAGTAATTTGGTGAAACTAATAAAAGGATATTATGTGTTTATTTATATGAAAATACATGTGAGTGTCTACTTTGGGATTTTCGATCATGTAAAAGGCACATGGCTGATTAAGAATCCCCCTATCTGTTTCTAAAATATGACATGTTCTTGAAAAACGTTCGTGGTTTTTGTACTTATTTTATTGAGTTCATTCGTTTTCTCTAAATTATCCAAAAAATAATTATTTCATGAATCTTTGTAGTTATTTTTTGTGATATTCCTTCCTTTTCTCAAGATAATCCAACACATACTTCGTTCACGGTATCATATAATTAATTCATAAAAAGCCTTCATTTATTAAAGATAATCAACCATGTAATTATTCAACCGATATTCATAGTTAATTTATTTAATTACTTCCATTTATATAGAACACAAACTATGTAATTCCTTTTTTATTCATGTAATTTATTTAAGGTATGAGATCATCAGCCATGATATAAACAATTCCTACTTAAATTTTCCATAAAATTTGATCTAGAAATCTGTTTTGAATCCAAGATCTTTCAAATAATAGATCTTTAATATTATTATCTAACTATATATAAATATTATCAATGGAATTTGTCTTATTTGGAAAAATATTTTGTGAATTGGCTCAAGAAATGTATATGAAGACCGAAACCAAATTTTCTCTAAAAATGGGAGAAATTCAACATCCACTCCCAGTTTGAGGTTCAAACCACAATGTCACTATATTGGGTTTTTTTAAGGAATCCCATCCCAAGGTTTGGGATAAATCATGCTAGATAGGGGTATCATATTTTTTCCTTCATTATCTATAATAAAAAATTTCACCTTATCTTAGAGAAGCTATGAACATAGTTAATATGAAAATGTGTGCTACCAATTTTATTATTCCAACATTGCTATACACATTTATATACATATATAAGAATTAATTTTTTCAGTAGAAAATCAAGTAATTTAAATAGTAAGAAAATAAGTATATTTTAGATAAATATTAACTAGAAAAAATAACTCCCTAGGAAAAAAGGATCATATAATACAAAAATTCTTAAAATCTAGCTTGGAATCTAAATAAGAGCATGAGAAAAAGTGAGGGAACTATAAACCCATCCCAGGTAAAAGGAAAACATTTATACTATGATAGATCAATCCTATTTCATATCCCAGTTATGAACAAAATATTAATTTATATTCAAGGTTCCCTAGGGGTGGTTATATCCAAAATGAGGATTCATAAAATTAATACTTTTTTAATTGATGGATAAGTCAATTTGATATTAGTTATGACTTTGGTCTTGAGTTTTTTTATATAAATTTTTGAATATATTAATATTTATTTAACTTCTGTGTATTTTGATAATTAATTTTATGTGAAATGAATTTCTAAGTTTTAATGTTCTTAGAAGAGGATTGAAGTTGGAATGTAGAGTTTAATGGTTAGGAAAAATATCATTCTACAAGGATCTAGTTCATTCAATAATGATCAATTATATGATAAAAATTTGGTGAGAAAAAAATATCACATCATAATTAGAGTTCTAATGATGTGATGTAGTTATAGAAATTTAAAGATTATGGAGTTTTTATTTCAAATTATGATGGTGACACCATAATTGGATGTCCATGTAATTTCATGATCTGGGTATCTAGTGTTGGATAATTCGTTCCGCCATTAGAGAAACAAATTCACTATAAATACAGTGATAAAAACATTACGTGTCATAAAATTACAAAACGTTTCCTACCTGAAGGATTATTTTTAGGATAATATACATTCATTATAAAGGAGGATGTTTCTCCATGAAGCATAATTCCAATATATAATTTTGAAGTCTATGAATAATTCATACTTCTTAATTTATGAATAATTTTAGATTCCACACCGCAATGAAAAAGGTCATGAAATAATAAAGGGTTAGTTTTTTATGTAGTTAGAGTATAATTTCATATTCATGCCACAGTTCACCTAATTATACTGTGATGATCATATATATCCTTTAACATACATGTTCTCTCCTTGATTATCAATAAAATACAATTTTTTTTGTTTTAATGATGTGGCTTCTTGAATGAATTAAATTCTTCTACACCTTGATAATTAAGTCCCTAAAATACATCATGGGTGAATAAAAGGTATATATAGATCTAATGGTTTGGATTCAAGAGGATGGAGTAGATAATTGATGTTGAATTTGGATTTTAAATTTCAAATTCGAAATCCATTAATAGTGGATAGATGATATTATGAAAGAAAGAAGGGAAAGAGTTAAGAGTTTGTTAAATATAATTTAATAATTTTAGTTGAGGAAGTTAAAGAAGAAGTCACTCAAGATATAATATAAGAGTGGAGGACCTTTATAAAAAACAATTTTTGAATTATGAATACATTTATTTGATGTTTTAGGATACTCTTGAAGAAGAATTTGATGTATATGGTATATGTATTGATACTTTAAAATGATTCTTATTGATTGAAATTCAATTATCATTATTTCATCATGATTTCTCGATGAAGAAAAGAAGACTGTATTGGGTAATCTATGATAATAATCACACATTGTTTTATAACAAGATTGGTTTTTAATGAATAAATGGGGATTTGGTATCCAAATTTAGTAAAGAGAAGTGTTTTATTTGAGGTTTGACCTTGTTCTTATTGTATATTTGAATTGTCTTTGTTATATTTTTTTGGAGTGCATTAAATAATTGAAGTGACATTTTGTATGTAATAAAGGTAGAGAGATACTCTCTTTCTATTGGTATCCATAATGATTATTGAATCCTATGATTTTATTTTTTTCAGATCTTTTCAAGGATTTAACCATTTGTTTTCAGTGTTGAACAAAATAAATTCAATATAAACTCTATGTTTATGGTTCTTGAAGTGGTGATAAATTCATAATAAAGAAGAAATCATTCTCTTAAATAGTAGAAAATGGTGTATTCGTGGTATAAAATAATAGAAAAAGAATAATTTATTCACCCCATCCTTATTAGTGAATTTGTGGTTATACTAATACATATTTTTATTTATGTATCTGATGGTCCCATTCGGAAAAGGGAAGTGCATAAAATGATATGGAAATAATGTCACACATCCCATTTTTAAAACATACATTTCTCTATAAAAATTGAGAATTTTATAATTTTATAACAAAAATATAACACTCTCCATATAAAATATATCATGAAAAATAAAATACACATGTATTAAACATAAAATCTAATATGAACATGATATGATTTACTGGAACATGGATACAAATCATTACAAATAATTTATTTCATGGATGAACTAAAATATATGGTATTGAATAACCTATTAACAACAATAGATACCAATATAATTACTATATTATAAATAAAAATTTTAGTTTAAGAAACTCTTTATTTATAATACTATATTATATTATGAATATTTCTCATTTACTCAATTAATGTTTTTATATAATACTGATTTATCTTTGAAATAATTATTAATAAAATATACTACTACTACTATTGATATTTAGAGATTATTTTTTAGATAGGTTTCTATAATTAACACTTAGTGGAAAATAAATATAATTAATAAACTATAAATAAATTCCTAATAATATATATTATGTCTTAAAACCACAATTTCTTTAAAATTATAATTAAATAAAGCATATTATTGATGAATGAAATTATATAATAATTTAAAAAAAAACTATGAATATCCAACCTAAATTTATTTACATAATATTAATTCTATACTCAATCCATTGATATGAAAAATAAATTTAATGTTTATAAGAAAATTATGTTTATTCTAAAAACTATCAAGTTTAATACAATAGATCATTTCACAAAACATGATAATATATAGTTGTTATTTTATCAATGGTGTGATAAACAAACTATGGTTCGTTATTGTTCATTGACATACAATTAATTTAGATTATACTGAAAATAAATGATTTATTTTATAAAATATTGTAAATCGCTAAAGAAATTTTTTTTGAATAAGGAATAATAATATGATAAAACAATTTGGATTTAAAAAAATTAATTTATTTTATAAAGATTCAATAGATTATAATTTATTTATAAATAAAATATTAACATCATTTCATAACCTAATTTATAAGACAATATAATATTTGTCTCAATTTATAAAAAATAATCTTATATGGAATAACCAAAATTTTTAATCTCATGTTTTATACTCATATTTTTGAAATATATTTAACAAAAATATCCAATGAACATAACCAAAGGATAAAGATGCCTCATTTCCTTAGAATACATGGTTCATAATAAATAAAACAATAAACCTCTTTTATTTTATTATTCATAATGGGGTCATAAATATATTTGAGATCCTAAAACATGCTATAATAATCTAGGGACTACACAAACGAAATGTGTGAACGAAACAAGTTAATAAGAGAATAAACATGTTAATGAAGATTATCATATATTTGAAAAGGGATAACATGAAATCACAAAAGACCATGATCATGAAGAATAATATAGTAGAATATAATAAAGAACATGGAATAAAAATATCATGGAAACATAGGAAATGAGAAACCATATTCATCATGACATATGAACTAGTATTTGATAACTATCAAGATAACATCACAGAGTGGAAAGAGTACCATGATGAATTAGTTTTACTCACTAATCCCATATGTATCATCTCCTCGGACAAAAACATTAGTGTATGAATTAGACCACTATCTTGGTGAATCCATAATAACATGAACATTTATTTGTGTATCACAAAAAGAAATAAATCATGAGGTATAAATATAAGAATTACACTTAGAATGAAATAGGTTTCGTAATCTTGACTCGTGTCATAATGAATAGAAATTTTATAAACATTCCAAAGAGAATAAGGAAATGAATATTTTGGATGTTCTTGTATGAGTATGTAAGAATTCGTCTAAAAATATGGTATTTATTTTGCAAAAATTTCATGGAAAGTGTTAGACAATTTTGTATAGAAATGTTCATTAAAAACGCAGTTATAATTAAACAGTTAAATACTTTTAGAGAAAGAATAATTGTATAATTTTCTTTCCAAAACAAAGTTAATAAAGGATTTTTATACATAAAATATTTGTTTATTTAATGAATTAATTAATCTTAATAAACATTATATTAGTGATTCATTTAAGGATTATGGGTTATAAAATGTATCCTTAATGGGGTTTGATTTTAATGAAGGCATTTAAGAAATGAACATGAGTAATGTAGAACAAAATCAATGGAAGGGAGAATAAAATTAGTATATCTGTAAGAGACCTATATATATAATTTATAATAATTCCATAACATCAAATAGAGAGATAATTTGATTCATAGAGAGAAAGGCCATAACCTAAAGAAAGTGGGCGGTCTGGAGAGATCACATACTTTTAGAAAAAAAATATTCACTTACTCTTAACATAAAGGAAAATAAAATTAGATTCATTCATTAGTTAACTTTTAAAAAAATAATCTATATATTATTTACTATAATTTTATAATGTTCATTTATAAAAATTTTAGTGAGATATATTGTTTAGTTTTTTTTCTTCCGATGGTGTTTATATCATTGTTCCAGTGTAAAATCACTTGTGGATAATTATTAATGTCATTTGAAAATTAAGACTAAAAGTACATAAGTGAAACTAAATTTTTTTCATTTCCTTATGTTAATTTATGTGGTCCCATGTATCCTTTTATGTTATAATATATGTAATATTCATTTAATTAAAATCTTACTCTTATAAGGTTAGTTCATTTCCGAGGCTTTATTTATCATTACAACCTAGTTCCATTTTATTTAATATTATTTCGACATATATATTACAGAACATAAAATAAGCCACAATATACTTTTTATAATCATATTTACCAATAATAATATTTTTATGAAGAAACTTGAATGATATGGTGAAAACAGATGTGAGTTATTCATGGAGGCACTGAACCGATAATATTGTGAACAACATTTCTGTTTTAAAAATGAAATAAGGGAGGTTATAAGATATAAATTAGATCATAATAACATAAAACTATATTTATGATAATTATATTACTCTTTCAAGGTGTATGGAAAAAATAATGGGGTGGTAGAAGAAGAGGAATATTAAAAGATATTTAGTTTTGAGTTTACCTTTCCATTAAGTTGTCTCCTTTTAGGATACCCCTAAAAGATTGTTAAAATGGTAATTGGGTGAGAAAATTAGGAATTATACATTTATTAAATTATTCAGAAGGGAATTGTTAAAAAGTCTGGAAATATCCTATGCTTAATATTTTTGATAAGAAGGTATGGTGAGGGGTGGTATTTATATGGAGAGGAGAGTGGTTTTTTGAATATTATATTTATTATTTTATTATTTCCTATTACTGATACATATACTCCTGATACATAAAACTGTATAAATTAAATTTTTCTCGTGAGTTCTAAATATTGGGTCGTTAAATCACCCATGAATAAAAAATTATGTGCTTATCTTAGAATGTAAAATATCATATTTTACTGTATTTAACTATTCAATTTTTTTTTGACTATTTTAGAAAAATAAAAAAATATTATAATGATTTTAATTTAGTATATTCCAAAAATTAAATCCATTTTATGTAAATAATTTTCTAAATATGGTAATATTACTTTTTAAATAAATTCCTTATTTATTTGAAAAATACATATTTTAATATAATGACCAATTTTAATCCCCTTTTAAAATTTACTTTTAGTCTCATAAAAGTATACTATCATTGTAAGAAAACAAATGGTTAATTTATAAACTGTTTTTATTAAAATTAAATTTCTTTTAAATCATTATATTTTTTTATAAAAATGATGATAAAACATTTATTTTTTCTAAAAATACAAGGAGTTATTTTATAAAATTTAAAAGACTTATTTACTTATATAATCATATAAACATTGAATATTTTATTTTTATATAATTATGAAATATTATTTCATAGATCCATAAGTGATTATACTATTCTAATGGTCATGATACTATTCTTAAGAATCATACTACGAATTCAATAATCAGATAGCTATTCCAATGGTATGATTTATAAAGTCCATATGGGTTCCCTACATTCAATAAATCCATCGTATTTTATTCATTATTCATTCACATTAGTTTTCTCTTATAGTTAGATATATATTTAATTTCAAAATTAATATTATAGTACTCATATTATTTATTATTTTAATAGTGTTTTTTAGGAGTTTGATTATTCTAGGGGATCCAAAATATCAAAATTTTCTTATTAATATTATCATATTATTGATTCGTCCCCATTGAATTACACTCAATTCTTATAGAAATATCTATTCTATAAATGTAATATTTCAATTAATATAATAAAAATTGTTTTGTTTTATCATGTGGGTCATTTTCATTATATAATATTTTATTAATAAATTTAAACAATTATATATCCTTAGGAAAAATATTATTGATAAGATTTTGTGCAGTTACATTATTCCCCCTTAAGGAATTTTTTACATGAAATTTCATTTTTAATACTAAGTTAAATGTAGGTTATGGTACTTATACATCGTGGTTTCCCATAATTCTCATGTTGTAACCTCATACTTTTCATTTCACCATATTACTTTAACTTGGTGTGTTGTTTTGTTGTGTATAAATTTATCTCTATGGTCCCATATCTTCGATAGATGCTCCTCATAAGGGAGGTAATTTTCTAGTTGTACCACTTTTTAATTCTATACATTTGTGGGATATGGTATGTATTTACTCTTAAGGGATACCTGGAATATGTCTTGTAATTTAGAAACAGTTTGTGGGGGTCCTCGTTTATATGTCACGGCTCTTATGTGATCGAGAATATCAAAGTAGTAGATGTACTAGAAACGTATCTTTCTCTTCTATGATAATATCATGACTCTATCAAAAATATATTTATAGAGGAAAAACTTTTTCCTTGCCTAAACAATTTTAGTATCATCGATGATTCTTTTCATAGGTCTTTTTTTGAATTTGAGCATCATTGATGTGTTGTTGAATGTTTCTAAAAATTTCAACCAATTACTAAAACATTTAAAACACAAAATATTATATTATCCAACATCATACCATTAAACAATTATTCTATATTTATCCCCTAAAAGGGATTCAAATTCATAAATTTTAATTTATGAGTGGAAACTATTATTTTATGAGATCATGGCCAGAGGAAGATATTTATCTCATGCTCCATTTATGTCCATAGAGTATCCTCGCAACATATATTCAGGTTTCTAGATATTCTACTCATATTGGACAACAATTAGTGTTGATAATATATAATAAACTTCAATTCAATGTTTAGATCATGTTTAACTCTTTTCTAAGACATAGATATAGATCTTCAGACTTAGTCTGATACAATCGATAGTGGTGTTCCATATAGCCTCACCACTTTTGTGAGGTATTTCCTTGTTAGTTGGTCAAGTGAAGAGTCTTATTGAATATAAATACAATGATAATTCATTATAATATGGTCCACTACAACAATTATATCATTATTTTCCCTTGATGTCTTTGGAAGATAAATAAAAAACACTGTGGTTATGTTTTACAATTTTTATATTGGTATGGGGAATGGTTTCATCACTCCGATAAATTGTTTTCCATTAAACCTTCACCTATAGACATACATGAATTTTTTATGGATATTCTATAATATCCTTCATTATATTTTCCAACGAATTTTCATATCGAATATCTTGATACATATTTGTACTCCCTAGGCAAAAAGAGAATACGGAGCTATGCTCATCATTTTACAACTCCTTATTTATATCATTGTTTGATAGTAATCATAGCTAGGACCCAAATCTTACAACTCTTCCTTCATCAATTTTGAACTATTAGGATTACCCCATTTTCATAGTATCCACCTTCTTCTATATTTTCACATCATCTCCCTCAGAATACATTCCCTTCTCTAGAAAGCATTATTGGGAAATAAATTTTGAGTGGAATGATTATTTTCCTTATTTTGAATTCCCATGTTCATAAATGGAAAGTATAAGAATATTGGATCCATCTCAATTATCAACACTGATAAGGTCTCAATATCCTTTATATATACAACATATAGCACTTTATTTTCATTCTTGTGATGATAGTGGGTTTATAATTAATAGTCTTTAACCATCTCTAACCATCTTTTTTTGTGAAAGTAATTCTAATTCTATGTGAATATATACTTGAGTTTCTTATGATTCATATATAATTCACAATAACCCTATAAAATATATTTCCACTAATTCCTCAATTTTAATATCATTTCATCCAAGTATAGATTATTTATTTGGTTTCTGTTCTCATGAAATTTCTACAAAATTGATGCATAGTTGATTACATTGTCATTATCCATTATTTTATAACTCAATACCTTCATTAAAAATTCAATGTATACCAAACAAATCACCACTTGTGTGTAGTCTAAATATTAATATGGTGATAAGACTCATTTCCAAATTATTAAAGAGCTAATTACATTCATAAGTCTAGAGAAACATTACTCCCTTCCAAATATTATAGGTTTGAATTTTTGAAAATATCAAGATGTTTCTCAAAAATAATTGTTAATACTCAAAAGTCCAAGGAAACTATGAATCTAAATTATAGATTCTGTTCTAGTCCACTCACCAATTTCTATTGTCTTAAAATTGTATAAATATATCCCTTTACTTGTGATAACACGTTCCAAGAATGATACTTTCTCCATCAAGAACTCACATTAATTTTACATTGAATATTACTTCCCCCAACCAAAATTCACTAACACAGTATTCAAATGCTCATCTTGATCCTCCTTTCAATTGGAGTATATCAGAAAATCATCTATAATGACTACCAAAAATTTATCGACCTAATCTCTAAAGACATTATATATTAAATCCAAGAATATTTCTTCATCATTACTAAGTATAAAGGTAATCACTATTAACTAATTGCATACATTCATAATTTAAAAGGTAGTATTGGAAATATCATCCTTCATTACCTTTAATTAGTGATATCTCAACCAAAATTCCACCTTAGAGAAATACTTGGATGCACATAGTTGATCAAACAAGTCATCTATCTATGGTATGGGATACATTTTCTTTATCATGAATTTGTTGATTTAATGCTACAAAATTTAAAGTCATATTGACGCATCCATCATCTTGATTAAGAGGATCAGAGAACTCCAGATTGAAGAACTCGATTATATAAAACCCTTGTCCAAATTCTCTTGTAACTGCTTCATCGAATCTTCCAACAAAATGGTTGATATTTTTTTAGGGAGTCTTGGATATGGACTGAGATCCATGTTTATGTTTTATTGAGAACACAATGTCTTGATCAGGGGGAATACCGTGAATCTATTGAAGGAATACATTGACATAATCCCTCAAAATGGGATTATATTCATACATGATTCTCTTCATGGTCTAATTCATTTAGGAAAATATTATTTTTCATAATGAAATGATCTCTATGATTGAGTGGAACATTCCAATGAAGATTCATCCTATTCCTTATACTAAAACTCAAGCAAATGATGACTCTATATCTGAAAATTTATATATCTCTCTTGATAGATGATGTTTTATTTATATAAGTACGGCCAATACATCCCAAATATATCATTAATCTCTACTAGAGTAAGTTAGAATATTTTTTTAGGGAGTTTGAACCCACAATAATTGACTAGGGAGGATATACATACTTCTGTTGTAATAATTTCATTATTTTTTCCTCACAGATAGTTCAAACCTTATTTTTTAATGTGGTGTTTGAAGAGTTCTAAAAAACAATCATGATATGAAATAATTCAAAAAACAATAATCATATAAGAAATATAAAAGTCTTTAATGGATAATCATAACACCTTTCACTATTTTATTCTAGTTCTAGTAATTTACTATACCCAAAATGTAGTTTAGGATGAGAATAGTCAAAATACATCATATTAAAATTGAAACTATGAAAATATAAAGAATAAAATCAACATGAAATGTATATAATAACATAAATCTCTCAATTTTTAATCCTATATAATCTATTTTAATATTACTATTAGGTTTTGTAACAAAAAATGTATTCATGTCACGAATAATGGATTGAAAAGCATTTGAGAATTTCTCAAATCATATCCTTTAGTAGTGTCAAAATAGGTTTGAAGCGAGTAATGTTTTTTATTCCTCGAGTGATGATTGATTTAATTCCAAAACATTCATTTTGGGGGTTATTACCCCAAGGTACATTTTTTTGAGAGCCACATCAACTTGTAATATCTAGATAGGTATGTAATTTCTTTTAAACCACTTACTCTATACTTCATCATTATTTCAGGTTAATCTCATATTTATAAACTGATCCTTTGGTTTCTCACATAGCCATTCTATTCCTAATCACCAAAAATAATTATTCAATTTTCAAATGAAAACTATTGTGACCCTATCATTTTACACATGTTTTTACATGTTTTTAACTCCCAATAAATAGAACTGAATGATTTAGAGGCCCTATTTATTTGGAAACCTATGTTCATAGTACATAAAAAATGTAATTAAATAAAATAAACCATAATTTTAGTCTTCATAATAAGCTCCTAAATCAGTTTGATCCCCTAAGACATCATAGGATAACATGAGCAATACAATACGAAGAGAGTGAGCTAAAAACCCAGTATATGAATAAATAGGATAATTAAATATATCATTCGAGTAAAATGGTATAACATGTTATCATAAAATCCAAGGACCATTAATAATTATATGGTAAAATAACATAATGAACATGGAATCATAGGTTCATGGAAGCATAGGATATTGGTCACAACATTTAACATGATATACTCATAATTCAAGGATAACTTACAATATAACATCACATGGTAGAGAGAGTCCCATAATGGATTTCCTTTACTTATTAATCCCAAACATATCTTCTCATGATATAGAAAATTTTCCAAATAAATTGGAGATATATCTTAGTGCACCCCTCATAAAAATAATATTATTATGTGTTCTATAAAAGGTTATCTGTAATAAGGCATAAACATAACAATTACCCGTGTAATGAAATGGGTTTCATAATATAGCCTCATTTCATAATAAATGGGGATTTCAAAAAATACAAAGTGAAGAAGGAATTAAATATTTAGTACACAAATATCCTAGTTCGTAATAATTAGTCTCTAAATATGGTATTCATTTTGAAAAAAAATATCATGAGAAGGGGTAGAAAACATGACATGGAAATGAACATTCAAAATGGTATTTTAAGGAATAAACTAATGACTTTGGGAGAAAAAATAATTATGGAATATCATTTGAAAACATGAGGTAAACAAGAATATTTATTACTAAAATATTCCATTATTTATATTAATTATAAATTTTAATAAATAGTTTAAATTAGTTTTATTTAGATTTATTATGTGATACGAATGTTCACGTTGATCCGGATTGGTATTAAAAAAAGCACATTTGAAATGAGATTTGGGAACATATTACACAATAAAAGGAAAGAAAAAAAAAGATATTTTTATATTTAAGAGATATATATATATATATATTTGAAGCGTCATATATCATAAAAGATAAATATAATGTGATTTGGAGAGATAAAGTTGATAATACAATGAAAATGGTTGGTTCGGAGGGATCTCTTACCATTGGTTCCAAAATTACTCTTTACTTGCAGTTAAAATCCTGGAAAATATGATTTAATTAATTAATTACTATGTCTAAAATTATTTAAATATATATTTTGTTTACATTAATTTTATTATGTTCATTTATAACCATTTCAATGAGATATATTGTTTAACTTTTTTCTTCTAAGGGAGTTTGTTTCATGGTTCCAAGGATAGATCCCTGGTGGATAAATTTTGATGTCATTATCAAATAGTAATAAAACTAAATAAGTGAAATTAAATGTTATTCATTCCCCTCTAAAAATAAAAATGGACACAAATGTCATTTTTTGTTATAATTTTTTGATTATTCGTTTTTTAAAAATAGAATTGCTATACGGGTGGTAAAGTGAGTCAGTTTTACTAACCTTCATAAACTATTTTTGTTTTATTAATATTATTTTTATATATTAATTCTAAAAAATTATACATGTCATAATAAACATATTAAAATCTTATTTATTAGTAATATTATTTTTATAACTATACTTGAAGGTGGTGGAGAAAAATAAAATGTGTTGTTCATCGAGGAGGTGAACCAACCACATTGTGAACAATGTTTTCATTCTAAAAATTAAATATTTGGGTATAATATGTACAATAACACATAATAGTAATATATCAGCTTATTTAGGATACATATTTTACTATGATTAGTTATATTGAGAACACAACAGGGTGGTAGAATAAGAATACATTTAAAAGAAATTTTGTTTATACATTACCTCTCCTTTTGGTTTTCTTCTTTTAACCTACCCATTAAGGCTCCATGGAATGGTATTTGGATTAGACTAATAGTACTAGGAAATGATGGATAGGATTTCAAATGAAATGTGAACAAAATTTTTATGTTCTATGGAATAGAAATTTTTAAGAGAATGGGTGGTATTTTAAAGGGGGTGAAAGGGGTTTGGAATTTAATATTCATTAGTTTCTTATTTTGTATAAATAAACCAATATTATTTATTTTAGTGACTATATATAGTAAATGGATAATAGGAGTTTGAAATAATGCGTGTGTGCATGATCAATTACTAGAAAATTCATGTATTTAGCTTATAAAGTAAAATGTCTATTTTTTCTACACTTCAATGTTCACTAAATATTCAAATATTTTATAAAAATACCAAATTTCACCCCCAACCATTTTTTCACTAGAAGATTAAAAAAATTAAATTTAATATTTGGAATGAAATGAAAAATATTCTAAATTTAAATTTTTAATTAAAATCCTTGTTTAGTTGAATAATACCAATTTTATGATCAGATTTTAAACACTTAAAAAAATTACTTATAGTCTCGTAAAATTATATTATCATCATAAAAAGGAATAATATTAATTTATAAATAATATATGAAAATAAAAAAAATTATCAAAATATTTTTTTTTTGAAACATGAAAGTAAAACATATATGTTTTAAAAATATTCTGGAAAATTAATTTTTCATATATAAATCATTTATATACGGGTATCATTTATAAATAATCTATATATTCATTATATAGTTTTACTGAATAGTATATCACACTTTCATATGTGAGGATGGAATTCCAATGGTCAGGTTAACATTTTTAATGGTCATATTAATATTTCAATGATCAGATTTCTCTTCCAACTATTAGATTATTAATCAAATGGTCAAATTTGTAAGGGTAATATGGGTTCCATATATTCTATAATTACCTCATATTTCAATAATTATTCATTAACTTCTATTATATATATATATATAAATGAATTTTCAAAATGTGTATTGGATTACTAATATTATGTTTCATTTATAATGTGTTTCTAGTGACTATGATTATTTTGGGGGTTCTAGAATATACTAATTGTAAGGAGCCCAAAGTCACACTTTAGTATTTAGCACTAAACTTCATGTGTATATTTTTTTTCAAAGGAAAACCGAATCAATAAATAATATATAATACATTCTAGTAACTTTTCTATTCTTGGCTCTATAGAATTATATAAACACCTTAAAATTTATCAATGTTGTTCAAAAAATATAAAAAAATAAAATATCAATTTTTCTTCAAGTGTGAAAACTCTTTAAGTGAATTAATCCCTCCTGGAAAATAATGGATACCAATGAAAATATTTTTAAATACATCGGATAAACATTAAATTTCTTAGTAAGGGGTTAAAAAACTAGTAAAAAATACTTTTATAGAAACTCATTTAAAAAATCTATTAATTTAAATTATATGAAATACAAATATTTGATATATATATATAAACAATAAATTTAAAAAAATTTCCAAAATACTTAATATTTTGAAATTTCATTTCAAATATACTTATTAAAAGAATTTATTTCTGCTTCGAAATCATTTTGAAAATAATACATTCTTTATGGATTATTTTTATACTTGGAAGATCCTATGAAATCCATATGGTTACAAGAAATATCAGTGGTAGGACAACATCACATGAGGTTATGGGTTCACTCCCCATTCCTCATTCTCCCACCTGATACCCAAGTGCTTTATTATATTTTCAAGAAAACATTTTGAAGATCCACCTTTATTAATAACAACCCATAAAAACACTTTTCAAATATACATTAAATATTTTAAAAGAATAATATAATTATTTTTTAAAAATAATATACTTTTTAGAAAATCCCATAAGTGTTTGTTCAGAAATCCATAATTTAGCAGAAATCATAATAATTTGATAATTACCTTAATAACCCATTATTTTAATATTTTATAAATTATAAATTCCATTAAGTGCATACATTCAATGAATAAGTCATGAACACATAAGATTAAACTGTTGAAATCATGAAAAGTCACGATGTTATAGATGATGTTCAAAGCAAATAGTATGTATTCCATTATTTAAGAAACGAAATCATTTTTCACATAAACGATAACATTAATCATTAAAATATATTCTTTAATCTCAAATAAAATTAATAGGATTTATTTTTAGAAAAAAATTTGAAATTTTAATCAAATAAAATACACATTAATTATAATTTTAAATAATAATAAAAAGTTTTCATAATTTTTTACATCATAGAATATAATAATATTTTTATTAAAATTTTGAAATTAAAAGATTTTATATCTCATTATATAAAATCATAGAAGAATTTATTTATTCACAAATAGTTTTCTATGTAAATTTTTTTTAAAATATAATTCTTTTAAAAATGATAATGAATAATGTCACTGAATTTTGAAATAAAAAATGACTAAATTCATAAAAATATTTAAATAATAATTTACCTTAGTATTAATTTGTAGAATACATTTTATCTTCTTCTTTGTTGTATTCATTCAGACTCATTATAAAATTCAATTACTCTATAATTTCTCTAACATGAAGTTGGTTTACTGAGAGTCAGTATAACATTTGGAATCAACCACTTTTTATCATAACTACATGGTTTTATAATTATAAATATTTCATTATAGCTGATGAAAAAATCGAGATAAATCTCGATTTCTTAATTCATGTGGTTCAGATCTCATGCTTATCGTGCAAGAATTTGTACAAATATTTTTCTGTTTTGTTATGAAAAAATATAATTAAAACATTTGAATAATATTTATTTCAATTTTATATTTTATACCTTGTGCTTATCTTTTTTAGGGTCCATAGTCATCTTTGGATATATGTTAAAATCGAAGTGGTCAATGGTTTCACAAAGAAGTAGACAATAGTGGTAGAGAATAAATTAATTAGAGTTATGGGTTTTAACTGGTTTGAACTCACAGGGAAGATGAATAGTGAAGAGATCGAATGGAGAGGAAAGGATCAAATGGATTTGATGAGCCTGATATTGAACAGATGACATAGACAGCATCTTGTGTCTTTTGAACTCATCCCACATCGAAATAGGGAGAGTTCAGGTGATACTTTATAATATAAGATGAAACTAATTTATCTTTAAATCATAAACACACACTACACATTCCTTACACATGAGTCCCACATGCACTCTACCTAACGCAAACATGATTGGGGCCTTAAAAAAGGGATCTTTTTAAACTCTTATGATGACCTATACATGGATGACTATAGCATTCCTAGCTGCTCGGCTATCTTATGGTGCTAGTCCTCCGTATTCCCATAGGTTGAAGGGTCGGTTCCCAGGGACTAGCTTGGTGACTAGTTTTATTAAAAGTAAAAGTAAAAAATACAAACTACATAAAATTTTAACAAAATTCTTTATTATTATTAAATAATAGATATTATATTTTTAATTTCTTTTAAAAATTACAATTACCAAAAAAAATCATTTTTTGAAATTGATTATACTACATTTTTTGAAAAAAGGTATGAATTCACATAAGTTATAAACATTTTATTTTACATAAAAAACATATGTTTTGAAAAGAATATTAAAAAGTAAACATAAATAAATTATTTCAAAGTAATGCTTATTGAATAATATAGTAACATGTTTGAAAAAAAAATTAATATTTTGTTGAAATAGTGATGAATAGGTTTTTTTAAAACTCATTCAATTAACCTAGAAATAACATTAATTTGGTAAATAGATAAATATTGATAAAACTTTTTTTTGAAATAAAATAACTTGTTGATGAAAATTTTAATAAACATACACTTAAGTATATATCCTTATATTTTCTTCTTTTTTTAAGAAAAGTAACCATAATTTATTTAATTAAAATTAAATGATTTTTTCTCAAAAAATAATAGTAATATTTTATAATTTTATGAAAAACTTATTTTGAAAATATCATTGTATTATGAATGTTTTTATTAAAACATTTCATATGTAATTATAAATAAATTATTAAATAGATAGATAATTAAATTATAATTAATATTTGAATTTATTGGGATTTTAGATTCTCTCCCCCTCCCCATAAATGAATTACACCCTTTCAAATTTTTTTTCATATTTATGAAAATTATGAATTTCCATATTTGTAATTAAGTGGAACTAAATTTTCTAAAGATACTTAATTACCTAATATTTTCAAAGAAAATTCTATTTCATAGATTTTTATTTTATTCTATTTATTTCACTCAAAAGCCAATGACTAATCTCCAATGTTGGATAAATTTTTTTTCTAATACCAAATGTGAGGACCCCTTTCATCCACTTCTAGAATAATTAAAAAATTACTATGTGTATTTTATATATAAAAGAGAACTAAAACAATACAAAGTACACCAAACATTCTAGGAACATTTGCGGTCTAGGTTCTGGAAAATTATTCAACACCATAAAAATTTTTAGTATTGTAAAAAATAAATTTAATAACAATTTCTATTCATATATGATGACTCCTTAAATTAAAACATCAGTCGTAGAAGTTCTATGATAAAATTGAAAATATTTTTAAAAACATGGGATGATCATTAAAATACCTAGTAAGGGGTTTTGAAATAAGTGAAAAATAATTTTATTGAAATCTAGTTAAAACATTCATAAAATAATTTATATCATATATAAATATAATATATATATAGGATACCTTTAAAAAAACTAAATATTAAATATTATTTTGACAATTCATTACAAAAATTAGTATTATAAACACATGGATTTATCCTTTTAAATCATTTTGAAAATAATACAATTTTTTCATTATTTTGATACTTGGAAGATCTTATGTAAAACATATACCCAAAAGAAATATCTCTAGGAGGAAATCATACCATGAGGTTGTGGGTTCACTACATATTCCTTATTCTCCCTCCTGATACCTTTGTGATAAAAAACTAAAGAGAACATTTTGAATATCATCATTTCTTAATCACAACCCATCAAAAAGATTTTCAGAACTACTCGAATTATTTTCAAAGAATAAAATAATTATACTTTAAAAAAATCAACTTTTTATAAGATTTTATAAGTGTTTTAGAGAAATCCATACTTTAGTTAAAATCATAATACTATGATAATTTCCATAATAACAGTTTCTTTAAATAATCTTCTAAATAAGAAATTACATTAAGTACAATGATTCAAAGGATAAATTATAAACACATAAAATTAAGCTACAGGATTCTTGAAAAGTAAAGATGTTACAAATGATGGTTATATCTACTAGTATGTAAGAAATTGTTTAATAGAAAAAATTATTTTTCACATAAAATGATAAATTTAATCATAAAATATTTACCTTAAACTCACAAACAATTAATAGTATTTTTTTAGACAACACATAGAAAATTTATTAAAATAAAATACCCATTAAAATTAATGTTAAAAATTAAAAAAAAAATAGTTTTTTATAGTTTTAAATTATAGAACATAATATGTATTATGTGATAATATTGAAATTATAATTTTCTATGTAAATTTACTTAAAATCATTAGAGAATTTATTTATTCACAAATGGTTTTCTAATTATAATTTTATAAAAATATAATTCTTTTTAACAAAAGGTATTAATGAGGATAATATAATTATGAAATAAAATAGAAAATAAATTCATTAAAATATTGCTAAATAATTTCCCTTACCAATAATTTGCAGAACACCATTCTTTATCTTCTTTTTGTATTCATTTTCACTCACAATTAAATTCCCTCACTCTAATTTTTCTAACCCGATGTGGGTTTTTAGGAATGAGTACAACTTTGGGAAACCCCCTATTTATAGATTGAATCCACGGTTTTATTTATATATATATCTCTATATTGAAGATGAAAAATTAAGACAAATTACAATTTAATAAATCGTGTGGTTCGGATTTCATACTTATCAAGCAGGAATTTGTACATTTATTTTTATATTTATTTACGAAAAAATATAATTAAAATTCCTAACTAATATGTATTTTAGTTGTATATTTTATATATTTTTTATCTTTTTGAAAGTCTAGAATCATATTTGTTTAGATGAAAAAAAATAGAAGTGGGTTAGAGTTCATTTAAGATGTCAAAAATGGTGGTTAAGAATAAATAAACTGATGTTTATGGTTTTACCAAGTTTTAACTTCTAAGTAATATTAATAGTGGAGAGTCCGAATGAATAGAAAATGGTGTTGATGGCTCAGATGAGACCGAACTCAAACAGAGGACTTAGATTGCATCCTTTGGTTTTTAAACTCACCCCGTATCAAAATGGAGAGATATCAGGATATGCTTTATAATATTGGATGCAGCTACTTCGTCTCAAAATCATAACCAAACACTACACATACATTACACGCAGGCCCTGCAGGTGCACTTCATAACCCATACATGACTCAGGCCTTAAACACACACCTACTTAAACTTCGACGCTGGCCAATACACGAATGGCAACATTTTATTCTAGCTGCATGGCTACCCTGTGGAGCTGGTCTTCCCCCAGAAAATAGGTTGAAGGGATGACCCTTATGGCCAATCTTAGTGGGTAACTTTTTATAAATAAAATTAAAAATATATCCCTAGAATTTTAAAATCATTTATTATTATTAAATACAATATATTATATTTGGAAATTTGTAAAAAATATTACAATTACTTTTATTTTTTCATTATTTTCAAATTGAAGTTATTAATTTTTTTAAAATTATCAATTACCGTAAGTTATAAACATGTTCATTTACTTAAACTATGAGTGTTCATAAGAATATTAAAATTTACCCATTAAAAATTTATTTCAAAATAATATTTACTATATAATATAGTAACATTTTAGAAAACACAAATTAATTAATTTGATTCAAAATAATATCAAAACATTATTTAGAAATCCTTAAATTCATCTACTTATAACTATAATTTTAAAAAGAGATAAATATAGATAATAGTTTCCCTAGAAATAATATAAAATGATAAAATAATTTTTTATCAAAACATTATTTTTAGTAAAGAATAATATATTTTTATTTTTTTTTATAAAATTACACTTAATGCTAATAAATTAAAATAAAAATAATATTTCTTATAAAAATAAGATTAATATTTTATAATTCTAAATAAGAATTATTTTGAAAATATCATAGTTTCATTTAATTTTCTATTTAATCCTTTTATTGATTACTATAAATATAATATTAAATAAAAACTCACTTAAAATATATAGTTACTATTTGAATTTATTGGGATGTTAAAAAAATTATCTTATTATTTTTATCTTATTATTAATTTTTCCCTATTGTAAAACTTAAATTACGATGTAAATATTTGTACCCTAAATTTTATGATTAAATTAATATAATATAGTTTAGTTGGTTTTATAATGTGGTGTGTGTATTATATAATATTATAACAATAAATATGACACACTTATATATTCTAATGAAAAATTCAATTTATAAAATTCTAGTTCATTACATTGAACATATAACAAACAATATACCTTTTACATTTGAAAACCCATGAGGAAATTTATGACATTTATAAAATTAATCACCTCTATAATTGAAAGAATATTTATGACTAAAAGGTACATATTCACCTTTCCTATTCATAAGAAAGGTGTTTTTATAATATTGAATATGATTTGTGTATTTTATCAATTAAATAATGTATAGAAAACTAATTTAAAAAAGTTCATGATAAACAACCAAGGATCTAAAAAACAATATTCCATAAAAAATATACAAGGACATGTAAGACCAATAATACACAAAAACCGTTGAATATTCTTAACTTTACTTATTCAAATTAAAAACTAAAATAATTGACATATCCAATAAAAAAATGTTACAATATGTTATAACACTATAAGAAAAATTTCATTCTCAAACTATATTTTTAGAATTTCGTCGGGGTTTTAACCCCCGAAAAATTATTTATGCTTCTCTCCAACAAGGGTCATGATTTTCGGTGTTGGGAATCATTTTATATTGATTTAAAACCCATAGAAAATCATTTTCTAGTAGTTTTTTCATAATTATTTATACCATCCATAAATTTTTAATAATAATTTTTATTTAAATATTAATTTAAAATAAAAAATATTATTTTATTTTTTAATGTAAATACATTTTTAAAATTTATATAATTTATATATTTTTAAAATATATTTTTATTTATTTATCAGTTATTATTTAATATGTAATTATTTTATTGTTTTTTTATACATGGTAGAAAAATTACCTATATCGTCACCCATATATAAACTAATACAACTCATTCATGATTAATTATTTATTTATTAACCAATGTACTAAATTTATTAATATTTAAATACATGTTTTTTAGCTTACATGTTTCAATATTTTTATACATTATAAAACAAACTCTAAGAGGCCATTCAACCTTATTGTGCTCTAATTCATTCATGTTTAAACCACTAAGTACAAACCACTACATGAAATGAATTTACATGTGATAATATATGAAAAAATGTTTACCAAGAAATTACAGAATATATATATAAAAATAATAAAATGACAAATTTATAGTGAATTACTCATTATTCAAAATTTTAATTATTGTCATTATTATTATTTAATATTTTTTAAAAATTATTATATTATTATTAATAAATTCATGATTAAATAAAATTAATTAAATAAAAATTCACAAACATTAAATAATAATTAATAATTAATTAATCATTAGTTATGATATTATAATTTACAAGCAATTGGTATTCTAAATAATATATAATTCAATATTATAAATAATTCACAATTAATAATTAGTAATTAATATTTAATCATTGTTAATTAAGAAATAGTAAATAATTAATAATTCTTAATAATAAATAATTACTATTTATTATTTATAAATAAATACGTATTAAAAAATTATTTAATTTTTTAATAATTAATAACTAATAATTATTAAAAATTAAAAATGATAATTAATACAATAAATCACAAATAATCATAAATAATTTATATTTTATAAATTATAATTTTTAACTAATAACAAGTTATTTTTTTATTTGTTATTTACTATTTATTATTTATTATTTATTATTTATCAATAATTAATTAAAATCGTAATTAACTATAAATAATTATTATTAATTTCATGATGATTTTTTTAAAACCATAGCTAAAATTAAATAAAGGTAAAATAAAATTAAATTAAATTTTAGATTTGAAGATGTATTTAACTATCGTAAAAACTACTAATAAATTCCCTTTTTACCTATAGTGTGAATAAATACATTAAGGAATATATTATTGAATTAAACCATTATATGGTTTCATATGAAACCCCATTAAATATAATTAACTTTATAGGTCAAAATATTATTATAAATGATCCATTCATAATTTAAAAAAATATATTTAATCATTATTATTAATTAAAGAAACCTGTGGAAGGCACTTCTCAAACATAACCTAAATCTCACGTTGAGGGTTGAGATTACCAATATAAATCGTTCATCAATGATCTCCTCGTATTCCAATGACAACCAAACAACATCCAATATCAAATAAAAATATTCATATCCATTTAATTGAAATTAATCAATCAAAATAAAGAGTGAATGACAAATCCCAATGAAAACCTATGTGGACAAACCTAAAATTCATCAAAAATTATAAAAAATAAAATCCTTTTTCTACTTTGTATCATCATGTTACCCTCTTTCTAATATTTCTCATCTCTCTTTTTGTTTCCCTCCCTATTTGTGTGCATTTTGGGACTTCTGAGGATAAAGAGCCATTGATAGGGGATATTATTTAATGATTAGGGATTTATGTTTGCTAGAATTTATATATTCAAGGTATAAATTTGAAAAATGATTATTAAGAAGTAATTTGGGGTCTGTGTTGACCTGAGGGATTGTTCAAAGTGTTTCTTTAGAATCTTCTACAAGAATGGTTTCTCGTCATGAATGGGATGCTCAATTTGAATCGGTTTCAAAGAGTATATCGTTAACTTGTATAAAGAAATAGTTTATTGCATTTTATGAGACTAGTTCACATCATTAAAACATTGATTAGGTTTATTTTTAATATGAGGTGATATGTTTTTAGCATATCTTAAAAATTAGAGGAATTCATGTCATGAAATGGTTTAACAAAGTATATGTTTTAGTATTTTTTGTTTAACCACAATGCATGTCTTGTTTCTTTTTTATTCAGTAATATCCTTCTCTCTCTATACCTAAGATCTCCCCATAGCAATTTTGGTTATATCTTCCTCTTCCGTATTATTTGGATTTGTGATTGATCTTTGTTACCATTGCACTATGTCAATCTGGGTAAGTGATATTTCTATGTCTTTGTTTTTATTAGTCATAGTAGTACCATAGTGATATATTTTTAGGTAATTTGGTCTTTTGTTGTTGATTATCATGATCCATTCTAGATATGTCATTCGATCTTAATCTAGAGGTCATCCATTATGATTGTGATGGTGTGGCATGTGAGTTTTTTGATGTACATGTTGTGTTACCTTGACCGCTGACTGATTTCCTTGTTGAATTGATTATGATATGTAAGCAATGATTCTAGGACCTTATTTGTTGTCTTTTTTGTTTTTCTTATGTTGGTGGAACCCGTTGCGGGCATGTATGTCTCGATTTTGAGGTAGGTGGTTCTCTTTAAAGCCTATGTTTGATGAAATGTATTCTTTGGATTTATAACCTGTATTATAAATTACATAGAATGGCAGAACTGCTTTTCTGAGATTTTTTTTGTGAAATCACGGTTTTACCCTCATTTCGGAAAATGAAATGATATTTTAAAATCATTGTGAAATGGATTCATAAAATGGTTTTCAAAGAATGGCTTTTATGAAATTTTTTTGAAAATTTGGAACATGGGAATCCTTGGGTAATTTGGTGAATGTTGTGGTAATAGGCCTCATTCGTTGATACTATTGGGGGATTCACTCAGGGGGTGATCCTATACTCCCTAGACTCATTGTTCTTGGGACATTTTAGACATGTTGGATGTTTCACTTCTTTGGGTGTTTCTCTTCTCTCAAGATTCGAGGTATATATCTAGAGACTTCATTGATTTGATTTTCTAGGATAGGTTATTAGTGTTCTAGCTACACATACCTATAGTGATCCTAGATGTGATGTTACCTATGTTTTTGTTTCTACTACTTAGGATTTGATATGATATGTGATACATTCATTTTTTTACTACATCGATGTATTTCAAATGCTTTCACACAGTTTTACCTGGACTATTTTGAAATGAGGATAATGGGGAAATATTTTACCATTCTTTTGATATATATATTTTTTTAACTCTTTATCATTCCTTTTTTATTTAAAGTTCATCATGTTCAAATTTTTTACAGAGACTTCATGTATAATACTTGAGTAATACACTTAAAAGCCTATTTAGCTCACACTGTTTTCACCCATTCAACGGTGTGTATACTTGGTTATGTATTTTAATTTAGGGAAATGTGTAGTTCCATAGTGAGGCAGTGAGGTTTCTATTTATTTGGTTCCATGGGGTGAGATGGTTTTATTTTTTCACACTATCACATGTATTAGTCGTTTTCATTTTTAGGGACCTTTTTTTGTTGGACTTATACCTTGAATAATTATTAGATAATTTTTATTTGATTCATTTAGAAATTTTTCTTTTTTCATTAACATTTATTTATTGTTTTTATCTTCCAGTTTTTCTTCCCATCATCTATATATATATCTATCTATCTATCTATGTTCATATGAGATAGAGAGTCATGGCGTACGCTTTAGGTTGGGTGAAATAATTCACCCTAGTTTTTTATGCTTGGGTGCTAGTTCCTAGCCCAAGGGGGTCAAGAATTACCTTAGGGTATGGGATGGTTCATGTCATGTACTTGTTTAAGAGGGTATCCTAGTTAGGTTCATCACGGTTTGGTATCATTGGTGAGGTTGTTCTTAGTTTTGGAAGGTTTTTATATAGCAGATATGATTATAGATACTTGAGAGATAGGTTTTGGTGAGTTTCAGACTAGCTCTTGTGCTGATAATATTCATGTAACCCTGGAATGTTGTGATATTATTTTTCAATTAGGAGTTCTTGATCATAATCTTAGTTTTTTATTATGATATTGTTATTTGATATCCGATTATCTTGTTGTCTTGACATTTATTCAATATCAATGTACTCTATATACCTCTGAGACATCTTTAACGAGTTCCTCAAGATGGTGTAGTTAATTCTACATAATGGAATATTCCTATAAGGAATATTGTTATCAAAGATATCATGAGGGATGTTTGTGTTGTGGACCAAAATTTACCAAAATTCCCAAATTCAATTGTTGAGTTACTGTCAGTATTTGGAGGATAAACAGATAGATCAAGATTGTTCATATGTAATATGACACCATTAATTAAGGGTATTAATGCATCTCAAGAGGTGGAGGACTGACTTTATATTATCAATCATATCTTTGACTTCTTGGATACACCTTAGAATTTCATGGTGTACTGTGTGATGTTCAAACATAGAGGTCCCAAACAACAATTGTTGGATTCTATGGTATAGGTTGATAGGCGCATGGTCTTGGACTAGACGGTTTGCAAGACCTACCTCTTTAAATAGTTTTCTGCAAAGTATTTGATGATAGAGAATTCATTGGAGTTCTTCTCCTTATAGTAGGGAGAGAATACGGTGTTGGTGTACACCAGTCATTTCATAGAGCTAGTTCATTTTTCTCCAAAGGTAATAAATAATGAAGAAATTAATGCTCTGAAGTGCCTGAAGTGTTTATTTCTAGATATCACATCAAATCTATTCATGATAAATATTTCTACTTATTCATAGATAGTAGACATGTAAATTATGGTAGATACGTATATAGAATGAATGTTTGGATATTATTCTCCTTATTTCCACCCATTGGTAGCTTAAGTGGAATTCAGTGGAGGAAGAGGAAGTGGCATGATAATTGTTGTAGTTTTGGGGATGATTGTCATAAAATGGATTCCCCTACACATTCAGTGGTAGCTAGTAGTGTTCCCCTTACATAATATCAGTGTAGAAATGTTGGACACAAATGGAATTCATGTTCCACACCAACTAATATGTGTAACATTTGGGGATGCAGTAGTCATCTATATCCTTTCTATCAAGATATTTCTATTCCTCATTGTGGTTATGGGTCATTTGCTCTAATGTTTTTTATGGTTCAGTTATATTCTTCAAAGGCTATAGGGCTCCATCTACATGACTCATGGGTGAATTAATTTCATTCATTGGATGAGTATTTGTGGAGGTATATGTGGGTCCAATGATAGTGAGAGGTTCAAAATTTGTTTCATATTTAGTAGTGAATAATTTATTTCATATAGGTTCCTTCCACTCATTTATATATAATTTTTCTGTAGATATAATTAAAAATCCAATGGATCTCATGTCCTTTGTTATTGAGTTAATGACTACACATGGAAATAAGAAATAGAAGGATTTATTGTGTCATATTTTCTGGCAATATTCAATATGGAGTTAGTGTTGGATTTCATCATTCTCAATCATGATTTCTTTGACACAATCATCAATATATATTGGATTATTTCTCACCATGATGAGGTTTATTTGAATCATTTGTGTGTCTTGTTAGTTGAAGCCGATGGGAGATCTTAGGTGTTTCTGTGAGAGTGGGATCTGAGGTTAAATCATGCAGCATCATTCATCCCAAATATCTGGTTTTTATTGTATATTATTTCTGTTATTTATGGTGATGTTCATTTTGTGGGTATTCATCTATTTTTGGTTAGTGATTTTCCAAATGTATTCCTAGATGACTTTACTGTTCAGCATCCTAAGAGGGAGGTAGAGTTTATGATAGATCTAGTTCTAGGTACAAAACCAATTTTGATAACCTCCTATCATATGGAACCATCATAGATGAATGATATCCTGATTCAGTTGTATGGTTAGATTGAAAAATGTTTATTCACACTAATTTTTCCCCTTGGGTAGTCCCAATGCTTCTTTCCAAGAAGCCATTGGGTTCACTCTAATATTATATAGATAATTTGAAGTTGAATTCGGTAATGATTAAAAATAATTCTTTGTGTGGAATATTTTCACAACTAGTTAAAGTGTGTAAAGTCATTTTTGTAGATTGATTTTTAGTCATTTTATCATCACCTAAGAGTTAAAGAGTCTGATATACTAAAGTTAGATTTTAGGAGTAGTTGTGAAAATTATTAATATCTTGTGATTATATTTTTTTCTAACTAATGGTCATATAGTTTTCATGGATTTGATTAATCTAATATTACCAGGGTATATCAACACATTTATGGTTTATTTGGGAATATATTTTTGTTTATTTGAGATCCAACCATTATCATGTGAACCAATTGAGTTTGGTTCTAGAAAACATGAGGAGTTACTGTTTTCAGGGAAATCTTTAAAAATGAAATTCATGTATCCAAGATGTGAAGTACATGGGGAACATGAATTCAGAGCTTTGATTATCAATTTATCATAATAATGTGAAGATTTTATTTTCATGGGAAGATCCATGTAACTTCTTGATATTTAGAGCTTCATTAATATTGTTGGAAAATATTAACGGTTTATCAAGGAATTCTCAAATTTTGAACCACCTTTGATTTCTCTATCCAGATAATGTGTTAAATTCATATGGGATGGAATCTACCATTCTCCTTTAAATAAGTACAAATGACATATGATCTCATCTGATATTATCAATTTATCTAATCTCTGTAAGGGGTATATGGTTTTCAATGATGCTTATGGTGTTGATTTGGGTTGCATGCTTATGCAGGATGATCATGTGGTGGATTAAGTCTCTCACCTTCTTCGACTAAATGAGAAGAGTTAACTCACTCGTGATTTATTTTTTAATGTGGTTATACATGAGCTTAAATAATGGAACCACTATTTTTTATGGATATATGCTTGTACATGTATAACCATGAGTGTATGAGCTATATATTTTCTCAAAAAGAATTGATTCTCAAACACAGTTAGTGGGTGGAATACCTTTAGACTTTTGACTTTGAAATCACTTACAAACTGTGGAATGGATATTTCATGGAGTATTCTCTCCATAGAAATATACCAATTTATGTTGTTCTGGAATCAAAGTAGGAGTGGAACATTATGATGATATTCACATAGATTCACCTAAATTCTTAGGAGGATGTGCTAAGTGTGTTTCTAGATAATGTTCAGTTATTATCATCTCTCGCTGAGTCTGTTTGGTAGGATAAGCATTATGATGATGCGTTATGAAATATTCAAGAAACCATATATGGTGGGAGACCATTTCTCACTGGTCGTTCATTCATATGGTAATCTCTATTTTGGGGATCAGTTTATCATCCCAGAATCTTTGAGGCTCCTAATATTTTTACCTTTGTTGATCATTTTGGTATGTTCATCTAAAAACAATAAAGATGAATTTTGACATGATATAATGATTATAGAGGTTGAGTATGGAGCATTTCATTGTAGATTATGTGTCTCAGTATTACACCATCCAATGTTTAAAGGTAAATAATTTGATGCCTTTTCCTTTCATTGGACTCTTCTGATTCCATTTTGAAAATGGGACAAGATTTATATGACCTTTTTGGTGGGTTACCAAAGACTCCTTGATGTAGGAATTCTATCTTGGTGATGATTGATCTATTGAAAAAGTTGGCTCACTTAATTCTAATAAGGGAAACCACTAATTTTTAATAAATTGGTAAGATATATGTGTAGGATATTGTGAAGATGCACAGGGTTCCCTCTTACATTGTTTTGGTTAGGGATCTTAGGTTTAGATCATGGTTCTGTAAGGGTATTTATTCAATGATGGGGACACAGATCTGGTTGAGTACAACATACCATCCCAAAATAAATGCCTAGACAGAGTATGCAATCCATATCCTATAGTATATGCTATGTACCTACATCTTGGTTTTTTTTTGGATGATGGCATACCCATCTAGGATTTTTAGATTATTCTTATCATAAGAGTTGTAATTTCTCTATTAGAATGGTTCCCATCGAGGCTTTGTTTGGTTTACCATCTTACTTATCTTTTTATTGGAAAGAGTTGTGAAAGGCCTCCCTTGTAGGACTAAGTCTTATTAAAGAGTAATTCTCAAGAATTTAGGATATATGTTGATGTCAGGTTATAGGTCAGATTAGGAAGAAATCAAATGTGATTCATTGATGCCATCCTATAGTGTTTTCCATTGGAGAGAAAGTTTTCTTGAAAGTTTCCCCTCATGTGGGTCACTATTTCCTTAGAAAAACATGGAATTTTTATCCCAAGATATGTTAGATCATTTTAGGTCACTAAGTAGCTTGGGTTGTTTTCTTATTTGTTGGAATTTCTAGTTTAGTTTGTTAGTATTCCTGATGTTTTCCACTTATCTCATCTTATAAAGTACCATCCTTATCTCTCGGACGTTTTAATTTGGGATGAGATTGAGTTAGATCCAAATGATGGTGTTGTACAAAATATAGTGGAGATCATTAACTCTATAGTAAAGCACATTCATGGGATTTTGATTTTTTGGTGAGATTATTATAGTGATGTAGATCAGATTCTCATGGGACTTGGGAGAAAGAGTCATTGTTGAGGGAGTAGTGGTTCACCTATTTCTAGATTTCATTCATTGACATGACTTCATGATGATGGAATGTCTTATGGTGGAGAGTTTGTAACATCTTTTTAACATCTTTTAGGTATTTCTCATCACTCTTTTCATTTCCCACATTATTTGGGTGTGTTTTGGGACTTCTGAGAATGGAGATCCTTTACTAGGGAAAATAAATAAAATTTTGGGGATCTACATTTGTTGGAATTAATGGAGTATGGGTATAAATGTGAAATATTCTTAAGAGGATGTACTTTGCGGTTCGGGTTGACTGGGGTGTTTTTATATGCTTTCTTTTGCAGAATCTTCATGTCAAATGGTTTCACATAATGAATAGGTTACACGAAATGAATCAGTTATCATAATAATATCCTAAAATTGTTTAGAGGGTGAAATTTTTAAATGTCATGAGACCGGTTCACAACATGAAAAGGTAAATTAAAGTTATTTTTAATCTAAGGAATTTCGTTTTTCAACATATATTAAAAAATGGAGGAATTTACATTACGAAAGTGTTTCACATCATGTATGTTTTTAGATTTTTGGTTTTAACCATGAAAAAACATTTGATTTATTTTTTATTCAACCATATCCTTCTCTATTTAGAACTAGAAGATATCCCTTTAAATTTTAGGGATTTATTCTATTTTTATATTGTTTCGTTCATTGATTGATCTTAATTTTGGTTTCATTTTGTCTCTCTTATTATGTGTTATTTATGCCTCTTCATTTTCATTATTCACTCTAGGCTCCATCGAGGGTTTCCTCCCAAAACATTATTTTGCGGGGTCGGGGGTGTCTTTGAGCATCACTCTTCTTACTTCCCTTCCTCTCCTTAAATCTTTTTTCCTATTCCATACCTCTCTGTGTGATTTGGTTTCCAATCGTGACTTTTTCGTTCTCTTTCTTCTTCCATAGTGGTGTCGCTGTCTTGATGTTTTTCTCCAGGGTGGTTTATAATGGTTCATGATGAAGGTGTGCATCTGTCGGCTTGATCTAGATCTTGTTTTAGATTTTGGAATCAGTCTCTCCATGCTATTTTGGAAACCTCAGCACTTAAATCCCTACCCTGACCACAAGTCCTTCTTCTTCTCTCCGAGTCAGATCTGAAGTGGTGGTTCCTCAAAGGTTTTGGGAGGTGGGATTCGGTGGCCCAAGGTGCTCCTCACGTGGTCTATTTTGATTTTTTGTTAGGGTGTATTCACTCCTTTAGCGGTCGATATTCTCTAGAATTGCTCGGTGAATGTTCTTATGATCATTATGATTTGTTTGTGTTCTATTTTGATTATGTTGGTGGTCATGGATGATGTTCACGATGGTTTTGTGCCATTGATTTCACGGTTTGATGTGGTTATTTCATTATGTATTTACGATTTGGCTATTCTGATTTGCGACAACATGTGTATGCTATTTTACAGTGGCTAAGACGGGCTCTAACGATCTCCGGTGACTTGTGTGATGTTCAGACGGTGATGAAGGTGGGGGTGCTAGACTTTTCTGTGAACATTTTGTATATGGTTTCTGTGTTCTGTTTGTTTCTGTTCTCTATGGTGTTTGGACGACGACGGCAAGATAATGATGTTTCACGGGGGCTCAATGGTCCTATATGGTCACTAGCGTTTTGCTGGCAACGTCAACGGTGGTGATTGGATGGAGTTGACAACTATGAGAATGGTGATGTTGGTTGCTGAAGATGATACTATTCACTTGGTTTTTGAATTTTGAATTTTGAATAGGGAATGATCTGATTTTTTATCCCACTAGTTACCCCTGAGCCAAAAAGTGGTTGTTTTGAAAATCAAATAAAATACAAATTTTCAGTCAGTCAGTCATTTTCATTATTCACTGTATTGTTTTTGCAATATGTTTTCATATATTTTTTATCTTCTCATTTTGATTATATTTATCCTTTTTAGATATATTATTTAATATTCTTCTAAATGTTGTCCATTGTGTTTATTTTTGTGTTGTGTCTATGTTTTTTGATGTAGGTTTTGTGGTATCTTCTTTATTAACTACTTTTCTTTTCAAATATATTTTGAGATGTAAGGATTGACTATATGACCGTTTTGTCGTTTTTCATTCTTCTATAATTTTGGATCCTATTTTGGGCATGTTCCACCCATGTTTGAGTTAGGTGGTTATGTATCTATCTTATATTTGAAGAAATGTATTCCTTTAGTTTTATAAAAAAATTATAAATTATTTTCATGATTGAATTTTGTGATTGGAAATGGGTGTTTGAAAAAATATGTATTTCCCCTTGTATTAGTAAAAAAAATATATTCAAATCATTTTGAAATGGATTTATATAATGGTTGGGATAATTTAACACCTAGGAAACCTTGGGTACATAAGAGAAATTTTTAGTAATATGCCTCCTCCATAGATACTGTTTGGGGGTTCACTCTTGGGGGGGTTTTCTACTCCATAGACCAATATTTCTAAGGACATTTTTGACCTTTTGAGAGGTTCATTTTTTGGGCTGTTCCTCTTATCTCTAGAGTTAATGCATATATCTAGAGACTTTATGCATGTGATTCCATATGTTTGGGTATGAGTGTTCTATCTAGACTAACCTATAGTGTTCCTTTGCATGAAATTAACTATTTTTTGGTTTGTACTAATTTTGATATGAAATGATATATGATACATGATTTGGTTTGACTGGTTTGATCTATATGAAATCATTTTAAATGATTTACCTAGACTATTTGGAAATGTTGAAAAAGGGGAAAAAATTTACTATATATTTTATATAAATATTGTTTAACTATTTTCCATTACTTATTTTCAATAATGTTGATCATGTTTATATTTTTTAAAAAAAACTTTATATAGAACACCTGGGTCGGGTCTTACTATTCCTGTTTAGATCAAACTAGGTGAACCCATTCGGTGTTCTGTAGACCTTGTTATGTCATTTGATGTGGGGAGAGGAAAGTTACCTTAGTGAGATGATAATGTTTCTATCAGCTATGTCAAGGTAGTTGGTGGTGATATGGTCATAATTCTACCATCATATCACATGGATTATCTATTATAGGTTTTGGTGGTACTATTATATTGTAACTTTTCCTTGGATATCATTTAGCTACTTTTGAGTTGTATCACATATGTTTTTTTCTTTTTTATTTGATATATATTTCCTATTTTACACATTTTCTTCCCATCATTTAAATATATATGTCATGATGTCTATATAAGGCTGGTAAAATTCATTCCCTAAGGTATCTTTTGATACCAAGGTGCGACTTTCTATCTCTTGGATATCAGACACACCCTTTAGGTATGTGATGGACTGGGTTGGGTAGTAGTGTAAGAGGATATTCGGGTCAGTTTTCATCATATACTCCAACATAATTTCTTCTAGTTTGATCCAAATATCATTACATCCACAAAAAATCATTCTTTAACAATATATTATTATTTAATTGTTCAAAAAAATTGATAAACTTTCCATAGATTTCTTTAGCCATGAAAGAAACAACACTTAATCCAAGAAGTGATTCATCCATTCATTTGTAAAATTAATAGAAAAATCACAAAATAATTACTGTAAAAAGGAAAGAAAAGAAGAGAGAATAAGGTAAAATAGAAGGATAGAATATTACTACCTATTCTTTATAGCCTATGACTTGAAGAAAACATTATGAATCATTTGGAAGGAGGAATTAGTATGAGTTAAAATGAGGGATCTCAGTAGAATTTAGCCTAGTTAGAGGAAGTGAAATAAGGGTACTCCTATTTTGGGTTAAATTATGTGATGGGGAAATGAGTAAATTACCACCCTCTTTAAAAAAATCAAACCCTTCTAGATACCTAGTGATGCGCTCTTTGGTAAAAATAGACCAACTCCTACCACTAAATAGATATTTAAATAAAAAATATCCCACCAATTACAAAGATAAAAAACTAATTTTACCATAACTAAATAAACATAATAAACATCTAAAAATAATAAATTAAATCACTATTCGAATATATTTCCTCAAGATTCAAATAGATGCACATTTTCATCACTTAATTTCCAAAATTTAAATCCATATTTCACCTTTAATTAATCCACAAGGATGTTGATCATTAAAAATTACTTACCATACAACTTTTCATCCCAAAATTCCTAAACTAGAACCTAATATAAAACTTTATACCTTTCATAAACATCAATTTATAATTAATACTCTAATAAAAATTCAAACAATACTTGATTCTTTTAATATGAGACTACTAAAACCATTTAAAATCACTATGTACTATAAGATTCTAATACCAAAAGACAAAATGGCTTACCTATGATCCTCAAAATTTTGAGAATACACCCAATTACATTCTTAAGATTCTATCACAATAATAATTAGATAGGGATTGTTTTTTCTCATCATAAAAATGAATTTTAGAATATCAAATATGTTTTCTATTATGATATTTTAATATAAAACAACATTTCATTTGAAAAATAAATATAAAATTAATATTTTAAAAGTCCAAGTTTTAAAAATGTAATTCACTCTAAATAATTCAATTTTGGAAGAAAAATTTGATTTTTCATTCTCAAAATGTAACTATGTTCAAATAACATAATTTACAAAAAACAATTTCTATTTATGATACATTGATATAAAATAGTTTTCATCACATTAGAAAATAGGAAAACATTTTCTAAATTTATTCATTTACAATATCATAGATATCATGATGATAAAATAATGAAAAAATATATATTATCCTAAATAAAATTAATCATAACTACTTTTTAAGTACATTACTATACAAACAACTATTAGAATTCCCCAGAACATGTATTATCAAAAATAAATTCTTGTAGTAAATTTAAAAATTGATATTTCATGATTGTTATCAATATAAACTATGAAAGTGATCTTAATTAATTAAATAGATCCTAATATTTTATTATGTAAAATATTACTTACATTATTATTTTATTATTATTTATCTTAGGTCATTCAAACATAATAATCATTTATAAAAAAGATGCACATTTCCCAATGTGTTACTAAATAGATGACGCATAAACAGAATGAGATATTAGTTTATGGAAAAGATATATTCTAGTTTTTTAGATTCATAATTCTAGAATAAGAAATTAAAATTAAAAACTCACTCTTACATATAGTAAATATAATGTACATTAGGATATCCTTAGTATCTTTGGTTTCTACTATATCCATGGTGGTCAGTCATGTACAACATGTACTACCTAAATCATGACATGCTAACTCTTATATAAAAATATAAAATCTAATATGACACAAAACATCATTCTAACACCACATGAAACAACCTTGACAAGGATATCCAAATAAGACTTGAAAAAGTATTCCACTAACCCCAAGATTGTTCCCTAATAATTAAGAGTTGATAATTATTGTTTTCGGTCTAGCTTCATCATTGGTGAATAATTTACTTGAAATTAACATTAAAATAATCCATTGTTGAGGTCTATAAAAAATACAACATAACTAGTGTGTATTTAAAATGTTTTTAAAAATAAATATAAAACTTTTTCCATAAGGATAAGCTTGTACACCACTGAAAAATAGTACAACTGAATAATGGAATAAAATAAAATAATATCACTCTATATAAATGTAGATAAAACATAAATAATTTTAACAATTAAAAAAACAAAAATAGTAAAAACTAATATATTGGATACACAGGCACAAACAATAAAATAAAAGTGTTGATGTAATGATAGTCCTCTTAAAAAATATATCAATCAATTAATTATCATAAATATCAACAAATAGACTTTCACATAGTGATAATTAAATAATTGAAACTCTATTCCCACTATATTTAAAATGTACTCTAGGATTAAAATGATTATTAGGACACCAAAAATGGTGTCCCAACTCACATATTGAATAAAAAAGTGTATATATGAACATTTATACATATTTAAATACATATATAGAAAATCACTTTGTCATATAATAATTAATTAATGCTGAAAATAAAAAAAATAAGTATCTTGAATAAATATTTAAGTATAAAAAAATTATTAATTCTTCCTAGAGGTTTTATACCTGTAAAAAACATGTTTGATTCTAGATTAAAATCATAGTAATAAAAATAAATAGTTAACATAACTAGAACTACCAAGGAGCTACCTAGATTGGTGGTAAGTGGAGTGTTCCACCCAAAGATTGACTCCAATAATCGTAGGGTTCGGGACTAGAATTAAGAAGGAATATTTCCCAATATGGGATGCCTTAACCAATATCAAATTTAAAGATACACATATCTATGATACATTTAATAACTAAAAATAAAATTAGAATATATATAAACAATTTATCCACATTTAACTTATTCATGGGATATCACATGGTTTGTACATCACTACATTGGCCAAGAAACATTGGAATAATACACCATATATTGTATTTGAATATGATGAACATGGAACAAGGGATATATCCTCTCGAGTATATGTAATCCTATATTTTTCTTCAACTATAATGATACTTAACACTAATATAAACCACCATGATCTGACAATAATTATTATACATTAGTTTTGAAAATTCCCCACCAACTCAACATTTACCTAAACAGCCTCTAAATTCTTATTGGTATCATAGACACAACATGATTCCGATTAAATCTTGTTTTGGTTGGAATAGAAACATACTCTGTAGGATGAATATAAAAAAATAAGAATAAATAAGTTATATCAAACATTGGAATACAAATGTATCTTGAGTAAATATAAAAAATATAGATTGAATCTATACTAGAAGTCTCACGGATACACATATATCTATGTCACCGCATCTCTAATCCATAAATGTTGTATCTCATAATAAACATATTATTATTTGAGTACCAAAAACTCACCATGTATGAAGTTGATAGCCCAAAATTTTGTCACAGCTTGAATGCAACTAAGGTTTTTTCGGGATTAAAATGATTAAAGTATATGAACCACACGGTTTTTCTTACATCCCCACCACCACTATACGTCATAAACTATAGTCCACTCCTCCATGATGTATGTGTTCTAATAAAGGTATTACAACTCCATAACATCCACAACCTCCAATCTAAAAACATAGGGCCTTGAGAATGAATGAGATTCATGATCTGTATAACAGATAATAGATGAATGAACCCCAGTATGTTACCCATCATTGCCTCCTAGAAACATTAGAATGGATTTGCGATTAAATTAATTATATGTGTGTATTTAGGGAGTACTGAGACATGATGGGGTACTTTTACCTCAGCTTGTCATGTACATCAGAAATTTCATTGATAAAGGAACCTTTCCCTAATTATATGGGATTACCAAACATAATAATTTTAGTGGGTGTCCCAAACCATGTAAAAAATAATGGAGTTCCCTGCCTTATGTTGATCAGGATGACCTATTCTCCAAATATGTGTGGGACTACCAAATATAGTATGTATACAGGGGACTCATGCCCTTTTGTCTAAAACTCATTGGGAGGGATCTCAAACTGGTGTATGCTCTGATAATCTCTTCCAAACCCATTGGATGGTTCAACGAAGCTATGAAGAAAATATCCTATATCACCTTACATCTCACCTCTAATGTCAATGAGGGATTTACTATCATGTACCATAGAGAAAAACTATAAGGATATGATACTCTATTGAACGAATATGAGTGCTAGGAGACATGAAATAAAAATCCACAATGGATGGAAAATTATATGACATGTACTTTGGGGGTACATGACATATTTCTCCACATTTTTTTATGTTCATAATAACCCTTCATCTAGTATGTATGGGTTGACCAACCCAGTGAGTGTATAATGGTACACATCATATGGGACCAGCAGGGTAGATAATTTAATCTCGTGTACATTGATGAAATTTTGATTCACTCTTATGTAGACTACATTGAATATCCTAAGGAGGGAAATATTAATACTTTATAGTTTATTATATGTTTCTCTTAAAATAAGTTCATTGTATTTTATATATTTTATTACAGGAAACACGGATTATAAACAAACACGTGTATACTACATAAATCTGATTATTAAATGTGTTAGTTAACTTCTTATTATTTGACTAGTAGGGATAAATATTACAAAATAAATTATAAAAACCTATTTATTTAAAAACATTTAAAATTAATTCCATGTTTATAAAATGGTTATAAATGAAAAAAATAATATACAAGTAAAAAATGCATCTTTTTTATAATATCTATTTTTACGAGAATATTGTATTTTTAGTATTAATAAAATATATTAATCAATATTTACCAATTCTTATATGGGATTTTTTATAATATATTAAATGTAATATTTAATAATTCATTTAATCGTTATTTCTAGGCAATAAATATGGATAAATTAAATTTTATACATAAAATTCATTTCTTTAATAAAATGTTTTATTGTGTATTGGGAACTTATTTTAAAAATAGTTTCCTCCAATTATAGGAATTTATTTGATAAAAAAAATTCATATTTGGAATCATCATGTACCCATTTTTTAATGTGGTAATATTAATTTTTGGTCACAATAAATAATAATCGAGGTAAGAATTTATTACTACGGTATAGTTTAAAGGTGTTACTAAAGGGTTAAAATGAAGAGATAATAAATAAAATGAACTATGAACATTTAAAAGTATTATTTTCTAAGGATATATATATTATAAAATTATATCATGAAACCTATCCAAATTTTGATTCACTTTACCTTGATATTTACTTTATTGTATTTTAATATTCTTAATAATTATAATTTTCCCACTCCCCTAAATTATTAATATAAACTTAATATCCTCTATTATATACACAAATTTATAGCTTTATCTATTCAAATATATACCAAAATACTCTCCTAATATCATTATCGATTACCTTCAGGTTTTTATCATCCCAAATTACGTATTCAAAAATCATTAAGGTGCCTTTCAATGGCGGATGCCTAAAGAAGATATATATGTTCTTACCAATTCCATTTAGGTTTCATTATAATTAAAACTTATCTAAATATAATATAACATCATTTAAATTATGAAATAATTATATTATTTTAAATTATAGGCTTTTATGTGGATATTAATTCCATTTTCTATATCCTTTACATCTTTTGAAAAATAAAAATGTCGCTCATGCTTACATGTAGCCCACCACCTCTATGCAGTGATGTGATTAACTTTTCATTTCCTATTTAAAAGGATGTTAATAATGATATATCTTAAGATATAAAAGATAATATTATGATTCTAAAAATATAATTTTATTTTTCTCTTTCACTAATTTTATCCATTAAAAAGTGGAAATAGTATTCATGCATATGTATGGACTACTATCTCTATAAAGTGATGCAATTCATTTTCCTTAAATGTTTCATATGGTGGATAAAAGTTTTATAGAATCTAAAAAATATAATAATTATATATTTATTATAATTTGGTAGATCATTTAACCATAACCATATTGTAACTGGATTTATAAAACAGAAACAGTGTTGAAAATGGACTAGTTTTCCACCAAATGTTCATTTTAATAAGTAAGTTTATAATAAATGTAAAAATATAAATTTAAAATGAATGATATATAATAATTTAAATGTTTATATGGTTCTATAACACATTTATAATAAATCTATAGTTATTATAAAATATTTTTTAGTAGGTTTTAATCATGACATGACTTGTCTTAAGGATTTATACTACAACCATAGTAATTTTCAAGATTTTATACACTAAATTATTGTAACATCCCAGGTAAATAATGAATAAAATATTTTCATATTTATTAATATTTATGAATTAAATATTAATTTTACTTTAAAGGGTTTTCTATGTTCGACAGTGTACCCGATACGCAACAAAGAGTTTCATTGAAATCCTACGTGGCACACTAGTAATAAAATAATATTATTTTAAATTTAATTAACACATAGTCGTTGTATTGGCGGGAATGGATAGAAATAACTAAAATATGATTATATATGTTTTTAAATGTTTTTAAATTTATCTAATAAAAGATAAAGGCTTAAAATACGTAAAGAATTCAATTTCAGGCATATATACCCTAATTTTCACTAAAGGTTCACTTATCGCCTTTTGATGGCGAACCGTCATTAAATATAGTTTTGTTCACCCTTATAAATTCTATTAGACCAAATAAAACTATTCTATAGAATCGGGACATAAAAATTTACTTTGTGTAAATTTTTTGTATTTTTCCGATAACGTTCTTTTTTTAATGAATAGAGTAAAATGTTTTATTTTAATTCAAAACCTCTTTTTAATCTAATTTATTTATATGATTAGATTATATTTTTAATTGGATTTAAAGTGTAATTAGAAAAAAAAATACCATTAAATCCAATAGTGGTCGTTGGAATTAATTGCACTTTGAAATCGGACTTAAACTAGTGTCAATCTTTTGATACTTATTGTTTCATAAAAACACGCTATTTGGCATGACAGCGGGAATTAATTATTAAATTAAATAATGTAACTTATATGATTTGAATTTTTTAAAATATACATCATTTTTGAATTCAGAATATCAAATATATCTTAGGGTGAAGTTTTGGTATTTTTCTGAAAAACATCAATTTTTGATGAGTAGTGAAACCACTAAGTTGTAGTTAAAGAAACTGATTTTTCGTTTAAATGAAATTTTACCACCACTGTGTTTTGAATTTCAAAAATCTGACATACATGGTTGTCATTAAGAAGTAAAATGTGGTTCAATGGGATTAAAATAATTCTTTGGTGAATAGTAACTTTTATGTTTATTATTCGCGATTAGAGGTAATTAGTGTAATTTAATGTAAAAATAATGTTGTAATAATATGAAATGAACTTGAAAAATGTCCTAAACTAATTGGATGTGTCATGGCCGACCAAGACAATCCATGGGTCAACTTGGGGACCCCATGGAGCCACTTTGGTTGGAAAATGACATTAATATCTTTTTATTTAATGTTAAAATTAAAATGACACAAACATGAGTTGTTTTACTAAAACAATTTTTAAATGGGGTTATATAAGTCAACATTTTTAATATAAATATTAATTGTAAATCTAAAAATATTTCATACATCATAGTATCTTTTTTATAATTTTTAGACATTAACTAAATTAAATTATTTATGACACCATGATGATGCATCGATTACCTCATTATTTAACGATTTAAATAAAATGGAAATATAATGTAACATATAAGACCTACACATGTCCAAAACCTATTGGGTGGGTGGGTTTCAAACCCTTATCACCTTAAAATCGAATTATATCAATGTGGGACCTTTTAAATCCGAAACTCATTTTAAAATAAAGTAACATTTCCTTACTTTCCAAGAGTGCCCCTCCTCTCCTCTTATAAAAGGCCCCCACCTCTACCACCTTACCCACACTTCCAAAGCCTTTGGCTCGGACAACCCCTGCCCATTTTGTCTCTCCAAATCCCTATATTACTCCTTGAAGCATCACTTTGGGCATAATTCTTCCCAAGGAAGCCATTGAGCTCAAATCTAAGAGAGTTACCCGATTTTAAGGTAATGTCTTCACTTGTGTTCTTTTCTTTTATTTTGCTTCTCCAACCCCCTAAACTCTTTTTATTCATTTATTTTGTAACAACTCTAGTATCTTTAATATACGAGGATGTTGTTATAAGAATAATTCGAGCTACACTTACCCAAATCTACATCTAATGGTTAAAGAACATACAGTTTTAGTGGTTGGCGAATTTCTGCCTCACGAAATGATGATTGTTCAATATTCTTTTAAACATATTTAATGGTGTCCATTAAGATGTAACAATATTTATATATGATAAATATTATGTTTAAGTTTTCCTTATGCGTCTGTATTTTTCTTTTGTGGTATAACTTTTTGGTTTCCATTGTGGGTAAACACTATAATTTCATTTTAGGAAGTGCAGACTACCACCCCCTCAAAGTGATTTGATTCGTTAATGCCATATGTGGGACGTATAAAGGATTGATTTAATGTTATAATATTTGATTTTATACTGGAATTATAATATAACTCTATATCATTATTATTTCTTTCCATTAAAATATGTGATATAAATGAAAGTAGCGTTCATGCATACGTACGGCTTACCGTCTCCCTGAACGGTGTATTTCATTTCTTATCCCCAAATGTAATGTAATATTATAAGTACATATATATAATGGATATATATGATGTATGTTACATCTAAATTATTAATATAATTATGGAATTAAAATATACATAACTCTCATTTAGTTTTAATTCCATTAATATGACATAGAAATTAAAGTAGCGTTCATGTGTACGTACGGCTTACCGTCTCCATGAATGGTGCATTTAATTTCTTACCTCTAAATGATTATATGATATTATAAATACATTAATATGATGGATATATATGATATATATGATATCCAAATTATTAATATCATTCTAGAAATAATGAACCTTTGACCACACGAACAACATGTAATTGTAAGAAGTCCACTTTCGACTTAAGAACCAAATATCGACAAAACAAACATTATTAACTTAAATGATTAAATAATGTTTATAACATGGAAATAAGTGATATAAAAGTAATAATGAACATGAAAATGGTTCTTAAGAAAATAGAAATTAACTCAAGTTTATTATTTAGGACGTTAATGAACGATCGAGTCAAGTCGGACCCGATGTAAGGGACTTCATCTCAATATCCTTTCATTGAGGCATATTTCGTTTTATACACAACTTTCTTTTATACAGTGTATAAACCCTTTTTTACTTTTACTTTTATACAAAAGGAATCTTTTTCTATGAAGTGTTTTACAAAATGAAAAAAAAGTAATGTTTCTTTTGACGTACGCGGTGACAACGACCTTTTCCGTCGCCGCGAGTATTATTTGGTCTTTGGCTTCCTGAACAAGCCGTAATGTTTTTTTAAAATGAAATAAATACCATATACTCCTTTATGTATTTTGTTATTGATAATGGTTTTTATAATGGATTTGTTATGTCAATATATTTAAGTAATATATTGTGATCAAAGTGTGGAAATGTTTTCTTTCCATTATATTTGTTTTATGTCATATGATTTTTATAATGGTACTTTGAAATTTGATGGGAGGTTACGTGATAAACCATATGACGGGTGGTGCCGTGAATACCAGGATGGGTGGTTACATTATAACCTCCAATGCATTGGGTATGGAAGTCATCTGTAGGGCTATTCCATTAATTATGTATGGAATTCGGCCGTATGGCTATTCCATTAAGTATGTGTGGAAGTCGACCGCATGGTTATTCCATTTATGTATGTTTATGTCCCAAGATACCTTTATATGTTATGTGATCTTTATATGGGTTTTATGGTAATCTTTTGGTTACAAAAGGGTAAGTAATGATCTTTTATTCAGTGAAGAGTTTTTACTACTTCATAAAGGTGAAAAGAATTACTTTGATATAGTATACATGGTTTACTTGTTGTTTTGATAAACTAACAGTTTTCATTATTTTTGTATCCCTTAATAAGATTTTTATGCTCACCCCATGTTTTTTTGAATTGTTTTTCAGAGGACTTAATATGGAATAGGGTCAAGGATGGGATCAAGGGGAAGTCATGCTATATAGAACTTGGAACTAGACATGTTTTTTAAGAGTTTTTTTTCTATGGAAACTTAGTAGAAGTGTCTACTTTGTAATATTTTGAGATGTAATAGTTATGTTCTAATTCTCTAAAACTCTGAACCTGAAAAGATCCTAAATGTGAATTATTCATTTAATTCAATATTATATAATTTTCAAGTCCAGGGCCTTATAGTTTGTATCAGAGGTCAGTTTAGTCAACTTTAGGAGTTAGGGTATTGTTAAATTAATGTCCATAAATTAATTTAAGGTCAAATTGAAATGATATAGCATTTATAGATTACCATGTTGCTTCACCTAAGATATTTCTCTGTTAAGAATCGTTTTTCATAGAGGAAACAGAACAGATTTTCTGGGAAGGCATACAGGGGGAAATGACCTTTCAAATCAGTATCCTGAGATGGTCAGAATTAGAACTAAACAGTTTGCTGCAGTGATGGCTCAGTTGAATCAGGTGAAAAATGTTGGTTGTTTTTATTGATGATATTTTGGTGTTTTCGAAAATTAAATATGAGCATGAATGAAATTTAAGGGTTATTTTTCAAACCTTAAATGAAAATAAATTGTATGGGAAATTCAGCAGGTGTGACTTTTGGTTGCAACAAATTTCTTTCCTTCGGCATATTGTTTCTAAAGATGGCATAACTGTTGATCCTGCTAAAACAAAAGTTGTTGAAGAATGGACAAGACCCACAAATGTAACCGAGATCCGTAGTTTCCTTGGTTTGGAAGGTTACTACCGAAGGTTTGTTGAAAATTATTCACGATTATCTAGTCCAATGAATAAGCTAACTCGGAAGGGTGTTAAGTTTATCTGGACAAAAGAATGTGATGATTGTTTTTAGGAGTTGAAAAGAAGATTGGTGAATGCTCCAGTTTTGGCACTTTCATCCAGGAATGAGTTTGTTATCTTCAGTGATGCTTCGATGAAGGGACTTGGTTGGTTCCTTATGCATAATGATCAGGTAATTTCATATGTTTCATGTCAGTTGAAAACTCATGAGATAAATTACCCTACACATGATTCGGAATTAGCTGCTGTTGTTTTTGCTCAAAAAATTTGGAGGCATCATTTGTATGGATTAAAGTGTGAAATATATACTAATAACAAAAGTTTAAAGTATATATTCACTCAGAAATAATTGAACATGAGACAGAGGAGATGGTGGGAATTAATCAAGGATTATGATTGTACAATTCATTACCATCCGGGAAAAGCAAATAAAGTGGCTGGTGCTTTGAGTCGAAAAAGTAATGCCTCATTAACCATGCTATGTTTGGAACGAGATCCTTTGGTTTTGATTTGATGAACTTTGGAATAGAAGTTGTTTATGCAGGAAGTTCTTCTGTTTTGTTTCAGGTATCAGTGAGATCATCCCTATTAGACAGAATTAAGCAAGCATAGAGGGAAGATAGTGAGTTGATGAAAAAGGTAGAGCTGGTTCAGAAGGGTAAGTTTCCTAAATTCAACATTGATAATGATTGTGTTTTGAGGTTTGGGAAGATATTATGTGTTCCTTGTGATTCACAGTTGAAGAATGAGTTGTTATGTGAGGCTCATAGTTCCCCGTTTTCAGTTCATCCTGGCAGTACTAAGATGTACAGAGATCTGTGGGAGTATTACTAGTGGGATGGAATGAAAAGGGATATTTCTAATTTTACTGTGAAGTGTTTGACTTGTCAGTAGGTTAAAGAATAGCGGCAATTACCGAAAGGGATGCTTCAGCCTCTACCTGTTCCAGAGTGGACAAGGGAAAATATATCCATGGACTTTGTTGTGGGATTACAGAAGACATCTAGAGGTTTACTTCAAACTTTTGGAAGGGCCTTCAGAAGTCGTTGGGTACTGAATTAAATTTTAGTGCAGATTTTCATCCGCAATCAGATGGGTTGTCAGAACGAACAATTTAGACCTTGGAGGATATGATATGAGCTTGCTCTATGGATTATCAGGGAAGTTGGGACCAACATCTTTCTTTGTTTAGCTTTCTTATAATAACAGTTTTCATTCCAGTATAAAGATGGCACCATTTGAGGCATTATATGGGATGTGGTGTTGAACACCAACATTATGGGATGAAGTGGGTGAAAGGAAGCTGATGGTACTAGAATTGGTAGAAGAGATGGCAGAAAAAGTTCAGTTGTTTCAGAAACACATGAGAACAGCTCAGAGCAGGCAGAAGAGTTATGCGAATAAACAGAGGAGGGATCTATCTTTCGAGGGAGGTGATCATGTTTTTCTCAAGGATTCTCCATGGAAAAGTTTGATGAGATTTGGTAAGAAAGGAAAGCTGAGTCCAAGGATCATTGGACCATATGAAATTCTAGAGAAAGTTGGATCATTTGCTTACCGAGTGGATTTACCTCCGAGTTTATCTCAGGTATACAATGTTTTTCATGTTTTGATGTTGAGAAAGTATATTCCAGATCCATCTCATGTTTTGAGTCCAGAGGTAGTTTAGCTGGAAGGGAACCTATCTTATGAAGAACAACCAGTCCAGATTCTTAACCGAAGAGAGGAAATGTTGCGAAATAAAGTAATTCACCAGCTAATGGTTTTGTGGAAAAACTATATGGTTGAAGAGGCAACGTGGGAATCTGAAAATGCTATGAGGGATAAATACCCCCACTTATTTTGATAAGTGAATAAAATTGTGAGGACGCAATTCCCAAAAGGGGGGAAGGATGTAACATCCTAGGTAAATAATGAATAAAAAATTTTCATATTTATTAATATTTACGAATTAAATATTAATTTTACTTTAAAGGGGTTGCTATGTTCGATAGCGTACACGATACGCAATAAAGAGTTTCATTGAAATCCTACGTTGCACACTAGTAATAAAATAATATTATTTTCAATAGTAGTTAACACATAGCTGTTGTATTGGCGGGAATGGATTGAAATAACTAAAATATTATTATATATGTTTTTAAATGTTTTTACATATATCTAATAAAAGATAAAGGCTGAAAAATATGGAAAGAATTCAATTTTAGGCATATATACCCTAATTTTCACTAAAGGTTCACTTATCGCCTTTGATGGTGAACCTTCATTAAATATAGTTTTGTTAACTCTTATAAATTCTATTGGACCAAATAAAAGTCTTCTTTATAATCGGGACATCAAAATTTACTTTGTGTAAATTTTTGGTATTTTTCCGATAACGTTGTTTTTTTAATGAATAGTGTAAAATATTGTATTTTAATTCAAAACCTCTTTTTAATCTAATTTATTTATATTATTAGATTATTTTTTGAATTGTTTTTAAAGTGGAATTAGAAAATATTTTTACCATTAAATCCAATAGTGGTCGTTGGAATTAATTTCACTTTGAAATCGGACTTAAACTAGTGTCAATCTTTTGATACTTATTGTTTCATAAAAACACGTTATTTGTCATGACAGTGGGAATTAATTATTAAATTAATTAATGTAACTTATATGATTTTAATTTTTTAAAATAGACATCATTTTTGAATTCAGAATATCAAATCTATCTTAGGGTGAAGTTTTGGTATTTTTCTGAAAAACTTCAATTTTTGATGAATAATGAAACCACTATGTGGTAGTTAAAGAAACTGATTTTTTGTTTAAATGAAATTTTACCACCACTGTGTTTTGAATTTAAAAAATCTGACATACATGGTTTTCATTAAGAATTAAAATGCTGTTAAATGGGATTAAAATAATTTTTTGGTGAATAGTAACTTTTATGTTTATTAATCGCGATTAGAGGTAATTAGTGTACTTTAAGGTAAAAATAATGTTGTAATAATACGAAATGAACTTGAAACATGTCCTAACATCATTGGATATGTCATGGATGACCAAGAAAATCCATGGGTCAACATGGGGACCCCATGGAGCCACTTTGGTTGGAAAATGACATTAATATTTTTTTATTTAATGTTAAAATTAAAATGACACAAACATGAGTTGTTATACTAAAAAAATTTAAATGGGGTTATACAAGTCCAATTTTTGACTATAAATAGTCATTGGAAAGGTAAAAATATTTCCTACATCATAGTATTTTGTTTTATAATTTTTAGACATTAACTAAATTAAATTATTTATGACACCATGATGATGCAGCGATTACCTCATTATATAATGATTTAAATAAAATGGAAAGATAATGTAAAATCTAAGACCTACACATGTCCAAAACCTATTTTATGGGTGGATTTAGATCCCGTATCACCTTATCCTAGAATTATATCAATTTGGGACCTTTTAAATCCGAATGTCATTTTAAAATAAAGTAACATTTCCTTACTTTCCAAGAGTGCCCCTCCTCTCCTCTTATAAAAGGCCCCCACCTCTACCACCTTACCCACACTTACAAAGCCTTTGGCTCAGACAACCCCTACCCATTTTGTCTCTCCACATCCCTCTATTACTCCTTGAATCCTCACTGTAGGCAGATGTCTTCCCAAAGAAGCCTTTGAGCTCAAATCAAAGAGAGTTACCCGATTTTAAGGTAATGTCTTCACTTCTGTTCTTTTGTTTTATTTTGCTTCTCCAACCCCCTAAACTCTTTTTATTCATTTATTTTTTAACAAATCCCATATATTCAATATACTAAGATATTTTTATAAGAATAATTCTAGCTACACTTACGCACATATACATCTAATGGTTAATGAACATGCTGTTTCTGTGGTTGGAAAATTTCTGCCTCACGAAACGATGATTGTTCAATCTTCTTTTAAACACCTTTAATGGTGGCCATTAAGATGTCACTCTATTTATATATGATATATATTTTTTTATGTTTTCCTTATTCTTCTGTATTTTTTATTTGTGGTATACCTTTATGGTTTCCATTGTGAGTAAACACGATAATTTCATTTTAGGAAGTGCGGACTATCGCCCCCTCAAAGTGATTTGATTCGTTAATGCCATATGTGGGATGTATAAAGGATGGATTTAAAGTTATTATATTTGATGTTATACTGGAATTATAGTATACCTATATATCATTATTATTTCATTCCATTAAAGTATGATATAGAAATGAAAGTAGCGTTCATGCGTATATACGGCCTACTGTCTCCATGAACAGTGCATTTCATTTCTTATCCCCAAATGTAATGTACAATTATAAGTACATATATATAATGGATATATATTATTTATGTTACATATAAATGATTAATATAATTCTGGAATTAAAATATACATAACTCTCATTTAGTTTCAATTCCATTAATATGACATAGAAATGAAAGTAGCGTTCATGCGTACGTACGACTTACCATCTCCATGAACGGTGCATTTCATTTCATACCTCCAAATGATTATGTGATATTATAAATACATGTATATTATGGATATATATTATATATATGATATCCAAATCATGAATATCATTCTGGATATAGTGAACCATTGACCACACGAACAACATGTAATTGTAAGAAGTCCACTTTTGACATAAGAACCAAATATCGACAAAACGGACATTATTAACTTAAATGATTACATAATGTTTATAACATGGAAATAAGTGATATAAAAGGAATAAAGAACTTGAAAAAGGTTCTTAATCAAATATAAATTAACTCAAATTTATTATTCAGGACGTTAAAGAACGATCGAGTCATGTCGGGCCCGAGGTAAGGGACTTCGTCTCAATCTCCATTCATTGAGGCATATTTCGTTTTATACACAACTATATTTTATACGGTGTATAAACCCCATTGACATATACTTTTATTTAAAAGGAATATTTTTCTATGAAGCATTTTACAAAATGACAAAAAGGAATTTTTCTTTTAACGTACTCGGTGACAACGACCTTTTCCACTGCCGCGAGTATTATTTGGTATTTGGCTTCCTGAACAAGCCGTAATGTTTTTTTAAAATGAAATAAATACCATATACTCTTTTATGTATTTTGTTATTGAGAATGGTTTTTATAATGTATTTCTTATGTCAATATATTTATGTAATATATTGTGATCAATGTGAGGAAATTTTTTCTTTCCATTATATTTTTTTATGTCTTATGATTTTTATAATGTATTGGACATTTCACGGGTGGTTACGTGATAAACCATATGACGGGTGGTGCCGTGAATACCAGGACGGGTGGTTACGTTATAACCTCCAATGCATTGGGTATGGAAGTTTGCTGTATGGCTATTCCATTAAGTATGTACGGAAGTCGGCCGTATGGCTATTCCATTAAGTATGTGTGGAAGTCGATCGCATGGTTATTCCATTTAAGTATGTTTATGTCCCATGTTACCTTTATATGTTATGTGATCTTTATATAGGTTTTATGGTAATCTTTTTGTTACAAAAGGGTAAGTAATGATCTTTTATTCAGTGAAGAGTTTTTACTACTTCATAAAGGTGTAAGGTATTACTTTGATAAAGTATACATGGTTTACTTGTTGTTTTGATAAACTAACAGTTTTTATTCTTTGTGTATCCCTTACTGAGCTTTTTATGCTCACCCCAATTTTTTTTAAAGGTTTTTCACAGGACTTAATGCAAAATAGGGTCAAGGATGGGATCCATGGGAAGTCATGCTATATAAAACTTGGAACTAGACATGTTTTTTAAGAGTTTTTTTTATTCTATGGAAACTTAGTAGAAGTGTCTACTTTGTAATATTTTGAGATGTAATAGTTATGTTCTATTTCTCTAAAACTCTAAACCTGAAAAGATCCTCAATGTGAATTATTCATTTAATTCAATATTAAGTAACGTTTAAGGTCGGGGCCTTATATTTATAGTTGAAGGAAATTATATAGAAAAATTCCTTTAAAATGAATCTATTTACTTATCCTATGGGTTTCCCTATAATTCTATGCAATATTGAAATTTCAAATTCATTGTTACATAAACTGATATATAAAATGTGTTAAGAAATCGAACTTTTTTCCTCTTTGGTCGAAGAATCTATTCTTCCATGTGCATGTTTTTAATTTTTTTAATAAATTATTATATTTAAAAGATATTTTTAAAATTCATTTTTGACTATATCTAAATTTACTTTCAAAAGTTTTAAAATTTTATTTTTTCAATGTTTTCTGAACTACTAATTTATAACTTTTTACAAAAAGTGTGAAAGGAATATTCTTTAATGCTTATCACGTGAAGGGATTTTACTATCATCATGCATATTGAATTATATGAAGATTAAAATAAAAATATACTTTTTTTATTATCAACAAAAATATTTTTCTCAATATTAATGGAATTTTTAGTTTCTTTCAATATTTCGAAAGAAAAAGGATTTTTCCCAATTTATTTTAGAAATTTTCAACATCTCATAAAATGTTATTTTTCATCTATGTTAATATAAATTATGTATTTTTATTCATAAATAAGTATATTATATTATGATAGAAACCTGTATAATTATATGTGTTGATCATGATTATCATTATTTGATTATGATTCTATGAAAATTATTTAATTCCAATATGTCAATTAGGTTATGAGGGAAAATTTATAAAACTCATTTCATTTCAATAGGTTATGATATGATGAAATAGTGAATGTTTTGATGATATTATGGCACACATAGGTATGGTTTTAATTATTTTATGGGTGATTTAGAAATTATATAGACCTCAAATACATTGGTAAAGTGTGATATCTCATTAGATAATATGGATTAGAATGGGGAGTGGACGTAGTTTAGTATGGGCCTCTATCAACTAGGATAGTTTTGGGAGTGCACCCAGATTAATGAAAATATTGATTAAGGAGTGAAACACATATACTATGGGATTTTTTCAACTATGATAGTCTTGTATGTGAACATTGACTATTGAATTTATTTTCTATGCTTATGATTTTATCATAATTCCTCAGACTGGTTCTTATTACTATTATATACTCTCATAGCTCATGATTTGTTAATAATGATTCATAGCTCTTATGACTCATGTGTTTCAAAAAGTAAAATATTTAATCCTTGACTCATAATTTATGATCTATGACTAATTTGGTATGAAATACATAAGTTATGATCATACTCAAATTATTATAGTATTTTTTTTATTCATTCATAAGATCAATAAATAATATATCCCATGCTTACCCTTAATGACCATTCATGATCAACCTTTATTATGTTTCCATTTCCTATGGTAATGAATAATGGTTCTATGTTTCATAATTCCAAGTAATGTAATTTTAGAGAGTAACGTTTTGGAAGACTTTTGAAGATCTTTCATTAAATAATTTGATTATAAATACTGTATCCAAAGGAAATAATCATTTATTATTATGGGATGTGTGTTTTTGTGAAATGTAATTATAATATTTAAAAAATGATACAAAATATATGTATGTTATTATTAGTTCCCTTTATTTGGAATTAGAGGAGTATTAATTTATTTTTAGATATTAGGTTATGAGGATTTTGAGGATAGAACATAAGTCATCCATTGATGAACATAAAGTGATATTGGTTGAACCTACAAATTTTATAGGTTGATATTAACATTTCATAATTTTGGACATATAAGGAATGAATATCATGATTATATAAAGTATCACTTATTTTTTTATATCTTGATTCTTAAACTATGCATTTTGGATTTATCTAATGGATATAACCAAAAGTAATTGTGTGGATAATGACTATGGAGACGAATATAATGACCTCTCACATATGAAACCAAATGAAATGGGTACATGAATGTAAAATCTTGTGACTATGACTAATCATATATCTTGAAAATTCATTTAAAAGTTAAATTCATTTAATTTATGGACACATCTAACAAAATAATAATCATGTTTAATTAAATTTATTTTGATGAATACAATAGAATAAGGACAATTAAATTTTCTATATAATATGAATGTGGGAATAATAACCCATGTAAATTTCTCTGTGGAACATGAATACATTTTATGTGTGGAAAATAATGGTATAAATTAATAAGTTACCACGGAGGAATGAAGAGTTAGATATAAGAGTTGAAATTCAACCTAAGGCTCCATTAATAGTTTACTTCCTTATGTGTGTTTAACATAGTGATTTATATGTGACAATAACCCAATGCATGGAATAAATAATTGACCAATGAAGGGACACTGATCATTCAATCCCTAAAGTTGATCATGATGGTTAATTTATTCTTTTTCTTCACATTAGATTTTAGTATGTCTTTTTTATGTTTTTAAGAATATACCTTATGAAATTATTATTATTATTCATTTAGTAAAATTTGATGTGATTTTGACCATTGATTAGATATCTAAATAGATATCCCAATTAAACATAATAATAAGGAAATAACAATTAGTATTCTAATTCAATCTATGATTTTCAATCTGTGTGGGGATAAATTTGATCTCTCAATGTAAACTACTTCCACTGTATGGGTCATAATACGTATTCATGAGGGTATTTATTTCAAATGATTGGGGAGAGACTAAAAATTAAGATATAACCTTTTTTAGGAGTATAATGATATTTTCCGTAAATAATTCCATAGTCTTACCTTTAATTGTGAAGTTGATTTTTTAGTAGAATAAATATATAGTGGTACACCTATTTTAAAGACTACATATAGAATATACCCTGTATAGATTCATGAATTAAAGGATAAAACCTAGGGTAATATTAATAATGTATTTATACACCCTAGGGAATTTCTATGGGGTTCCCTAGTACTTTTTTAAAATTAAATATACGACAATGTGTTTTTACATTGATTATCAAAAAAATAACAAGATCACTATCAAGGAAAAATATAATCTACTCGGTATTTAAGATTCTCTTGATCAACTATATAGAGCTTGTTAATCTTCCAAGATTAACCTTTATTCTATATATCATCAACTGTGGGTCAGGAAAGATTATATACCAAATAAAACCTTCTTTCAAGGCATGGACATTATGAATTTTTATTGATTCCCTTTGGACTCATAAATGACTCTTCTATCTTCATGGATTTTATGAATAGATAATTTAATGATTAACTAAGTCTATTATTAGTATCATTTTTATATGATATTTATTATATATTATAAGGTCATGGTTGACCATGAGGATCATTTAAGGATTGTATTGAATACCATGATGAAGTATTAGTTGTATTCTAAATTATGGATTTCTAAAAACTGGATATAAAATGATTGATTATTAGGTTATATAATGTTCTAACCCGAACCTCAATAGCTCATAGTTTGTGTCAACTTTATTAAATTAGAAAAAGATACATGGAATCATATCTAGAAGGACTAAGTTGTATAGTAGTCATGCTAAACATGATTAATACATGATTCACATATTACATTTGAAAAAATAAATAAGAGTATAATTTTTTAAAATAATAACATTAATCCATCTAGAATATTCTTTTCTACATTTCGTAGTATATATCATGGATTCTTGGGAAAGAAATAAATATAAGGGTGAACTCAAATAATTATTAAGGGTTATGTATAATAGAAACAATCATGAATCAATGAACATAATCAACATGGTGAGGTAAATAACTAAACACACATTACATTTAAATAATTAGACTAATATAATAAATATGAAATGTTAAATAACTAAAAACACGTTCTATTCAATAAATTATGTGACTATTACAACTTCATAATCCATAATAAATATGCAAATGAAAATAACATTAAAACATTCTATTTAATCAATAAAATGAGAAATAAAATCATCTAGAGATTATATCATTGTGAAAATATTTTTGATAATAATACCTAAATTATGAATGAATGCAATGAATAATTTTTGTATATCATGATCTTAGGAAACAAGATTCCTCTTTCATCTGGATATTTTACAACACGGATTAAACTATAGGTACAAACCTACTTAATGATATCTTACTAATTTTCCTCTTTGTTACTATTGACACATCAAGGGGCTATATTACATGGGTCCACACTCTTCACTATAGGTTTAAATTATTCCTCATATATTGAATAATTGGATTAATTTGTGAACATTGTGCCTTATCATTAAATATTTGTATTGAGTAAATAATGAATATTTATCAATACTTTCCTAGATGAACAAATAACTTTCAATGTAGTATATTATATGTAAATATAATATATAGTTTTATAAATTAACATACTCTTGATAAATAATATGAATATATAGGGGTCATTTAATTTCCAATGATTATAAGAAAGTTAATATTTCAAGGGAAATCCAATAACTACAAACATGAATTAAGAAAGTGAATGTAGATACTTTACATGGCCAAATTATTGTAATCCATACATAAAATTAAGGATCCATGTATCAATAAAACATATATTAATGAAATTAAGAATAAATTATTTTTGTCATTGATTAATTGAAATAACATAAAAACATTAAAAACATTCATGAGAAAAATATCATTTTCATTTAAAAATCACTATAAAATCTAATGGTAAAAAATTGAAAATAAGTTTCTTTGAAAATAATTTATGAAATATATAATTGAATCATTTAAAATTTTGATTGGTCATTATGGTTGGAAATTTCATTTTTATGATACATGTTAAAACAAATATTCCTTTCACTTTTCTAGTAAAATCCAACTAGAATTGTTTTGAAAAAGAGTTGAATATTCCATTCAAAACAATTTTTAAAAATTAAAAATATGGAAAAAAATCATTAATAAATCATTTTGGAAAGGTGAAATATTTTCAAAAAAAAATAGTAAAAATTTGTTTGGAATAAAATATAATTCATGGTGAAAACGGAATAGAAGTTAGATTTTCTTAAAAACATATTCTCAAACATTTTAAGTTTCAATGAGTGGAAAATTATACTATTAATTAATAATATCTTGAATAACCATAGGAGGATAAAATTAAATTGTCATGTTATCCAAAAATCAAATAATGAAGAATCATGATTAGAAAGAAATTGTGAAATAAACCATTAAATGATAATATAGTTGATGTGAGAATTAATCAATGAATTGATTAGGTGTATCAACCATAAATTAAAATAAAACAAGTGGAAATAAAACAAAACATAATAAAAATTCATAAAACACATAATCATATAATTTCAAAAACAATGAAGAAGTAATATAACCCAATGAAAAAAAAATTAGTTATAAAATTCCTTACCACATGGTAATTTTAAATAAAAATCACAATGGATGAAATTAATCAAATTGAAACTAATAAAATCATTAACTATTAATAAATAATTTTATTACATGTCAAATGGTCTGTATATACACCATATAAAGTAAATTGGGTTCTAAATATTAGAATCTGCCCCAATAAACTGATATTGAGGTGAAATCCCTCACTGCACGCTTCATTTTAGTTGAACTACTGTAAAATAGTTTATATGGGTTTAAAATATTTAATTAACTTAAAAAACAATATTAATATTTATAATATCATATATGATCCTTTTATAATATCTTATCACCCGTTCATCAATAATCCTTCATTATTTTAATTCTTTTGGGTGTTTATTTCCTTATTTATTCATGTGTGTTTCGTTATGAAAGATCAAGTTATTATAAATATTATGTAGTTGAATAATGTATAGAATAATAAAAATTAAATTATTATAATATTTATAAATCAATTTTACTTTTGAAACTAATCATGAATGATTGTTATGAAAAATGGAGTATGTTGGAATCATGTAAATGGTTGGTTGTACGCACATATGAGTAATGTTTCCATTTTTCAATGATTATTATAGAAATAGGTATGTAAAATTTTATCATTAAATAAGAATTATAATGTCATATAAAAATATTATTTCTTTAAATATATTTATATATATCATCCATTTGTTTCAGAGATAAAAATAGAGTCAGATCACTCTGTGAAGGTGGTAGTCCACACGTACATAGATGATTTTATAATCATTAAGTGAGTGACATTATTAAATGATATATTATTTTTTAAAAATTATACTAATTTCCTGAATATCATAATTATTTCATTTATATCACATATAATTGTTATATAATTAATTATATCCTTTTTTTTAAAGAGGTAGTGAAAGACGAATCTCAATGATTCGTGAGGTGGTAGTTCATCTTACAAAAGAGCGATGTTATGGTATCTCTTATAGAAAGGAAAGTAAAAAATTTATTATTGATAATTTAATAAATGGTTATATTTATCTTATAAATATAAATTATATACATATACCTTATATACATCTCTATACCTAATAGTGATATGTGGTAATGGAAAGACGAATGATATCAGTTCACAAGGCAGCAGTCCATCATAGACACGAATGTTGATTTTGAAACCAATTTAATGAATGTTGATGTGGTTTTAGGTCTTTCCATTATTATAAAATCATTTTATTATATGTAATATAAATATTTTATTATATCATCATGGTTTAAAAATAATTAATGTAGTTGGAGGAAGAAATAGAATACAAGCATTCATTGAAGAACATTACCTCTAATTAGGGTATTCCACTTATGTTTTCACTAAATCCTTTCTAGGTAAAATTTATTCACAAAATAAGTATTATCTTATAATAGGAGGTAATATATGAATTTATTTTGGTTGGGATTATCTGAACTAAAATGGTATTAATGTCTCCATAAGAATGGAGATTGGGTAGCATTTTATAAGATAAGTGAGTGCAACACTTGTATTTTCTTGAAGATAAATAAGTGCACCCACACTTTTCACATTCCAAAAGGGTAAACAATAGAGTATTCATGATAATTCAACATGATATTGTAGATATATGGACATAAAATAGATTTTATACAAGTTTTTTACATCGGTTCAATCCTTAACTTATTAGTTTAAACCCCTGAAACACCATTTTTACCGTAATTGTGGTAAATATTTTTTGCATGTTTTACTATTTATTACAGACGAAAATTAAGTTCAAATTATTTTATAATAAAAAAAGTTATTATGAAAAATATCAAATCAATTTTTCCAAAATTCAATCATATAAGTTGACGATTTATATTTAAAATTAATCTTAAAGGTGCGATGAGAAAGTCGGGTTTTAAAGAGAAATTTCCAAAAGTTTGTATTAATTTTATATAAGAATTCAATATAAAAATGATTCCAATGAATTAAATTGGATTTATTGATATATAATTGAACTAATTTTACTTTAAAACCTATTCAAAAAATTTGGGAAAAATCTTTCAAAGGAACATTGAAGTGTTTTTGAGTTAATTGTGTTTGTTAACAAAGCAGGTTGATGAGGTCAGTTGTGGAGTTCAAGAGTGTTTTTTGACATAGTATGTGGAAAATGATCTATGAAAAAAGGAATGGATGCTCTAGAGGCATTATATAATGTTTAATATACATGGTGGTATTGTTTCCTAATGTCTTCCAAATTTTTGGGTTTTAAAATTTGAAGGATGGCTCCAATATCTCAAAAAATGAATTTATATGAATTCTTCATTAATATATGAAAATTAAGGAGTTTCATGAATATCGGAGTTTTTTAGGGTATGGTTCATTGAAAAGGCATTATGTGTCACTAAGGCTTGATTTCGTGATGGTGTGGAGAAATGAGAATGTGCGAAGGGTTGACAATAAACATCTTTCACTACAAGAAGTGTAGTATAAAGAATGTGTGAAGGGTTAATGGTGATTCTTCATGACTATAAGAACCTTCATGAATGGGAAATTTACCTATATTTTCACAAAAATAAAGAACCTCATGATCAATATTGGAGATCATTAAGAAATTATGATAATGGGGATGGAATCTTCTAGAATGGGAGGAAACTCCAATAAACAGGAATATACCCCCCCCCCCCCCCAAGGAAGATAATGTCCTGAAGGGAATTTACAATCTAATTATTTGAAAAGGTGATTCACAAATATTGATCTTGGAAAAAAAATTGTGAAAATGGATGCTCACAAATTCAATAAAATCTTACATAATGGGAGGAAACAAAATAAATATTCCTTTACCACCCTCAGAATGGAAGTTAAAGACTTAAACTAAAATTAAGAAGATTAAAATTCACGAAAGAGATTCAAGAATATTTTTCTTCCCATAAATATCTTAGAGAATGGTTATTCTCAAATTATATAAAATAAGACTGAAATTTCTAATCGTCATAAAATTATTGAAGTTCAAGAAGGCTATAAATATCCGACTGAAATTTATGAGCCTCAAAAAGTATAAGTGTGCTTTATGAAAGTGTTCGAGCTTGGAGGTAAGAAATTTATTCATGAAGACTGGTTGATCATCACAAATGAGGTTAGCAATGTGAAAGTTTTTGGGTTCGTAAAGGTAGTATATACATGTAAATAATTGGTCAGTTTCACGAACGTTGTGTGAGATTTGTGATGGCAGTGAGAATCATAATATTATTAAAAATGGATATCATTGTAAAGCTATGGTAAATTTATATTCATCAAGTGGATGAAATTTGGACTTGAACAGAGCATCTAGTGATAGTTCAGGAAACATTCATTACTTATAATTAAGGGACTTACATTTTAATAAACTATGTGTGAATCCTTATCAGAGTAGTGAGAAAAAGAAGAGGAATAAGGTGATCCTTTCCACCAGTACTGATCCATGAATGGAATGACTGAGGGGGTGACCCTTTAGAAGAAGTGTGTTATCCCTAAAAATTTCAAAGGTAGTGATCCTAGGAATATATGTGATCTAACCCAAACTATATTTTGTAAATGAGCCTTAGTGGAATTGGTATATCATAAAATTGTAATTGTATTCTCCTTCGATGTATCCCAATGAAGGTGAACCAAGTAAAATCACTATGTCTCATGCATGATTTCATTTTTTTTCATATATTTCAATGATAAAGGAGGAAAAGACGATTTTTATTATTATAAACAAATATCTAAAAGATGGAATGACTGAAGTACTGTCCCTTGAGAAGAATTGAGTTGTCCTTATAGATTTTAAAGGTAGTGAGCCTGAGAATATAAGTGATCTAACCCAAACCATATTTTGGTAGTGAAACTTAGTGGATTTTCTACATCATAAAATTTTCATTTTAATGTCCTTCGTTGTATCCTAATGAGGTTGAACCAAGTAAAATCGTTGTGTCACATGCATGATTTCATTTTTGATCATACATTACAATGAGAAAGTGGAAGAACAGTGTTTTATTTAACGATCAAATAAGATCTAAAGTGGTTGTTCTTATAAAATATTATACCTTAATTCACCCCCCCCCCGTAATCAGAGAATTTAATATAGTTGGTATGAAAAATATAATTTATCTTTATAAATAATTTAAAATAAATGTAAATTTTCAAATAAAATTAAATATTTTTCACTATTCATCAAAAAAATGAAACATTTTATAAAATTCACAAAAATTAATACTAATTTAATTTTGATATTGTTATTGAAAAAAAATGAAGTTTATTTTACCAATTATATTTTCTAAAATTTTTAAAATTTAATTTTATCTTTTATGAACAAAACATGAGTAAAATGTCTTTATGAAAACCTAAATTGTTTCATAATTTTTTTAAAAAAATTAATGATTATTATTTTATTTTTCAGTAAATAGGTTTTTAAATATTTTATAATTTAGATTATACAATTAATCCCTACCATTCCATTGGCCATGTGAGAACTATCATAATAATATTTTAATAACATGACACATTTCATTTATACTCTACATTGTGTTCAAGGCAAGCTAAGATCAGTGTTCCATATAATTCTGGATATTGAAGAGATTGAATTTATTTAAAACTAAATATATATTAAAGTATATAGGTGTTATGTTTTCTTATAGTCATGGGGTTTTGATTCATAAACTCTATCAAATACAATGTTATTATTTAATAATTTTAGATTATTACATACTCCCGACCTTAAATAAAGAGTTTCCTCACAATTTAAATTTTATCAAGGTAATCCAAGGTCTGACATTTGGAAATTCCATTGTTGAGTAACCCACATCCTAATAAGAGTTAATAAAACGTCATCATAATAATATCAAAATTTAAATACAAATGTTATAAGGAATATTAACACAACTAGGTTTCCATATAAGAGAATATTGGTGGGAAGGGAATATATGTATATGGAAATAAAGAATAAATAAATTTAAAGAGTGATATAAGACATTGATTACCAGAAAGTGAGAGGTTAGTAGAATAGTAAGGGCCACAAAAAATATAATTATGTTATTTTTTGAAGGACTATTTGATTCATGAAATATAAAAGTAATAGGATAACATTTTTTTCTGTACCCTTTTCCTAAATTTAAGGAATTCCATTACTATCTAAAATTATAAAGAAATATACATACATGATGTATTTTTATTTCATAATAACAATTTGATCATTTAGTTAGGATTTGATCATTTTACAATTCATCACATACTCAAATAAATAAGTATCCAAAAATGGATTCTTATTCTTACAATACTAAAATTTAATAAGCAGGTAGTAAGATGCATAAATGAGTGACAATTATTTTTGTTTATCTCTAACTATTTTCCGAAACCAATATGGTTATCAAAAGTTAAGAAATAAAATAAATTAATCTCTAAACATCAAAATTAACACCACTGGTTCAACATTAATATTTATTTATCAAATTTTTTATCTAAAAACAATGTCATATTAACATAGACATTGCATAGGCAAGTGGTAGGTGTTAAACCTTTATTGTCCATCAGACATAGGTTCACGCCCCATGGCCTTTTTAGATACTCTTTTTTGTTAACTAGTATACAGGTTGTCCTTTTTATAATCTATATTAATATAATTCCAGTAATTTTCCTCATAAAATATGATGGATATACATGATGTAAAATTAATCAATAAATAAACTTTTTACTAAGGTTTTTAATACAACTATTTTATAAACTCTTATAATATTAATTTACTAATATTACAATTTAATTAATGATCGTATTAACCATAAAGGTTATAAATAACAATATATATATGTCTATAAATTTTAAAGGAATTATTCATCATATAAATTTTCCACTAAAACATATAATTACCATTATTTTCAATAATGTTTTACTAATATTGGTAGAATCCCATCACATAAAACCGAAAAAGGGTGTTTAAGAATTTGAACTTATCATCAACATTAAAATCATAAAAACAAGATAGTATACAAAACTATTATATTAATGAATACATATATGATTCTAAAATTTAACAAATTACTTAGATGTTCTAAAATTCTTATCACTAAAATAAAATTGGAACAAATAATTCTATAATAAATTCTTGAATCGCAATATATAAATAATTCATCTTTTTTATATAGATGTATGTCACGACCCGACCCTGCCCGGGTTCGAGCAGAAACTACCCCATGCCCACCTCCATAGACCAGGGGCTGGCGACTAGCACTGAAGGCACAACAACTCGGAAAGGCCTTTGCCTAAGTACCTGTACACACAAACACGCAGCACACTCAATGCAACAATGCAGAGAAAAAGAAAAGACAAGCAAAGAAGTGGGCAACTGCTATATAAATACACAAAATGCATCGACCTCTAAATACTACAAAGTACAAGCTGAAAATAAAAGGGGAAAAACACGCGCCCAACCAAAAAGTGTCGCAAACCGGTAACAGGTAATCAAAACAAACAGCTGACAGGTCTCCCACCTGGAACCTGGCTACGACCATCGCACGCGGTCCAAGCTCCTGAACTCCTATGCTCCACTGAAGGCACGACCAACCTATCCATCGTCTGTAAGGTCACACCAAGTGTAGGAAAAGACCAAGAAGGGGTGAGTATAAAAATACTCAGTAGGATACCCGGAAGGCTCGAGGGAGAAACAAAGGAGGTACCGAAGGGTGAGCTGTAGAGTGAACATGAAAAGTATAGGAGTACAACTGAAAGTGTGGTAAAGAGTCCAGCTCAAACCAACAAGAGGCAAGAAAGTAGACAAGTCCAGAAAAAAGGAGCTGGAAATGGTGAGAAGATGAACTTCTCGTCGAGTCTTCGCTACCTATAGCAGAAGAGTAGACTCATCCAATCACGAGAAGATAGACACGGAAAGCACGAGGCATACCCTGCGCGTCTTCGCCTCACCTGGAAGGAGAGTAACCAAACCCAAGAAGTGGGTACCAGAACTAGGTATATACATATCCTTATGCTGAAACAAAAATCCCAAACAACGTCATAAGGGGATCTTTTTCCCATAGCTCAGCCCAAGAAAAGTGTAGCCAACAGTCCCAGAAAAAAACTCCATCGATGCCCAGCATACCGCACGTCTGCCCCGAACCGCAAGCCAATATGCTCAATCACCGCACTTCGACACTATCCGCTTTGGGCAGCACTGACTCGCCTGCACAGTTTTATTTCATGTCACAAGAACACGTCTCAGTGGGGAAAGTTCCCCTCGTACTTGAGAGTTCAAGGGAAAGTCAAACCACACCTCGTCACTTCCCTGCAGTCGAGAGGTATTCTCAAAGTCAATGTCGTCACAACACTGAACCGAATAACCAAGGGTCCCACTCCGGTATTCACGGAGGAAAGCCACAGACTAGCCTAGTAGAAAGGACTGAGTCTGAAATACCAATGGGTGACCCACTACCCAGCCCTGCTGGAGGGTAATTCATAATAAGATACCGGGTGACCCACTGCCCAGCCCTGCTAGAGGGTAAAACCCTAATACATCATCAGGCGACCCACTGCCCAGCCCCACTGGAGGATAGACCTGGAATAAGTCGATAGGCGACCCACTGCCCAGCCTTGCTGGAGGGTAGACCTGGAACTAGACGACATGCGACCCACTACCCTGCCCTGCTGGAGGGTAGACCGTAAGAGGTCGCCGGGTGACCCAATGCCTAGTCTCTGCTGGAGGGTAGACCCAAAGTGCGTCGGGTGACCCACTACCCAGTCTCTGCTAGAGGGTCAACCCTAAGAGGTCGTCGGGTGACCCACTGCCCAGTATCCACTAGAGGGTAGACCCTATGTGCGCCGAGTTACCCACTGCCCAGTCTCTACTGGAGGGTAGACCCTAAGAATGCGTCGGGTGACCCACTGCCCAGTCTATGCTGGAGGGTAGACCCTATAATCTGATGAGTAACCCACTGCCCAGCCCCGCTGGAGGGTAAAACTCAGAACTGCTCAGGCAGTATCCACTGGAGGGAACAACACTAGCCAACCGAACACAGAGTGAGTATCGTGCAACCACCCAACTCCAGAACAACTCACCGAAAAGAGTTTCAGTGCATGCTCCATCACAAGGTGTCACTAGCACCGCTACCGGCCGATCCATTGAGAAATAATCCAGGGGAGACCACTCAACACTGCTGGCCAAACAAACGAGCACAAAGCCAGGGGAAAAACTCCACCCTACTAGTCAACCGAACGAGCATAGAGGGACCCTCTATGTCACGAGAGGTCAAAGTACGTAAAGCAGAACCTGGCATGCACGCGAGGCCCACACGACATGTGGCCCCAAGTCAACCCCAACTGAGCTCTCAAACATTCTCAGGTACAAACCACCCGTACCTCCAAGCATTCCTGTATACTCCCAGAGTATACCACAATGTCAGCCCAAGGGCCATCATGCACACGACACCCAACGTCAATGCGAAGGCATGACGTATCATCTACAACTCAAACTCTCAGGCATGACCAACCACATCTTATGAACCATTTATATAACTCTCCCAAGAGTGCGTGATCACACGCCAAGGGTCCTCCACAAACCGAACTGCCACCGGAGCACCTTTCATGCTTCCACATTTAATAAGATCGCGTAAAAGGCTCCACACAACCAAATGGATCGCACCGTTTTGATCCTCACGGAAAAACCTGCGAGATAGACTACTTACTCACCTGAAACGATCAACTGGTGAAAAGGGGTACTATTCACCGTAACCAAACCCATGGGAGGCCCACCCCAAGATCCCAAAACTGAACCAAAGGATCATGCCACTGCGATCCCCTCGGAAAAACACACAGGATTGAGTACTCAAACGCCCAAAACGGACACCAGGTAAAAACGGTACTATTCACCGTAGCCGGGTCGGGTGAGACCCCCACCACGTCCCCTAAAAAGGTCAGGTGAACTGCACCATCGCAATGCTCTCGAAAAAGCACATCAAATTCACTACTTAATTGTGTGGAACGGGTATCCGGAGAAAAAAATGCATTCTGGTGCACCGCACACGAGTGGTGCCACGTGGGACCCACATCCCGGTCCCGAAACACAATGAACGGATTGCACCATTGTGATCCTCTCGAAAATGCACACAAGATTGACTACTCACTTGTCCAAAACGGTCATCCTGTGATAAAGACGGAAAATCACCGTTGACGCCCAAACGGCCTCCCATGGGCCCCGCACCATTGTGCCGAATTAGAGCGAGCAGATTGCACTGTTGCAATCCCCTCGGAAAAACATCCAGAAACGACTGCTGGCATGCCCCGAATGGACGTCCGATGAAAAAGTCGTGATATGCTGCACGCAGCTCAAAAGACGGGCCATGGGGCCCGTACCTCAGCTTTGGCCTCAACGCCTGAAACCGCCCTGGAAAACTCTGCCTCGGTGCCAGGGTTGCAACGCCACTGACGACGCCCAAAACGGACATCGGACGCGTCCGCGCCGACCAAAACAAGAATCTCGGGAAAAACGCTCGTCCACTTAAAGACGTGTTGCGCCTCCGAGGCTCCTCTTTTCGGGAATTAAAAATTCTCAAAAACATCTCAAAATGTTCCCCTCGACGCAAGGTCCGCGCTGCCACTGACAGCGTGCAAAACGGATGCTCGTAGCGAAAGCTACGGGCATCCGAAATTCCAAAGGGGGAAACCCCCTTGGGCCGGACCGGCCCGGTCCGGCCAGTCCGCCCTCAGCCGGCCCGCATCCCGGCCGCGGGTCCTGTTCGCTCCACCGTAGCCAGCTGGCTGCGGCCTGTCGCCACCGACCGACCTTGATGGCCGGTCTCCTTCTTTTCCGCAGCGATCCGCATTGCGCGGGTCGCGGTCGCCGCACACGGGGTCGTGCACCCCGCGACCCCTCTCCCTCTTCGCGCTATGTCGGCGCTGCCTGAGACCCCGCCTCGCCACCGTCCGCAGCCACCTCTGCCGTGCTGACCCACTGCCGAGACGTGCCCACCGCCTGGAGCCGCTTCGCCGCCGTCCGGCTCACCGTGTCGCCGCCTGATATGCCCGACCGTCGCGCCTACCCGCCGGAACACCCGAAAACCCCTCCAAAAACCCACAATCTTCGGCGAATGATTGCGGGTTCCTCAGAACACCAAAACCAAAACTGAAAGATGCGTTGGAAAGGAAAAAAACTCTACTACGCATCCATGGGCTTTTCCTGAAAATTCGACAGTGTTTTGATACAAATATTTGGGATCAAATATAGGCGCGGGAAAGAAAAAACGCAACGAGACACTACCTCGTGGGCATTGCCCGGAGCTTCGCCGCGATCCGCCGCCTTGCCGGAGCTAGAGAAGGAGAGGGAGAAGAGGGACTGCCTACGCCTGGGAGTAAACAAGGGAGAGGGGAAGGGGATGAGAGTTTAAATAAATTAAAAAGAATTTTATTTAATTAAACCCATAATTTTCCCCGCATCTGAAACCTTAGGCGAGGTCAAGATTAAACCTCCCCTAGGGTAAACACCACCTCCCAAGCACAACGGTGGTCTCGGAATTTTAATCTGAGACCCCGTGCAAGAGTTATTAATCTTAGCGCTCGAAGCCGGCAAATTACAAAAACGCCCCTGGGGACAATTTTCACAGATGGGCTGCGCCGGCAAAACTTACACCCCTCCTAGGGTAAACGGCACACTCCGAACACAACGGTGCCCTCATTTTTCCAATCTGAGCCACCTTTTAGGAGATAACTGTGTTTCAACATTAAACGAATTAAATGAATTTATTTAATCCGTTTAACGTTCTAGAAGCGAGCGAGGGGTCCAAACATCCCACGCCGACAAGTTTTATGTCATTCCTAAGGTAAAAACCCCATTCCGGACCCATATGTATACTCAGATCTCATATCTGGATCACTGTTCAGTAGTTATCCCATTTATTTGGCGCTTCCAGTGTGAACGCACTGAAAATTTAATTCCGGCCACTCTGGGGATCGAAATCGCACGTTGTCTGAAAGCGCTGCTCTGGAATATCATCAAGAATATTCTAAAGTCTTTCACAGAAAAAGAAACGGGTTCTTACATCATTCCCTCCTTCAAGATTTTCATCCCCGAAAAGCAAAACTTGAGAGCAACGCAGGGTACTGAGCCCACTCCTGGCTTTTCCATACCCATAAGAACCCACGCACATCTCTGCGTCACCGCACACAGACCAAAGGATCTATCTGTTCACGTGAGGTTGGCCCTTGCCGATGTCGTGCACCCACTCCAGACATTGGCGTTAGGGTAAGGCAGTAGGGTACCTCACCATCCCTTTGCACGGTCTCAAATGGCCCGAAGGCCCCCTGAGGTAACTGATCTCCCCGGTCAAACCTTTGCATCACATGCTGTGACTGGAATCACCGCTCGCACCTGGAACAAGGCCCGGTGATTCCCTCCTTCATAATATCCATATGGTGAAACACCCAAAGATATCTGATCACACGAGATTTCACAGTCGATGTCCCATAATCCAGACTCTCTTACATGCTCAGAAAGCGAAGGAGTCGACACCGTCGACTAGAGGAAAAGGTGTCAGTCCTTTTTACCTTACCAACACAGGGTTACACCCGACGCCATGCGTCACCCTAGTAAAACCTCAAGTAAAGAGCAGGGAGGAAAGCATTTCACACACAGCGTCTACCAACTGTACTAAAAAAAGTAGGAGAGTTGTAGTGTACCTCTTACCACCGCCTGCTCCTAAGTATTGTAGACATCCAAAGCCCGCGGATGTCGGCAGTCCCAACTTTCAGCTCCCGTAGCCTGACGTGGACCACATAGTGGTGATGGGAAGACCTCATAACGTCGTACCCCACCTCCAGCTCCTCCCGCTCCTCTGCTAGCACAACCTCTCTGGGCACTACTCTGATCACGGCGCTGCCTCTGCAGTGGTGGTGCACCTGCAGCCTGCCCGAAGCTCTCCGCAACTCAGGTTGGGCAGTTTCATGCCAAAAGACCTCACCCATCACAAGCATAGCATCGACTCTCTCTGGACTGCACTGGTGCCCTCCGGTGCCATTGTGGTGTATGACCATGCCCCTGAGTCTGGTTGTCAGAAAGCCACATGTGTCGAGGTCCTGCTTGTCGACGCCCACTAGCTGTGGCAGCCGTCTCGTCTCCAACGTGCCTACTGCCACCACCAACACTAGAATGTGACAGGAAGCCCTCTGTGACCAGCGCCTACTCTAGCACCTCGGCATATGTGGAAATGACCAAGGGTACTATGACAAGACGAATCTATCGGCGGAGACCCTTCTAAAACTTCCGCGCTCGGAGGTTATCATCATGGATCAAGTCCTGGTAAAAGCGTGCATGGTCTGAAAAACTAGCTGCGTACTCGGCCACCATCATCCCTCCCTGCTGAAACTGCAGGAGATCCTGAATCTGAACGGAGCACAAGAAGGAGGGGAAAAACTCCTCACGGAACAACAACTAAAAGTCTCCCCACGAAATCGGTGACTCGTCAAGAAGCTGAGTCACCAGACTCTACAAACGCCAAGACGATCCACGGAAAAGGCTTGCTGCTAAAGCCACTCTCTGATCTGTTGGCGTCTGCACAAGCCTGAAAAGGAGAACCACTACCACTAGCCAAACCACTGCTACCTAAGGGTTTGGCTCACAACTAAACCTCAGCGGTCTCTGCCGCCGGAACTCATGGTGTGCACTCAACCTGCACTCAAGCTCAGCCTGATCTGCTGAAACTTTCGGCTGCTCAACAGGTGGGGGTGCTATTACCAGCCCACCCTGAGAAAGGGCCCGCATGATGAGTCCTGTACTGTGGCCTCGTACCTCATAGGGCCGTCGTCACGAACCAAAGCCGGTATCATGGCTGGCTGTCCTCGTGGAGACGTCCTGAATATTATCAAGGAGTGTCGCGGTCAGATGAGCATATATGTATATACCAATAACAACGATAGGGATCTGACCCAAGAAGGACAGTAAAAGACTCAATCCAATGTGATGCACAAACAAATTTTCCCTGCAACAAGTGTCTCTGCATGTCGGGTCAACAAGCGGGTTATCAAGGTCCTGGTGAATGGATACGTCGACCACCGCACCATCACTGGACTCCCTGGCCTGAAAACCACTTTCGAGACACGTTGACACTGTTGCCCTAAATCCCAACCAATTCCTCTTTTAGGGATGTTCGAACAGCGTCACAAGGATTGAACCACCTCTGATAACACTTTTTCATGACCCGACCCTGCCGGGTTCAAGCCGTAACTACCCCAAGCCCGCCTCCATAGGCCAGGGGCAGGCGACCAGCGCCGAAGGCACAATAACTCGTGGAGGCCTTTTCCTAATTACCCATACACACACACACACACAGCACACTCATTGCAACAGTGCAGAGTAAAAGAAAAGGCAAGGAAAGTAGAGGGAAACTTCTATATAAATACCACAATGTGCATCGACCTCTAAACAGTACAAAGTACAAGCTGAAAAGAAACGGGAAAAACACATGCCCAACCAAAAAGTGCTGCAACCCGGCAACAGGTAAACAAAACAAACAGTTGACGGGTCTCCCACCTGGAACCCGGCTACGACCACCGCACGCGGTCCAAGCTCCTGAACTCCTATGCTCCACTGAAGTCATGACAAACATGTCCATCATCTGCAAGGGCACACCAAGTGCGGGAAAAGCCCATGCAGGGGTGAGTATAAAAATACTCAGTAGGATACCCCGAAGGCTCGAGGGAGCAACAAAGGAGGTACCGAAAGGTGAGCAGTAGAGCGAACAGAAAAAGTAAAGGAGTACAACTGAAAGTGCGGTAAAGAGTCCAGCTCCACCCAACAAGTGGCAAGAAAGTAGACTCGTCCAGACACAAGGAGCTGGAAAGGGTTAGAAGATGAACTTCTCGTTGAGTCTTTGCTATCTATAGCAGGAGAGTAGACTCATCCAACCACGAGAAGATAGACACGGAATGCACGTGGCATACCCCGCACGTCTTAGCCTCACCTGTAAGGAGAGTAACAAAACCCAAGAAGTGGGTACCAGAACTAGGTATATACATATCCTTATGCTCAAACAAGAAGCCCGAACAAGGTCGTAAGGGGATCTTTGTCCCGTATCTCAGCCCAAGAAAAGAGTAGCCAATATTCCCAAAAATAAACTCCATCAATGCCCACCATCCTGCATGTCAGCCCAGAACCGTAATCCAAGGGGCTAAATCACCTAACTTTGACACTACCCGCTTTGGGCGGCACTGACTCGCCCACACAGTTTTAGATAACATCACAAGAACACATCTCAGTGGGGAAAGTTCCCCTCGAACTTGAGAGTTCAAGGGAAAGTCAAACCACACCTCGTCACTACCCTGCAGTCGAGAGGTATTCTCAAAGTCAAAGCCATCACAACCATGACCCGGATAACCAAGGGTCTCGCTCCGGTAATCACAGAGGAAAGCCACAGACTAGCCTAGTAGAAAGGACTGAGTCTGAAATACCAACGGGTGACCCACTGCCCAGCCCTGCTCGAGGGTAATTCATAATAAGATACCGGAGGACCCACTGCCCAGCCCTGCTGGAGGGTAAAACCCTAATACATCATCAGGAGACCCACTTCCCAGCCCAGCTGGAGGGTAGACCTAGAATAAGTCGACCGGCGACCCACTGCCCAGCCTTGCTGGAGGGTAGACCTCAAACTAGACGACGGGCGACCCACTGCCCAGCCCTGCTGGAGGGTAGACCCTAAGAGGTCGTCGGGTGACCCACTACCCAGTCTCTGCTGGAGGGTAGACCCTAAGTGTGTCATGTTACCCACTACCGAGTCTCTTCTAGAGGGTAGACCCTAAGAGGTCGTCGGGTGACCCACTGCCCAGTCTCTGCTGGAGGGTAGACCCTATGTGCGTCGGGTGACCCACTGCCCAGTCTCTACTGGAGGGTGGACCCTAAGAATGCATCGGGTGACCCACTACCCAGTCTCTGCTGGAGGATAGACCCTAGAAGCCAATGAGTAACCCACTTCCCAGCCCTGCTGGAAGGTAAAACTCAGAACTGCTCTGGTCGTATCCACTGGAGGGTACAACACTGGCCAACCGAACACGAAGTGAGTATCGCGTAACCACCCAACTCCAAAACAACTCACCCAAAAGAGGTTCAGCACCTTCTCCATCACTGGGTGTCACTAGCACCACTACCGGCCGATCCATCGAGAATGAAACTAGGAGAGACCACTCAACCCTGCTGGCCAAACAAACGAGCACAAAGCCAGGGGAAAAACTCCACCCTGCTAGTCAAACAAACGAGCACAGAGGGACCCTCTACGTCACGAGAGGTAAAAGTACGTAAAGCATAACCCGGTATGGATGCAGGGCCCACACGACATGTGGCCCCAAGTCAACCCCAACTGAGTGCACAAACTTTCTCAAGTACAAACCACCCGTACCTCTAAGAATTCCCGTATACTCCCAGAGTATACCACATTCTCAGCCCAAGGGCCATCGTGCCCACGGCACCCAACGTCAACGCGAAGTCATGACCTGACATTTCCAACTCAAAGGCCCAGGCATGACCAACCACATCTTGTGAACCATTTATATCACTCTCCCAAGAGTGCGCGATCACACACAAAGGGTCTGCCACAAACCGAACTGCCACACAAGCACCTTTCATGCTTCCACATTTAATAAGATCGCATATAAGGCTCTACACAACCAAACGGATCGCACCGTTGTGATCCTCATGGAAAAACACGGGAGATAGACTACTTACTCGCTTGAAACGGTCAACCGGTGAAAAAGGGTACTATTCACTGTAACCAAACCTATGTGGGGCCCACCCCAAGATCCTGAAACTAAACCAACGGATCACGCCATTGTGATCCCCTCGGAAAAACACATGGTATTACGTACTCAATCGCCCTAAATGGACACCCGGGGAAAAGGGTACTATTCACCGTAGCCGGGTCGGGTGGGACCCACACCACGTCCCCGAAAAATGTCGGGCGAACATCACCATCACAATGCTCTTGAAAAAAGCACGTCAAATTGACTGCTTACTTGCGTGGAATGGGTATCCGGAGAAAAAAAATTCATTTTGGTGCACCGCACACAAGCGGTGCCACGTGGGACACGCATCCCGGTCCCGAAACTCAACGAACGAATCACACCGTTGCGATCCTCTCGGAAAAGCACATAAGATGGACTACTCACTTTTCCAAAACGGTCACCCAGGGATAAAGATGGAAAATCACCGTCGAGGCCCAAACGGCCCCCCATGGGCCCTGCACCATCGTGCTGAATTAGAGCGGGCAGATTGCACTGTTGCAATCCCCTCGGAAAAACATCTAGAAACGACTGTTCGTATGCCCCAAACGGACATCCGATGAAAAAGTCGTGATACGCTGCACGCAGATCAAAAGACGGGGCATGGGTCTCGTGCCTGAACTTCATCCTCAAATCCTAAAAATACCCTGGAAAACTCCGCCTCGGTGCCAGGGTCGCAACGCCACTGACGGCGCTCAAAACGGACGTCGGACGCGTCTGCTCCGACCAAAACAAGAATCTCAGGAAAAACGCTCGTCCACTAAAAGACGCGTCGCACCTCCGAGGGCCCTCATTTTGGGAATTAAAAATTCCCAAAACCATCTCAAAATGTTCCCCTAGATGCAAGGTCCACCCTGCACGTCGTGAAAAACAGGCGCCCGTAGAGAAAGCTACGGGCGTCGGAAATTCCAAAGGGGGAAACCCCCTTGGGCCGGACCGGCCCGGTCCGGCCGGTCCGCCCACAGTTGGCCCGCGGCCCCGGCACGGGTCCGGTTCGCTCTGCCGCGGCCAGCTGGCCGCGGCCTGTCGCCATCAACAGGCCTTGATGGCCGGTCCCCTTCTTTTCCGCAGCGACCCGTGTTGTGTGGGTTGCGGTCGCCGCAGACGGGGTCGTGCACCCCGCAGCCCCTCTCCCTCTTCGCGCTACGCCGTCGCCGCCCAGGACCCCGCCTCGCCGCCGTCCGCAGTCGCCTCCGCCGCGCTTCCCCGTCACCGAGACGCGCCCACCGCCTGGAGCCGCTCTGCCGCCGTCCGGCTCACCGCGCTGCTGCCTGATATGGCCGACCGCCGCGCCTACCCGCTGGAACATCCGAAAACCCCTCCAAAAATCCGCAATATTCGGCGAATTATTGCGGGTTCCTCAGAACACCAAAACCGAAACCGAAAGATGCGATGGAAAGGAAAAAAAACTCTACTACGCATCCATGGGATTTTCCCAATAATTTGACATAGTTTAGATACAAATATTTGGGCTCAAATATAGGTGCAGGAAAGAAAAAACGCAACAAGACCCTACCTCGAGGGCGTTGCCCGGAGCTTCGCCGCGATCCGCCTCCTTGCCGGAGCTAGAAGAGGAGAGGGAGAGGAGGGGCTGCCTTGAGGGGCATCCTGCACCAGGGAGTGAACAAGGGAGAGGGTAAGGGGATGAGTGTTTAAATAAATTAAAAATAATTTTAATTAATTAAGCCCATAATTTTCCCCGCATCTGAAACCTTTGGCGACGTCAAAATTAAACCTCCCCTAGGGTAAACACCACCTCCCGAGCACAACAGTGGTCTCTAAATTTTAATCTGAGACCCCGTTCAAGAGTTATTTAACTTAGCGCTCGAATCTGAAGAATTACAAAAATGCCCCTGGGGCCATTTTTCACAGACGGGCCGCGCCCGCAAAACATACACCCGTCCTAGGGTTAACGGCATGATCTGAACTCAAAGGTGCCCTCGGTTTTCCAATCTGAGCCACCGTTTAAGAGAAACCTGTGTTTCAACATTAAATGAATTGAATAAAAAAATTTAATCCGTTTAACGTTACAGAAGCGAGAGAGGGGTCCAAACATCCCGCGCCGAAAAGTTTTATGTTGTTCCTAGGGTAAACACCCCATTTCGGACCCATCTGTACACTCGGATCTCGGATTCGGATCACCGTTCAGGAGTTATCCCATTTTTTTGGCGCTTCTAGTATGAACGCACTGAAAATTTAATTCCGGCCACTCCGAGGCTCGGAATCGCACGGCGTCTGAAGGCGCTGCTCTGGAATATCATCAAGAATTTTCCAAAGTCATTTACAGCAAAAAAACCAGGTTCATACAATGTAGGACTTTCCTTAGTCAATGGTTTAACCTTAAGAATAGTTAACTTACTAGGATAATTCATAGGGTCTCCACATTTAGTACAATGAAAAATAAATGGATCCTTATGATGAGATTTATCTCCATCCATCGTATTCATTGTTTTTTCTCAGAAATTCATTTCTTTATGACCAAATATTTCGCATATATAAAATTTTATCATTCTATTGAGACAAGTTATTTTCAATCTAATAAACATTAGTTTAATCTAAAATCATTCATTTTAACCATTTATTAAAATCCTTCATAATTTTTTGTAAATAAAATCTGAATTATCCATAAACTATCCCTCATGAGTTTCCAACCAGGTGTGTAGTAAGGCTTGTTTTCATGCATTATGTGATAATCAGGTTAAGCAAAATATTCACTTCTCAGAGTTATTAAACCTAGATATATTTTTTCAACAACCACATAATATATTAGTATCAATATAGGGATAGATTTCCTGGAAAAATCAAATAATATTTTCCTTACTAAAACATTCAATGTTTTTTGTATTTATCCTCAAATTTTATCATTGGCTTATGATCCCTACTCTATCTTTTCCCAAAATTTAGTTCCCAAGGTTACTACTAAATTTTTTCTGATACCAACTATAGAAACCCCAACTCTAGTAGCACAAAGCTAGTGTATTCTATATTACATTGTCATAAGATACTAGAAATCTCATCCCAAAGGACTGAATAATGTAGTAGTCTTGGTAAACTACATACACACTTGATTCCAATATTAAAATTGAATACAAAAATTATAACATAATTTTTTTTTAAAAATATCATTATTCCCTCAAGAATTTTCTTATATATCTCTCATATCAGTGTTAATGGATTCCTAAGAATGGAAAGGAAATAACAATGGGCTCAAATACTCAGTAAGGGTTCAGTATAGTGGATTATATCTTGAATCAATGAACATAATCATCGAAGAAAGGAAAGATAATAAAAAAAACTTCCATTTAAATAATTTTACTTTCATAATCAATATGTAATGGTAAATAATTGAAAACACGTTCCATTTAATCCAAGATATAACTACCATAACTAGATAGGACACAATCAATATGGAAATGTAAGTAATGGGAAATAGGTGTCATTTAATCAATAAAATGAGAATTTTGTGAATCTAGAGATCATATCTTTTTAAAAATATTATGGATATTAATAAATGAATTCTTAATAAAGGTAAAGCTTAAATATTGGATTCTATAATCTTAGGTAATATAATACCTCTGTCATCAAGATCTATCAAAATATGATTCAAAATATAGGTTGAAAGTTGTTTAATGCTCGATTATTCATTTTTCTCATGATACCTATTGATAAATCGATGCGATATATAATACTGGGACCCAACCATTACTTTAGGTCCACAACATTCATCATATATCGAATAATTTAATTAATTCACGAACAATATTCTACATCATCAAATATCTATATTGAGTAAAGAATATGAATTTTTCAATATTTCCCCATAAAAACAAATAACATTCAATGTGGAACACCATATGTAAAAATGATTTACAGATTGATAAATTAATATATCCCTGATAATTAATATTTTTATTTTGATGAAATTTAATTCTGATTGATCCTAAGAATGTAAATATTTCAATGGAATGTTAATGATGAAAAACATGAATCAACAAAAGTGAATGTCAATACTTTCCTTCTTCAAATAATCAAAAACCATCCATATAAATATTAAGTATGGTGCAAATAAAACATATTCTCAGTGGATTAAGAATAAATTTTTGATAATGATGATGAATTAAAATACCATAAAGATAACATTAAAACATTCTTGATTAAAATACCATTTTTATTTTGAAAATAACTATTAAAAATAAAAGTTCACAAAAACTTTTGAAAATACATTTTTTAAAAATAAATATTAAAATAAATACAGGAATATTTAAGACATACGATTGGTCATGATTATTGGAAATTCTGTTAATTTCATACACTTTAAAACAAACATTCCTTTCAATTTTTTATTAAAATCTAAATGGGAATTGTTTAGAAATCCACATAAATATTTCTATAAAAAATAAAAACTAAAAAATGCGTAAAAATGTTTTTAATAAATAATTTTAAAAAATTTAAAAACAATTTTGTAATTTTTATTAAACATGTTTTTGGAAGAAAACATATTTATAATTGAAGAGAGAAAATGATATAACATTTCAATAAAAACATTTAATCAAAACATAAAATTTTAAGAGTATAAAAATGGTGATATTAATTTAACATATCATGAAAAACATGAGTTATAGAAAAATAAATGTGTTTATTAGAGAAAATATCAAATAATGTAAAATCTTGATTAGAATGAGTGTATGAAATAAAACCATATAATGATCATAATGATGAAGTACGAATTATTAAATGAATTGATTACATGTATCAACTATAAATACAAATAAAACTGGTGTAAATAAAACATAGTATTATAAATATTCATTACCAGCATAATCGTATAATTTTAAAGACTATTAAGAAGTAATATAAACTAATGAAAACAAATTGGGTTCTGAAATACTTTACCACTTGGTAATTTTTATGTCAAAATCTAATTGGATGAAATAATTATAATTGAATCTTAAAATACCACGAATTATTAATGAATCATGGTATAAAATTACAAAGGGGTAATATATACACCATATAAAAGATATTAGGTTCGTAACATTACAATATTTTTAAATGAGATAAAATTTGAGACAAAATCACTTACCCCACGCTTCCTTGAGGTTAAACATGATTTAAACTAATTTATAGTGGGTTTAAACATGTTATTAACTTAAAAAATATCTATATTAATGTTTCTAATATCATATATGATCATTTTATAACATATTATCCCCCATTAACTAATAATCATTTATTATTATCATTATTTCTGGTGTTAATTCCCTGGTTTTCTCATGTGTGTTTCTTCCTAAAAGATCCAGTTCTTGTGAATATTATATAGATTCATCATATACATAATAAAAATAACCAAATAATTATAATAATTATAAATAAATTATACTTTTTAAACGGATCATGAAAGATTTTAATGAAAAGTGGACTATGTTATAGTCATGGAGACAGTGGGTCGTACGTACACATTAGTAACATTTCTATTTTTCAATGATCATTCTAGAAAGGAGGTAAGATATATTTTATTATTAAATAATTATATGAAAATAATATAAACCATATTATTTCATTAAATATAATTATATATATCACCCATTTGGTTTGGTGATGAAAACAGAGTCGCATCACTCTATGAAGGAGGTAGTCCACACATACATGAATGGTGTTGTAATTTTCAAGTTATTTAAAAGGTAAAATGATATATTATCTTTAAATAATGAATTATATTTCATGTATATCATAATTATTTTATTTATATCACATATAGTTAATAAATGTATTCTTATCACCTTCCATGTAAATCCTTAGTGAATGAAAAATCACATTGCTTTGCTGTCATTAGTTCGTCGTACACAGGAGATAAATTGTCATGTCTCTTATGGTATGCAATGTAAAAAAAGTAATAATTGATATATTGAATAGAGATGTATAATTTTTTATAAATATCATATATACACTTTATATCCATCATCATACCCAACATTAAGATGTGGTAATGGAAAAACGAATAAGCTCGGTTCATGAGGCGGTTGTCTCTGTACACGAGAATAATGATTTTGTGACACATTTAATGGAGGTGTAGATGGATTATGGTAATAATATTACTATAAAACCATATAAGTGTATTTAATATATATATATTATATTATATATTCATTATTTAAAATTAATTTATGTATGTGTGTGAGGCAATAGAATAAAATCACTCATTAAAGTACATTACCTCTTCTTCAGGTATTCTTCTTAGGTTTTCACCAGATCCTCCCTATAATGGATTTAATAAAAAACATGGGATTCTAGGAAGGTATTAGGGATTATATTTGGTGATTTGGGATGTTTATATACAATAAAAAAGTTTTTTTTTTGTGTGAATTATAGATGATAGTGTGTGGATTTTTATAAGTGAGGTGAGTGGCGAACATAGAACTTTTTGAAGAGAAAATGGTGTACCCACGTTTTTAAAATACAAATCGGGTAAAAATGGATTATTATAAAAGCCTATACATGACATGTTAGATATATAGATATATAATATATTTTATATAAGTGATTTGTTTATTTTTAATCCTTATTCTTTTAGTATAACCCCTAAGTTAATCCTATTTTACCTAAACCACGCTAAATAGTATTTACTGTTTTTACTATTCATTATGTTCAAAGATTAATTTGTAAATATTAGATAATATAAATTTTTTTATTCCAAATATGTAATATTCTTTTCAAAATTCCTTTAAGTAAAATGAAAATTTTTAATATAGGATTAATCCCACATATGCAATGAGAAAACATGTTTTTAAAGGTAAATGTTCATGATTTTACAATGTTTTTATAAAAAAAATTAATAATAAAAATGATTATGGTGAACTAAATAATATTAATTTATATATAATTAAAATAATTTTCCTTTAAAAAAATATATATTTAAAATTAAATTTATAAATAATTTAAATTAAAAGGATGTTTTCAATTTAAATTCATAATTGTTCACTATATATCAAAAAATGAACCATTTTAGAAAAATTCTCTAAATTAACCCTAAAAAAATTTGATATTTTTATTTAATAAATGGATTTAATTTTGTCAAATAAATTTTATGAAATTTGTAAAAATTAATTTTAACTTATATTTTCAATGCGTGACTAAATAATATGTCATATTTCATTTAAAGTGGGTATTGTGTGTAATGTATGTTAAGCTCAGTGTTTTGTGTAATGTAATTTATTGAAGAGGTGTAATTTATATAAAAATATATATATTTATCAATTATTAGGGTGATATATATTCTTTTATTGTTTTTTTATGTCATACATGATATAAAATTTAATTTTAATATTTTATAATTCTGCTTTTGTCACATATAATATTAACATAAGTTATATTTGTATATCATTAAAAGATAGATGTTATTGAGTAATGTACATAAAATTAACTGTGACTAATATAAATAATATTATGAGGTTGTGACTATACTACTGATTAATTATGATAGATTTTTCATGGCTATCTAATCAAATAAAAATGTTGATTCAAGAGGGATCCAAGTTCCATTGAATAAATGAATATGAGAAAAATTTCATGGAATTGAACATAAAGTTATATAGTAAACCAATACTCGCACTACCCTATAGTAGATAAAGGATTGTGACATATAATGATGAAATTATGAAGGGTATTATATATATATTAATGTTTAATGATACATGGATAGATTATACCTTACACTAATTGAAAATTCGTGAGAGAAAATATCCTACTCATTATTTTTATTGGACTACAGTAATATTTTTAGTTAAAATATAGAGGCATGAAATTTATTGTGAATTATTTGATATATATATATATACTTATCATAAAATATTTTAATATATGTTCACAAACAAAGAGTAAAATTTGGGTCCTGGGATGTGGTTGGAAATGATTAAAGATTATGGATACTCAATAAATCACCACCATGAGAAGCAGAACTAGGTGGCTGGTGCTCTGAGTTAGAAGGACTGTGTTAATTTTAAAATTATGAGGATTGTATGATATTGTATAATTATAGATTTTTGTAGGATAGACCTTCAAATCCTTATGAACGTAGAAATTTTCTATTTTCACATATGAATGTTCAACCATACATCCATTTGAGGATTAAATATGTGAAAATTGAAGATTTGGAACTAAAAAATAAGGTTGATGAATATTCCTTAGTTAAATCATTATTAAAATAAAATTATATGGTTCAATAAATGAATATTTGTCTCATTAATACTATATTTTACAGAGTTATTTGATGAATCTCACAGTTTATCATTCCATATTTCTCATATAAGTATGATAATTTATACAGATCTAAAAGATTTTTTATGGTTAAAAAACATGAAAAGTGATACTGTATGTCATCAACTTAAGGCTGCGAGATATAAGTATAAGGAGATGTTACAACAATTACCCATACATTAATTGAAATGGGAAAACATCACCACATATTACGTCAGCAAACACCCCAAACCATCAATAGGCCATAATGATATTTTGGTTGTAGTGTCAAGGACTAACCCACTAGGGCTCTCCTTGTTAGAAATAATTTGAGTGTGACTAAATCAAGCCTTCCTCTAATAGGCTATGGGGTAGTGACCAGCACAGAGTAGGCATAACACACACATGGGAGGCATTAGGCTAGTGTACCTGTAGACACACACACACACACACATATCCAAGAATATATGGTGGTAAAATGTAAAAAAATAAACTAATATAAATTCATGTATATATCTAAATCCAAAAATAATAGTTTGAAAATAATATTAGAAATTCTAAAGGGGAAAATATTGGCTCACAAAAAACTATAAAGAAGTCCATCCTGCTAGAATGAGGGGGATGTTGTCCAATGTGACACCCGATGTAAACCACAGTCTCTCTATCCAAGTATAATATTTTCCTACTAGAATTCCAAAAATTACTACATCAAATAGTCGGTTATCCTCAAAAGGCATGACATGTGCAGACAAAGCCCGTTTAGGGGTGACTATAACAATACCCAGTAGAGCACAATAAATTCACTTTTCATAATGGTTCGAGATTATAATCTTATCAGCATAGGGTATGTCAATAATAAATAAGATACATACACAAATAAACATATAGTAAAATGCATGGTTGATACTACGTCTCAATGTATTATCACAATATCATCGCTAGCCAATTATTCTTCTCAAGAGTTCATAACCACGCACATTTGGGAGAACTCACTAGATGATTCTGATAATGTAAATGGAATCTGTCAAACATTTAATATTTATCATGTCTCACCATAATCATATACATGATTAAAGTATGAAGATATTGATACATTTATGGGGGATCAAACCAAAGGCCTTTGAGGACACCACAAGCCTTAAATTGTTTAACCCACTAAGTAGGGTACTGATGTCCATAATGTTGTTCAAATTGATTCCACAAACCCCGCCAAAGAATGAAGACAATAAAGGATCCCTCCCAAGTCCATAGAGGGAAATAATAACTCAATATGATAAAAATACCTTACAGAGGATCACAATCCATTATCAAGTACATAATTCCAAACTATAACCTCATAGGAATAGAATAGGGGAATTCTCTCTAATGAAACTGATCCATGTGGAAAAGAAAACGAGACTCATACCTCTCTAATAAAGGTATTATTCATTTATTGGTAGGTATTTTCATGTATTTATAGTATTAAGTATTCATGTGTTATCTAAATCATGCCCATGTACACCAGGTCAATCCCACATACATCTTCCCATGTCTCTGTACCACAGTTCATGCCCATGTACTCGGCATCTCCAAGTAGAAGGCTCAGCATGTGTGCTCTAGCTAGGTCTGAGTGCATGGATTTTCCCATACACTCTGGTCATTCACATAGACATTAGGGTAGATTGTGAATTTTTGGGTCAAGACATATGGTGTGTGGCACATGTCACCTGTAATGTGATACATTATTCTCCATAGAAGGCCAAGCACCACAACCAGTGCCTCACATGGAGTGTACCTCTCTATTTCACACTATGTAGTGCATAAATTTCCTAAATCTTCAGGTTCATAAAAAATTTTCCACATGATCCACCAAAATCACTAAATACACCACAAATCCTTCCCATATATCACGTATATAGGCCATATATGCTAAATTGTATATGGAGTTTGGATTATTGACATCCATCTTGATTGGATATCATCTCGTGGATATGTGGTCACTGCACACCCAAAACCTACACAGGGAAATATGATCCAATCCCTATCCATTTTCATTTTCATTGCATGTTTATCCATTATTAACATCAAAATCAAATCTATTATATCAATCTATTTCACTAAAAAAACATGGGGAGAACAATTTATTGATTGGTATTTTTGTTGAACCGTAGGTAAAATGAATCACTAGCTATGAATTCATGAAGAATGTGTAAATAAAATAACAAAACACAATAATGAGGATGGGACATAATCTAATATTAATTTTGACCACAATTTGTTTCCATTATAATGAGAGAGAAAAAGACATAATCATACAATAATAAAAATCCCCAAATTTGAGGTAAAACAAACCCATATCTACAACACGATTGGCCCGTGAATCAATTTTTCGTTTTATTAATTGGTGTTCATCATGGAAGAATCAAACAAAGATAAATCCATGAAAATCAATGTTCCCACCTTAATATTGGGTTTATTATTAATTAATAAAGATTTATAAACCATGTTTATTAATGAGATCTGCAGGTTCTATTGGTGCTCTGATCGCCAAGTCATGATCCGCTGATGATCATCCATGAAATATTCTCTTCTGGTTCGCTCTCAAATTCTAGGATTATACGGACAATCCAAAAACTTTTATATAACAAGTTTTATATAAATCTTCATTAGGTCACTATATAATTAGCTAATAAATAAATTTATTCAATAAATTTATTTATTATTTTCTCCCAATATGAATATTTAACAAACTCCCAACATTGATAATTATTATTTCATGCCTAGGGTAAATCCCACAATTTAGACTCAACGACGGTCTCAAATTAATGATTTAAGACTCTATTTGGGATTTATTCAACTTTTTTAGGATGAAGTTTTATGTGAGAGAATAATAGAATTATTGATTTTAAAATATCAATTATATGCTCACTGATCCTCGAAATCTCACATCATTTGAATGCTTGGATCCAAAAATGTTAATAGATATATTTCAAATATTTACATGGAAAAACATAGATATTAAATTCTCAAAAAGTTATGTATTTTCATCCCAAAAGGTATAAAAGAACATCTATAAATGTGTGGGTTGTGGGATTGCATTTTGGTCCCCTTCTCCCATGAGCTCCCTTAATGATTATTGTGCTACCATCGAACATGAACCAAATAAATTTCTCACCCATGAAAAATATTCTCATATCGATCCTGAGTCTCCATCAGGTACTCTGCAAAGGTATCTACTTATTTGATGTCCAACTCTCCCCAATCGATAACATGTGATGAGTCCTACACATGCGTCCTTAGCTATGACACAAGGAAGATGTCATGTACCCAGTCTAACTATGGTAGTACAGCTAAGTGGTAGGCTACCTCATCGACTATGTGTAGTATCTAGAAAAATATAATCAATCTCAAATATATCTCTCCACCCCGTCCAAATATCTATAATCCGTATTTAGGTGAGATTGTCCAAAATATGTGGCCTCACTCCTATAAATCTATAGTAATCCTTCATCGATCTGGATAATAATTATGATGTCTTTATGTTGTCTTCATCTACTTCGATATGAAATGAACCTTCTAAATCATATCTCACACCAACTTTAAGCCCATGAGTGTTGACTCTACTGGATAGTTGTAACTAGAAGCTTCATCTATAAAAATCCTAGTATGGTTCCATAATAATTGTGGAATGGAAGATTTTTTTCAAACACAGACTCTACCAAGGTTATTTGATACTCACAAATATAGAAAAGCCCAACATGCAATCCCACAACATGTCCTATAAGACCGGAATGGTCCGCTATGTCTGGCTGTTAGTCTAGGGGTGAAACACCATACTCAAATGTAACGGAGTCCCAAAATATTCCTTTAATTCCCTAAATAATCATGATTTGAAACATTCATCATGGTCTAAAATAATCTTTACGGGAACTCCATGATATTTTAATATTTACTGCATATAAAGGCATCTTGATCTCTTTACTAAACTCTTCCCTCTCATACATAGGAAGTGGGATTAATTGGTGAGTCAATCAATAATAACCGAAATGGAATCACTTCCTATTGAAATTTTTGGAATCTTAGTCATAAATTATATAGATATTCCATCCCACATCCGTTATATGGCCTCAAGTTGTTGACCAAAACCTACTAAAACTCGGTGCTCAGCCTTCACCTATTAATAAGTGAGGCTTCAAGAGATGAACTCTACTACTGAATTCTTCATGGATAGCCACAATAACTGATATTATAGTTTTTGTTGATTCTTTTACCGTGATGTATATCCAATGGGGATATAGAAACTCCCTTATAGCCTCCTCCCATAACAAATTTGGAACCATCAGTCATCCTATGAAAAGGATTACATACTCCCCACCTTCAGAAATCCATCTAGAGTACGTCCAATAGAAATATTAGTATGTATGGACCCCTAGATGATACCCCCTAATGAGAATCACTAACTTACCGTAGAAGCGGTGGCATAGAAAACATTTACTTAAGATGTTAATAACCATCCTTTTCTACTAGGTACAACTACAATGAGGCTAACTTCTCTGAATCATTGGTCAATAACTAAGAACAATGACTTCTGTATATAGCATCTTCTACCATTTTTCACATCCTATGAATATAAAAAAAAATATCATATTCATAGTCATGGAGGAACATTAACCATCACCACTATCTCATTCTATGATCCTTTTTTGGGAATATATTCTTTAGAATATTATTTTTTGAGTAGATGATAAACTGGTCTCTGATAAGTTATCGTAGACATATATTCAGCAATAATACTACTACTACCAACTAAATATTGTGTGTTTCATAATTCTTATCATCATGTATCAAATACATTGATCCATAGAAAATCACTTCCTACCTATGCATCAAAACTAAACCATCTCTAGTCCTTGAAGCATCTAGGAATTCCACATACACAACACCCACGTCTGGAAACATCAATATGTTGGAACTCATCATCCACTTCCTCAAATCAGGAAAATCCCATTGTTAGCTTCCCATCCACATGAAATATTTCCCATTATCGGTCAAAGCAGTAATAGGAACCGATATCAAGGATAAATAAAGAACAAATCTATTTTAGTAGTCTTCCAACACAAGGAATCTATGAATATGTATCCTAATATTGGGTGGCTCCCAAGATATAACTACCTCAATCTTTTAAAATTACACTACTACTCTCTTAATTGAGATGAAATGTCCCATTAATTTCACATCCAAAATCTAGAACTAACACTTATGAGCTTCCCATAATGATGGTTCTCTCAAATTATGTCTAGGACCTTCCTTAAGTGTGTCGCATGATCCTCCTCAGATTCAAAGTATGCTAGGATATCATCAATGATGACTATAATAAACAGAAAAAATAAAGGCTTAATGATATGGTTTGTGAGTCTCATTAAAACTAATGGGCAATTTTTTATGCTAAAGCATATCAGAAAGTACTAATAGTGACCATAGAATCATTTGAATGTTATCTTCAGTATATCCTCATCCCATACTGATAGTTGGTTATAGCCTAATCTGAGGTCAATCTTCAATATCCATTTTGGCACTCTAAAATGATCTAAGGGGTCTTAGATCCTTGGTTTTGGATACTTATTCTTTATGGTCATTGGTTTAGGCACTAATAATCCATTAAAAACCTCAATATCATTTATTTCTTCTTGTAAAACAACATTGGGGATAACTAGGGGGAACACTTGGTCTAAAAAAGTCTATCATATATAATTCAAACAAATGCACCCTCATCTCACAAATTTCTACAGGAGATATAAAATATGTTTGTCAAGGTATCAGGGGAATCCCAAGGTTAAAGTAAATGAATATGTATATCCCTTATGGAGAGGTAAGTCTTTCACATCCTTGGAAAAGAAATCCACATACTTTTCCACTAAAGTCGGAAAATGATCTCCCATATAATCCACTAGTCCAAGAGTCATGATACACAACTGTTGAGTAATTCACTACACCCTACTATGTATGAGCCTATCCTGATCTTCCTGAGTATAATTATTACCTATAAAGGAAATATTCATAACATCTATGTGTAAAAACCATATCCTCAACCTAAAACATTATATCATTGCATAAACTATGTATAACAAGTCCATACCTAAGTTAATGTCGAAATTTCTCATTACATCAAAAAAACATCTCTGAGAAACTCTCTGCCCCAATATTTAAATAACACTATCAAAAAAATTATATGATCACTGAGTCATCTTTATTAGGAGTATCCAAAAATAAGGGATAATCCATGGTCTCAACAAAAAACTATAGATCTCAAACTAAGGATTTACTAAGAATGTAGTGTATCACACCATTATTTATCTAAACTACAATAATGGTATAAAAGATACATACCAATCCTCTAATCATCCTTAATGTGTCTAGATCATAGTTCTCCATGACCTACATCTCCCCTCTCCCCTCTCCAAAACATACCTAATCATGGGGAGACTACCAGGGTTGGCGATGGTAATATGTAAAATTGTCTACCACCTCTAGCTTTTCTCTCTAATCCTGTTCAACATTTGTCACCCTACAGACCTTACTGGTCTTGTCACTCCTTATATTTAGCTATCCCATATAATATCACTTGATAATTTGTATGATGTGATGGAAACTATCACACATGATATTTCATCCTATGACAAGAGTAGAATCGTATCTCCCGAGGCTGATAAGAACCATCATGAGAGACCAAAACCATTGACCCTATATACTGATATTGCCTCCAAAAATTTCTCACATGCCTAGATCTCTATGTCTTTCATTAGATACTTCATTCTAGAGTATCATATCATGTGTTATGACTACTAGTAACCACTATTGATTCCTATTCATCTAGAAATCTCTTTATCGCCAAAATATACTCCAACACCCCAAAATAGGTAGGAATTAATAGAGGTATCACATTGTCTTGTATTTCTATATATAGGCCTCGCTCAAAATTATATCCCAAAATAATTAATCACAAACCATTTCCATTTAATATCAAAATAGTTTGGTAAACCTTGATGAATACTCATCCATAGTTGTGCCACACTATTGTAGCTATATAAAGTCATGAGTGTGAACTGCTCTTATCATAGATAGAGATTAATTCTATCTGAATAGGTTCTCAAAAATATATATATGAATAAGATTCCTCATCATATGAAAGAACCATTAGGCTCCACCAAATCCTTATGGATTCATAAAGAATGGTCAGTGTTGGAACCACCATCTAGTCTATAGGTGTCCCGATGAGATGAAAGACTCGTGTAACTATCTCAAGTCGATCCTCAACTTCTGGTTGGTATAGCTCAACCTAAAACAAGAAGACTCACTGATGATTAAACTCATTTATAATTTTTAGTCTGCACACATCATCCTCTAGTACAACAGGTACCATCTACTGCTTAATGGGTGGAGGTATAGATGGAAAACCACTCAAGGGAACTACCTCCTGAACATGCCCCTCTATCAAAGCATCATCACTATGTAAATCATCTTTATGGTCAATTTAATAAGTCCTAGATAAAACTTTTAGTATAAGAAACCAAGAATAAATAATATGTTCCATGGTCAATGAGAATGTCTAGGGAGCAGAATCAAGAAGAACATGGAACATAAACCACTCATAAATGATACACAAACCAATTTTTTAACTATAACAAATTTAGATATTTACTTAGTTTAAATGAGGGTATTAAAAGTCCTATCGTATGGATAGGTCAACTTCTACACCAAAACATGAGTACTGAGACTAAATGAAAAACTCAAAACTTATGACACTATTTCCAAAAAAACCTGAACAACTCACACAACTATATAGAACTCCAATCTTTGGTCCTAAGATGGAACTATGCTCTGATACCACTCTATCATGAATCAACTCATCACAACCCACACGGCTAGTGATATTCTTATTGTGATTAACACTTTCCCACCTACAATAGTATAGAGGTTGGAAACCAATTTTTATTAGGCATATCAAACACATGAGAGGCATTAGCCTAATGTACATGTACACACACACAAATCTCCAAGCCCATAAAACACTGAAATTTAAAAAAAACTCAATTGGTACCGATGTATATATACATATAAATCCAATAATCAGAGTATAACAATAATATTTGAAATCATAAAGGGAAAAATACAAGACCACCAACAAAAATAGATATGTCTAACCTAGTAGAGTAAAGTGACTTCAGTCAAATGAGATACTTGGTAAAAACATGGTAGGTCTAGACCAATCTATTATTTTTCTACTTCTGGTTCACCAATAAACCCATATAATGGTCACTTGTATTTATTATACATGAAATTCTCATGCAGATCCCATTTAAGGGAGATTATAAAAATACCTAGCTGAATACCCAAAAATCACTAATCGTAAAATATCAAGATATTATTTATTTCATCAAGGGGATTGTAAATAATACATATGAGACCTAATGAAATAAAATTAAAATATAATCAGGGTTGGAACTAAGAATCAAGGTAATATCATAGCCAAATTTCCATCCTTGGATTCTGCTCAATATTTCATAACCACAAACTCCTTGGAGAACTCACTATGAGAGTTTGATATTACTAACAATGTCTATTTTTGATGTCAGGATCCTCATTTTTCACCATAAAGAATTACACACAGGATGTTTAAAGAGATCTATACGAGGATTTTGGATTACACCCAAGGCCCTGGGGGATACCAAAAACCTTGACTGGGTTAACCCACTATGTATAGAATCGATGACCATGTATATTAGTCACACTAATTCCTCAAACCACACATTGTGTGTAACATAATTGTGGATCCAACCATTGCCAATGGGGAGACATAAAGATATATATCTAAGAAACATATATTATAGAGGATCACAATCCATTTTCTAAGACATAATTCCAAACTATACCCTCACTGGGTTGGATAATGGAAACACACCCTATAGAAACTAGTCCATGATGAATAAAACAATGACATATGACCTCTATTTAAAAAAATATGACATGTATTAGTAGTACACATTGTGTATTTTTGGTCATAAGTTTTCCCATGTACTCTAGCCCCTTCCTATATACTCTAGGTCATGTCCATGTGCACATGAAAATGTCAGTGTACCATATGTTATTCTCATATAGTTGGTCATGTACAAGTTCACAGCGCATCTCATGCACTCTGGCTAGGTCGTAGTACACAAATTATACAGTGAAATCTAGTCATGCCATTTGTACCTGAGGGTATATGGTGAGCATTCTAGTCAAGTCACATATTTTTTTGAAACATTTCACAAAAAATGTAGTACTTTATTCTATTCCAAAAACATGGCACTGCATCTTAGGACCCAAATGGTGTGTATCTCTAGATTACATTCCATGTAGTGTAGAAATATATTAACCCTGTGGGTTCTTCACACACCATCCATCCGCACCGGTTTAACTACTAATTCCATTGAAAATCCATCCCATGGATCATAGAACTTGGTCAACCATGTTCTATCATCATCATATGTTATATTCCAACCATCTATCTTGATTGAAAATCCTTTTTTGTCTATGTTGTCGATGCATGCCTAAAACCTACATGAGGATCTCAAAAATGATCCAGATTCATTTTAATTTTCATTGAATCACAATCCATCATAAATATCAAATCCCAATCCACTTCATGAATCCATTTTTTCAAATAATCAGTGTAAAATGATAGAATACAAGGTAATTTTTTTGATCCACCAGTCAGATGAATCAATCAATGGATATCATCACCTAAAGAATGGGGAAAGAAATACCCAAACAAAAAATGTTAGGAACATACCCCAACCAATTTTTGTGATAGAGTTTATTTTTTTCAGAAGAATTAATAAATATATATAATTATCCAATAATAAAAATCCCCAAATCCTAGGTAAAAAACCTATTCCCACAACATGATTCTCCCATGAATCAATTTGATAGTTAATTTATTTTCATTCATTTTGGAAGAATAGAATTGGGATAAATCCATAAAAATCAAATTTCCTAAATAAATATTGGATTTATAAATGATGAGTAATGGTTTTTGAGCCATTATTGTTGGATTGATCGATATTTTTCATTGGTTCATTGATAACCGAGGAACAACCCATCAATGATTGTCCATAAAAACTCATCTACCAGTTCTCCATCAAATTCCTCGATTTTGTAGTCATCAATAAAATTTTGTTATAACTAGGTTTGTATAGGGCTTCGTGAGGTAATTTTATCATCACCTAATAAATAAATAAATTCAATTTATTTATTTATTATTTGTGCCTGAGATGTATTTTAGACATACGCCTAATGCCGACTAAGATTATGTCAAGCTTGTAGTAAAGCGTGCATTCTGGACTCAAAAGTGGACTTAGATTTCTGATCTGAGACTCTATTTAAGAGTTATTAGAATTTTTTAGGAGAAAATAATATGTTTTATAGTAATATAATTTATATTTTTAAAATATCAATCATGGGATCACCAGAAATGTAATCTCTTGGCTTCTTATCACCTGGCTCCAAAAATATTTATAGATATATTTAAAAAATATTATATGGAAAATCTCGATAAATTATATGTTGTCAATATAATTATGATGTCACATCATTTAATTAAAATTAGGGAAGATTTATCTCATTATTTGTTTCTATGATAATCAATAAGTACATGGTACGTTCACATTGAGTACTACATTTTATTTCATCTGATTGGGGTCTGGGGTTTACATCGATGTTCAGGATAAATATCTACCATTATTTGAATGTAGAGTGTAACATTATCACAAAATATCATCCTTAGAATGATGGTATATTATAAAGGACAATTAAAACCTTATAAAATATGTTTTGATCATGTTCTATGGATTTCAAATGTGGTTGGGATGAACACCCTTCCTTGGTTATGTTTTCTTACAACCATATCTTTCGCTTGAGAATTCACATAAATCGATATGAAGACCTCTATGGAAGGATGTGTATAACAAAATTGTTCTAGGATGAAGTTAGAGAAAAAAATTTATTATAACCAAAGAAGAGTAATTAAATGGTAGAGATACTTATATCCATTCATTATCATATCATAGTAGTTCATATTCAATTGAAATATTGTGTTCCCAACCATCAGTGAGATATATAATTTTAAGTGGGTGAAAGGGTGTAAAAAAGAATATATACATAGAATAATGTTATGATAATTGGTATGAATGGAAACTTTATCCCTTTATATATAGGTCCCCTTAAAATTATTGATCGTACCAGGATAGTTTCTTTTCAATTTATTTATTCACTGAATCTCTCTTAAATACATGACATGTTCCGTGTTTATCTCATAAGAAAGTACATACCTGATCATTCACATGTAATTATAGATATGTCATACCATTGGGTAATAATCTACATTATGTGGAATAACTAGCTGAGATTTTAGATCAAAGAGAAAAAAAATCCGAACGAGAAAACTTGGTTAAATTATTAATAGGAAACCATAAATTTGAGGAAGCTATGTTGGAACCTAAAGATTTAATGAGGTTGAAGAATCCTAGTTTTTTGTTTCGAAATGATATAATTTTGAGCCTTAAATATTATATGGTGGGTATTATTTTACACACTAATATTTTATTATTTATTTCTATCTATTTAAGTTTTATTTCACTGATAGCCTTCATTATACACAACACTGGTTTTAAATGAACCATGATAAACTATTGAAATTTTATCATTAAATGTGTACATTATTGTCCAGCCATTGGATTGGGAGGTATGAAAATGACCATGTAAAATATGAAAATTTATTTATTACAGATTTTTAAATCGAATTCAACGGTAATAAATTTGTTAGAAATGAAAATAAAATCATTTGAATGTAAAATACATATGTTTTATGAAAACAAATTATGAGTGAAATATAATTTTTCACATAATAAATTAAATTTTTCACTTGATGAACGATTTTAAAAGAATATTTATATGATATATCAAAAAAATCATCCATTTAATGGTTATTAATAGGAATGGAATTAAAATAAATTAAGTTTAAGTTATGAAAATGAATTTTTTTCTAAAAATTGTTTCCATTTACTTTGGTGTGATTATTTTATAAAAAAATTCCACTTATTATAATTGAGTTGGTAAAATGGTTTTGCCATTTTTTATTTTCATGTACAAATTTTTAATAAGTCCACATTAATATTTTGTCCTTAGAAATAGTAATTGATGTCAAAATTCATTACAGTGGTAAAGATTAAACAGATTAATGATGGGTTAAACTAAAGATATAATAATTTAGCTGAAACAAAAACATGTTCTAATCCTATTTAATGAATATATTTTAATCAGGTTTCATCCAATCTTTTAACTTCATCGAATTCGGTGTCATGTCCCCTTGAGAATGGATGTATTATATTTTAATACTCTAAAAATTTACAAGTGTTTTACTCCTCTCGTATATAACAAGAAACCTTCATTAATATATTAGCCAATATAATTAACTCATTTAGATAAATTAATATGATGTAAAATACTTATCAATTACCTTATATTTTTTATCATCCCAAAATACACTTCAATGAATCCTTAAGGTGCTTTTCAAAGGTGGATTCACGAAGATGATGTATATGTTCTTACCACTCATATTCATGTTTCATTTTTATTAAAGCTCATAAAAATTGTATACAACCATAAAATAATAATGGTATTATTATATTTACTATATTTAGTTATTTATATGTTCATATTATTGTCATTTTCTTTCTTATTACCATCCAATGAAAAATTATAATGTTACATGGGCGTACGTGTAAACTAGCACCTCTAAAAAGAAATGTGATTCGATTTACCATTCTTAATTCCAGGGATGTTTTTAAGGATAAATTTAATGAATATATGTAATATTTTCTACATAATTATTATTCAGTAATTAGAATTATAATTTACATTTTCTTTTTTTGATCCATTAAAATGTGGGAGCATAATTCGAGTGTACGTACGGACTATCATCTCCATGAAATGATGTAATTCATTTCTAATCACATATTTACATATATTATTATTATATAGAATATAATGAATAAGTATGATAATTATTTTATGATAATTATTTTCTAGATTATAAATCCAACACTAAGGATCTTGAACTGAAACATATATGGAAAACAGACTTGTTTTTACTCAAATGTTCATTTTAATGAGGAAATTTTTAATAGGAAATTAAATGGAAATTATAAAATAATTATTTATAGTAGATTATATATTTATATGGTTTTATAAAATATGTATAATAAATATATATTTATTATATAGGAGGATTGAATGTGTATGATTTAATAAGTGTCTTAAGGTATGGGTTTATATTATAATCTCAATTGAATCGAGGATTATCTATGCTAAATTTATATTAAGAGTAATTGTATGGATATTATATTTTAAACCCCATATATATTATTCCCCTATGTTTCTTCATGTAATTTTGAAGTAATAATACCATTTTCCTCTATTTAATAATTAAATTAGTCGATAAAATGTGTTTTAGGAAGACTAACCTCATATCCTCTTTGGTTGATGAACGTTTTCATACATGGACATGTTAATTAAAATTATCTATTGAAGGTAATTTTATATGATACAATTATTTTTTAATTTCATATTCGACCATATATTGATTTTTTCATAATATTTAAAAAATAAAATTTATAATTCCTTCTCGGCCCATAAATTTTTACTTTTTACAAAAATTGAATCTTTTTTAATGATTAGAGCATGAAAAAAATTCCCTAACATCATGGAAAATATTTACATGGAATATTCCATTATAAGTATCCATGGATATTTTTAAAAAAATTATTTTATCAATTTTTTTATGAATTTTTAATTTTTAAAGATACCTAATCAAAAATGTTGTTTTCCAATTTTCAATGAAATGTTGAAGTGTTATTATAAAGGTATGTTTCATATATTTAAAAAACACTTATGTATTCTTATTATTTAATATCTATATCAACTTATGATACCATCTAATTTCATTATCTGGATGACTTGTGATGATGATTATTTGGGTATGATTCTATGGAACCTATTTCTTTTCTATAGGTTAATTAAGTTATGATGGATTCTTTATAAAACTCATTGTATTTGAATGGGATGTTCTATAATGAAATTATTAATTATTTTATGATCTTATGACCAACATATATTGATTTGATTATATGATTAGGGGTACCATATTTATATATCTCTTAAATGCATCATGTAAAGAATGATATCTCTTGGAATAATATAGATTGGAATTCAGAATGAACCTAGTTCAGTATGGGACTATATCCACTATGATATTCTTGGGAGTGAAGCCTAACTAATTAATGAATGGAATGGGCTATGAACCCATTCCACAATGGGAAATTTTACGTAATGATAGTCTTGGAATTAAACCATAACTAATGAAATGATTTAATATGCTTATTATTTTTTTCATATTTCATATAGAAAGTTATTATTCTTATGATATTATCTCCTGGATCATGATTTATTAATATGGATTCATCAATCTAGTGACTCATGAATTTTTAAATGATAATGTTTTATTCGATGAATCCTGATCTTTGATCTATGACTTACTATATATGAAATTAATAAGTTATGATTATAATCTCATACCATTATTCTAATATTATTCTTTCATATGATTGATTATTGATATCTACCATGTTTACTCGTACTAATCATATGATATTTCCTTTTCATTTGTTTCCATTTCAATAAGTAATGAATAAAGTATAAAAGTAAGATATATCATAGATGTTTACATTTATAGAGGAATTTTTTATGATATTTTGAACATCATTCATGAAATATGTTGAAGGGGTATCTGATATCTTACTATTATAATCCATTAAAGATATAGGGAATGTGTTATTGTTAAATTTATTGAATATTCATCTAAAATGATGAAATTGTTATATATATGATGATCAAGTCATATCAGGTATAGTGTGCATGGTCTTTGTCAACTGACATGACATAAACTTATAGGGACGCAGATTCATTTATGGTAAATAATACACATAATGAGTTCATTAACCATAATTCATGTGTAAAAAGAATACCACAATAATTTATAATAAACTATTATGCCATGTTAATTATCTTAGGTGAATATAGATTATGTTTGAATTTCATAATCTACATGATCCTTACATTCATTTAAACCATATCAATTACTTCTTAGACGATACATGTTGTACGGCTCTGAATCACATGTTTTATGAATGCATCTTTGCACCTAGAATCTATAGGAGACTTGGAATCACCCCTTATCCCCACTCTTTCCTCCCTTAAAACCAAAATCACTAATATATCCCTCATAATTATTATATATGTCCCCAGTAGTCATTTTTTGATCCTTAATCACTAAAAATGATTCATATGTAATTTTCACATATCCCTAATACCCCCTCATCATTAATACATCATTACAGTTTATCAATATTGACATACATGATACTTTTTCCACACCCATCCAATTTCATTAATAAAAGTATTATGTTATGATTGTTTTGTAATTTGTTAAATTTACCTTTTCATTTATCATTCATGAAGGGAGTTTATGTAAAAACATGATGAATTAGGAATAAATTGAATATAAAACATAGATTGAAAATTATTTAATATCCTAGAAATGGTCTAAACATCATTTTATGGTAGTTGAATCACAAATGATAATGATTAAAATGAAATATTTATAATATTAAAATTTTTATGAAAGAATAAAAAATAGAAAAATTTTCAAGTCTGTGTGATTGAGAACCTTAAATCAAGAATGGATTTCATTCCCATCAAATCACAGTGAATGGAGAAAACTGAAGATAATAAATCATACATCATTGGAATTTATCATTATCTCCATGGATTATTAGTCACCATAGAGATAAAATAATTGATTTCAAGAACTTAGTCATGATTTGATGATGATCTTTCATGTTGTATAATATTTCCTCTCCTCCCACCTCCACTCATTCAAACTTGAGATTATTTTAAAAATTAGTGTGGATAACCACAAATACAGGTCATAAAAATATTTTCAAAGTGACGTTTTAGAATTTGAATAACCAAAAATAAAATAAATTTATATTTCATTAAATAAATAATGCCCACGATGTTATATCTATATGGGTTGGGTGTGAAATAAATTTGTGAAACCACTATGGTAAACATTTCATTCAAGAATTAATAATGGTGTGAAAATTTTTATTGGAATATTAATATAGGTTATATAATTACATCATTATAAACATACACATGGGTTAAAAATAATATATTATTTTAATTATATCATTTCATAGATTATGTGATGCTTGAATATTTAATAAAATTCTGTGAAAAAACATAAAATATTATTATAATATTAAAATGGATTTAACTAAAAATTACAGGTCTCTGAGATGTCACCATACATGCTTAAAAGACATATATTTATTTAATAAATAATTATTTTTACCCCCATACAATTTAAACCGGAATGAAAATTCACCAAAATTCATCTAACATGTAAAAAATAAACAACTAGATAATATGAACCCCTAATTATTATTCTATGATGTTTTTATCCATGGAATATTTTCCATTTTACCGTATTTGAGGTCTCAGGACTCTAAAACTCCAAAATTGTGCTTTTTCTGGAAGGATAAAAATCTAGGTAGCAATATCACTCCCAATTTTAAAACATTTAATCCATAAAATGAAGACAACCGGATCTTTTAAACACATAATCTCATAGAAACCCTTGTCAAAAAAGACCATCCTTCATAGAAAATTCCTTTATAATTATAGTTTTGATCCCAAATTAGACTTTATACTGAACCACCAGGGAAGGAAACATCCTGTTTTACATCCAAATTCATCAGATCTAGCTCATATCAATTCATGCTCATAATAAAAACATATGTATACTATATGAGAGAGTTTCCAAGACTCTACACTCAAAATCATTTCTCATATGAAGGTCATTTTACCACATCACAAAAATTGAGTCCATTGACACCTGAAATCCATCTAGAAATGGTTTATTTCCAAGGATACCTCCTATGGGGGAACTTTTCTCCCCAAATTTAAAGTTTGTTACTATTAGTTTTAGTTTTTTTATAACCCATTTATGTCCCAATACATTTTTTAGTGCTTCATAAGGTATTAAAACTAACACCAAAGGAGCCATAATACATCCTAACCATTGGGATCTATGTCATATTTTATATTTTATTCATCTAAAAGGTATAGGCACCAATGTCACCATCTATAAGTGAAAAGGAAGCACATTATTTTTATTCAATCTCCTTACAACCATTTTTGGGAACATTATATCAACTTCATGGCCTCTAACAGGTTCACACAAACCATCAAATGTAATTTAGGGGTTTTTTCATCCCTTCATTATGAATGTTATCGATGGGGAGATCAAGAAAAAACCCTATCCTTCTCAAACTATTTAGTATCACACTGTGTCTCTTTGCAGGGCCCAATTCAACAAAATCCAAATTGGATGTTTCTGAATATTCAAATGATCCTACATTATCATCTCTACACTCTAGGATTAGATATTAATAAACTTTAATGAACAAGATACACTACCTATATAGATATCCTCCTCTACCACTATATATATAGTGTTTCTATTTGAAGGTAATGGTAATTGAAGACCCCAAAACACACCATACCGAGGGCCTCGATTTACTAGGGTGTTCTTCTCTCATTATTTCAATCATAAAAATCAATAAAAACAATGACAGAAAACCTTTTTCATATGGTAAAGGGGACGATATGATATATGTATTTAAAAAATCCATTTAGGTATATTTTTATACAACATATTTCATGTGAGGATACTAAATAATCATTACCCGCATGAAAATATCACACACAATGAATTGTGTTGTGTCACCACCATTGATTGAAGGGGTGAAATGCCACCCTCTCTAAACAAGTGTCTATTATTTTGAATCCAGTTGGTTAAGAAATTCCATACATTGATTAGACATAGAGATTGGTAACAGATGAATCAACCATCATTAAACTATTACCTCTCACTGTTCTCATTGACTAACTACCTAATGATGAAAAATTCCTCCATGAACATAGATTTCAAAATTAGAGAGTTTATTGCACAACTAAGACTCTCTTGGTATGATTATTGAAATTCAAGGATGATCAAGAGGATCCATTAAAAAATAGCACAAATGATTTTTTGGTCTATATAATCAAAAAAATGCAACCAATGGGTTCGTCACTACACTTATAAATATATGATAAATACTTGATAAATCCAAGTTGGTAAACTCATAAGTCTGCTGATGAGGGAAAACCATAAGACTTCCATCAGAATCATTTTTAAACTCTTCATCATTTTGAAGAAGTGAATTATAATTAGTGATCATAGTGCATAAATAACAACATATCATCTAACGGGTTGCTGAATACCAAATCACTATAGTTGAAAATACACTCCATACCTGAGGGGATCTCAAACACTATAAGAAATGGACCTCCCCTCATTTAAAAAAATACCATCACCACACAATACTAGAATGGGAAGCACATCCATATTGAGATAGGATCCAATAAATATCATCTATTCTAACATGGAATCCCATGAAATATTTAGTTCCCCATTATAATGAATTTTTATTTACTAAAAGGGGTTGAGTTAAATATGACCACCATCAGTGAAAATTATCTACTAAGAAAGGGTTTAACTAGGGGTTAAACTAGAATCTCTAACCCCTCCCCCCACCCCCCACACTAATAAATTTTGTAAGAAGAATAACTTGAACCTACACCATTTAGTATGATATTATAGGATGAGAGGACATTAATAGTACTATGAACTATACCCATTGATCCATGCCCATACCCATCCATTACCTGTGTCTCCTGATAACTCTAAATATTAGCACACCACACATGAGAGTAACTAACCAAAGGTGATGATGAATGGGGTGGATAAAAGCATCCTCAAACTCTATATTACCCCACACCATCAACCACTAAAATTTAACTCCAATGTGTAATTCTATAACCAGTACCATTGATGAGCCTGTAAGGGGATCAGCAACGCTTTAGGGTTCATCTCGCGCCGCCCTCCCCATCCTGGAACTGCTCTCCTTCTTCTCCCAGATTCGGCATTTCAAGGTGGTTCCCCCTGCTGCTATAGTCCGTTGTTGGATCTTATTGCATGCACTGGTGTTTCTTCTTAGCACAGTGTTGATTCTATTCCTGAGCTCCTGGCCGGTGGTTCGAGTTCGTCACTTCATCCATAGATCTGGGTGTTGGAGGTCGAGTGCTGTCTTTCTGGATGTTGCGGTTGGTGGCATCGAGATCCTGATTTGGTTTGATTTTTTGCCTTGGCTCTCTCGGTTGGTCCTCGGATAGGCGGTTTTTGGTGATGGTGGGTGATTTGTTTTTAGGAATGAACAATGAAGCTTCGTTGGGGACTCATGGCGGCTCTTTCCCTGCTTTCGAGATCTTCTGCAGATGCTTCTCGAAGGTCATGGAAGGTGGGGTTTTGTAGGTGGTGGTGCTCCGTGTGAGGTATGGTTTGGTATATGGTGAAATATTTTTTGATTTCGTGGATCTACTTGCGACCGCTTCAGATATGGTTTTTCTTCTTCCTTTCATCTCGTTTCTTGGTGAGGTGAAGTATGGATGTGCTGGTGTTTTGGATGTTTGTTATTGCCGAAGGTATTGTGCTTCCTGTCGTATGTATTCTGTGACTTCTGATTTTTTCAGTAATGCGGTGAATGTGTTGGAGGCGTCAGCCTGGAGGAGTTCGATGGAGATCTGGCTCTCCTTCGGTGGTTCTCTGATGAAGTTCCCATTTGTATGTTGTAAGTTTTTGTTGATATTAACTGTGGGCAGGTGATAGTCATCCTTAGCGGCATCCACCTAGATGGATCGATGACAGTTGGTCTCCATGAGACAATGGTGAATTTGAGGATGACACTAAGGGCGATTCCGGCAAGTTTCTCCAGCATGTTGTCTCCGGTGAAGGTGATTCTGATGGTCTTTTCGACGACTTGCATTAATGGTGATGCATGATGATGGGCTCGCTGCTCAAGGTGTGGCGCGTGGAGTTTGATGGTCAGTGGTTTCATTTGAAATTGAATTTTGAAATGTGAAATTTGGGGATTGTTTGTATGGGTACCGAGAACACATAAACCGGCTTTGGAAAATGGAAAAAAAATGGTTTGCAGGCAGGTATAACCTGTACCATTGTATTTATCTCTAGGAAAAGAGATAAGCTTCTCCAATAGCATGGGTGTTTCTCTTCCAAGAATATATATCCACCAACACTATCATTGGAGACATTGACTTATGTGGTGTTCATAAAATCACAAATCCATCTCAAAATAGCTCTCAATTAGAACTTCTAAAATTTATAACCTTCAATAATTCCACTAAGAAACAGGTCTAGGGAACAACAATCGAGACATATAGGCCATAATATAGACAGAGTATTGCTACCCTGTAAAGGTTCTAACATCCTAAAATAAAACCCCATCCAGTATAATAGTTCAAAATCTTAACACAATAGATTATCCACATCGTAAGTTCAAAAATGAAAACACCCATTAACAATTTAGTATGATGTGTAAGGATATGAATTAAATAATCATCATCTTGTAAGAGATAGTTTCAGCCAAATGGAAATGTATGCCTCAGAAAATATCCAAACTGTTATCACTTTTGGATCTAGTTCACCATTAAAACCCATGAAATTTTTTAGTTAGGTTGCACCAAATGGATATAATCTATAAGAGGTATCATCCATATTAGTGGGAAATATTATGTTATCTAAAAGAAATAATGCAATAAGAATTAATGGTAAACTAATTACATAATATAATAGAGAAATAGTATCTCTAAATAGAGTCCCAGAATCAATGAATCACTACTCAATAATTATTTTTGAGAGGCACAACTACTGAAACATGCTCATTAAAAACATACATAAGTCCACAAGTATACAATCATTGGATAAAACCCTTTATTTTATTGGGTGAACAAATAAATATTTGATCTTATCGGGATGGTAAGATATCGAAGATAATAACTAACCATAACATGATTCATTTACCATTGTTCATGTACAACACATCCATTTTATTACAGCTTCATTTCGTGTAATAGATGGTCAATTTCTTTTTTTGCGATATATCACCCCTCCAATTAATTGTTGTTTGTAATACGGTAATTGTTCTCAATAAATGACGTTCTTTCCTTAAATTCTAAAACTACCCCTCATGTGATTTATAACACCAAGAAACATCCCTAGGACTCAAGATCTGTAATACAACACTAACATGACCTGACCCACTATGTCCCTATATTGGAATGTTGTAAGATGAGTTTTCCACCCAAATACCACTTTAAATATCCCAGAGGATGGTCAACATAACCTTTTAGAAATATCACACAATATTTGAGGACTTAGTCTATATTTCCCTTCAAAATATAGATATCTCCAACTCATGATATAACAAGAAACTCCATAATCATATATATAAAAATCAAAATTTATATAGTGCATGCATGAGACAAAAATTAGTAGTTATATCTCTAAATAGGAAAAACTACATAAGAATTATACACAAACAAGTTCTACAAATATGATAAAAATGAATAAGGGTTACATTACCCTCACAATAAAGACTTTATGATTAGTCTCAAGATTCTATATTCATCAACAACAATATATACCACCACGATCCTCCTAGAAACACCCATCATTAGCTCTGAATATGACACACTAGCTCCACATCAACCAAAACCATTATCAATCTATGATTTATCTACACAGACAAAACACGTGTGGGAACAAATCCTATGTAGTGGTGAGTTTGAACATACTCAATGGGATTCCATGAAACCATAAAGGAAATAAAAATAAATAAATCATATAAAACTATAAAATATGAATGTAACCATAAATAACATAGGGAAAATCCTTATATGCTCTGTATAAAAGACTCAAAGATTCCAAGAAGTCCTTTTCATCTCATTTATAATCAATAAGGGTCAGTATATCAAAATAAACATGGGATACACATGGTATAGAAAGTCTCATCATGTATGATGTTTATTTCCCAACTATATGTCACATTTTTCAGGTAACCAGTTGCTTCATAAATATTCATCAGGATTGAAATATTCAAAAACAAAACATTTATAACTTGTATACTACAACATGAATCTATAATAAAGTACCCAATCCTCATTGAAGTATGCATGCCAATGGGGGGAGTAAAACAACCTAAAATTAACAACCAACATGTCTACATTGTATAAAATATTTTTATTGAGACTTCAAACAGAGTCCCACTCAACATATCAAAATTATATAATAATCATATCCAATTTACACCCAATATTATATCATTAAAATTGTAATAGGGAGCCCACACCTCAGCGAAGTATATGTATCTTTTGATAGAGTATAAAACCCTAATAGATGACTCATACCTCACCGAGAAGTGCACATCTAACATTATATTACCTATATCTATGGATAGTTGACTTTCACCATGATTATATGGGAGAGTACCAAACATTATCAGTGGTGATGGGGATCCATACATTTTCAACTCTAAATGGGAACAAAACTGATTCCAATATTGAGGCCTTATACCATGGATATGGTAAGGATTACTAACTCTATGATAAATATAGGGAACTCATTCATGGTAATATAAAAAAAGAAAGATCAAAACCTTGTTTCTAATATTTATGTCTTACTTGAACCCAATTAAAATCCCTAAGGAGAAATAAAAAACTAATATTCCAAAATCTTCTCGTGTCTTAACTTTGATGATGGAAAAGGATATGCCATCATGTCATATATAGAAAAATGATCTGAATAGCCTACCATTATATCCAAATACAAGTCATGGGAATAGAAATATGAAATGGATATAAGGATAAATAATTTTATTTAATTTGCTATGGGGGTACAGGGTGTGTTTCTCTTCATCAAATATATGTTCACAAACTACACTACACATAGCCTATAAAGATCAACGTACATGATGTGTTTCATGATGTACACAATATGTTAGACCATTATAGTACAAAATATTAATCTCATGCACACAGAAGGAATTTGGAATCAATCATATATATACTACAAGGCATTTTCTAGTTACTATATATGGCATGTGAACTCAACCAGCTTACTCAACATGTATTGACATGAAACTTCAGTTGTGTATGGAAAATGGTACATAGTGTGTGTCCATGAACTAAAAATAATGTCTTGATAGATAGCCACCTAGGAATGTACTCACAATTCATTCCATCCCATTCTAATTATGGGAATATTATGTGTATTCTAAGATCACATGTCATGTGATCTTGAAATTCATCAAAATTATATCTGAAATTGGTTGGATGATATATACTGTATGGATTGGGATAACATGATGTGTGATTGGGTCTTTGGAACCAAAATATATATAATTCCATAAATCACCCATCCCTGATCGTTCTCTCCTCTGTCCAAGAAACAATCATTACTAAATCCTCATTCTTTCATAACCATATCTCTTGTTGTTTCTTTTCACCCACCTTTCTCTAGAAAAAAAATTGAAATCTATTTTCATATATCCCTGATTCCCTTCACATCCTTAGACATTAAGTTATTATTCCTTCACAAATTTTAGTAACCCTTCATCACATGTCATTGATAATAAATTCCCTAATAATTGTTCTCATTCCATCATCAATTGATCATAGTCACAAATTTAGATTATTAATTTATAAATACATGAATCATAAAATAAATTTCCCATGGTGGCTTCTAGGGGATAAAAAAAGAATAAAATGGATGAATGTGAATGTAAATCATAGATGAATATTTTATTAGTAGTCCATAAATATTATATCAATAATTTTATAGATGTAGAATCACCAATGATGAATAATTAGAATAAATAATCCCAAAATTCAATGTTCCCCGCAATAATAAAAAGATAATAAAATTATTAGGCCATGTGTTTGTGAACCTTAAGTCAATAAGGGAATTCATGCTCGATAAATCATGTTAAAAACGAAAATTTAAGATATCAAGATCGTTCTCATGGAATAATGGATTTCACTTAATGTGTTCAGAATGTCCATAAAGGTATGATCATCATTGTGAGGAATCTATTCTCAATTTGATGTTAACCCTTCAAGTCATCACAACATTACATATACTCCTACCACTTATATCTCAATCTAGGGTTTATATTAAGATATTCTCTGACTAAAATTGTAGGAAAGTCATAATAGATATTTAATAATTTTAATTCCAGGATTGACATCACCAAAAAACATAAAACTAAATTTTATTAACTAATTTCCAACCAAAATGGATTATCCTAGGGGCCCAAGGCTCAAACTCAATTTTTTACCCCTTGGTTAATCCCACCATTCTAAACTAAAAATGTGGATTCAAAATTCCCCCCAAAAACTATTTTTTATGAAATATAATATGTTCATTAAAAATTCATGTGTGGGATAAAAATAATATTTTATGATTAATATATTATTTATAAGCCCCTACAGTGAACAAAACATCAAAAAATATTAGATACAAACCTTAATATATATTTAAAATTCTCCAAAGGTTCAGAATTATAAACATAGAGTCTCTAATATATAACTTGATGTTCTATAAGGAAAATACTTATTAAAATACTAAATTTTAAAAATACCTTCAAATTTAGCAAGGTTGAAAATTCAATAAAACATATCCTAGGGGTAAAAAACACCCAGGATCAATATAACCCTTATCATTATTGTTCAAGGTCATCGACATGGGTAAATTTATTATTTTACTCCATGGTAGGTCCTAGAGATCTGAAAATCCAAATTTGAGCTATGTTTGAATAGATAAAAATATAGGTCACTACAACAGGTCAAGGAAATATCAACCCATTCAATAATAGAGGAAAATTTGTATACTAACTTAGGAAAATTGTGTTTCTTATCCATTTAATAAATGGTTTTATGCATAAAAATCGAAGGCAATTATACAACCCATCTCATGTTTACATCTATATCATAATTGGAAAATATACATTTTTAAAAATAACTAAAAAAATATAACACTCCCAACATGATATTTTTCAAAAAGATAAAAACACTCATGTATACTATAAAAAAATTAATATTAACAATAATTGGTTTCATAATACATGAATACCAAACATAAAAATTAATTTATTTCAAGGATTAACCAAACCATGGAATGAAATCAATCATACTAGGGCCAATCCAAATGAATCACAAGATGTGGAAAATTTGAATTTTCAAAAAAATCAGTGGTAATATATAGAAGTAACAATACATGTTGAAGTAATAATAATGTACACAAAATATATGTTAAGGCATAACAAGTAATGAATAGAGTATATCACTATAATGACACAATATAAATTTAACATTTTTTTTTCAGGAATCTCTTTATTTCCAAATCAATATTTAAATTTTAATAAATATCATTTAATAAATTTATTGTTTGGTTTTAATAAAAAATTAGTAATCAACACATTATCACGAAAATTTTATATTATATTTATTAATATCTAAATATTATTTTTTAAATATTTTCTAACACTTGTTTTAAAAAATATATAATATATACTCTTAAAACTAACGTTTGATATAGGAAAGTAATTCTTAAAAGAATATTTTTTGACAAAACTTATACAAGAAAAATATATTAAAGAATAATTAAATTTCTAAATAATTTTTAAAAAAGAAAAATTCAATAAATTGAAATTATTTACATAATACCATTTCATGTTTAATATATTTGAAAAAATAAACTAAACTTTGTAAACGCTTTTGTTTAGTTTAATAAATTAACAGTTTTAGGAGTAAACATACTTCTTTCCCACTTAATCATACCTAGCCTATAGCTCATCAATAATATAATTACTTATCCAAGATTATGTATTATTTCATGACTTATAATTTATTAAGGTTATATATGAATTAAATGATTTATTTTATAAAATTTTTCAAAGGGTTCAAGAGTGAAAGTTTGACTAATGAATATTCATATCATTTAAAATTTAGTGTAAAAATGTGATTAACTAATTTTTTAAGGTCTCAATACATAATAACATAAGTATGATCTGAATATTAATTTCATTTATTCACCCAATGTCTATGATCAGATAAAATACATGTTAATTTATTAAAATGGAGTTACTTGGCATAATAGGTATCTATTAAAGTCAAAAAAAACATTCTATATATCGAAAAATCTATATAAATTTATAAAAAACGTCTAGAAATGTACATTTATATGATTGAAATCATATTTATGACTAAGGGGAATATGTTTACCTTTTTAATTTATAAAAATAATTGTAAAAATAATTTTTAAACAAGATTTATTCATTTTTTTCAATGAAATTGTTTTAAAAAATACTATGTAAACTAATTCAACACAAACAACAATGAAATTAAAAACTACTATATTCCATATAAAATATAAAATGATTTGTAAGGAAAAAAATACACACAAATGAATAAATATTTTTATAAATTCTTTTTCAAATTAAACATTATCAGAACTGATAATCACTTTACCAAAAATAAACATTACATTATATTATAAATCACGATTTTAACGAAAATGAGAAATAATCAAACCAATATATGGTATCATATGAAAACCCAAAATAGATATTTTACTGATGTATCAAAATAATATTGGGAAACTATCTATTAATAATTTAAATATGACATTTAAAATTTTTTATTTTAGAAATCATGCAGTAGTAATATCTCAAGTATTAATTAAATATCAACTGGAGGGTTGATACCACCTACGAAAAACATTCATCGATGGGATCCACATAATCCAATGAAAAAATATAATATTAAATAGAGAAAATACCCAATTAATCTAAATTAATTATACACTATAATCAAGGAATAACTTTACCCAAAAAAACTCATGTGAGAAACTCCTAAAATTCATATAATATTATAATGTCTAAAGGACACAATCGAACACAACCAATCAACCTCTAATTTCATCCTAATTTCAATAAATCCATGTAAAAATTAATTCTAGATCCACCTAGTATCAATATAGTATTCGAGAAAATGTGATTATCCATATATAACCTCCTTTTAGATAAAATATTCAGTAAATAATATGAATTTATATAATTATTAGAATTATTTTCTACTATAAAATATATTTATATATGAATTGTATGAAACTGATGAAACTAAGACATATGATATTCCATTTTTTTACGTATATTTTAACTCATTAATTTAAGATTTCATGCATTAGACATTGCCTGTTATGTAAGAGTTGTTTTCCTGAGAACCAACTATTTTGTAATTTGATTACATGAATGTAATCTTATTATATATTGTTCATTATTCTACATGACTATAATATAATAATGTCATGTAATATTTGTTGCATTAATATGGTCATGGAAGATCCACGCTATGATAAGAACCTTGAAATGCTATAGCAATATTCTTAAATAAATTTCTATGGTTGGAAGACATACTATGATCGGACACATAGTATATAGACTATCATGTGCGAGTACTTGTAAGAAGATGAGACTCTCTCTCATAGAGTTCACACTTGGTAATCTCCAAGATGGGAGATTATGAGAACAGACCCGCTAGTAGAAATTCCACATGTCTTGGTGTCATCGGACATTACTATCTATGACCGTGTGTAATGGTCCTTCGACTGCAAGATTATCATTAACTCTTTTCATGACACGTGCACTTAGATTTTTTGAGGAAAACAGTCACAAAGAAAGTTGGCAGGAAGTAGGGTATGTTTGGTGCATCACGAATGACATGTTGTTAATAGATAGGTTGAGGAAGGATTTGACCGTTTCATATTTATGGAAGAAGATATCTTGGGCCCTTTGATTGAAATAGAACTATCACACAAATTACATGGTCATGGTGTCACGACGAGTTTATTTCTAGAAGTAAAAGAATGATAGATCAAGCATATAGGTTTATGACACTTCCATGAAACTTGATTTATGAGATATTGATACAAAGGGATTAAATTATACAGTAAGCGTTCGTATGAGGTGACACATCAATATGACATTAACTTCTTTCCCTTGGGTGCCTTGACCCGTTTCTAGATATTAATCTTGGACTTTAGGCAAGACCGCCTAATGCCAATGAAAAAGAGGCCTAGAGGGTCACACATTAAGTGTATCCAAGTATATCAAGTAGAATAAAGATTATTCCCATATGTGGTTTAATAATTATTCATAGAATCCTAAATCTTTTTAATAATGGAAGAAGAAGGAAATGGAAAAAAAGTACATGCCATGTATTAATGATTACACGCGGTGTAGTTTTATGGAAAACAAATACATGCCATGTATTAATTACTACACGTTGTGTAGTTTTCTAGTCTGGATTTTGATTATATAATATTGTTTTATTAAATTATATTTATTATAACCAGTGTGGGCACATGTAAAGGAATTAATTATTTGACATGGTGGTTTTCAATAAGAGTCATGAAATAAATAAAATGTGTAATGCATTTATTTATTGTCATAACTCTACAACCTCAAACCCGATTACAAATATCCTCACAACCCCAACTCTTTTCCTACAAAAAAAAAGAGAATTGTTGTTGACAATAATACTAGAGAACTCTTTAAAGGGCGAAAGAACCTCTTCTTCAAAGAACGCTCTCGAGACTGAGAGAGATCCTCTTCCATCAGATCAAGATGATCTAAGGTGGACAACACAATCAATGTTTTCTCTACGCTAGCAGCCGGAGACTCCTTTGGCGACATCCAGAGATACGAGGTGCACATGTGGATCACCACTAGAGGATTTCTACACGTGGATTCTATGACGAAATGATGTATCACATCTGAACGTGATCATAAATATAAATGAAGAAATAACACCAAAAGTTACTTCTTTTCAATTGATTAAATTAATTATAATCAACCTGTAACTATCCTACTTTTTGGTTCCAGGACTTTCCTTTTCATTGTATATTTCTGTGATTCGATCCGTGGAGACTGGCCTTTATCGTCGTATTGATCTCGGGTTGATTATTATTAATGAAAAAAAACCTAGTGGGCACATCCACCCATACGGATCTGTTGTGCCCAGAACCTTCAATTGGAATCAGAGTGAAGTTATAACATTGATTATCTTTATTTAATTTTTGTTGATAATTTACGCAATTATATTTGATTCAATTCGTGATAAATCATTCTATTAAATTTGAATGAATTAGATCTGTTCTTCCTCTTTTGTTTCTCAATTCACATCATAGAAATGACCATTTAATTTTTATTTTGATTAAAATAAAAAATGAGGAACTCATCCGGAGGAGCCTATCTTTTTGTCTGTACAACACGAGAATACATGGCGTGTAATGAAAACTACACGCTGTGTACTTAGGATCAATTAACCAATACTAGCCCGCCAAACCACACCATGTGAATTGAGTATTCCTAAGTATTTATTACCTGATGTTTACCAGAAATGAAAGTCATGTGGAACCGGAATACATGGCATGTATGTTGAATCAAACCCCCCTATACTTCGATCTGGCCCAAGTGAGGCCATGTACATGGAGAAGCTGGGTTCCGCGTACACGGGATTTCCAGGCTAGTAATCACGTAACAAGGAAGTAAACATCGTGTTATATTAATCTACATGCCGTGTACTAACAAAATTTCTAAAGTAGATAAAACTCACCAATGCCCTTAGTGTGTACTTTGGATTAAGGGTGAATAGAAATACACGCTGTGTAAATATAAACTACACGCCGTGTACTTTCCAGAAATGGAATTTCACCAACATTCCTCCAAAAGTACAGAGACCTGTATAAGGGATATGGATAAGAGGAATCCCAAGGAAATTTAGAAATGAATTTAAGAAAAATAATTGATTAATTATAAGATCATAATTAATTAATTTCAAGTGCGACTTATCTTAAATAATAGAAATATTAAGAGAATTTGAAATCTAAATATGTTTAAATGTCATTTCATGCTATGGATGATCATGACCAAGAGCAAAGACCCTTTTTATGTGTGTTTGGTATCATTTAAATTTTTTTAATTTAAATTCATTGGCCAACGAGCCTTCTTCCAATAAAATGTAGGGCATGCATGCCCATGGTTTTTTTAATTCAAACCCCATGTAATGGAGGATATCCCACGCCAGAGGAGACGGTTCAAAACCCGAAGCTGAGGCAAAACCAACCCAAGAAGATATAAATGTGGACAAGTGGGAGGAGTAAAACACGACCCATCGATTCAAGGTGTTTTCCCCTAGGTCAGGGTTAGCTTAACAAACCGCAATATAAGCTAACCGATAGAATCTCATGATCGTGCCATCTTATTTTATTTCTGTCTGATTTCATGGTTTATTTATTATGTATATGTTGTCGCGATCACATCATTAATGAAATAAACAAGCTTGCAAAGATGAAATAAAATAAAAACTGGACTATGCATAAACATTATCAAAACATCGTTAATCACTTAAGCAAGAATCACTTAATATTAACAATCATGTGATAATGATAAACTATGAATAAAGAATAAAATCCCTCAAATTCCATATTATGTCAGACCAATCCTTTCGTTACTTGATTAAGGGAAAGACTCAATAAAACTATGTGTTTGACCACCCCTTGTTGGGACACTTACTTTTATAAAGGAATCCCTTATGAAAGGTTTCGGGTCAACTTAACCATATTACATCAAGAGGAGTATCCCTTTCTAGACTTGGTGTAATATTTGAGGCAAGGGTTGAGGAAATCCTAGTCCGGATTTCAGGATTGTGGAGTCCACTCAACAGATCAAGGAACTATAAGCTCACAGTTGGCAGAGACCTACCTACCTAAATACCTTCAAATAGATTGACCAACCCTTGTTGTGGTTAGGAGAATGGGAATATGGATCCTTGCCACTAGAATATCAAAGCAACTGGACATTCCGAGTTCAATGGTGGGGGCCATTGGGACTCGATAAAATAGTAGGAGACTTAATAAAAATTATTATTTCTCCTAAAATGTAATCAAGAAAGTACTGATAAATCTTCTCTGTTAATTTGTAGAATCCAAATAACAAACTCGTCAACCACATTTTCTCTACAATCAATTCTGGATAAAGAAAATATCCTCATAGGCATTAACTTTTAGGAATGGATTAGGCACCTTCGGGTTATCCTACGCCATGAACGAAAGTTTTACGTGCTGGAGTCCTCACTTTCTGATTCACCTGCCCAAGGGGCTTGTGATGAAGATTTCTTGGTCTATTATAAGCATTTGAACGATGCACTCGACATTCAATTTTTGATGGTATCATCAATGTCTAGTGAGCTCATGAAGTCTCATGAAGACAAGGATGACTATAGCATGCTCGAGCACCTACGTGGTCTATACCGGAGAGAGCAAGATAAGAAAGGTTTGAGATCTTCAAGGCTCTATTCCAGAGTAATCTTGGAGAGGGTGCCCCAGATGGGCCTCAGGTAGTCAAACTCATTGGCTACATTGAGCGCTTGGAGGTTCTAGGGTTTAAACTCCCGGAGGAACTGGGTACCGATCTCATTCTCGCATCACTCCTCCAGAGCTTCTCTAACATTGTTGTAAATTTTTTTATACGTTCATATTCTCATGAATATGTCCATTTTTTTAAAGGTTGGGGTCGATGCCTAATTTATTATTAAAGCAAAGCAAATACTTCTTTAACTGGGTAGAGGGAGACCCATTACATAGCCTGAAGGCCCAGTGGGAATTTAGACAATTAAATGACCTGTAGGCCCAATTTTTTAGACCAAAGCCCATTCTCTGAATAGTACTACTACAGTATTGGCCAGTACCCACCACTACTACAGTGCTCTTCCGCTGCTACAGTAACCTACCGCCGCTATAGTACCGGTCGTTGCTACAGTGTCATCACTGCTACAGTTCTGCTATAGTGCCTCTTCCCAATGGGTTTTGAACCCCAATTTTTCATGTAGATTTAAGGGGTTCTTACCACTAATCCAAACCCCAAATACTTGGTTGTAAATTTCAACATAAAAAACTTTGAGAAGTCACTATCTGATCTTCTTATCCTTATTCGCCAAGTGGGAAATGATATGAAGCATGAAAAACCTTCTGTCCTAATGGTGAATAAAGGGAATGGGAAAGCAAAGAGCATTAAGACCAAATCTTATTCAAGGCCTTATAATAAATGTAATATCAAAGGGGAGGAAAGGGAACATGATGATGTTTGTTTCAAATGTGGCAAGAAGGGCCACTGGAAGAAAAACTGTACCCAGCCAAGAAAGAAAGGGGAAGCTTCAGGTGCGTTTGTCATCGAATGCAATCTATTTGTTTCTACAAATTGGGTATTAGATACATCTTTTGGTCATCACATATGTATCCAAATAAAGGAACCATGTAGATTCAAGAAGATTGATCGAGGGGATGTAGATCTATGAGCAGCCAACGAAGCCAGACTTGCTGTTATAGTTGTCGGGGACTACCAACTCACATTGCCTACTCAGATGGTTTTGGTTTTAAAATAATGTTATTATGTACCCTCTTTAACCAAAAACATTATTTCAGTATCCAGATTAGATATTGATGGATTCATCTTCATGTTTGGAAATGAATGTTGCTACTTTTATAAAGATATCATTTGTTTTGGTAGGGCAGATTTATATAACGGGCATTATGTGATTGACTACACAAACCTAGTAATGGAAATCGATGAAAAAGTTATTTCACATGACTCATACCACACCCAACTTTGGCATCACCAGCTAGGTCATTTCAATGAGAAACGTTTGAAAAAATTACATCCATATGGGTATTTAGATTCTTTCGAACTAAAACCACTTTGTGTATGTCATGCATGTCTACAAGGAAAAATGACCAAAGCCCCATTTAGTGGGAAAGGTGAATGGGATAAATAGCTTCTAGAATTAGTTCACACAGATGTTTGTGGACCATTTCTTGTTGGAGCAAGGGGTGGGTTCTCATACTTCATAACATTTACTGATGATTTTAGTATATATGGATATATTTACTTACTAAGGTATAAGTCGGATTCTTTTGATCAGTTCAAAGAATACAAGAATGAAGTTGAGAACCATCTTAGTAAGAATATTAGGAAACTCTACTCAGACAGAGGAGGAGAATATCTTAATCAGGACATCATTGATTTCTTATGGGAGTTTGGGATTATATCTCAACTCACTCATCCTTATTCACCCCAGTTGAATGGTGTATGTGAAAGGAGGAACTGCACCCTATTGGACATGGTGAGATAAATGATGAGTCATGCGAGTATTCCATTATCCCTTTGGGGATATACATTACAAACAATCGAACACATAATAAACCAAGTACCAACTAAATCGATAAATGGTATTCCATACGAGTTATGGAGTGGACTCAGAGAAATGTTATCGAATTTACATGTATGGGGTAGCGAAGCATTTGTTAAGGCCTCTTCAGGTAATAAACTTGCACCCCGAGGCACCAAGTGTGTCTTTATAGGATATCCCAAGGAAACAAGGGGATATTACCAATACAAACCCTCAGAAGAAAAGGTTTCAGTGGAAATTCATGCCATATTCCTTGAGAGGGAGCCATCTCCAAAAGAGATAGTGGGAGCGAGATAGACTTCAATGAATTCAAGGCTCAAGATACATAGGAGTTGGTATAGGAACAGATTCTACAAAGCCCTATAGAAGATCAATATATTCCAGAGACACAAGGACTGCGTAGGACCACGAGAGAGGTGAGAGAACCAGAATGATATGGTTTTCTTGTCACCGGGGATGGTGACACATTATTGGTTGGAAATGATGATCCTCTTACCTATAGGGAAGCAGTTTAAGGCACAGACGTTGCCAAGTGGAAAGAAGCCATGAATTCTGAAATGGATTCCATGTAACAAAACCATGTTTGGATTTTGGTAGATCCTCCAGTTTATGTAATGCCTATTGGTAATAAATGGGTTTTTAAGATGAAACAAGACATAGAGGGGAAATTCAACACCTATAAGGCACGACTGGTTGCCAAAGGTTTTAGACAGCATCAAGGAATTGACTATGATGAAACCTTTTCACAGGTTGCGATGTTGAAATCCATCAAGAACCTATCGGCCATTGCTGCTTACCATGACTATGAAATTTGGAAAATGGATTTTGAAACAACATTCCTTTACGGGAACCTCCAGGAAGATATATACATGACAAAACCTGAAGGTTTTGTGACTCCAAAGGATGCCAACAAGGTATGAAAGTTGCAGAAATACATTTATGGATTAAAGCAAGAGTCAAGGTCATGGAAAATTCGTTTTGATGAATCCGTAATGGAATTTGCCTTTGTTAAGAATGAATGTGATCCTTGTGTCTACAAGATGTTTAGTGGAAGTGCATATGTTTTCTTAATTGTATATGTTGATGACATATTACTAATTTTGAACGAAGTTCCTATCTTATAGTCAATTAAGGCATTGTTAGGTAAATACTTCTCCATAAAAGACGTGGCTGAGGCAGCATATATTCTCCGGATCATGATCCATCGTGATAGATCCAATAGAATGCAAGGCCTAAGTCAAAGTACATACATTGACAAGATACTCAAGAGATTCAGTCTAGAACAATCCAATATGGGATTATTGCCAGTGTCACATGACATTCATCTTTCAAAGAAAAATGTGTCCTCAGACACATGAGAATGAAAGAAAATGTCAAGGATCTATTACGCATCCGCGATTGGGTCAGTCATGTATGATATGCTATGTACAAGGCTAGATGTTGTTTATGCATTAAGTGTGGTAGGCAGAAATCAAGATGATCTAGAAGACCACCATTGGATGACAGTCAAGAATATCCTTAAGTATCTGAGGCGTACTAAGGATATGTTCCTGTATTATGGAGGAGATGAGGAACTCGTCATCAGTGGACATGTAGATGCTAGTTTCCAGACTGATCAAGATGACATGAAGTCACAGACTGGATACATCTTTAGTTTGAATGGAGATGCAGTGAGCTAGAAGAGCTCAAAGAAAAGTGTGCTGGTAGATTCTAGAGTGGAGTTTGAGTATATCACAGCTTCTGAGGTAGCTAAAGAATCAGTATAGATGTGATGCTTCATCCAAGAGTTGGATGTAGTGCCTAGTAGTAAAGATCCTATCACACTCTATTGTGATAATACTATAGTGGTGGAACATGCAAAAGAGACAAGGTAACATCAATGGAAAAAGCACATACTTCAGAAGTATCATCTCTTGAGTGATTTTTATCAGAGAGGTGAAGTTGTAGTGAGTAGTATTTCCATGGAAGACAAAGTGGCAGACCCCTTGACTAAAGCCTTTACTCAGCAGAAACATGATCATCATGTGAGGTCTAGAGGACTAAAAGTCATAGGCAGTTGGCTCTAGTCCAAGTGGGAGTTTGTAAGGGTTGGGTTTCATGAGAACCAACTATTTTGTACTTTGATTACATGAATTTACTCTTATTATATATTGTTCATTGTTCTGGATGACTATAATATAATAACGTCCTGGAATATTTGTTGCATTAATAAGGTCATGACAGATCCCCGCTATGATGAGAAACTTGAAATTCTATAAAAATATTCTTAAATAAAGTTATATGGTTGGATGACATTCTATGATAGTACACATAGTATACTAAATGTCATGTGTGAGTACTCGTAAGAAGACGAGACTCTCTCTCATGGAGTTCGCTCTTGATAATAACCAAGATGGGAGATTATGAGAACAGACCAGCCAGTAGCAATTCTACATGTCTTGGTGTCATCGGATATTGCTATCTATGAGTGTGTGTAATGGTCCATAGACTAAAAGATTATCATTAACTCAGGTCATGACTCAAGCACCTAGATTTGTAGAAGAAAAACATCATGATGAGAGTTGGCGGGAAGTAGGGTACGTTGGGTGCATCCCGAATCACATGTTTTTAATGGATAAGTCAAGGACGGATTTTCCCCTTTCATATTTATGGAAGTAGATATCTTGGGCCCTTTGATTGAAATAGAATGTTTGCACAAATTCCATGGTCATGGTGTCACGACGAGTTTATTTATAGAATTCAAAGATTGACAGATCGAGCATATTGGTTTATGACACTGCCATGAAACTTTCATGATGAGATATTGAGACAGAGGGATTAAATTATACATTAAGAATTCGTATGAGGTGACATGTCAATACTGCATCAACTTTTTCTCTTGGGTTCCTTGTCCCATTGGTAGACAATAATCTTGGACTTTAGGAAAGCCCACCTAATGCCAATGTGAAAGAGGCCTAGAGGGTCACACACTAAGTGTATCCAAGTATCTTAAGTAGAATAAATATTATTCTCGTACATGGTTTAATAATTATTCAAGGAAGCCTAAATTGTTTTAATAATGGAGGAAGAAGGAAATGGAAAACTAGTACACGCCGTGTATTAATGATTACACGCCGTGTAGTTTTACGGAAAAAAATACACACCGTTTATTAATGACTACACACCGTGTAGTTTTCCAGTAGGGATTTTGAGGATATAATTTTTTTTATTAAATTATATTTATTATATTCAGTGTGGGTGCATGTCAAGGAATTAATTATTTGGCATGGGGGTTTTCAATAAGAGTCAATGAATTAAATAAAACATGTAATGCATTTTTTATTATCATAACTCTACAACCTCAAACCCAATTATAAATATCCTCACAACCCCAAATCTTATCCTACAAAAAAGAGAATTGTTGTGCACAATGATTCTGTAGAATTATTTCAAGGCTGAAAGAACCTATTCCTCCAAGAACACTCTCAAGACTGAGAGAGATCCTCTTCCATCGGATCAATACGATCTAAGGCGGACAATGCAAGAAAAGGTTTCTCCACGCTAGAACCCGGATACTCCTTTGGGGATGTCTACAGATACGAGGTGCACGTGTGGAACCCCGCTAGAGGAAGTCTACCCTGGTCTTCTGTGTCGCAATGACATATCACATCGGAACGTGATCAGAAATATCATCGAATAAATAACACCATAAGCTAATTCTTTTCAATTGATTAATTTAATTATAATAAACCTACAACGATCCTTCTTTATGGTTCAGAGACATTCCTTTTCTTTGTCTATTTCTGTGATTTGATTCATGGAGATTGGCGTTTATCATCGTATTAATCTTGGATTGATTATTGTTAATGAAAAAAATCCAAGTGGGAACATCCATCCACGCACTTCCGTTGTGCCTAGAACCTTCATGTTATAATGTACAATTATATTTTATCAAAATATATTTCAAATAATGAATCTTATTTTAAAATTAACAAGATGGTTTATAATTAATTGTGGGTTATTAATTTAAAGTGTTACCATTTAGTAATATTCCATATGATGTTACGATTATTATAAACATATCAGATGAAGAAATTTTTAGGATAATTACAAGAATGCATTTATATATTAAATACATGTATAAATTATGAGAGAGTTCAAAATAGTTTGTATATATACGATTTATTCGAACATTTAAAAAACATTTGATTAAATGAAATGAAGGCTTCGTAGTTTCAAAAGGAATATATAAATAGGATGAATCCATTATGATATCGGCCTAATTTTAATTATTCAACTCTCCAGGAATCACTCTTTCTATTCCATTATTTTTCCTACAATTATACAATAATAATATGATGTGTAGTAGAATCCCACCCAAATTCTGGGTAATTCAGTTGAGACTATGGATACACTATAGTTGAATGTTTATTTTGAATAATTCTTAGGTATCTTCATTTGAATCCCTATTAAAGATAATAGGATCAATAAACTTTGGTGTATATTATAGATTTTCAACATATTACATGTTATGCATGGTTTTAGATTCATAGAATAATGATCTTGGTTTAAGGTTTCCTTGAGGTCTTATAAATTATAAATATGTATTATGTGATCCCTTGAATCCCTTTAGTAGTATCATATCCATTCCCTAATTTTTTTATGAAATCATGTTTACAATTAAGAAATTATAGACATCATATTGGATATAATATTATGTGATTTATATTTTCATTTAGAACATGAATATCATGAATGTAATTATTAAACATGATTTTGATTTTGAACTATACCTCATTTAATGATATTTTATATCCTGGGAATTTATATAATCACACTATATGCTATAAAAATAATATCTTACGACATAGTTGAAACAATTTTATTTTTTATATATCATATCATACAATATAGAGAGCCATATTAAGCGATAGTATTAAATTACACTATTTTGAGTCAACAAAGGGGAGTATCATAAGATCAATGTGATATATAGGATATCATAATATTAAAATATATGTAACTAGAATATTAAACCATTGAAAAATATATGCGATGATATTATAAATTATTATTAATAGTGAGTATTTTATTTTTCATATACCAAGGTGCATCAATTGTAAAATACAACTTGAGTTCAAAATGATTCATGTATTATAATATTAAGATATCATAGAATATTAAATATAGTAAAAAAATTATTTTTATTATCAATTTATTATTAATTGAACTTCATAATTTAAATAAAATGATTACAAATTATTGGAAAATAAAATCTAGGCTATTTATTTTATTTATAAATTGTTTATAAAATAATTAATTATTAATTATTTACAATAAATTATTAAATGTGAAAAAAAATTAAATAAATAAATATATAGAGTGTTATATATTTATGAAAAACTACATTCATTAATTTATATGGCCTCACTTAATGTTTTGATATAAAATGTTTACATATAAATTATAATATAATTTATAAAGTGTTTATAAATTATTAAATGATGAAAATTATAAAGGAGTTAATATTGAATTATAAATTGTTCATCACTATTAATTTGAAATGTTCAAATTCGAATGTCTTATTTTCTAAATTATTTTAACCATATCAAAAGTGGTTTTGACAATTCATATGATCAAGATTGAAGTAAAATTAAATATGTTATATTTTGATTATGTAAAATGTTTACATAATCAGTTTAGAGTATATGGTTTATATATTTAATTTAATATAATATAATATTAAATATTAAATATAATGGATTATATTATTGGGTTCACATTAGAAATATATAGAAGTATTTTATATTTATTTAATATTGGGTTGTTTATAATATACATCATTTTTAGTATTATTATACCTTAACATTGTCTTATACTAGGTTATGAGATTCAATTAAGAAGTTAATGATATTTTATACATATTAGGTGTTTTAATTATGTTGAAATTTATGTCTCTATTGATTAATGATCCTTGAGTAAAGGGACTTTAGGTTGAACCACTCACTAGCCTAGGAGCTTGGGAACTGCCTAGAAATGATGAGGTTGGAAACATATCACTCCATGATTATAGTTCTGGAGATTTTTTTAAATGATTTTAATTATTTATTGGAAATTTTATCATAAACCATATACCTATGAAGAATTTGGCCAAATATAAATACAATGGAATTTTAATTTGGGTTAGTAACACAATCTTTATGTTTTATAATGAGATAGACATAAATAAGGTTTGAGCATATTTATATGGATGAGGGAATATAATTCTAAAATAAATCAATAAATTATGGAAAACTATAATGTGAAAATATGAAATAATTTTATGATATTTAAATATACATAAAAAAATAATAGTTATATTACTTCAAAGGTGACACTTGTTAAGTCCATGATCATTCAACCGAGTAGTTTTATTCTAATTATTCTTTCTAATGGATTATCTTGTGTATGGAAAGTGAGTTATTGGTGGAATTAAAAGGTTTAGGTGACCTAGATTTATGTCAAATTTGGGTTACACATACCCTATAAACCTTAAAGGTTATGATAATCGGGTAATGATGTCTATTTAATCTATATGATGGATTGTGATAAGATTTTTCCACTCAACTATCCAAGATTCATATATGAAATGAATGGAATTATAGCCTAAAAATAGCTGTTAGATGAGATAAAAACTATATTTGAATTTTTACAAAGTGAAATATTGATCTTCACCTATTAATGGTTATGATGTAACTAAAAAATGGTTTATTTTATAGTGGTAAAACATTTGGTAAAATCTCTTATTAAATGAATATAAAACATGATGCTAATATAATAAAATCATTCCTTATAGATATAATGGTGTTAGAATCCCTAAACATTACATTGATATCAATATTGGATAAATAAAATTGTAATGGATGAAACTTTCGAGACTAATATAGAAACATGGGAATAATTTTTGTGTCATAAGATAAGTTATCTGTATTGGAGAAAAAATATCTTGAGAAACTACTTATTTTAGAAGCTAACCAAGCCTATAATATTTCATATAGGAAGGATAATAAATATTTTTTTGATGTATCCACATTTAATATTTTATATATAATTCATAGGCATGAAAATAAACACTTTAATATGGATTCTTATAGGAAGATATAAATGAGAGGTATAAAGTTTCAATAACACTATTTTGATGTAAGAATGATGATATTACTTATATATCAAATCATGTACCTAATATTATTTTCTACACAAATAACCTAGAGGGACAAGGGTCACTACATTACATTTATATGTCCACTGAATTAATTATATAATCACTTACAAAATGTTTTTTATACATTATGGAAAATTATACCATGAAGTAGTTTAATAAAATATTATATAATCTCTTTAATATGTTGATGATTATTTAGTATGACATGTTAATACCATGATCGATTACTATATTGATATTGAAGAAAAAAAGATCAAAATTTTATCCAAAATAAGTTAAGTCATGAATATTTGACACCATCTTATAAATCAAGAAAGGTATTACTAAGGAAGGCAGTTTTTTAGTGTAAAAAATTGATGTTGGAGGAAAAATTTCCAAAATTCCTAAAGGGGTTCAAGAAACTCCATGTATATTAAACATCTTGTATTTATTCTATACACATCATCTCATATAATTTAATGGTATATGAAAACAATTATACATTAAATAATTACTGTGAATATGTATAAGAGTTAAAAATCAACATACGATTAATTATGACTGCATAAATTATGTGTTCAATGGATGTAGAAAAGGGTTTATACTTTAAGGATTTGGATATAGCTGATCACCTTTAAAAAACTATTGGATAGAAATAAATTATTAATATTATGTTCTTCATTTTCCACCTAGATAGTATGAAGGTTATTGTACAAATTTGTTTTTATCCATAAAAGATATAACTATTTTAATTAAAACGGTTTATGTTTCATTAAACTATATAGCATAAATAAAAAGAAGTTATGGATAAAAAATTGTCTAAGATAAAATACATAAGGAATAATATTTATAAAAATATCAAGAATCAGGATTCAACCTCCAATCACTGTCCTATTTTATTGAATAAAGTCATCATTTTTAAGTATTTCTCCAAACACATAGAATACCATATAAGGTAGTTTATTTGTTCAATTCTATTACCAAGTGGAAATAATTTTTATTTCCAAACAGAAATTACTTTTGGTATCAAATGATGATATTCTAGAGAGAATATTGTATCTAATAAGCTAGTGTGAGTAAATTTCAACCATGGTAAGTTCAAAGTATAAAAAATAAATGACTATAAAAGTTAATATTCTTAAAGAACATCACTTAATATCATAAATTATTATAGGTTATATTGTTAATGAATCTATTTAATGAGTTTAATTTATATAACATAATGATCTCAATGTAAAAATTAATTAAAATATTTTCAAAATATGATTATGATGTACATTAAAGAGTTATAATTAAAAAATGAATGTTATTAACATTATAAAATTTTACATTTTTAAGTAAATGTGTATGAATAATATAACCAACTATTTCAATAAGAAGAATATAATTCTTATGTCGTACCATTATTTTAAAAATATTTTTCATCATATATTTTACTAAATAAAGGATTTTAGTAGGACGTTTTATTAGATGATCACATATTGGTGTGGCTGGAATTAAAAAATATGTAATCAGTTAAACAATCCCCAAAAATTACATTAATCATAACACTTCTCGGGTGGTCTATCATATAGGATATGATTATATGGAGACCTATGTATGTATTTAGAGTAATTATTAAATTATTTTTAAAATATAAAATTTTTCATGATATACAAAATATTAACTTAACATTATCATTCTAATATATTAGCTACATATATTATGTGAACTGAAATAATAATTGACATTTCTATATATGATTTAATTTTATCTCTAACCGATTTAAATCATGGAATATTATAGGTTTTGAAAAATGATAAGGTTAGAATGTGTAAGATTTTTTAAAGAGATATGGGTATACTCAAGAGAAACTAAATGCGTTTTGTATTCTAGATGACCCATTCAATATATCACAAGGAATCTTATACACTATGATTTTTTAGCAAAGATACATTCATGAGAACCTTTAAACATTGATACATTTCATGTGCCGAACATGAAGAATATCTAATAAGTGGGTGATTATATAAGTTTCTAATCATGTATAAAGATCCCTAATGGTGTTTAAATAGTCACTTAGTATTGTAGGAAACTGATTAGTGTTGATTTTTGAATAATCCCCTAATAAAGTGATTTGCAAAGAGGGATCTTAAGTTATCACAATTGAGGCATCTTCAATTTAACAGTAATCATACACCAAGTGTTGGAATACTCTCATAAACATTATTTAATCCTATTTTTTGTTATACACATATTATTTTCAATGAAATAATGATATGGATAGACTCTTGAGGAAATTTATTATTATGTTTTGGATGTTTTTCAAGTTATATTCATTAATAATATTCACTTATTTAGTTATAGTATCATTAAAGATGAGTGAATATGTAATGGGGAAATTTTTTATGAATTTATGTAAATGAAATCATGAGTATATTCCATGATATAAGTAGTCCAGAATATGGGTAAAAATAAAGCTACATAAGAGTAAACCACACCCGAATAGACTTCTATGTGAAAAACTCAAACCTGGATAAGGGAAAATTTGGAACTCTTGATTGATTATTATTTCATATAGTGAATGATGAACCCACAATACTATAACATAAGATATAATTAATTATATATATAAGTAACCTCTTGAGTTCCATTTCATAATAATTATTATCATTCCATAAAGTGTGGTGAAGTGAGGGAAATATAATAAAATAATGTTGGATTGTTTGTAATGTGATACTTTTCAGAATCATTAGAATGTGGAGTCAAGGGGATCATGTTGTGATATCTGTTATCATGTTCTAAGATTTTACTTTTTAGATAAAGAGATATATATGTGAGAATATATGGGATTCACTCAATAAAGAAGCATTCCATTCTATGATGGTGCTTAAGAATCTTTTTTGATTCACTTTTTATTTCTTTTGGATCTTGCCTACACATTATGAGGGGGAGGTCACACAATAAAATTTATATACTCTAAAAGTATAATGGGTCATGTATGAACCATAAAGATAGATACAATGATGAAAAATTATGTTAGATTACTATTCATTCTAGGGTAGTTATTGGGATGGTTTTTTTAGTATTTGGGAAAAAGAAAAATGGTTGACATGAGATCAAAATTATGAAGACACTTAAAGAAAAAGGGCGAATATATTTATCTAATTATTAATGATTTTTATATTTTTCTTATATCATTGAGTCTAGGGTTGTAAACATGCTCCATTAATTACCCATATTAAATCTATAATAGGAATGTGGGTAGTGGGATCAAATACCTTTCACACATGGGATTAGCCGCATGATAATAAGACTATGCAAAGTTTGTATTTTTTTCCTTTAGTGTGTGTGATTTTTATCACTCTTCCTCTGATCATCAAATAATTAACATGAGTATGTTTAAACTAAATTTAAATGGGAATGTATTTTTTGAGAGTTAGAGTTTTGGATAATTGTTGGGTAACCCCCATATCAGTGGTGGTTTGGTCAATATTTTTCATAACATTTTTGTATAAAAGCATGTTATTTTCAAGGATTATTCTTATAGTTTTTTTAACAACATTAAGTCGTATCTCAATAAGTGGTAGTACTATCAGGTTGGAATCCTTCCACATTGTTATTGAGTATGTTTTTTCATCGGGACCATGAACCTTTTGATGTATTTGAGTTTTTATCACTACTTATATATTTCGACCATGGAGATATATGTATTATATATCAATGTTAAAAATAAGGGAGTTACTATGTGCCATAGTAAGGGATTTTATATATGGAGAGAGATAATGATTCTATAGTTTTTTAACAATAAACATAGGCATTTTTTAAATAAATGATAATGGGGTAAATCTTCCTAATGTTGGGATATCCTATACTCTATTAGAAAAGAAGTATATTAATGACAATAGGGGAGTGTGAAATTTGTTACTTTCATCAATCAAATAGAATTATTTTTCATAATTAGAGGGGGGAAAATGTGAATTGAAAAAAGATAAAACATCATGATATCCATTAGGGATAGAAAAAGTTAAAAAAATATATGGTTACAATCATTCAAGGATCTATTTGAAGATATAAAAATAATATATGATGAAGTGCTGGATGAATTCTTAGTTAAGGTAAACCAAAACTCTGAGATGGATTCATTTGTTATGGAGAAGTTCTTGAATATTTTACCATAGGAGAGAAGCTAATGAAAATACTTCTAAACAAGTTTATTTATAATGTTATATTCTCTTCATGATTAAGAAATGTATGAGTGGAAAATAAAAAAAAAATTCTTGATTTTTTTTTATATGAGAAGAGGGTCAACCATAAGTAGAAAATAACAATATAAATAATTGGTGGATTTTAAAGATAAAAAATACTTGAACCAATTTGATCCAAACAACTATCACGAGGAATAAATTTATTTTAAAGATGATTTCATAGATATTTAAAAACTTAAATATCCATCTTCCAATGTTTTTTAGTGAGGTAAAGATTAATATAAGGGTGACCATCCATTTATGTGTTTCAATTGAAAGAATATTCGATACTATTGAGAAAATTTCCATGAGAGAGAACCTATTGAAGTATGTGGTGAAAAATCCCAAAGGTATTAAAAATAAACAAGGTGGAAAGAATCTAATGTGGGAGAATGTTTTTTGTGGAAAAAGATTTAACAATTCATATAATATGGAGAATCTGTTCTAAAAGCATAAGGAAAGATCTTATTATGAGTAATTTGAAAGAACAAAACAAGACTTATAGAGTGGAAGGTCAGTGAACTTCTTGGATAAATAAAAATTTCCCAAAGATACCTCATGTCAATTAGATTAAGGTACTTTTGAGGACGAATAAATAAATTACGATGACACTCCTGAAGAGTTCCAATTAAAAAAAGATCGTAGTTTTCTTGAAGGAAAGATATAAATATTGAAGTAAAAAATGAAGCATTAAAATCTACGAATTATTAATTTATAAAATATAATTAAGAAACAAAATCCAAATTCAATATTGAGAAGCATGTGAATTCACAATAATGATAAAATATATTATATAAATCATTGATGAGGCGGAGAAGATACATGATATTTTCATAAAAAATATTGTTTATAAGAATGATTAGGTAAATTATATTGAGGAAAACGTGTTTTCTACTGAAAATTACTTGAGAATATCTCACCATGTGTTTCAAAATTATATTAATGTAATTATTGAATGAAATAATATATAAGATAATTTTATTAATGTTTACAGGTATCCATGTGATTTTTTCATGGTTCTGGAAATTATAGTTTTTTATAAAAAGGATTATAATACAAATAGTGGTACCTGTGAAAAATAGAAGAAGAAAATTACAACATCACCCACAAAATAAAAACCACACATTTCTAAAATAAATTATCATTATTAACATTCCAAAATAAATATGGTTTCAGTGAAGAATAATATTGATTATAATCCCATGATAATGTTGATAGTGAAGTATAAACATCTAAACGTGAATATTGAAATGAACTAGTGATTTTATAAACTATGAAAAGCCTAATAAGTAGATTTTGTAGATTTTATATATTACATGAATATACTTTTCCTTTACATAATATATTAGTTCTAGGGATTTTATGATAAATAATTTTATTTTTTTAAGTTCATTTTATCACTCCAGTCTTCGAAGAGAGGATATGAATGGTGGGGGCTTGAACCTGAAGATCCAAGAGGCCACATATTAAAAACTCAAAATGGGATGGGATCATTATAAAATAACATTGATTATCTTAAGGAAAATTGCGAGAGATGTGATAAACTAAAATAAACCACTAAAAGTGACTCACAATATTACTATTAAATAAAAAAATTTAATTAAAACCTATATTGATGTAGAATAATTAAGAGAAAATAATTGTGGTTAAGGTTACATATAATGATAGAAAATGGGAATGATTTGGGTACTAAATTATGGAAAATCATAACACATGATTGAAAATAAGAATCAATTAAAATATATATAAATATATAAGAAATTGTTTTTTACTTTCAGAACTGATGGATTACTCATCCTCTTATGATTAATCACACCTAACAGTCAAATTATAGGTGTCCCGTCATAGAAACTTATCCAACTGCTTAACTAAAATTAACAATATCATTATGGAACTTCAATCTTATCTTCATAGTAGAGAAAAATATGAAATTATCATTTTTATGAATAATCTAGGACATTTTACATTAAATTCATCAAAACAATGAAAAAATTCAATAACACATTTTATGAATACTCAAATAATCAAGTATACATGTAATCAAAGTACAAAATGTTGGGCTTAGGACACAAACTCCAACAAACTCTAACTCAGAATCGATCCCATAACCTATTAATTTTTTCCATATAGATCACTCATAATAATCAGGTTTCTTCTGAGTCATGTTTTTATTCGAATGGTCAACAATGTTGTCTTATATGGATGTAATTCCCAAAAACATCACCTATTTGAGAAAAATGATTCTAGTGGTGATTCTTCCAATGTATTTTCTTCATCCAATGATTTTACCTTCGATGTTTTGTGAGAGCCTCTCCAATAGTATTATCACAAAATAGGGAGATTGGATCAATACTAATAGGTACCATGTCAACGTATTAGATGAATTTACACGTCTATAATACTTCTTTAGCTACCTCAGAAACCTTAATATATTCAGGTTGTGTTATATAATCTATGACCACATACTTATTTGTGCTCTTGAGAGTCATTGAACATCCATTTAATGTGAAGATATATCCCATTTTTTATTTCATATTATCTTGATCTCTTTTGAAACAAGAATATACATATCCATTGATCACTAGTTCTTTATCACATTTATATATTTGCAACATATCCTTAGTATGCCTTAGGTACATAAGTATATTCTTAACTACCATGCAATGGTTGTCACTTGGGTATTCTCAATATCTACCAACAACACTTAATGTGAAATAGACATATATCCGCATATATAGCATAGCATACATGATAGACACAATCATCTATGTGTATGGAATACATACCATTATTTATCTTTCTTAATATGTTTGAGGACACATTTTCTTAGAATTATGAATTCCAGTGACACTAGAAACAATCCCCTCATATATTTTTTCATACTAAACCTCTTCAATATATTTTCAATATATGTACATTGACATAGGTCTAGTAGTATCTTGGATCTATCATGACAGATCCTGATTCCAATAATATATGTTTCCCCTCCTAATTCCTTAACAGAGAATCATTTATTCAACTAGGAAATAACAGACTATAATATTGGTATTTAGTCTTCAATAATTAATATTCCATCAAGATATAAGATTAAAAAATTGATCACACAACCACTAAATTGTCTATATACACAAGGATTGCATTTTTCATTATGAAACCAAATTATATTATGGATTCATAAAATCAAATGATCCATGACCTTGATTTTTCCATTAATCTATAAATGTTTTTTTTTGAATTTTCATATCTTATTGGAATACTTTAGGGTCAAAACCCGTTCAGGTTGTGTCATGTTGACATCTTTCTGAAGGTTTCCATTAAGGAAGGATATTATTGAAAAATATTTATTTTAATGATCACAAATAATGATTATTATGTTTCAAATGGGATTTATGTTTTATGATATTATATCATTTTATAATCTAAATTTGTATAATTATATAATTGAGCTACTATCAATTAAAATATTCCACCATTAGTACAATTGGTTATCATTAGTTTAATCATTCTAATTCCATATTTTATAACACTGGAGTTCTGTTACCCCTAGAATCATTCAATCATTAGTTCAAATCTATTACTTCCATATTTCTTCAACCATCCAACATTATGCCACTATTAAGAATGATACTTCTAGTTCAACTATGTTGCAGGTAAACATGATATGATAAAAAATGATCTATCACCATGATCATTCCACCATTAGAGTCATTCCACTATTTGGATCTTCCCACAGTCAAATTCATGCCACTACTTGGCATAATACCTCTATGTCTCTTCTACTATGAGAAATAAGCTAATGAAAGACTCTTACTAACACTGGTTATGTTCTACTATTATCTAAAATATACTACCAGTAGTTCTACTACTACTAATTTTTGTTACCACTAGATGGTTCTACTGTTATACTTGATACTATTTTTGTTCCACATTACTCAAAATTAATGCTCCTAACATCTTGTTTATTGTGCTAAAGCACACGATGTTAAGTGGGTTTCCTTAATTATTATTCTTAAATCACTCTATGGATTCATTAAAGAACAATTCTGTGTTTTCCAAATTTTCTACATAGTTTGAGGATCCAATAAATCTTTTAATATTATTCTTAAATGGATATTTGAACCAACAATGGTTTTTATTCCAGAATAACTCCCTCATGTGAAAGAGTTTCTTGATGAAATTAGAGAAATCACTTACATGTTGAAAACATGCGACTGTGAAAGAGTATAATTCCAAGAATATCAAGTTACTTTCATTCACTGAATCATGATAAGATTTTCATAGCATCGTCATATAGAAAAGTGAACTCGATGACACTTTTTTCTTTTTACTTATTGAGAACATGGTCAAGAACTTCACCAAGTCAAATTTGAGGACTCTCGATCAACTAAAGAATTAAAAACTATGAAAAAAAATATTTACTATCTCTATTTATTTTCTATATCTTTCAGTGATTTACCTTTCAAGAAATGTGATATTGTAGTCTGTTTATCTACACATGCTAACCCCTGCAGTAAAATGGATAATACATGATATTCTATCAAAATCTTGTTATCTTTTTTCCCCCAACAACTATATAATCTATCCCTATAGGGCCTAGGTTTTATATATTCCCATTTATATCTATAAAAGTGGATTTTATATAGTATATTTTGTATTCAATTGTTTTTATACCCAATCCAGGTTCTGGAACAAATTTTTATTTTACAATAATATACATTGAAGAGGGTGATTTTCAGGTGGAGGGTATTAATTCTCATCTTGAGACTGAACCCTTTGTATATCCCATTATATATATATATTTATTTATTTATTCCTTTCCTTAAAATATTATATTTCCTTTTATTTTAATATATATAATACATATACTTTGATATTTATTCATAATATGTCTATATAACATTGGATTTTATTAAGTAAATCTATTTTAAAAGATAACATTATTTCAAATATTTTTTTAATTGAGCCTTGATCTTCTTTGAGAAATATTTTAAATGATAAAAATTATATTAAACTAATATTTTGGTTAACTATGAATTTTTTAGATAGATTCAGGGATTTTATTTTAACTTTTTTGACAAAACTTTTATTTGCAACTCAATTCACCCTCATTTATGAGTTACTCACTCTGACCAATATTTTGTATCAATGGTTTTCAAATAACTTTTCAAATATGTATAGTTTTCTTTTATAGATATTAAATTTATATTATTTCTAAATTTTGTTCTTTGTCGAGAAAAATAGGCCAGAGGGTTATGAGACCATTATAACTCCTTATTTAATGGAACTAACTATGATCAATGGAAAATTACAATGAAAAATCAATTAGAGTGTATAGGTTTGGATATCTGGATAGTAATTGAAGATCAATATGAGAAACCTCAAACTGTTAGAATATCTTGGAGTAATACTACTAAAACTTCAAATGATAATAATTGTAAATCTATTAATGATCTATGTTTTGATTTGTGAGATGATAAATATAATAGTAGATCATCATGTGAAACTAATTTTGAGATTTTAGATACATTAACTATTTCTCATGGTGAAACATTTTATTTTAAATAAATTCATTTAAATAATTGTAATATTAAATATGATACTTTTAATATCAAACTTTGATGAGCCTATTTCTGACATTTATATCAGGTTCAATGAGATTATGTACACAATGCAGTCCCCGGGGAAACCTATCTCTAATAAAGATCAAGTGATGTGAATGTTTAGGTGCAACCATATAAATTGAGAGTAACCTCTATGTCAATTAGAGAATTATGTTATATTAGAATGTTACCGAATAAAAAGATGATAGTAAAATTAATGATGAATGAGGAAGAACTAAAAAGTGAATAGATAATATGTGGATTAATGAAAAAATAAAATATTTATCCCTAAAATCAACTACTTCAAAACAAAAAAAAAAGAATTATAGGTGAAAATTCAAGTGATGAAGAGTCACATGCTAAAAATGTGGAAGAGATTTCCTAGATTTAAAGAAGATTAAAAAATTAATACTATAGGATAAATTTCTTTAGGAAACATAGATATAATGTTAAATATGATAATATAGATTACTAAAGAAAGGATTGGATTAAATTTTATACTTCAAATGAAATAATTTTCTTTGAGTGTAAAAGGAAAGGACATATAAAAGATGAATGTACTATGCTTAAATTCAAGAATAAATATAATGATAAGGATAATAGATACATCAAATCCATGAAATTAACCTGGAGTTTTTATTAAGATGCATTAATTGATTCAGACTCAACTTAAGAGGATAAGTATGACAGAGTTGACATGTTTTTTAAGATAATCACATATGAGCTACTCAATGTCTTTCTTGCTTCTCATGTATATACTTCAAATGACCCTAGATATGAATTTTTTTTGAAAAAAATTCAAATTAATATATATATCAATAGTGTAATATGTTTGAAGATACATTTATTGACTATAAGGATAAATATAATAATTGAAAAAATTTCCATGACCTGACTACTAATTATAAGACTGAACATATCATTGAGGAAAATGAAAAATACTAAATTTTTGAAAGATAAAAATTAATTAAAATTATATGATGATAAAATAAATAAGTATTAGTAATGATTTACTAATGGTTGAAATACACTTACTCATATTTTTTGAAAAACAGATACCACATAAGTAAACTACAATTATAGGTTATCAACCTAGACATAAGAGGATAGTTAAAAAATTATTCCTAGTTATATTTCTTGTACTAGTTTTCTTTCATCTAGACCCAAAAAATTATTTATGTATAAATGATTAAAATATACTTATAGGAAACCTATTAAACAATTATGGGTTCATAAATCATTGATTACATACATTAATGGACCCAGGAAGAATTGGGTACCAAAACCATTTTTGGTTTAAAATATTTTTTTATAGGAAACATTCTTGAAAATAACTAGTAATAAGTTATGGTACTTGGATAGTGGATGTTCCAAACACATGACAGAATATTATTCTTGTTTTTGGAATTTGATAAATTTGAATGCGGTATATTTCACTTTTGGTGACAATTCCAAAGTGAATATTATTAGCCTTATCCAAATTAGTAATTCTTATACTGTTTCGATTTCTAAATTCATTATTTATAGATGGTTTAAATCATAATATAATTAAGAACTCATAGCTATGTAATTAAATTATTTATTTTATTATTGAAAATAATTTCTACACTTTTTTGATTCTAAATATTCTTTACTTTTTACAGACTTGAGAAATGACAATTTTTATTCTATTAATTTAAAATAATTAATTTCTAAAAACATATCCTACCTAAGTGAATTTCACAAAGAATATAGTATTTAGAATAGGAGACTACGACAGTGAAAAAATTAGTCACTTATAAATATATATAGGGAGTTTTTACTCAATGATATTTGTAAACTATAACTCCCAAATGATAAAGTTAGTAACCCGTGACAAAAATGGAAATAACACAAGATCTCGTTTAAATAAAATAAAGAAGTTTCAGATTTTCAACCCCTAAAATTGGTTCACATGGACTTTTTGGACCATTTAGTTTCTCTAGCCCAAATGAGATTAACTACATTAATATTATTGTACATGGATTTTCTAGGTATACTTGGGTATTCTTTCTATCTCACAAATGTGAATTCTATTCTCATTTTACCAAGAATGAAAAATTTGTAGAAAATATTAGTGGACTTAAAATTAATGCCTTTGGAAGTGATCATGTTGGTGAGTTCGAAAATCAAGACTTTGAATATTTTGACTCAAAAAATGTCTATAATCATATATTTTCTCTACCTATGTCCCCACAATATAATGGTTTTATATAAAGTAGAAATATAACACATTATGAAATTACCTAAACCATACTCAATGAGTATGAATTGCCTATTTATTTTTGGACAGAGACTGTGAATATAGACAATTACATAATCAATAGAGTTTTAATTATAACTCTTCTAAAAAATACAAATTAATTAATGAATGGTAGAAATACAAAGGTCAATTACTATAGATTTATTGGTTGCAAAGAAAATATTCTTTAATACTAAGGATAGTCTTGAATATATTTCTTCCAAGATTGATGAAAGAATTTTACTTGGTTATTTAACTTATATTAAATCCTATAGATTGTTTTATAAATGAACAACTATTTAGGAATAATATGTTCATGTCAAATTTTATGAAATACATCTACATGGGCCTAGTATCTATTAACAGAATCTGGAGAATGATATGTCAATTCTGAATATTAACACCAACCCTTCGAATAATTAGGTGAAGAAAATAGAAAAATCATCCAGCTATAAGGAACATCATGAAACTGAACCTATATAAAAAAATTTAATAATAAACCCATATTTTACTATAGAATTTATTAATCATAGATCCCATACTCTTGATTTTGTATTTGGATATCTATATAGAGGTACATAAACTAGGGATTTGTAGGACCTCATGACACCCTGAGAGGGGAGGGGTGAATCAGGGTGTCAACCTTTTATTTTAAATTGATGAAGATTGTTCCCATGTTTGTAGGAAATCATTAAACATTTGTGATGGATATTATCAACAATCATACATTTACATTCAAAGAGGTGACATAGCACTTTTACGTGGTTCACCACCAAGGGCTGCGTCCAAGTAGCATACGCCGATAGTGTGTCAATCATACCAAACTACATGAATCATTACTATGTATGGAAAACAAAATATTGGTCATAGTCACTCTATTCCAAGCTCACTTATATTAAAATATTTCAGTGGTAGCTCATTGATTCCCTTGGAACACATCTGTTGACTCCCCCCAACTCACTACTCTGAGAGAAGTCAATCTCAATTTTTCAATGTGATGGTCACTTCAAAAGTTTTGCATTAAATTATTTATCCCTGACTTAGCACGAGACTCTACATGCATCACGAACATAAGTTGATTCAATTTGGAATACATGTCCACTTAAACCTGATGTTCAAAAATACCCTTTATAAATCCAAATTGTGAATCAAACACCTTTTCGAAGCACCCCTACCTTTGTAGAAGATATTACCTTAGTGAATATCCCATGCCTTCATGGAACACACTTCCTTCACGAGGAAAATTTCCTTCACAGAAAACACTTCCTTCATGAAGCTCACTAAGGCAACATTGAATACCCCAACATCACATGATTCCAATTAAACAAAAGCATTGAACATCATTTAAGACTTATCATCTTTTCATGATGCTCAATCTCACATAGAAATCCCAGTTTTCAAATCACATCACGAACTCAAATAATTTATGGATTTTATTTCAAAACACCATCTTAATGGAGTGGTTGTTACCTCATATTTGTAGGCTCGGACATTCATGAAGCTTTCCCACCTCTTCACATATTTTTTGGATATTTTAGAAAAGTATTCATGGTGATCCTCCATTCACAAAGAACCATGGAAATTATCTATTTTCAAATTAGTTTGTAACCGTGGAGATTTCTATAAAAACTATTCGTGTCTCCCATTATAATCACATAAAGGTTTTTCAGTGACTACAAAGAACATCGTGACCGATTTCGATGCCCAAAATCTCGTAATCATGGAGAACACTATCATTATTCATGAAGTCCATTGTAATTATAGATCATACCATAAAAAAATTACTCTTTCATAAATCCCAATTCACAAAGCCCATCTTCACAAAACTCATTAATTTTTCATAATTTAATAATCCCTTAAAAGAAACTACATTTCACGTTGAATGCCAACATCCAAAATTTGGAGCCCAAAAATTTGGGAAACTCTGGGAAACGATGCCATCCTTAATACTATTTTTAGCTTGAACTGTATGATACCTTTTCATGTAATATCCCTGATCATACATTGAGGATTGAAAGAAAACTCAATCCATACTCCATTTCATGCATAGAAAAACCTTGGTTCCAATAATCTCCCCCTTTATGTTTGTTGTAAATCTACAAAAAAAATCAATAGAGCACCCACCCCTAGAAAAATATGATATGCAAGAATCAACTTAGTCAACTCTCTAAGTCTAAGTGAGAAATTATCAGTGTAGAATTCAAGAGGAGTGGCGTGAGTTAGGTTCTCGTTACATTCCCAAAATTGTTTCTTCATAACCATTATACCATTAAATATATTCCTTCTCCCCCATTGGCAATAAAACCAAATACCAGTATTTGTACACTGTAGATGTCAAAACACACTCCCCCTAGATCATATCTTCCCCATAAACATGCATCACTTACATACATATATTTTAAAGATGTTAATGGAACTAGGGAGAGGGGACTCTCATGACCTCTTTATGCCTTAGGAGGTGGTTGAACTTCGAGGATCAACTGATGTTTCTCAAAAAGAACAACTTTCATTGGATTAGTCAGAATATCAGCCAATTTCTTATCATTTCTCACATGATCCATTTTAATCATTCCTTGTTGACATTTTCCTTGAAAAAGTGATAATCTATTTCCATGTGATTTTTACGAGAGTGGTGAATATGATTTTATGTAAGATCAAATGTGATCTTACTTTCACAGTGAATCACCATCGGTTATTTCACCACGTCACCAATGTCATTCAGTTGTTTCATTATCCAAAGTAACTGAGTCCATGGATTTTTAGAGGATATAGATTCAGTTTCAATAGTTTTAGGTGAAGAAACTTCTTGTTTCCTTCTCAACTAGACCACACATTTGATTCCAATCTAGAATGGTCCACCACTGGTGGACTTTCTTTCAACTATATATATAGCCCAGTCAGCATCAGAGAATGACGATAGTTCACAATATCTTCCTAAAAAAAAGTATAACACATACTTATAAGTACCTTCAATGTACCTCATGATTCTTTTCAATGCCACCATATGTTCTTCATATGGATTACATTTAAAACAGGCCACCAATCATGTTGCAAAGACAATATTTGTTCATTTCGCAATCACATATAAGAGGTTTCCATTGATTCCCATGTACATGGTGGGATCCACATAATTCTTATTGTCATGGTTTCCATGATTAGTTCTAATCTCTATCAGAGTTGAAATTTGTTTAAAGTCATTCATATTTAACTTCTTCAGCACCTCTCTGGAATACTATTCCTAATAAATGAATGTGTAGTCTTTCCTCTGAATCACTTGCAACACCAAGAAGTATGTGAGTTCACTAATCATATACATATTTAATTATGATTTCATGTCATTGGAAAATTCATCCACGGATACCTTCCCACTACCACTGAAGATAATATCATCATTACACACCAGTACTATGAACAAATATTTCTTATAATTCATCACATAGATATTGTGATCCACTCCCCCTATTTTGAATTCAATATTTTAAAGATAAGAATCCCGCCAAGAGGACTATGCTTGTGGTGCCTACTTCAATCCATAGAGAGGTTTATTTAGTCGTCAAATCTTTATTTCATTATTTCCAAGAAGGAAAATCACTGGTTATTCTATGTAAACTTATTCTTCAAGAACACAATTGAAGAAATCAATTATTACATCCATTTGATACACTTTGTTTCCTATTTGAATTTCCATGGAAAGAAAAAGTCTGATAGTCTGTAGTCTCATCACTGGAGAAAATTCTTCTTCAGAAACATCTTCAATCTATGAATATCCGTTACACACTAGATGTGCCTTGTTTAGGATCACATTTCCATGATCAAAAAAATTATTCTTTAAAATCCACTTCGTCCCAGTAACATTGTGATTTTCAGTTCTCTTAAACTGATCCCTTGTTTGTTTCTTATCAATATGATCAAACTCTTTATTCCTATATTTAACCTATAACATATCCTTTACAACTTCATCAATTGAGGATGGTTCCACCACTGATAAGAATGTAGATTCTGCATTATTAGTCATTGACATTGACTGAGTGGGATTTTTCCAATCCCTAATGATATTGGATTGATCAATTTATACACATTGATTTCTCTTGTGAGGTACAGGGGGACATTCTCCATCCATAGTTTATTCTTCTATTTACACATCTTCATCCATATCATTTTGTGACCTCTGAATTTTTTCAAACATTCGTCTACTTATTCATTTTAATTTGTTTCATGCCTACTATATTTTTTTATCTTCAATCACATGAGCATAAGATCCCATCATGGTATTTTTTTTCTTATCTTCAACTATCATAACATCACTACTTTCCACAATTTCTGTGATACATTTATTAAAACAATTGTATTCTTTTTTATTCATTGAATATATGAGGAATATTCTTTCATCATCCATATAACTATATTTTACCTGATTTCATTTTTTTTCCTGATAATACATTTACATTTGAAAAAATAGAAATAATTTAAAGAGGGCTTCCTTCAATTCCTAAACTCATGAGGTTTTATCGGTTGACCCATATAAATCCCTATTCAATTTTAAATATATACCACCACTTGAATGGCCTATTTCCAATAATGGATAGAGATACAACTCTCAATCAGTATTGTTCTGGTCATACTATTCACATATCGATTCTAGAGCTCAATAAATGAATTTTTATATGGGTTTCTCGTAGTATATACCTAATGTTGAATTCTATGTTTCTCTAGGTAATTTTCAAACTCAATGGATGTATATTCTCCTCCACTTTCAGACAGTAGAACATTGATTGTATTTCTATTATCATTCTTGGAAGTTTGTCGATATGTTTTCATGTTTTCAAGAAGTTTTTGGTTTCTATGTATAATCATCACACATGTTATTCTATTGTAATCATCTATGAATAGGAAAATTTACCTCTATCGATGAGTTCTGGAAACATTTATCGGGCCATAAAGGTTTATTTGGATGAGATAATGAAGATTTTATGATCTTTACATCGTTGGACTATTTAAACTACACACCAACATTCCTCACATGAATGAATCAAAAGTCTTCTCCAATTCACACGTTAGATTTTGAATATCCATGAAAATCGTCAGTTAGGATATCTTTTCCACTTCTTTTTTATTAATGTTCCCCAGTCTCCGTTGTTATAAGTTATTTTCTTCTTCAACTATCATGTAGCAAATAATGTTTTCACTATCAACCTAATACAAGTTTCCATATGTTCTATACCCTTTAATGAGAGATTTCCCAATATTTCCCTTTATAGTGAAGCATTTTTTATTGATAGAAACTATAATTCCTACATTACAGAGTTGACTAACACTTTAAAGATTGTGACGTAACCCATCTACATAAAGAACACCAGTTTTCTTTGGCTTTCCATTGGATAGACTAGTACTTCCACTACCTTTGATCTTCTAAGTACCATCATTACTGAACAATAAAATTCCATCAACATTTTTAATAACATTTATTTATACTTAAGAATTTCCCATCATATGGGATGAACAACCACTATCAAGAATGCATGTACAAAAATTCTTTATAGCTTTGAGAGCTTATTATATAAGGTGGGATTTTTCATTTTTCCGCTTTTCTTCCACAAAATATTATAATTATAGGAGGATACTTTGAACTTTCAAAAAAAATTTACACAAGAACGGGTTCTTCATATTCGTAATCTTCTTCCAAAAGACAAAACCTATTTCAAATAACAACCCCATTTGGTTTTTTGAGTACTAACCTGTCTCTGAGAATTTTATTAATTTATCCTATCATTCTTTTCTCTTCAATACATAGCTTTATGGACAATTTTAGAACAATTAAAACAATATCCAAAGAAATTATTTCTTATAAAAGAAGTAGGATATGAATATTTTCTCCATTTTTTGGATCCTATCTCTTCCCCATTCAAATAGCTACTTGCCTTTTTTGAAATATGAAATTGTATGGTGTAGATACCATAGAATTGACATTTCATGAGTGGAAATGACTTCTCATTTTTATTCCTCCTTATGTTTCCTTTCTTGTAAATTGTTTTTTTCTGCCTATCATTTCTGGATACCTGAGGATAGTTTTTAGTTATTATTTCAAATTGAGTTTAGGGTTTCTTTTTCAGTACATCAGGTGACTTTTCAACGTGACCAACTTTCATCATGGATTTATTATGACCATATATATTTGAAGCATTTTATCTTTCAGTATCCCAACTGATTCCACTATTTCCCATGCATGTGGGTATTTGATCATTCAAAATCATTTCAACTCTATAAGAACAACGATTATCTCTCTTTATCAATTAATCATATGGGAATCTTCCAAACGTTATTTTCTTCTTTGTTTATTTTCATATTGATTCACTTGAAAATTTACTCCTAAGAGTAACAACTTCTTCTTCAAGACCCATGACAGTCTCTGCCTTCTCTTCTAGTCTGATGATGAGGTCATTGATGTCCTTTTCTTACTCATCAATTATCACCATTATTTCCACTACATATTCTATGCATTCATGGTTTGTTGATTGTACCTTCTCTACTTATTCATTCCATTCATTTTCATCTTCAAGTTGATCAATATATTCTGATGATTACTCCAAAATTGCTTTCCACTTTTTGCTTCTCTTTCATTTATTCTCCAGCTTTATAAAAGCGTCCTTAAGATTCAACTTGATATAGACATTAGTGGTCAACTAACTATCTCTATATTTATATCACGAATGTTCTTTATTTATAATGGTTGTAACGCCCCGACCCCAGCTACCCAGAGTCGGTGCATTACTTCGTAACATTGGCATGATCACAAAAGATCAAGTATCGAAAGACCGATTAGTTTAGTAGCCTTGGAAACACTAGATACATTCGTAAACGTTACATTACATCATAAAGTGAAAAACTACAATAACAAAGTCTCCATAGTCCACACTCATATCCTCTTCTGACTATCCCTGCAGGTCATTCATAAAATACTTCTTCACATCCTGGAAAATATTAAAACATTGAAAGGGGTGAGCTCAGATGCTCAGTAAGGATAACAATATTGCGGAAGCATTCATAAATAAACATAAAAATTTAAGGCAATGTATAACTAAAACAAAAGCCTTTTAAGCTTGAACATCAACATAATATGGCAAAAGTAAAATGAGATAATCCCATTCACTTCTTCTATTGGATATTCTACTGGTCGAATAATCACATGAAATATCAATAACCACTTTCATAATGAGGGAATGTATAATGCCAGACATTCTAAAACAATTGGTCAAGGCCTTGGCCAAGATGTCTAAAATGATTAAGGCCTCGGCCAATTCCACGTCCAGTTGTCTCATGAGACGTACCAATGCATCGAGGAGATATAGTGGGCTCCACCCGTCAATTATTAAGTTCAATACATTCCTCATATGAATAGGTTTAAACATATCATAAACCATAACACAATCGTATCACATAAAACATGCATAAAGGAAACATAACATTTCCACATTTCAATCACATGATATCAATACAACACATTGATATAATAAAAATGCTTTCAAAACCATTTTCAATACCAAAATAAAATAAAGTTAAAACTTGTTATTTATTTTTCATTAAAAAATGATGGCTTGTAGAGGAAGCCGAAACTCAAATAATGGTCACGGTGGCGGAGAAGTCGTTGTCGCCGCATAAGTACGGAAAGAAAAACATTCCCTTTTGTCGTTTAGCAAAATTCTTCGTATAAAAAGATTCCTTTTGAATAAACATAAAAGTCAAAGGGGTTTATACACCATATAAAAGAAAGTTGTGTATAAAACCAAATATGCCTCAATGAAAGGGGATTGAGACGAAGTCCTTAAAAAGATCATTTTTTTTTAAATAAAGTACATCTATAATGTGTATTCACTGTAAGTACACATAAATAATGTAAAAATACATGATAGGACATAATAATATCATGGCATAATTTGAAAGTAGGAGATTAACCCAAAGAATAGAAATTGGGTTAAGAAGTTCCCTTACCTCATGTCTGACATGACTCAACCTTTCTTTAACCTCCTGAATAATAAACTAGAGTTAATATATACCTTATTAAGAACCATTTTCAATTTCATTATTCTTTTTATATCACTTATTACAATGATATGAACATTATTTAATTATTTAATTTAATAACGGTCGTTTTGTCGGTCTTTGGTACTTGAGTCAACAATAAACATCTTATAATTACAAGTTGTTTATGTGGTAGAATATCCATTATCTCCAGAATTATATTCATGATTTAGATGTCATATATATCATATATATCTAGTATATACATTCATTTATAATATTACGTAACATTTAGAGGTAAGAAATGAAATGCACCATTCATGGAGACGGTAAGCCGTACGTACGCATGAACGCTACTTTCATTTCTATTTCGTATTTAATGGAATGAAATAATAATGATATAAATTTATAATATAATTCCAGTATAATATAGTTTATAATACCATTTACTCCATCCTTTATACAACCCACATATGGCATTAACGATTCAAATCACTTTGAGGGGGCGGTAGTCCGCACTTCCTAAAATGAAATTATCGCGTTTACCCATAATGGAAATCATAAAGTATGACATAAATGAGAAATACAGAAGCATAAGTAAAACATAAACATATTATATATCATACATAAATATAGTTACATCTTAATGGCCACCTTTGAAGGTGTTATATGAGTGTTGAACAATCATCGTTTCGTGAGGCAGAAATTCGCCATCCACAGAAACCATATGTTCATTAACCATTTGATGTAGTTGTGTGTTAGTGTAGCTCAAATCCTTCTTATAACAACAACCTAGTATATTTAGGATACTGGTGTTGTTACAAAATAAATGAATAAAAAGAGTTTAGGTGGTTGGAGAAGAAAAATAAAACAAAACAACATTAGATAAGACATTACCTCAAAATCGGGTAACTCTTTTTGATTTGAGCCAAAGGCTTCCTTGGGAAGAGTTCTGCCCAAACTGAGGCTTCTAGGAGTAAGAGGGGGAAGTTGGGAGATTATTTGGGAAGATTTTGGCCGATACAAATGGCTTGAAATTGTGAATTAGGTGGTAGAGGTGGGGGCCTTTTATAAGAGGAGAGGAGGGGCACTCTTGGAAAGTAAGGAAAGTTTACATTATTATACAATGATTTTCGGATTCTAAAGGTCCCAAACTTATATAATTCGTGGCTAAGGTGATAAAGGTTAGAAATATACCCATCCAATAGTCTTTGGACAAGCTTAAGCCTTGGATTTTACATTATCTTTTCATTTTATTAAAATCGTTAAATAATGAGGTCATCGCTGCATCATAATGATGTCATAAATAATTTAATTTATTTAATGTCTAAAAATTATAAAAAAAACTATGATTTATGAAATCTTTTTTATCTTTCCAATGACTATTTATAGTCAAAAATATGACTTGTATAACCCCATTTAAAAATTGTTTTAGTAAAACATTTCATGTTTCTGTCATTTTTTACTTTAACATTAAATAAAAGGTATTTATGTCATTTTCCAACTAAAGTGGCTCCATGGGGTCCCCATGTTGACCCATGGATTGTCTTGGTCGTACATGGCACATCCAATGATGGTAGGACATGTGTCATGCTCATCTCATATTATTAAAACATTATTTTTACCTTAAACTACACTAATTACCTCTAATCGTGATTAAGAACTTAAAAGTTACTATTCACCAAAAAATTATTTTAATCTCATTGAACCACATTTTACTTCTTAATGACAACCATGTATGTCGGATTTTTGAAAATCAAATCATAGAAGTGGTAATATTTCATTTAAACGAAAAATCAGTTATTTAACTACCACTTAGCGGTTTCACTATTCATCAAAAATTGAAGTTTTTCAGAACAATGCCAAAATTTCACCCTAAGATATAATTGATATTCAGAATTCAATAATTATGTCTCTTTTAAAAAATTCCAAACATATAATTTGCATTAATTAATTTTATAATTAATTCCTGCTGTCACAACAATAGCGTGTTTTTAAGAAACAATTTATATCAAAAGATTGGCAATTGTTTATGTCCAATTTCAATGTTAAATTAATTGTAATGAACACCATGGGATAAAATGGTAGAAATATATTCTAATTATAGTTTAAAACCACTAAATAGTTTAATTTATCACTATAAATTATTTTTATTAAAAAATTGTTTTTAAGTAATTTTCACTATTCATAAAAAATTAGAAGTTCTCAGAAAAATACCAAAAATTCAACATAGGCTACTTTCGATATTACGAATACAAAAATGAAGTCCATTTTAAAATATAAAATTTCTATAATTTAAAAAGTGGTTATTACTATTCATAACGGCTACTTTGATTAGTCGCGGTGTTTTGGAACTCGAAGTTGCGTAGAATGCAAGCTATTGCATTATTGAATGAGAAGCGTGTCGTAGAAGCTCGGGGTGTTACAATGGTATCCATCATTGATGCATGGGTTTCAGAATTATATTCTGGTTCTTCTTCCTCAAATTATTCACAATCTTTATTTTCATTGCCACAAAAAAAATCTTCCTTTGTTCTTTATTCCTAGATTTGAGGACTCCCTTTTTTAAAAGTATTTTTTATGGCTTCTCCATGTTACCAGCTTCTCTATCTTCATCAAAGAACTTTATTTTATATTTAGAGGCAATGTGCCCAACTTTTTCACAACAAAAACAACCATAGGTAATTTACCTTTAAATTTACATTTTCCCTTCTTGAATTTCATGGTATTAAGTGAATGAAGTTATTTTTTCCCATTATTTTCATAAGCACTATCTCCTGAAATTTCACTTTTACCCATGGATTTGAATTCCATTTACTTACTCGAGTCACTGTATCTTGTTGTTTGACTCTCATCTCAGATGCCACTTGGATACTCAGCATATCATCCAGAGAACATTTTGAGAGATCTCTTTCCACAAGGGCTGACACCTGTGCACTATAAAGTGGGGGAAGTATTCTCAAGATTTTCTTTACAATATCATTGTCTTTGATCTCTTATCCAAGCGCTCAAATTTCCCCTACAACTTCAATAATTTGATTAGAGAATGAATCTTTATTTTCATTAGGGTGAATCTTCAGATCTTCAACCCTATTGTGAAAAAGATAGAGTTTTTCCTCCCTCACTTTTCTATTTCTTCATTAATATTTTTGAATTTTCCCACATATTCCTAGATGAGGTGTATCTCATCACCATTAGATAGATCATATTAAAAAGTGACGTAATGAGATAATTTTGTGCTTTAGCATCTGCATCAACCATTTTTTTATCTGTATCAGTCATAGATATCCTTGTAGGATCAGTGACTTCTATTCCTTGCGTAAAAGAAAAAATTACTTCCATTCCAAGAGATCTTAGATGAGATCTCATCCTATTATTTCAAATATTAAAGATACATCCATCAAAAGGGCGGACTCCCTTAATATTGATTTAATTCTCCATGATAGAAACGGGAAGATTAAACACCAGCAACCTTTATACTCTAATACCACTTATAGGACCCCAGGACACCCTGAGAGGGGATGAGTGAATCAGGGTGTCAAATGTTTCTTTTAAAATAATAGATCATGTTCCCATGTTAGTAGGAACTCATTAAACCTGTATGATGGATATGATCAGTAATCAAACATTCACCTTCATAGATATGACACAACACTTTTACTTGGTTCACCACTAAGGGTTGTGTCCAAGGATCGTATGCCTACACTATATTGGTCGTACCAAAATCCACTAATCTTCACTAGTTTTGGAATTAAAATGTTCTATCATAGTTGCTCTATGCCTAGATCACTACATTTACAAGATTTCAGGTATTTCTCACGGCTTCCCTTGGAGCACTTCTATTGACTCCCCCTAGCTCACTACTCTAAGATAATTCAAACATAGTTTATCGACTTGGACATCGCTTCAATTGTTTTACATTAACGTATTTTTCCCCGACCTAGCACGAGACTCTTATATCATCATTGGAATGATTTTTTGCACTTTGTAATCCCTATCCACTTAATCATAATATACAAAACATCCCTTCATGAATCCCCTTTGAGAATAATACACCTTCCTAAATAACCCTTTCCATCGTAGAATAGATAGCCTTCACGAAACACCCTTTTCTTCGTAGAACACACTGCCTTCATGAAGCAAACTTCCTTCATAGAACATCCTTCCTTAAACAATATCATTGATTCAACATAGAATACCAGATCATCATAAATTACCCTTTAAACAAAAGCATTGAACACCTGTTAAGACTTATATTCTTTTCACGATGCTCAAGATCACAGAGAAAGCCCAATTCTCAAAGTACTTTGTAAACTCAATTTTTTCTTTATTTACATTCAAAAATATATCATAATGGAGTGGGTTTGCCTCATATTTCTAGGCATATCCATTAAGAATTCTATACATTCCCTTCACATATTTCTGGATCTTTCAGAAAATTATTCTCTATGCTCCTCCCTTCACAAAGAACCATGGAAGTTGTCAATTCTCAATGATCTTTATAAACGTAGATATTTCCTTCAAAAAACATCGCGGGACCAATATTAATTGAAAATATTTCCGTCAACAACTACGGGGAACTCCATCACTGATCTTGAATCTTGAAATCTCATAATTGTGGATAACACTGCAACTGTTCTTGAAGCCCATCATAATCACAGAGCATACAGTCAGGAAACATTACTCCATCACAAAACTCAATTCATGAATCCCCTATTCAAGAAACTCATGCCTTCTCCATAATTTAATAATACCTTCATAAAAACCCACTGTTAACACTGAAATCCAAATTCTGTATTTTAGACCAAAAATATTTTTGCACACTAGAAAATAACCATACCATCAATACTGCTTTCGGCTTGAATTGTATGATAACATTCCTTACAGTATCTTTGATCATCTATTGATTATTCAAAAAAACACAAATCATACTCCATTTATTGAATATAAAAACTTTGGTTCCAACATTACTCTCTTAGGAATCAGGTTAAAAATCAAGCATTCTTATCACAAATTCAACCTAATAACATAAATGATGCAATTAATGATGAATTATGGGTGATGGAAACACAATAAGGTCTTAATAAATTTGAAAAAATTATAGTTCGGGAACATAAATTTATAAATAAAGACACTAGGACTTTTATCACTAACTGGTTATTTGGAAACAAAGATGATGGGTTGTGTACAACAGTCAGAAATATAGCTATGTTCGTTTTATATGGATATAGTCAAGAATAGGGTATTGACTATGAGGAAACCTTTTCATCTCATTTCTCATTTCTTAATGTTCTTCAAAATGAGGATCTTATCCTACCCTTTTTTATAAGTAATTTCAAAATATGTTTTAGTAGTTCAAATTTATTTTGATGATATATTTTGTATCTTTTAAAAATTCATTGTGTACTAGTTTTTAAAAAATTAATCAAATTGAATTTGAAATTAATCTAATGGGTGAAGTTAAATTCTTTCTTAGATTCCAAATTTTCTAAAATAATGATGGAATTATTTTAAATAAATGTAATTAAACTAAATAACATCTAAAACATTTTGGTTTGGACAGTATTAAAAGTGTTGATACACCCATTAGTACCAACTGTAAGTTGGATCTGGATAAAACTGGAATGTAAGTAGATAAAACCAATTATAGAGGTATTATTTGGATTTCTATAAACTTAACTAATTGAAAACCATGTATTATGTTTACAATGCATATGTGTGCATACTTTTATGAAAACCAAAAGGAGTCTCATTTACTTTATGTTAATAGAATATTGAAATAAAAAAAATATAAAACCAATTTAAGACTATTTTTTCATGGATAAAACCATTTGATTTATTGAGTTACTTATATATATATATTATTGCCTTAAAGTAAGATAGAAAAAGAACCTATAGAACTTGTCATAATTTTGTAAATTCACTAGTATCTTACTATACTAAAAGGACAATAATTTGTTATAATATCTACTACTAAAGCTGAGTACAGAGATGCAAGAAGTTTTATGCACAAATTTTTTGGATAAAAAACTCATTGATAAATTATGTATATTAATTCATACATGCCCATATAATTTGTGACAACACATGTGTGATAAATATTTTTTAGAAACTTTTGTCTTATTCTTGTACAGATCATATTGATGTAAGACATCAATTTTTGATAGGCAATTTTACAAGGGTAACACAACTCATCAATTTATATAAACTAAACATTACCTTTCTAATATTTTTATAAATATTTTGAATTGTGTAAGAATAATCTACATCAAACATGAATCAGGAATGATACATTTCAGTTATTATTTAATTTTGGATAGCCCATTGTTGGAAAATCCAACATTAGACAAACCACCATTGAAAAATACATCATTAGACAAGTCATCATTGGAAAATTCACCATTGGAATGATCCACTATTATAATGATCCACTGTTGTAATTATCCACCACTGAACAACACACCATTGTAAAAATCACCATTTCTAAATTCACCATTGGAATGATCCACCATTTCAATGATCTACCATTAGAATAATCCACCATTGGAATGATCCACAATTTGAATGATCCACTACGGGAATGATCCACCATTAGAATGACCCATCGTTAGAATTATCCACTATTGTAATTTTCCACCATTAGAAAGAACCAATTTTTGTGATTCTATGGTTATCTATTTCTTTTTTTCAACCTCTTAAACCTCTTTTTCTACCTGTTCTGTTTTTATTTATTAAAATTTTTATTCAATTTAATAATTTATATTTTATTACATTTTTTAATTAAAATATAAAGATGATAAATCTAACATAAAATAAAAATTTGATTCACTCTCTCGGTTGTGACTACTTCCTAGAACTATTTCTTCTTCCCTTTCTCTCCTAACAATCAAATTTCTTCATGCTATTTCATCGATTGTCATTTCACTATAGTGGTAATAGTTAAATGTCTTTAAGTGTCCTCTCTAAAAGGATCATGGACTATGAAAATATCAATATGAAGAACTGAGTTTTTCTATTGTAGAACTTAGAACCCCCCATCATATGAAATGTGTGTTTGTTACAAAAAACGATATAGATACATAATGGTTGTTATTGAGAAATTTATGGTTCTCTAGGTGATCTAGGACCAAGGATATAAATATTGGTTATCCCATAATGATAAACATATTTATCATAGGTTTCTTCATTATATTTATCAATACATAGAGTATAGCTTCTGAGAAAATAAATATTTCATTCAAAGTATGATAAAAGGTAAATAGATTACATTTTCTTCAAAAGAAAAGGAAATGTGTATAAAAATAACTCCTAAAGGATATTCTTAGGACTATACATGATCTATTTTGAGTGATGATGAAAGGTTTATCTTGATATTTTGTTACTATATCTAACTGTAGATTTTAATGTTAGAAGGACTACTACTACTAATCATGATGGATAATACAGATTCTTGTTCATGATTTTTTAGCATATGTTGTGTCCCAAATATGGGGAATTCCATGCAATGAGGTTTAATGTTATTTATCTTATATTAATTATAAAAAAATGGTATAAAATTAATCTATTATGTTATATTACGGTGAAAATGATGTAGATGTTCTATTTAAATTCCAGATCATGTTCATTGATTTACCCTAAGATAATTTTAGCAATACTATAATCCAAGGGCTTGGTTGATGAGGAATAATATGAAGAATTCATTTAAGGTGGATTATATTGAATAAAAGCTACCTTTAAAAGGATGAAGGTGAATTTGAATGCATAGATTAGGAAGTGGGTTGAAGATAATGATAAAATTTATGAGTATTTTTACGATATACACCATCCTACCAAACTCAATAATCTTGTTGACCATGGCTTAGAGCTGGACATGATTGTTGTTTATTGAGATGAGGAAGAAGATGTTGATGTTGTTATAGTTGAAGAAGAGGAAGTGGTAACCTATGTTCTTTAATAAATTGATCCAAACATTGCTAAGATACCAGTTATGTAACATTGATCTGCTAGTCCACCTATCTCACTCACTAATATATATAGTTTATAGAGTCAAATAGATGATGAAGAGACTAAACTCAATGGAGAGTAATAGATTAAGAGTTCTTTAGAGACCTCTAAATAGATTGATGAAGTCTAAAATTGTTTCAAGAATGAAGATAATAATGATGAGGATGGTATTAGAGATGATGGAAACGGTGAGAATGGTTATACTGATATTGATTATGATGATGATGAGGATGGTAATGTTGTTCAATATGATCACGGTGTTATTGATGATGTCAATAGGACTCAATAGCATCATTAATCTCCTTTTAGTTTAGATAGATCTATGAGTGTGTATAGATATATTTTTGTTAAACCAATTGGTTATGTTACTTATATTCGAGATGTCCTGATGAAATCTTTTGAGGGGGAGGAATCTTCAGGTCCTGTCAGTCGTAGAATTTATCATATAGATCCTATTAATGTGACTTCTACAAGAGTTAAACTGGTTTCATATGATCAGTGGGAAAATTTACCAACGTATTTGTAGCTTTTACTAGACTACTAAATTACAAGGAAGTCATAGGAGATGATAGAAATCATAGATATGCATAGTTTGTTACTAAATTAGTAGAGGATGAGGCTTCATCCATGGGGTATTCATCCTCTAAATATAAATTGATTGGGATTTCCTCTCCAGACCAAGATGGAAATGATGATAGTGATGATGATCAAAATAGTCCACCATATCATGGTGGACCTTTTATATTAGTCTGTGTTATATTAGATCCTAAGGTATCTTTAGTGGAGTAGACTGATCATACGGGTGAGCATCATGCTTTTCCTTTAGATGCATCTTGTAGATAAGATCATGTTGAGGCTATTATGACTAGTAATGAGAGAGTTGCTTCACCTTTCTATGCTTCTGCCTTTGTACCTCCATATTTTCTAACCTGATCTAACTTCTATGTTTTTAAGAAATGAATTCTTTCCAATTTTATTCAGATTTTTAGATCTTTGGATCGTCCTATAACTCATCATAGTAAATTCTATTCCAGATATGTTTTTGAATTGGTTATTTTCCATATATATCCCAAAAGGAATATAAAATTCAGGATGTTTTAATTGATAATAGAAGGATGGATAACGCAATAAGAGCTATGGTATATATTATAGAGAAGATGAGGACCTCATTTTCTTCTATCTAAAATTATTTTTTATAGAGCATTGAGATATCACCAACTATTTCATATATATCTCCACATTTCCTTCTCCCTCACTTGATTGTTAGATAATCATTTCCATAGTTTAATAGGTGTTGTGATATATTATGGGTGATATGCATATATCTCATCATGAGGATCTTCATGAGATTCCGGAACACAGTGAGCATATATATAAACTAGTAATATCATTTTTGAATTAATTCCAAAGTAATAGGGAAACCATCACTAAGGCCATCAAATACATTCTTTCTTGAATATATAAAAAGAATGACTTGAATTATCATTTAAAGTTTTTAGTTAAGAACTAAATAATGCCACATGTTACTAGGTCCATTAAGGAATAGGTAGACCAACCTAATGGTATGAGCACTCTGCTCATGTTGTTCATAGAAGATATTTACATCTTCAATTTTATGGAGAGAGGTGGAACCATAATCAGGGATTTTTTTAACCTCATGGATCCATTCCTATATATATCTAGTATAGTAGTGGTTGAACCAAATTTCATTCCCTTGTCCTCCTTCTCTTTTTCACTATCTAATACTCCTTCTCCCCCTTAGTATCAACCATTCAGTATGTCTCCAACTGAAGTAGTTAGTTATCTCAGACCAGTGTTGATCTAAGTGTTGTCCTATACTACCTTATAACCCTTAGACTCTACATCAGTGCCTCCTACCTTTGGAAAAGTAAAATTAACTATTGATCCTACCTCTAGATCTGATAGTTACTCAGATTAGGTTTTTTTATAGGGAATATGATGTATTCTTTGTATATTTCCTTTTTCAATGTGATTTTTGATGTATATATTTATTAATCTAAATTATTTAATAGATTATTTATTTGTGTGAATTTAAATTTATTATCTTTTTCATAACCCGAATGGGGATAAATTATTTGGTTAGAATTCACCTTTCATGTTTCATGATTATATTTTAAAAATTATGTTTACAAGTTTTAATTTTAATTTTTTAATTATGTAAATCAGTTTCAAGTTCTTCTGTTTCAAAATTTTAATTTCAAAATATCACGTTACCAATTTGAAATGATTAAGAAGATCATTACTATGGATTAATCTATTTATTATTATATTTTTTTTATACATTCTCTCTTAAATTCCATGATTTTTTATCATCAAAATTGGGGATATTGTTGGAATGACCATGTTTTGATGCTCACAAATCATGATAATTATGTTTATAATGAGATTTATTTATTGTGATAATATGTCATTTCATAATGTAAATTGGAGTATGTATAGAAAATATATATCATTAGTCAAATATGATATTACTAGTATAAATGTGCTATTGTTAGTTAAATATTTATGCTGCCAGATTTCTGCTACCTCCAAACTATTTCCATTGTTAGTTTAACTTTGCTACCACTAGTTATTTGCTACCACCAACATTATTCCACTACCAATAATGGTACTACTATTTAATAAATTCTACCTCTAGAAATGATACTATAATAAATGAGTTACCACTAGGTTCTTTCCACCATCCGAGTATTTTTACCATTAGTATCATACCAACATCTGATTCATGACACCACTAGGCATGATACCATCAGGTCTCTAATACCATCATAAAAGAGATACCACTAGACACTAGAAACTTCTTAACTTGTGCTACCATTATCTAAAATATTCTACCACCAATTATTCTAATTATGGTTTGTTCTACAACTATACCATGAAACATGAGTCTTACAACCATTGATGTTTTTTTATTTAAATTTAAATCTTCAAACAGTTAGTTTATGGAGTGAATGTACATAGTGTAAAATGGTTTTCTAATAACTATTCCTAAACCATTTAATACATACATTTAGGAATAAGTCATAAGTTTCTTAATTTTATTCTCATTATTAGGATCCAAAAAATATTTAAAATTATTTTTCATTACATATTTGAAACTATAGTGCTATATATTTTAGAATAACTCCCTCATACATGGGATTTTCATGATTCTGAAAGAGTGATCACTTACAATCTCAATACATGTGACTATAAAATATTTGAATTCATAGAAGATAAATTTCATTTCATGAACTAAATCAAGATGACATTTTCAAAGAAACTTTATAAAAAACTGAGAACTCCATGAAACATTTGGAGAACTTGTTCGATATCCCCAACAATAAAATATGAGGACAATTTCATATATGAATCATCACTGATAGAGAATCACTACATTTATCATCTCTATTTATTTTCTCTCTATTTCTTTCATTTACCTTTAAATAAGTGTGATATTGTATTCTATTAATTTATACAGATTGACACCTAAATATAAAAAAAGAATACTATATATTCTATAAAACTCATTTTAGTTGTTTACCCATGGATACTATGGAATAGATTCTTCCATGGACTATGTTTTATCAATTCACACATATAATTATGGAAGAGTATTTTAACCTAGAAATCTTTTATGTTATTGTCTGTATACCTAATCCAGTTTGTGGATAAATTTTTTTTAATAATAATATTCTTGTTAGTGGGTGATTACAATGTGGAGGGGATAAATTCGTGGCCTTAGACATAACCCATTGTTTATTTTGTTTTTTGTTTTTGTTTTGTTTCCTTTGTTACAAATCTAAAGCTATATTTATTTTTAATCAATAAAATACATGTACTTTGGTAGATATTAATTTATATTTATATAAATTATTTTATTAAATAAGTAAATTTCAAAATTTAATATAATTTAATATATTGCTTTAAATAATCCTTAATTACTCTATGATAAATATTGAAAAAGATCAAACTTATATTAATATTCTTTTTTATTAATTGGGGATATTTTTATTTAATTGGGGGATTTTATTCTAACTTGTTTCCACAAAAAGTTTATTGGGAACTCAATTCATCCCCCCACCCCACACTCTTGAGTTACTCACTCTCACCAACATCTATTTTAACATCCATTTTCCAAATCTCATTTTCATGGAAGGATGAAATGGTATGTATAATTTTGATGTATGCATTGAAACTAGTGAATATTTATTTGTCATATTCAAGGCCATGATTTTGTTTAAACACATTTAAAACTTATCATCATGTATAGGTAATAACTTTTCCTTCATTATCCAATTTATTCTGAATATCCATTTATAGCCAATGGTATTTATATCCACTTAAGGATCTACCAAAATCCAGAATTTTTTTGGTACATGGAATCCATTATAAAATTCCTGAATTCTCTCTTTTTGGAAACATCTATTCCAGTTACTACTTCCTTGTAGTATGTAGGATCATTATTATCAAAAGATAATGATTCATCACCCTCAGTGACTATAACACCATACCATTCTACTTATCTAACCTCTCCCAAACTCCCATCTTGTATATGTATCTCTATAAAACCCTATTTCAAAACCCTTGTGTATCTTGATCATAGAATGTTTTCACAACCCAAACCATAATAGGGCTTGAGCCGCAACTACCCATAGCCCACCTCCATAGGTCATGGGTGAAGAAAAGGACCAAAGGGACAACAAAATAGAGGAGGAATTTGATTAATTACCTATAAAAATTCATATATCCAACTCAATGAAAAAGTGCACAGGGTATGGTAAAAAAGACACTGCACTTCTTTAAATAAACCAAACATGCATGAAATGATAAATAGTAAAAGTATGGTAAAGAACACTTAAAATTAAAGGTGAAAAATACATGCCCAATTAGAAAAGTGTCCTAACCTAAAAATGGAAAAGTAAAATAGCTAAGAGATCCCCACTCCTGGATCCCAAGCTCTAACCACTGTATGTGGTCCAAGAACCCATATCCCTAATCTCTAATGAATTAATGATAAAAAATGTTTGTTGTCTGGATAAGGCATGATGCGTGTAGGAAAATCCCATGTAAGGGTGAGTATAAACATAACCAGTAGGATACCCCAAAAAGGTGATGGCGGAGCAGTAAGAGATAACTTGAAGAGGAAATAAGTAGATAGAAGAATGTATACTAAAAGAGTGCATATCAACTGAACAATAGAGTGAAGTCAACTCATCCAAATGTATTGAGGTAGAAATGTAGAGAATATGAGTTTTTTCTACCTATAGATAGAGAGTATACTTTTCCAACCATGAGAAACTAGACATGGAAAGTATGTAGAATAACCCATGCCTCTTCATCTCTCCCATAAGGAGAGTCACCAAAACCCATTGGGTGGGTACTAACGTAAGATATATATATATATATATATATATAATCAATCAAAAGAAACCCAAATGAGAGAGTAAGAGGATATTCATCTCAGATCTCATCCTAGGAAAATGAGTATCCAAAATTTCTAGGAGTATCCATCGATGATGCCCAGTATCCCACACGTGTACCCTGAACATGAAAGTCAAAGTGGCTCAATCACCACACTGTGATACTATCTTCTTTGGGCAGCTCTGACTCGCCCGCACGGTTTTAGGTCGCATAATAAGGAAAAATCTGACTGGGGAAAGAATCCATCTTTCTCGTGAGTCCATGGGTACATCCAACCACGTCTCATCCCTAATCCATATAGCCAGATAGTGAAAATTAGATGTTTATTACAGGCACCCTAGTGAGTCAAGGGGGTTTAACTCTAATAGTAGTTATATATGAATTAAACCCTACTGTGCCAGGGGGTTCTAATCTAATAATCAAGTTCCCACACCCATATATCACAAGGGATTATACTCTAGGTAATTATGGACCTCTGTCATACTCTGAAGGGGGTTCCACTCTAAAGTTACTATAGAGGACTTGTTCCCAGGATGATGGGGAGTTCCACTACAATATCATTGAGGACCTGCACCCTCGTGTGTCAAGGGGTTCCACTCAGAAAACTTAGGCATTTGGCTTGACCACTATTTTCATTGAACACTTCTTGAAGATGAATCGTGCCCAAAAAACCTCATATCATAACTCAAAAACCACATCGAAGGTAACCATCATGCTCTATGACTAAAAACAAGAAAGGTAGGATATTTACTTGTGTGAATCTGGTAGCCAGTGAAAAGGATTCTATCATGGTAACAAGCTTAAATGGGACCTCATGGGGCCCATATCTTAGTCCATAATTTTATCTTACCAAAATAGCCTTAAAAGGTTCATATATATTAAAGATCATGTTTCCATAGATGGTACATCAATAGGAGACTCCATTTAGAAGTTATGGGGGTTTGAAAGGCTACCTGTGGACCTATTAAGCTAGTGGCTGACCGACTGTGGACCGAACACATGCAGAGTGTCCACCCATAGACCAACCACCACAATCATTCCACTAGCTGCAATGACTAGCCACCATGGTCGACCACCCGCGGTCCACCCATAGTCACTGGCCCCACAAAAGGATGAGCTTATGTAGCTTCATAGTTGACCACAACCATCTTCCCACTCCCACCCCATCGACCCCGGTCCAAACCTATCCACCTTGGTCTGGCCAACATTATTGGGCCCATCCTGCCAGAGCCAAGCCTAGCTAGGCCTGCCAGGCCAGTCAGCACCACATCAGTTGACGTGGTTGCTTCCTGGTTCAGTAAATACAGCTTCCTACCATGTTTCATGGGGGTTGTCTTCATCCCATGACATGCCTCTACCCAAGGGCTTTCCACCACCACCATCATGCAGAACATCACTGCTAGTTATTGTTGGTCACCATATCACCAGTGGTCCCTTCCATAGACCACTGGTCCTCCTCCAATAGCAATAAAAATTATTGTGAACACAGATTCAGAATCCATGGATCGTGATCTTCATAGATCTAATCCCCACTCGATGATCCATTAATGATTTGACAAGCCCAAAAGTTGATGATTAAAACCTCGAAATACGGATGAAGAACACAAATATATGGGATCCAGAAAATAGATCATTCAATGTCCTTGTTAGTTTGGTCATCTATGGGGATATTCAAATCCATATAAATTTAAATGGGACAAATTTAACTCATTAATTGAAATTGAGGATGTGGAAATTATGAATCATACCTCGTTTTCATCTATTCATTTTTGAAAATGTGTTCAACATGCTTCTGCTGTGATATTCCAATGCTACCTTGAATATTTTCCAAAGGAGGAAGAAGATAGATTCACTATAAATGTTGGAAGGATTAGGAGGAACCCTAATGAAAAACCCATAAATTCACATTTATAACCTTGTAATTAGGTTAAGGTATCCTCTTAACCGCACCTGCCTGCGGTCACTGGATCTGAACATCCTAAGCCTTCTCACATTAGTTCATGGTTACGTATAATAAAAAATTACGAACTCAACGGTGGTCTTGGTTTCCAAATCGAGTCACCCTTCAAGATTTATTCTAAACAACACCTGAAATATAATAATTTAATATGATTATTTTATATATGTTTTTGTACTCCTTCAATTTTTCAATAGAATACCCATGCCGAAAAAATTATGTCCCGCCTATGGTAAATTCCATGTTCCATACTCAATAATGCCTTGGATCTTTTATCTATGCTACTATTTTAGAGTTATCATGTTTCCTTCAAGTGTATAGTATAAAATATAATTAATATTTTTATAAATTTTATTACGGACACACTAGGACATGGAATTGCATGTTTTCTTAGTTTCATACTATGGAAATATATTTAGAAACATCTCAATGTCTTAAAAGGGGAAAAATAGGCCTCCATATCATTCCCTCCTTAAACATTTTCAACCATGAAAAAACTATGAAAAAAAACACAGGATACAGAGCCCTCATCTGGCTCTCTTTCTCACATAAACTCTCTTTCACATTTCCACATTTCCACAACATACGAACGAAAGGGATGGTTTTTTCATTTAAGGTCTTATCTTATTGATCCCCAAACAACACTAGGATCTCTACAAAGGTGGCTCCAGGTTTGATGTCCAGCTCGTACCAGTCAATGACAATCATAGGATCATGCACGTATCTCTTCTTCTACACCACATGGAATATTTTTTTACCCTCCCTAGTTTTGGTTGTAGGGAGAGGTGGTAGGAAACCTCACCAACCCTCTCTATGATCTTAAATGGCCTGATGAATCACAAGGATATCTTGCCTCCCCATCCAAATATTCATATTCCACATCATGGGGTGACTCTAAATAACACATGGTTTCCCGGATCGAAATCCAAGGGCCCAAGATTGAGATCTATGAAGGATTTATATATACTATGGGTTGTCTTCATCCACTCATGGATGACCTATACTTTCTCTTTAATCACTTTCTTAAACATTGGGCTCACAAGGGATGACTCTCCATCCTCCATCCAGCACAAAAGTGAACTTCAGTGTCTCCCATATAGGGCCTCAAAATTTTGCATGCCTATGGAAGAGTGGTAGTTGTTGTTATAAGAAATAATTACCAAAGGTAGGTGATCCTCCCTGCTCTCTCAATAATCAAACATTCATGCCCTCATCATATCCTTCAGCACCTAGATAGTAAGCATGGTCCTCCCACTAGTCTAGGGGTATGAGGTTGTACTCAACTGCTGATAGGTCCTAAATGACTCATACAGTCCTCTCTACAATAATGACATAAGTATTACATCATGATGGAAAAAAATCATCAAGGTTACCCCATGAAGGTGATTATCTCCCATACATACGACTATGACAAACTCTACATTGAACTCTTCTCCTTGATAGCAAGGAATTTTGGAGGATTCAAGAGTGGTTTTACTATCACCTAGATGACATCATTTCACTTCATTGTGCATGGTATCCTTGTGAAAAATTCCTAGGATATGTCATCCCATTTCCACTCTAGGATCTCAATAGGCTGCATGAAACCTGCCTAAATCCGGTGTTCAAATTTCAATTACTAACAGGTGTGGAATCATTAGATGAACTCATCTACACTTCATCTCATGTCAGACCACCAAAACTACTACTGAATGTCATTGTACATCTTCCCCACACCAGTATGTAATGCTTAGGTATATTTGAGGAACTCCAACATCACCTCCTCCAAGCTCTTGACTGGAACCATTGATATTCCCTGGAATAAGATCTCATGATTCTATCCTTTATAATATCCATATTTTGTATCACCTATGGATATCTAATCACACAAAACATCATAGTCGATGTCTCCCATTTAGTACTCTTTCACAATATCATAGAGTTTAAGATTCATCACCATTGATTATAGAAAAACAATACTCTCCTACTCCACCAAGAATTGATGTAGGGAAGCTAACTGTTCTAAAGCTTCATGCATTAGGTGATCCTAGGAATTCCTACTAGGGGCATCTGCTACAATGATTCCCTTCCCTGGAGTATATAATATCTCAAAGTCATAGTCCTTTAGGAACTCAAACTAGTTTCACTACCTTAGGTTCATCTATCTACTGGTAAAGATGTACATGAGGATTCGGTTGTCTGAGTAAACCATAATGCACTCTCCCAGAAGGTAATTCCTTGAAATCCCTAGGCCGAAGACTGGAACTTCTAGCTCTATGTCATGATTCGCATAGTTCTACTCATGGGGTCTCAACTTCCTCAACCTATATTTGATTACTACCTATTGTTGTATCAACACAAAACCTAGAATAGATCTAGAGAAACCTCAATTCACTAAGAACTCAACACCTTCCTCTGGTAGTCTCAAAATTGGGGCGCTCATCAGCCTCTCCCTCAACTCCCCAAAGGACTTATAGAACTGTTCAGACTAGGTAAATGGTTATCCCTTTTGTGTCATAGTGGTCAAAGGGGATGCGATCCTAAATATGACTTCCACTAATCTTCTGTAGTACCCTACCAAACCAAGAAAGCTCAACACTACTGACACATTCTTGGGTATCTCTAAAGAAATCACTACATCGATCCTTGATGGATCCACGGAAAAACCTTTTTCAAATTTTACATTCCCCAAAAAAGTGTAACTCAAGTATATATAACCATAACTTCGAGATCTTTTCATAATGATGGTGCTCCCGAAGTTAATCAATAATCTCCCTTACATTCCCTACATTATCCTCCTTTTATGTAGAGTAGACAAGTTTTTCATCGATGAACACAACAACAAACCAGTACAATTAAGGCTCTAGGATCTGGATCATCCAAGACATAAAAATGGCGGGGGAATTTTTCACACCAAAAGGCATCACCTGGAACTCATAAGGCACATAGATACATCATAAATCCGTCTTTGTAATATAAACATTTCAAACCATCAACTGGTGATAGCCGAACCTAAGATCGATTTTGGGGAACCATAACGCACATCGTAACTCATGAAAGAGGACTCTCATCCATGGCATGGGGTTCTTATTCTTTATTGTGGCATGGTTCAGGTGGAAAACATTCACGGAAAGTTATATGCTCTTATCTACCTTCCTCAGAAATAGTTCTAGATCTGCTTAGGGGGTCACACTAGGATTGATAAAACCTTTCTTGCGAAGGTCCTCCAACATCAACTATTCTCTGGAAGCTCGGTGGGTGACATAAAATATTCCAAAGAATATATCATGGTAGTCTATCGATACAAGTTAATGAAAAACTAAAACTATTTCCTCATAGGTAGTCTTAGAACATTTTCAAAGATGAATTATATATAGTCCTCCATGACTGAAGGAACCCAGATTCTAGAAGAGTTTGTTGTACCAAGAGTTACACATTTTAGATGATTGGTGAAAGGATATAGCCTCCAACTCATACCACTGGTCTACCCTTCTATGAGGTATCTTTCACTGAGAAAGGATAACCTTGTCCCATCACTGTGCAGGCATCTGACACTCCAGTGGTTATATTCAATCTAGGCTCAAACCATGGAAATCCAATCAATACCCATTATGATATCCTATGGTTCCATCGTAATGACCAGTAGGTCCAATGTGAACCTCTCTCATCCAATTAATTTCTCTCAATATTGGAATATAAATGACATAGAAGAATCCCTCCTCATAGGAACATCAAAACAAATTTGCAGCTCTAGTTCCTCCATTGGGAGCTCCAACTCTTGTACCTAGAATAACGAGATAAAGGAGTGAAAAACAGGGTTCGGCTTAGTGGTAAGAACCCCTTAATCCTATATGAAAAATGGGGGTTCAAAAACCATTAGTCATAGACTATAGTAGTAATGTATCGGTACTGTAGTAGTGGAGGTAATGTAGCAATGGCAGACACTATAGTGGTGGCAGACACAGTAGCAGTAGTGGGGCACTATGTGGTACTGTAGCAGGCGGGTACTGTAGCAGTACTACTCGCATAATGGGAATTGGTCTAAACAAATTTGGCTTTTGGGCTATGTAATACGGTACATGCCCACTAGGCGTTTATGCTATGTAATGGGTCTCCTCTACCTAGTCAAAAGAGCTCTTTGCTTTGCTTTAATGATAACATGAGGTTTCGACCCCAACCTTTTAAAAAAGGAGTGAATAGAACCTTTTTCAACTAAAATTGAAGCATGAGTTGAATAGTCGCATATCATACCTCATATCATCCTGTGCATTGCATGATTGGATATTTCCATAACATACAGCCAGCTATCTACGGCCCCAGTCGCTATCCCCCTGATCTTGATGTGGCCCACACAGAGGTGGCCATGGGAGAACCACATAGTATTGTCCCCCACCTGCAGCTACTCCTCCTCCTCTTCCAGCATCACCACCCTGGGGACCACCATTTCCCCACCAAGGGTATCCCTGATCATGATGATGTCTCTACCATGGTGGTCCACCTGCTCTCTACCTAGCATACTTAGTATGTCGGGTCTGGTAGTCTCATTCTTTGTGACCATTCCCATCACAATCATAGCATCAACCCTCTCTAGGCTGACTCGGTACTATGCACTTCCCAGGTGGTTCCTTACCATGTTCCCAAGTCTGTTCATGGGGAGGCCTCCTTAATCGAGGTACAATCAATGGGAATCTGCAAGCTGCTATAGACATCTCATCTCTATAGCATATATTTCCAATCCTATCAAATTGGCATCCCTATAATAGAAATTTATTTGTCACCCAAATCCACTCTTTCACCTTGACATAGGTGCGGATTATGAAGGGTAATATGCTGGTATAGATATCTCTTTGGAGTCCCTACTCAAACTTCTATGCTCATAAGTAGTTGTTCTGGATCATATCTAGAGAGTACCAAATTAGCTCTGTGAGCCTAGCCGAGTACTATTCAGCTCTCATCCCCCTTATAAAGCTCCAAAAGATCCTAAATTTGAAATAATCATAAGTATAAGTTGTAATACTCTTCATGTAATAGCTTTAAGAAGTCATCCCATGAGAGTTCTGACTCATCGTGCATCTAGGTAATCAAGATCCACTGACATCAAGCTATCCCGAAGAAAATTGTGGCTTCTAAATTGACTATCAAATCAAGTGGTGTTCTTTAAAAACATGATGAGGTGGACCACCAACTCCACCCAATCCTCTGTATTCTGAGGATTTGGCTCACCATGAAACCTCAACACTTTCTAGTGTTGGAACTCACAGAGTGTTCTCATCCTGCACTAGTCCTCAGCCTTCTCTACTAGGAATATATGTTATTCAATAAGTGGAGGTTCTAATATATATACACTTGGAGTAAAGGGGTCACATGGTGGACCCTGAACTAGGGCTTCATCACACATAGGTTCATCTTCATAAACCAGAGCCAGTATCCTGGATGGCTATCGTAACAAAGGCATCCTAAAAGTTATCAAGGATTTTCACTGTCAGTTGAGCATATATTTATATTGATAAAACCCCAAATGAAGTTGAATCAATAAGGATAGTCAAATACTCAATCCTATATGATTCATGTACCATTGTTACCAATCAATAATTACTCAGGGTGTCGAGTTGACTAGTGGGTATTAATGGTCAATGTAAATGGATACATTAGCCACACGTACTATCACTAGACTCCCTGTCCTGATAGCCACTCTCGAGACACTTCGACACTCTTTCCCTAAATCAAACGAATACTTTTAATGTAAAACACCCAAAAAATCCCAATGAATGAACTTTCTCTAATACCAATTTTCACAACCCGACCGGTGTTGGGGCTCGAGCCGCAGCTACCCTAATTCTGCCTTTATAGTCCAGGGGCTAGAGACAAGCACCAAAGGCACAAAAAACACGGTGGGACATTTCCTCGGTACTTATACACATGCACATATCCAAATCAATTAAAAAGTGAATAGGGAAAGTAAAAAACATACAACACTAGTATAAATAAACCAAACAAGCCTGAACTACTTAACAGTACTATTATGGTAATGAAAAATAATATGTAATGGGGAAAAATATACAGCCAACCAAAAAATTGTCCCAATATGAATGAAACATGAAAAGTAACTTAGATGAGAGAGTCCCTCTCTTGGATCCCAATATCGGACCACCATACGTGGTCCAAGCACCTGTATCCCTATGCTCCTCTGAAGTCACCATCGAACTGATCCATCATCTAGACAAGGCATGATACATTCTGGAAAAAACCATGCAAGGGTGATTATGAACATACCATGTAGGAATCCTTGAGAAGGTGAAGGGTTTGTAGTAAGAGATACCCTGAAGAGGAAAGTTTTAGATAGAAGATTGTATAGTAAAATAGTGTAGTTAAACCCAATGAGAGAGTGATGTAAACTCATCCAAACTTATAGAGCTATAAACAATGAGAATATGATCTTCTCTTCAATACATCACTACCTATAATTGGATAGTAGACTCGTTCAAGCAAGTGAATATGGAAACAGAAAATCACATGGCATACCCCACATATCTTCATCTGTCCCGAACGTAGAGTAACCAAAACCCCTGGAGTGGGTACTAAAGTAGGATGTGTGTGTGTCTGTGTGTGTACTCAATCAAAATAAATCCAAATTAGAGAGTAAGGGGATATCCATATCATATCTCATCCTAGGAAAAAGAGATGCCAATAGATCCAGGAGTATCCATCAATGATTTCCAACATCCCACGTGTCTTCCCTAAACAAACAAGTCAAAGGGGATAAAACACCAAACCTTGATACTATCCACTTCTTGTGGCTTTGACTCAACCACATGGTTTTCGATTGTGTCACAAGGGAATTTATCAATTGGGAATGCATATCTATTTATCGTGAGTCCAGGGTATGTCAAACCACATCTCGTCAATGATCTGTATAGCTATATGGTTCAAACTCGAAGTAGAGGAACCACGCCCTAGTGTGTTAGGGGGGTTCAACTATAATAGTAGTTTTAGAGGACCTGTACCCCAGTTTTTCATTGGTGTTCTATTCTAATATTCAAGGATCATGACTTAGTATCAAAAGTGGGTTCCACATTTGGTCATCAAGGACCCGCGCCCTACCTGGTTGGGGTGTTCCACCCAGAAGTAACTATATAGGACATGCCCTCATGCTGATGGGGGGTTCCACTCTAATATCGTCAAAGACCCACACCCTAGTATGTCATGGTTGTTCCACTCAGAAAACTATGGCATCCTATATGACCACTGCTACCATCAAACATCACCAGAAGATGTTTCGTTCTTGGAATACCTCATATCATAACATGAAATATATATCAAAGGTCACCGTCACACTATACCCAAAAAACGTATAGGTGGTCTATTTACATGCTCAAATACCATAACCGATGAAAAGGGTAATTTTCACTACCAAAATCCTAAATGATACCTCATTGTCCCCACATATTAGTCCCAAAAATTATTATCTAAAATTGGATTCAAAAGATTTATCTCAAAAATAGGATCATGTTTCCATATACAGTATGTAAATTGGACACTCTGTTTAGATGTTATGGGGGGTTTGAACAGATAAATTCATACCTTCCTGAATCCGTGGATGATCGACCATGGACCGACTACTATGATTGACCACACGTAGAGTTGACTCTGGTGGACCAATCACCATAGTCGATCAACTATTCATACAGGCTGGCTTCCATAGTTGACCTATCATGGTCCAGTGGTGGTCACTGGCCCCACAACATCTTGAGCTGTAGTGGGTACACAATCGATCATAGCCACGCTCCCCCCTAGTTAACCCAGGTCTACCCATCTTCTTTAGTTTGACCCACTTTATTGGGATTAGACCACCTAATCCCGACTCAGATGGGACTGATGGCTACTCCTACCTTGGCCCAGCCCCCCAGGATGGCCTACACCGCATCTGTAGACATGGACACTGCCTTATAAGTTCCAGACGGCTACCCACCGCATTTAGTGGTAGTCTTCACCGCCCTTAAACACGGTTATATGTGGGTGTTCCCTTCCATGGACCACTGATGCTCCTCCGATACCTGCAAAAATTATGGTGAACATAGATTCAAAATCCTTGTACTGATATCTATAGATAACTAATCCTCAATTTATGATTCATAAATGATTCGACATGCCCAAAAATTAATGAGAAAAAACCAAAAAGATTGGATAAAGAACAAAAAAATATTGGCCTCGGAAAATAGATCAGTCGATGGCCGTGTGATTTTAGCCATCGAAGATGATATTGAAAGTAGTATAAATAGTAACATATTAAATTTAATTCATGAATTTAAATCTATGATGTAGAAATTAAGAATCCTATATCATATTTTTCAATTCTTCATTGAAAATGACTTTTCCACATATCAGATGTGATCTTCCTATGAATCGTTGAAGATTCACCAAAGGAAGAAGGAGAGATCCTCTCTGTTGGTGGTGGGAGGATTTTGAGCTAACCCAAATAAAGTACCCATAAACTCGTATTTATAATCTTGAAATTAGGTTATGGTATCTGCCTAACTACACCCGCCAATGGTTCTAGGATCTGAACATCCCATGACTACTCACTTTAGGTCGCTCTTAGGTGAAACACCCCTTTACAAACTCAATGATGGTCTTAGATTTCCAATCCCGAGTCCCCATTGAATAGTTATTCAAATAAATGTCTAAAATAAAATAATTTAAGATAATTATTTTATTTGAATATACGTCTTATGTGGTGTTTTCTATAGATGATCCATGCCGAAAACATTTATATCCCTCCTGAGGTAAACTCCATATTCCAGGATCAACCATTCCCTTGGATTTCTAACCAAGGATATTGTTTGAGAGTTATCATGTTTCCTTTTCGTGCATAGTATAAAATATAATTAATATATTTATAAATTTTATTTTTGGCACACCGGGCCTTAGAATCGCACACCACCTTAGTGCCTTTCTCTGAAAAAATACATAGAAATAATTCATTGTCTTATAAGAAAAAATTCGGTCTATACAAATTCATTAAATTATATCTTGTTCCCACTGTCTCTTTTAATGATAATATCCTTCTCACAAAATGTGAGACATTTTTTAACCACAAACGTTTTTTATAAAGTATTGTGTGGGTAGTGTACCTTTCATTCTTTATCTTATTCTATAAATACACACTTTGTTCCTCTAGTTTCGTGATTTTTACCAGAATATATCTTAAAAATGATTCTCAACTCTAAACATATAAGAATGAAAACAGTTGTTTCATTACATTCTATAATTGGTATGGTATACCATCTCTCTATTTAGTTGGAACTCATTTTAATATGTTTCTACTATCGGAAATTTTTAGGCATAAAAGGATAATGTAATACTGATATGAATTATCATTGATCTCACTATGTCTAAAAAGGTGTGGCCTCTCCTTTTTTCTAACACCATAAAATTTAGGCATATAACGAGGATATACTTGAGATAGAAACCCAAAGTCTTGTAAATAATAAATGAATTCATGATTAATATATTCTATTACATGGTTTCAGTAGAGTTTTTTAATATTCTTAATAATATGGTTCTCAACATCATTTCATGTATTTCATAAATTTTTTAATGTGATATGACTTATACCTCATCATGTAGATATATCCATATCTACTAAAATTATTATTAAATGTTATGAAGTATGAGTATTAAATTATTTATTTAATAGGAAATGGTCCACACACATCAGAATGAACTAAATTAAGAATATCTTTTGCCATTTACCATTTTCCTCTAAATGGGGATTTGGTCATTTTTCCTTGTGAAATTGTTTGACATAAACCAAGTAGTTTTACTTAAAAATAATTTAAATATACATATTTTCTAAATTTAGTCAAAAATATTTCATTTACATGTCAAAACAAGGGATTCCATAGTTGGTTGTGGTATGATTCATGTGAAGAGGTTTTGTTATCGATTTCTATTACTAGGTTTCTGTAATACATTACATAAAGATCGTTATTTAAAAGTTTCTTACCATAAGAAATTCAATCTTTCTGAAATAAGAAAAATTTATTCTTGAACATTAAAATAAATCCTTCCATATGAATGATGGATACTGAAATAATTTTTTTCATATTTTTTGTCACATAATAATAACCTTTCAAATCCAATATCATTTTTGTTGGAAACATGAGGTGGTAATCCCTGATAACTACAACAGTACTTTTAGATCTTTTGGATAGTCATAGATATACCTCCTCTCAGTCAATCTTTCATACTATAATTGGTTCATATATTTGAATACATATGTGAACAACCCAAAAATATCTAATACCTAATTTGTAGAAATATATAAATTTCACTTGATCACAAAAGAACCAGAATATTCACCTTGATTATTTGGCGAGGTGCATTTTTTCATTATGTGGCCATTTTTTATTGGAAAATCAGTTTCCCTTTATTTTCCCTTGATCTTAATATTCTCATAAAGTCATGAATAATCTTTGGGATTAGGTCTCTTAGATTTCCCCTTATTCTTAATACTTATAAGTATAAGTTTCTTTCCGTACTTTGTTTCCATATCCACTTGGTGAAGAAGAGTAATAAGATCTTGTAGAGATTTCAAAAAATTTTATAGTAAAATTAACAACTAATCTTTAGAATATATGAGGGACTAATGTGAGAATGATATCGGTGTGCAGATCATCTGAGAGTTTATACCCTAGAATCTCAAGGTGCTCAATCTAGAAAATGAGATTGACTATGTAAAGCCTTTCTGGTGCACCCTCTAAAATCATACTCTAAAATAGAAACATGGAAATATAAAACTGGTCACATATTTATCTCCCCTTATTTAGGACATAGAGGTTATCAATAATTATATACTCATCCTTTTTTGTGAGACTTCATGAGTTCACTATAAATAGAAAAAATCATCAAACATTGAACATCGACCACATCATTAATTTGTTTTTTTATAGAAATTGAACACTTTATCACTAGCCTATTTAGTAGGCAGATGTGGAGGTGAGGATTCTGGCACATAATGTTTTCTCTAGTGGCATAACATAGATATAATTAATTTAAACCACTCTTGGAAGTTTTTGTGAGTGAGGAGATGGTATTTCTCCAATATATATCAAAGAGATAGTAAGGACGATGAAATTTCATTTTATAAAACTATTAAATATGAAATTATTAGTACTTTTCTTTATTATAATTTATATTAGGATTAATAAATTAATTAATTTCATTAAATATACACTACTTTATCCTATCCTAATAGACCACACAGTTGAACATGGAATTTATTTTTTCTAGGACATTATTGTGAAAGGGATCCATATTACTTTTTTAAATTATCCATATTTTATCCATGAAAATCATAAGAAGGTATTTAGGTAGGTGGTCATGCCAACTATAGGCTATAAGCTCCTTGATCCTCTAAGTCGAATACCCAATCCTAAAATCCTGACAATGAATTTCCTCAACACTTGCCTCAAATTTTTATTGAATAGAATTCACATTAAATTCAACACAAGTTTGGATACATCAACCCAAAACCCTTATGATAACACCCTCATAAAAGTAATTGTCCATAATTTGACCTTGTAAACACTTAGTTTTATGGTTACATTCCCAATCAAGTAATGGAAGGATTACTCTGGCTACATATTAATTTGGTTTATATTAATTTACAATGCATAAATTTTATCTTTTTTACCCTTTAAATGTCTTGTTAATATTGAGTAGATTTTAGTTAATTTAATTAACTATGTTGCATAAAAAATTATATGTAGTTGATTTATTTAAATTCTAACTATGAAAATTATTTCATTTATTTATATTATCTAGGTTTTGAATCTATAAAATAAAATACTCAAACATAAATAAAAACTAAATAACTCAGTCATGAAATTTTCTTTTAGTTGATTTATTGAAAGGATTATAAATAAATATATAACCTAGGGGAATAACTCTATGTGTCATTCTTATCCTCAGCTAAATCATTCCACATATACACCTATGTATCACCTAGGTTGGAATCATTACGGTTATGTCTTCAACATCCTCCACATGGATTGGGATACCACATTAATTATAGGAATTTATAAATCACAAGAACGTGATGGGAACCAAAGTATTGGTTAAATGGGATTATATAACTATCCTTGGACACATTGGTCATAAATGATAATGGAAGGAGATATTACATTCTAACCATAAATTTAATTTAAAAATAAATAATTACAAACCCATTTAATAAATTAAAATAAAATAAATTCCACCACATGAATTGGTCTTGTTCTAGCTCAGGATTGGTTATACATGAAACTAATACCCAAAAGTAACTGGATAACATTCATTTCATATTTTTTATTTATTATTAAGATAAATTTTTTTTCATCAATTAATTATTCAATTAAATTATTAATTCTCTTTCATATTAATGACCAACCAATTCATTTATATATATCCATAACTAATGTAATCCATGTCAAATAAATAGATGAACAAATAATTAAAAATTAATGAAAATAAATTAATTGATCATTTAAAAGTATTTAAACCCATTATTAAATTTCCAATCACAACTGGTTATAATCAATAAAATAGTGTTTTAGTGATAAAATTTTGAAATTAATGTTGTTTAATTCTACCATTAATTGGGAGTTTAAACAATGTGTATAGTCCAGCTACTTGTTGTGTACCTCAGTTATCATGTATCCAGGGTGAATTCCTTGGGATCAATGCATACCTCAACTAGACTACACCATGTAAATAACCTACTACACATTGTAGTTTCTACTTATGTGTACCCAGGATACACTCTCGGGTCCTCGATGTAAGTCTCAAATGATATAATACACAGTTTGTAACAACTGGCTACACACCATGTATCTCTTATGTCATATCTCCGTTTTTCTCAAAAAATTGCTCAACATGTATTTTGGATGTCAGAATTGGGTAAATACATGTTATGTACACCGCGTACATTTCATGAACATCAGTAATTCATCAAGTTATTAGTCCTAGGTGATTTTATCATGTATAATGACAACATGGATTTGGAAAATATCACTACTAACCCATTTAGACCACACTTAATGTACGCTAGCTACACGCCCTATAATGAGACATGTCAGGTTCTCATTTGTCCCAATCAACACATGGTGTGAAATAAATAAACCATTTGTTTACATCTTGGAATGCCATGTATCCCACAACATGGCTAGTTGCAGTGCACTTTGTTACATGGTGTGTACTCAGGCTACACATCTTGTATTCCAATGTTATCCTACTAGAATCATTGGCACATCCCAATGGAATCATTGGTAATTATTCATCTATTCTTGTATCTTTAAGAAAACAAAACATTAATGAAACATGATTAATTTATCAAAAACATGTTAATTTAAATTAGATTAAATAACAAATAATATGAAATGAAAATATCACAACTAATATTCATAGATTATTAATAAAATAAATAATTGTAAATTTAAAATGTAACTGGACTGATACTATATTATGGGTTCTTGGAAATAATAAGATCCATTAGTGGGAGTAATATTAAAATATCTCTTAATATAGAGTTTCCCAAAAATCTAGAGAGAGGATCTTTCACATTAAATTTATAATTAATTCATTTTTGATTAAAATAAATGATTACCTCATATTAGGATCCTTTCATCATTGATTGTGATAATATTCTAAAAACCCCTTTTGGATTATCATAATTTTACTATAAGGATTAAAGTGTAGAATCCCTTTAGCAATTATCCACACAATATCCTTTGATCTTTAAGAAATACTAATCTGTTTTCATGTGCCAGAGTAGTGAATCAATTATCATGCATCATTGATCTTGATCGATCTAAGATCCTTCAGGTATAAATGAATTCTTCTCATTATTGAGAGGAATAGATAAGTAATTCGATAGATATAAAGAGAGATATATATACATACATCGATATAGAGAGAGGGATATGAATAGAAATGTTTATTTTGTGAAATGATTCCATTTTCTCAATGATTGATTATGCAACTCACACCCAATGTAATAGAAAAAACAATCAATTTATAGGTCTATGGATTGTGTTAAAACATTACTTAATTTCATTTTGTCCTTTAAATAATATATTAATATTTAATAAACCCAATCCCACATACTAATAATATTATTTTAAATATTCAATGATGTTCACCAATCCATTCAACGATAAATAATATTTACCAGGTTTGAAATAAATATTTATCAATTAACACGACCTTGGTATTTTCTTCCTCCTCTATATTTATTGAATACCCAAATAAATATTTAATTTAAATATATAAATCATCAATAAATATTTAAAATCATTAAAACATGAATAAAATTATTCCATGTCTGTGATAACAATATCCATTCTATTAACTAAACTCTAATATTGTTTAATCAAGATCAATGGAAACACTATGTGTGTACCCCTGTAGGATTATTTCTCATTAGAATTTGTATTACTTTCCAAAAAAATCAATATTACTATATATCAATGGGTCACGTTTCCAAAGATAATGAACATAATGTTACAACAATGAGAACCACATATGGATTCTTATTATGTAGTATAATCCCTTTATCACAATATCACATCAAGCAATATTCATGTCTATGTCACCAACCTTTATGCTCAATTTTTATTTCTTTAACTCCCTAAAATAAACACAGCAAGACACCGCGTACATTGAATTTATTATAAAGTTTCTATTCAAATCATAGGTCCAATATATAAAATTACATAAACATGGAAGTGAAAATCATACCCCGATATATACATTAATAACACATCACTCAGGAGGCACCCAATGTATCTATATTTTCCAGAAAATATTATCAACATGGTTTATGGAATACATCTATGTGCACCAGTCGTAACATGAATTAATAATAATATTAAATCATAAGGACCATCACACATGATCAAAAATTGGAATATACAATTACACTAAAACATGTTGAATTCCTACTACTGTTTCTGTTATTTTAATCTACCATATTAGAGATTACCATGTGTGAACTTGATTAGAAGAAGTATCATCCTCATACAAGTAATAACACTCAAAAATAAAATTCTATGTGTACCATTATAGAATAATATCTAACAAAAGAATTATATTTAATAATATCATTATATCCCATCAAGTTTATCATCATAGATGGGAATTATTGTGACCTTATCAATGTGAAAAATATTCTCACACATTATTACATTAAATAAATAAAGAAAAATAAAACATATGTAATAAGATATTTTATTAATATTCAAATCATGAATATAAATGCAATCAAAGTAAAAATTATTTTTCCTAGGACATCCAAGATTACTATTTTGTAATGTGTCAAGGCCCCCAAGATAATTATCTTAATTTGAAAATGACTACAAATAGATATGAATGCTCACTATGTAATATAATCCATTTTTCATAATATTTCATCAAGAAGTTTTCACAGTTATTTCACCAACCTATATGTTTGATATATCTTTCATTGACTCTATGGAATAAACACATCAGTACAACATTTCCAAGGAATTTTTTGTCACACTTCTATTCCAGTAAATGTGTTGAGATATCAACTTCCTTAAATATTAAAAGTAAAAAAAAATCTATCCTTGACTTATTCGTTAAAAACACATTATGTCTGACACACCCAACGAATCCAAATATTCCATGTACTGTTATCCACATGGTTTAGAAAATACATCTAAGTGAATTAGTCATAACATGCATTAATAATAATCTTAAATTATATGCACCATTACACATGATCTCATATAATAATTTTTAATAAAACCAAAACACGTGGAAGTCCTACTAGTGGGTCTATTCTCATAATCTCCAATCTTAGAGAATACTGAGTATGAACTTCATGAGAAGAAGCATCATCCACTAATGAGTACTATCACCTTAAAAGTAGGTTCTATGTGTACCATTATATAAAATTTTATAAGCACTAAACTAAATTTAATAATAGCATTATAACAATTCAAATTTCTCAATATAGTGGGGAACTTCTATGGACTTGTCAATACGATGAATACTCTATGAAATTATTATATTTATGTTATGAATAACAATATACAATATGTATTGAAATATTTTATTAATATTCTAATAAAAAATATTCATGTAATAAAAGAATAAAAAGTCGATTATAGGGCATCAACTCCAACAAATATCACATGTTTCATGGGTATGATGGAGGAAAATCAATTATATAATCAAAGACATATCCATTTAGGTAAAAAATGGATAATATTATTAAAAATATTTCAATAAGGAATCTACTAACCCTATATCAAGAGGGGATCAAATCCATGTGACACATTTCAAAAATAAAAAAAACTAAATATGAACCATAAGTTAACAGAGTTCAAGATAATGAATCCTATTGAGTTGGTAAACTCATTTGAGTATCGATAAATGATCTTTAATTAAACCAATAAAGATAAGTATTTCTTGTGTATTTTTGGTTTTATATTCATGATTTATTTTTATTTTATTTCACGTAAGGCACATTATTTTTATAGAAACTATCAATTTAGTAGGACTGTAGAGAATCATGTGGTTTATGTAATAAAATTATTTTATTATAAACATATTTCAAAACAATAATAATTATTTTGAGAGATATCTTGAGAAAAACTCTATAAGGAATGGATATAGTTATTTATAGACACACCATTAAGATGGAGTTGTTAAGAAATATGGAACAAAGTTTAGTGGGTATGGGATTAAAAAATGTACCAAAGCATGGTACTTGAAAATAATTTTGTAGGAAAGGCACAACCATGGTAGTCTAGATTCTCAATCAGGGACTATATGGACTATTTTTTAAGCAAGACTTATAATTTATGGTTTCTTATAAATCAATTCTTGAGAAAATTGATATTTTTTAGAATCCATTATATTATCATGACTAAATGAAAAAATTTGATCAAATTCAATGACAGAGATAATGGTCATACATTTCATGGATATATAATTGGTGGAAGGAGATATATGTATAAAAATGAAAAAGAGGGAACTTTTTATAGTTTTTTAATTATATTAGAGAATAAAAATAATTCAAAATCATCAATATCAATTTATGATGAAATAGGTGAATCTATTGAAGAAAATGTCAAATAAAATTGGATAATTTAAAATGAATAAGAATATTACCATGACACTCATGATGATTATAAAATATCAATTTATAAAGAAGTTTATAGATAATGAGGAACTATATTTTGATGACTTAATAAGAATTTAGAGCCTTATAATATCCTTATATATACCAAAAAAAATTATTTTAAACACAATGGATCTAGAGAAATTCAAATCATACAAACTTTTTATCATTATTTGACATAAATATCTTTAATGAAACTTTTTAACATGACGATATATATATAAAATAGGATATTTGAGTCAAATTAAGAATAATGACCACTGGTATTTGGTGACACATCAAAAATATAATAATGTGATTGGGGATAATTTGGATTTCAAGACTAATCTTAATGAGACAGGGGATTTAAAAAGGAAAAAATATCATCTTGTTTTAAAAAGGTACAATTAAATTGGGGGTATTCATATTGATAATATAGTTACACATATCACAAGTCTTTAAATTATATAATTATTTCTTGTGATATGTGAAAATAAATAATTACAATGTTTTCCAAATAGACATCAAGTCGGGTTTTCAAAATAGAAATCTTATGTATGTGGTCTACATTGAACAATAAATAGGTTTTGTCATTGAAGATGATCTTTCTTTAGTTTACAAGGTAAATAAGGGTTTACATTATTTAAAAAAAATCACCCCAAGCATGGTATTAATAGTTTTATAGTAGCTTAATGGTCATGAAATTCATGAAAGTTAATGAAGATTCATATATATTTGTTAAAGTAAATAACATTATTTCACTTCTAATGATTATGTAAATTGATGACATAATTTTTTTTGGAACCGAAGAAAAAACTTGTTAAGAATTTTATACCCAAATGAGGAGAAATTTTTTTATACATAATAAAAGAGATGATATTATTCTGGGGGGTTTATGACACAAATACATCAGGTCATATCCATGTCTCACAATATAATTATTCTTAATAGATATTTAAAAAAATTATTGAATAATGAAGTGAGGTAATTAAGGCCATAATAATCAGGATCAAGTTGTGTATTGATGAATATGTAAGGACTGCAGATCAATATAATTTAAGGAGGATTATTAGTGTCCTTATTTATTTGATGTTATCATGACTTGAAATTGTATTTTTTTATACACAATGTTCATTATTTAAATTAAATATAATGAATTATCATCTTGAAAAGATGAAACGTAATTTTGTTTTATCAAAGGTTCTCTTCATTTTTGATTGAGGTATGATAAGAACACGTCAATTTATATTAATTACTAGTATGATAATGAATGGGTTTGTAGATATATGAAATAAATATTCTACATATGAAGGTATATTCATTATTAGAGGAATATGTGTTGCATTTAACTCTAGGAAGAATAATTATGTCACATTTAGCATAGTTAATGTTAAATATTTTTTGAAAACCCAAGAAATGAAACTCGAGATGTGGACGGAATCATAGCTTGAAGATTTGAGGGATGGTGTATTTTCTCTCTTTATAATTGGGAGTGACAACCATAATCAAATAATATTTTTAATGAATCTGGTATAATAGTCTATGTGAAATAAATTCGATATCAATTAACACTTCATCAAAGAGAAGGTGGTGTGTGGTGATATTTCATTAGAGAATTTTTCACCTAGGGAGAATTCATGTATATCCTTAAAAACATAATAATGGATACCTTATAGTAATAGAGAGTTTTATTGGTTGTGTATTCTCTTTGAAATTCCATGTAGGTTTTATTTTTTATTTTTCATCTTTTAATCCTTTTCAATTTTTAATAAATGTGGATATAAAGTGATACCCAATTTAAAATGGAGAGATAATCTAGTTTTTTTGTAGTTTTTATCAATAGAGAGACAATACCTAGGGAGTTGGTAGCTGAGGTTGAATCTTGGAGTCTTCTTACATTGAATCACATGTTACTACAAAAACCCAATGTTGTATAATAAAGTTTCCTAAATGATTTTTAAGAGACTTTGATTATTGGGGGGTTGTTAATGTGTATTCATATTTAAAGAATACAATTACAAACTAATTTTTAAACAGGTATAATGAATTGATCTTAATTGAGAAATGGTCAATTTGGAATTGATCATACATAAATAGTTGGTGTGAAATAATTTATATCATTATATAATATTGTTTAGTTTATAGATAACATTTTCATTAAAATAATTTAATGAAAAAAATATTGAAGAAATTCACCTGTGACTGTTTGAATTTTTTTATTGATTTATTTATTGAAAACATATTAATGAATGAGTTAAAGGAAATTTATATTTTACTATAGATGGAAAGGAACTAAGTATTACTATGTAAATGTACATAAAAAATGAAGACTGTGTTTCAAAATATAATTAGTCTAGTGTGGGATTAATAATCAATCTATGTTTGAGTAAACAACATAGAAACAAGATTCTATATGAAAAAATAATGCTTATATAAGAGTAAATCCATTTTACTTAATAAGTGACTATTCCATGAAAATAATTTCCACAATTCAATGAATTCTTTTAACAATAAATTAAAGATATAAAAGGTTAATGTCCTATGTTTCATTCCATATTAGGTACTACCATTCCCCAATGAGGGTGTGGTGATAATTGTGGAACAAAATCATATCATACTGCATATTCCAAGAGAATTTTTTTCTAATTAGATTATGGAGTAAAAGGTCTTATATAAGGATAATTGTAATCACTCTAAAAGATTTCTTTTGTAGATAATGAGATATTTGAAGAGATATGGGATTCATTACAAAATTAATCATGACATGCTATAATAGTTTCGAGGATATTTTTTATTCACATTCCATATCTACTGAATATATTCATCACACAACAATGAGGCCATATCACAATATCTATCTAATTTATAAGTATAAGCGGTGATCTAAAAATAATAAAGTGGGTTATTGTAATGAGGCATTGAATTAGAATACCATTAATTCTATGAGTGTTGCTATGAGGGTTTGGAAAATATTCGAGTTGAATAACCAAGGTGAAAATGAGCTATAAATTCTAAGGACACGTGAGGTAATGGAAATCCATGTCTGGTATACATTATGATAATATTCATTAATTCATATACATGGAAATATAGTTTTATCTATTTTATACAATCAATTTTTTATTTATATTAAAATAGGAATGTGGGTACTGTGATTACAACTATTTCACACTGAAAAATAACAAATTTATAAAAAGTTTTATTAAACATTGTATTCACCATTATGTTGGGTACCCCTCTTCTAATCATCATATCATCAACAGTAGATATATACACACCAAATGGTGATAGGAAAGTATTATTATAGATATTTTGTTTATGTTAACCTCTGATCCACCCTAAGGGTGATTTACTCTACCATGGGTCGATCAGCTTCATCAACTGATGGAAAAACCAAGTTGATATTTTTCCTCTCAAATGATGAGTATGAAATTTATACCCACTATTTTGATACATGGAAGAATATTATAGTCATAAAAAGATAATATAAATTTGATGGTCTTATCAATTTTTTATGATGAGTACGTGATGTGCTCATGCACATTGATGAATTTCAGGTGATGTGTTCATTCATCTGGAAAGTATATAATTAGATAATTATGAATATATTAGTAGTTATACAAGATTGAAATACTATGTGTCCCATTTTTACTCAATATCATGGAAAAATATATTATATGATTATGCATACTTGTATATGATACAGCTTCTGGACATAAGTATCCTGATACATCTATTTTATGGAGATCATCTCAGAACCCATTTTAGCTTGAGTATCACTAATTATTCCATAGAGGTATATCATTTAATACCTTTATGAATTCTGAAATTTTTATTTGATTTCAATACTACAAAGTCATATGGGGATTCTCTATGATTGTATTTATTTATTTTTTGAATGGAATTTTGGATATGTATCCATATTTTTTATATGATATTTTATAATTTGATGTCTATAATAAAATTATAATTTTTGTTTGTAAGATATCAAAAATAATTTTTCTATTTTAATTGAAAAGTTATTATATATGATTGGATATAAGGTAAATTGAGAAAAAATTCAATATGGATTTTTAAAATAGAATATGGTTGGGCATATTCTCAAAATCATATAGATATATATATAAATATATTATAAATTTAGGTATATATTGTAGTGTATGATTATGAAATATGGTATGAGATAGAAGAAACCAAATCATATCATAGGTCATTTTATGGGGTATATATTATTGAATGATATAGAATATATGTTGCACTACCTCGGACTATCGTGTTATAAAGTGAGGTTATATCATAAGACTATATGAAATGTTTTATAAAATAATGAATCATATTGTATGATTCACATGATGGTTTACAATTTATCATGACATTCAAACATCATGTTTCAATGTTTGGGAATATTTTACATATGATTAAATGTTTGGGAGACACACATTAATGGATATAATTATTAAATTCATGCTTGTATTGACCAATAGTTACAAAATTTGTGTAACTAAAATCATTACTTAAAATTTTAATAGATTTCTGAGTAAATTGATTGAAGGAATGGGAGTGTCCTAAAACACAACAAAACAACATGAGAATTATATCCATCAAATGCCTATGATAGGGCACTACGTACCTGAGTTGACTTCCTGATCTCCCTAGAATGATGAAAAGTGTTATAGGAGTTATAAGTATATTTATATAGAAAATCTAGCATGACCCATTCATTGGTTGGATGCTTACACCAAAATGAATCAGTGGAAATAAATAAATATGGAAATAATAAATATATATATATTAAAACCAAGAAGTATATAGAAAAATATTAAAACTAAACCATCAACTCACACTCCAAACTCCCCCACCTAGACAATATACCTCTGCTCACCCCCAAGCCACCTCAATATAATACACACCCCAAATCACCCAGTTCCACATAAAATAATGATATCCACTAATAACCATAATTTAGAGTTATAAAGAAAACATTTAAAGGTCCTAAAACTATAAATTCTATAGAAATAATAGAATTTCATAAAAAATCGGGTAATTAGCACACTTGGTTGAATATGGTAAACAAAATAGTAAATATCTTGAGTCCCTAAATAGTAACTAATGGGAAATCAGGATGAATGTTCTCAATGAGCAAGAAATAACTGGATGAATTCCTAAAACTATGAAAAATGAGAATTATAGGACACCACTCACCTGGGAACATTTCTAACATTTAATAGAAAATAAATTTTATGCTAGATTGAAATTAAGAAAATAAAACATGTTTTCATGATTAATTCCATTAAAAAACAATACCAAGTCAAACTATTTTTAAAATATTTCCCCTCTATTTTTATTAAATGAAACAATCTCATGAATATTTTTTAAATTTTTTTAGAAAAACGAAAAATGTTTTAGAAAGTAAAATTTAAATAATGGAGGCACTATAACATAGAAGAAACAATGAAATAAAAAATCAAATTTCACATCCATACATATCAATAAAATAAGGTAATATAAAGAATAAATAGGATCCCCCTATATCAACCTATCATTCATGGATAGTTATTTATGGGATCTAACCTATGGTTACTAAGGCTAGGTAACAAAGAACATACTTCTCTATCATTTAGTGGAAATGTTAGTAGTATGTCGCCGACCTGTATAGGGATAACATACTACAGTCACATAAATAGTAGAAAGGGAGGCCATCCTATCTATGTTAGTATACCTTAAAAATAGGGTTCCCAAGGCCAACATAAATTAAGGGTTATTGAAGAATGATCCATTCCAATAAAAATAATAAATAATTAACCATTATAAAAAAACTTCACCAAACATAATAATCAAATCACCCAAACCTCCAACTCCCCCTCAAGGAAAATCCTCAATAACACACCCAAAATATCATACAAAATGTAAAGGACCATTCAAAGTACAAAATCAAAAATAATTTAAATAAGATAGATATTGAGAGGGATCCACACACAAACAAACACCATTTAGAAACCAATTAAAGTGTCAAATGCGAGTTTATTAAAAAATGGATCCACATTCCAGATCATATATTAATGGTTCAAAATCCCCTTTAAAACAATTCTTAAAACTCATAATTTAATGTAAATTTCAACACATGTTTCAAAAGATAGTTTCTAAAATCTATTTGAAACACCCTTTAAGAAAATCAACTCACTTTCAATAAAATCCACTTTAATATCATAAACATCATTTTTATATTTATCTTGTATCTCGAAATAGACCAAAAAACTATTTTTATTTCTAATTTTATTGAAATAAATTATTTGAATAATTTATCAGAACTTCTAACATCATTTACCATTTTAATTCCAATAAAAATACATGGAAAAAATTTGAAAGATTAAAATAATTTTAATATAATCAATATAAATATTAAAAACCCAATCAGGCATCATAATAGAAATTGGGGTTAACGGTTTGACCAAAAAAATTAAATCATTATTTAAAATTATGAAAACATAAATTTCTTATTTAAATAAAGATAAAATATTATATTATATTTATAAAAACAAAAAATAATAATTAATACTAATATTAAATAATTGAAATGTTAATTTATAAAGAAAATACATTAACACTTATAAAATTAATGATTTGAAAATGGGTAAATCATATGAGGAATTGATGATTAAGGTACAAAATGTGTCACCTCTAATAAAAGTCACACTTGTAAAAAAAATATACCATAATAAGCCCTAGAATCGAGAATCAAAACCAAAACCCAACATAGGGTTTTACCAATTCATGTGAAGTAAGGGGGAGAAAAAAAGGGGAATGGAATTATAAGGGGAGAGGATACCTTATCAAGGATGAATGATAATTAATTAGAAAGATTGATTATAAAATTTACATGGATAGAGGATGAGTTGAACCTACTTGGAATGGTTGTCTCAAACAAACAAGAGGGGTAGGCCACACGCGAGGTCACATATAGGGAAGAAAAAGATGTTGCATGGGGTTGTGCATAAGGGAGTAGGGGTGACCACTTGGGGGTAACAAATGAGGGAGAAGGATGAAGGTATATCAAGAGTTGGAATAGTTTGCATGAGGGATATGTGTAATGGAGGGACGAGACATTCGAATGAGGGGGAAATAAAAATGAATAATTAAAAAAGAAGAGACAAATAATATTTCAAATAAAAAATTAAAAATCATTCCACCCACATGGTTTACTCGAATGATTTTTCAAAACATGTGGGAATAATGTGAAGTCACTTACTATACCCAAACGACCTCAAGAATTTTTCTATATCGTCTTTTACTATATAAAACCCATTTGTCAACCAAAAAAAATGACACTATCAATTGATAGATCTAAACACAAAATTTATGCATGTTTTTCTCAGATTTTTGACAATTAAAACAATTTAAAATTTTAAAATTATTACTCTAAGAATACCAAAACAATAAATAAAAAATATTGTAAATTTATGTTTATTAAGACCACTATTGTATATGAGGGTGAAAATTATCACCACCATACCACTTCTCTATCCCAAAATTATTTTTTAGGGTTGAAGTGATTATAATAGAAAATGTCAGTCCACATATATTCATTTGTAGGGAGGGTAGATTAAAACTATCGATAGATAAAACAAAGTGCACATCGACTAAACATGATATGTAAGACAAACTATCAACCTTAATCATGATAATATTAAGACCGAAATCTCAAAGTCACATGACAAGTTCAATCTCAACACAAATTAAATGAACTAACACAATAATTAGGACAAGTCCTAGAGAAAGAAAATACCTACAGAGGACACCCTGGCATTTTTTAATTCATCTAAAATGGAAAAAACTAACCAATCCACACACATTGAGATGGAATTACACTAAGAAACCCAATTCCACCAAAAACCATAAAATCATCAATACATAAAAAGTCGGTGCATCCCCGAAGGAACCAAAATAAGGATCTAAAAAAGAGATTTAACCAATAATTATACTCACCTAAAAACAACATTTCACTTATTTCATAGTCACCATGAACTATCTGGTTAGAATAAGATAATAACCACATGGGTATCATCCCATGGAATCCCACCAAATATATTGTACCTTCAGGTTCTCACAAAAAATTAATAATGGTCCTAGATACCCCAGCCTATCTTCCCAAGACTTTCCTATGTTAAATCTATAACAAAACAACAAAAACCCACAACATTGATAAGTATAAACAAAAATTATATATGAAAATATCAAATTTATCCTAAAGGAAGAATCCTGATCAAAAATAACATCAATACCATCAACAAAACCACACAACATATGAATGATATACCCAAACAACAAGAATAACTAGAAAAAATATCTATTACCATACATAAAATAATTATTTAATAAATTACCAACACTCAACTGGTTTTATGACAACTAACAAAATATCTTAGGATGGGGTTCAAAATTAAGAAGTTTTGGAGTTCTCCAGTCAATTTATAGTTTAGGTAGAGATCAAAGAAATAAAATTATCTAAATAAATATGGATGAACTATCCATGTGGGTAATCTTATGAGAGAAAACTTCTACTATTTTTGGCTATACCATGACGTATAATTTGATTTAATTGAGATAAAAACTAAACTAGTACATTTCCCATTTCTCAAACCAAACAGTACTCCCAAGGACATATGAAAATTCCAAAACCATAAACCCCAAAAAAACATAGAATCCATGAAATATAAAACTACTATTTATTAAATAATCACTAACCCTCAAAAAATATTTTTAAAACACCATGCTTGATTCAAAATAAATCCAAACCATTTTCAAATTTTATTAATAGTTAAATTATTTTTTTTTAAAAATGGGTTTATTATAATTTTTTTATAAATATCCATATTCCTCCCGGAAACGTTTTTCAAACCCCATAATGAAATAAATATAATTTTAAAAAATAATTTATAAAACAAGAATAACTTTTAATATAATACACTAAAACCACATTTGAAGGAATAAATTTTTTCAAAAACATGACTCCCACTATTTTTCATCCTTAATAAATATTTAAAATTTTCAATTACAACTAAAATATTTCACAAAAAAACACCACACAATAATCCTAAAAATATAAAAAATCAATACTCCTCTTTAATTCCCATTCAAAAAGTGAAAATTACCTTTATGGTAGATTTAGAAATTAAAATATCTCAAAATCCATTCCAAAATAAAATACAAAAGAACATGTGAGTCTAGGAGAGTCCTTAAAAATATTCACATGAGCTCTACATGGTTATCTAGATCAGGGGGTTTGGCCATGTAATTATAGTTCTTCATTTAACACCACCCCAAACACAATATAATAACCACAATCACTTATAATTCATTGGTAATTTAAATATAATTTTCCTATCAAAAAATTAAAAACAAAAATCAAAATCAAAGACTCAATTCAAGACTACCTTAGAAACCTAATGTTCCAAATGGTATATGACTCGTAAAACTCTCTTCCACATGTACCACCCAAGTTAAAAAATCATAACTCCACACTAACCATAATTCCAAAATAACACATAGATCTTTGGGACTTAGGCACTCTATAGAACATTCCCTTAACATCATTTGTCACAAACCATCCAAATCTATCCATCTAGCGAGTACCTGATCCAGTCTCAGACATAACAAAGGGGCGTCCCATATCTCCCGAAGATGATGAAAATTTTCTTAGGTTTTATAAAAAATAATTCATGACGATTTCTCCAATAAGAAAAATTAAACCAGAGAATATGAGATGGAAAATTTCTACCATATATATAGCATAACCAGTACATGGGTTCGATGTCCATACATAGAATATATTAGAAAAAATAAATAAAATCATAAAAATAATATATAAATATAATATAAATGAGAAGTAGATATAAAAATATATAAACTAATCCATTAGAAACCCTTCCAAAATACACCTATCTATCATACCTCTACTCACCATGAAGCTCCATTAATATGTTGCTCCTCTCTGAATCACCCAATCTCTTAATGAATTAATCTATTCCCCTAATAAATAAAACTAAAAGTAGTAAAGAAATAATTTATAGGACCACAACTAATACGTGCAATGAAAATAAATTAAATTTCATTAAAATTTGATAATGGGCACACCTGGTTAAATTTGATAAATAAAACAACAACTAACCTCAATCCCTAATAAATACACAAAAACCATACATTTAATTCATCCCAAGAATAGTAAATAACTGAATAAAGAAATGAAACTAAACTAAATATATGTGTGACCATAGAAATGTCTAGTAGGACACCACTAACCCTAACACATATTAATATTTTAATGTGTGGTCCATTATAATCTATTTTATAAATAAGAATAGAAAATTCATTTTGTATGTATAATTACATGTAAAATCAATTACATCTAAAAATGGTTTTAAAATATTTAACATTTATTTTTTATAAATGAAATAAATCACTTAAAATCATTTCATAGTTTTTTTAGAAAACCAACACATACTATTGGAAGTAAAATATTAATAAATTATACACCACATAAGAGATGAAAGAGAAAAATAAAATTTGCCAAAGTAAAGTATATAAACTCTTAAATGTCATAAATAGATATTTTATCTTAATAAATGGATATTCATTACAAGATAGTTTAATCCAAATAATATTTTTTGATGTTTAGTATCTTTAAAAAATTGCAAACATAAACAAATGGTGCATAAAATATCTACATCTTCTCCACCTTATATCTTCATAATTATCACCCTTCTTAGACACATCATACATAAAACATTTATGCAGAATTCGAGAAAAGGAACATAATAAAGGGTGAGAAAATATTGTCAATAGTGGTGAACAAATGAGATATAAATGATCATATAAGTATAAAATGAGACAACGAGTATGATAACATGATATTAACATTAAAAAATCATAACTTTCATATGATAGATCATAATATTGAGTCATGGAATAAATATTGGTAGTTTATAAGACAAGATTCATAAAGCAATCAATGAACATGTTTGATGAGATCATAACATTGGGATAATACATGGAATTGTTGAATACACCTTAGCAAAGAAAAATAATTTTCTTAGTTGTTTAGGATATTTTCATATAATATCATAATGGAATGGATTCACTCCCCAAACCTTCATAGTAGTAGAGGTTCAGACCCCCCCCCCCCCCCAATGCATTGGATTGAGATATAGGTCCCATAGATCATATAATGAGAATCATACATATGTGCCTTATAAGATCATAAATCATTCATCATATTATAACCCATGAAGCTAAATGGGTTTCATAAACAATTCATAAAATTATAACCCTTGTAAAACAAATGGGTTTTATAAGAATTTCATTATAGAATAACTCATGGAATAGAATTGGGTTTCATGAAAATCATCCCATAATAAACAAAAACCATAAAGAGATATAATAAGTATTTTATCCTTGTATTATATTCATAGTAAATCATAAGAACATTTACAGTTTTTGTCATTGATGAATCAAAATATCATTAATACATTCTTGAGAAAAATAAAATTTATATTTTGATATCATATTTTAAAATATAAATATATAAAAAATATTATAGGGAACATATTCATTGAAAATAAACATGGGAACTTATAAAGAAAACTTTAAAAAAATCAGATGCCATGATGGTGAGAAATTATTTTAATTTCCTCCAAGTTAAAAAGGTTTCCTTACAAACTTCTATCATAAAAGTCAAAAATTACCTCATTTAAAAAATGACTAGAATATTACATTAATAAACGTTCATAAAAAGTAAAATATGAGTAAAAATACCTTTAAATAATCAAATAATAATTGTAAAAGCCTTTTTTAAAATATTTTTACAATACATTGATATGGAACCAAAAAAATTGACTAATGAGAGAAATGAATTTTATTTTACTTAAAACAAATATTTTTAGTCTCTAGAGTACAAAAGGTGATGAAAATAAAAGGAAAACGTTTATTTTAAAGAAATAACTAAATTATAAGATATTTTTGGAGTATCTTAAGAGGTTTATCATAATATTTTATCATTATAACTCATCATAAGGAATCCTGATAAATAAATAGATATTAACATAAAACTATTTAATCATGTTCTCATTCCATCAAAATCACTTTAACCTCCAATAAAATAAATTTAAATTTATTATAATTATATTTCGTAGTCATTTTAGTAATTATAATATCATATATGATCCATTTTCAACATTTCAACAACCCATTTTATCAATAATTCTAATTAAAATCTTCACTTCTGGGTGTTAAATTTTTTTTTACCATGAGTATTTTAGTTTAATAGTTATAGTCCTTCTTTATTTATCTTAGTTACGTAATCTAAAAAATATTAATCATGATATAAATTTCCTATTTATTCATTATATAAAAATTTAGAGTCATCAATAAATTTTATATAGAGATAGTTGAATTACATCATTCATGGAGAGGGTAGGTCGTACATATGCATGAATATTGTTTTCATTTTTTTATGGATGGAATGAAAAAATATATATAATAATCCACCATGAAAAAATAATTATATTGTTATATATATCCTATATATTCATTAAATATACATTTACTACAATACAAAAAAAATTAATTGAAATATTATTCACATCATTTTTTGTAGGTGGTTTCCACACATACACCCAAGCATCCTTATCATTTTCCAACATGTTGGAAGGTAAATTAGTATAAGTTAAATTATAATTATAGAAATATAATTATGTCATCAATATCATATAAAAATATTAATCCCATCATAATATATATCCATAAAATATAATGATGAAAAATAAATTGTATCTCTACGTGGAGACAGTAAGTCATATGTACGCATAAGAGATACTTCCACATCACATTTGATGGAAAAGAGGGTATATAATTGTGTTTTAATTATAATAATATAATTTTGGAATATTTAGGATACTGAATTTATTATTTTATTATAAATACCATATATTTAGTCGAGGTAAAGAATATTATTAAAAAATTGATCAAATAAAGGAGTTACCTATTATTTGAAATGAATCTTTTAGGTCTCCTATAAAGGTCTCTAAGGTTTGTCTTTTGGGAAGAAAAACCCTCTACAATATCGATTGGTAATTTTACAAAGAGAAATTGAAAAAAAAAAGATATAAGGTTAAATGTGAGGTAGATATGTAATCTAAATAGAGTAATACACATCCGTAAAATATGATGATGAAAAATTAATTGTATCACTATGTGGAGACGGTAAATCGTACGTACACAAAAGAGATACAATAACTTTTCATTTGATAGTAAATAGAGTGTATAATGATGTTTTAATTATAATAATATAATTTCTGAATATTTAGGATTGTAAATTTATTATTTTATTGAAAATACTATATATTTAGATGAGGTAAAAAAGAGTAGAAATGGAAGTGTGTAGTTAAAAATGTTACCTATTGTATGAAATGACTCATTTAGATTTTCTTTAAATAGATCTAAGATTCATATTTTGGGCATAAAAAACATATATAATTTGGATGTGTAATTTTAGAATAGACATTGTTCTAATTTTTTGAAGATAGGTTGCTCAACGTTGTGTAAATAAGTCAGCGAAGAGATTCCCATGTATAACTCATGTGAGAGTAACTTTTGTAATTTATCAAAAGGTTAAATTATAATAAATTAATCAGGACACTAAATTTCTCCAAATATATTGGGATTAAAATATTAGGTAGGATATATTTTTAATCCCATAAACCAATAGAATTTATATATTTTTTGCTGTCCTTATGAACCTTATCATTTTGATTAACCCTTAGTTAAACAATTTTAATTTTAACTAATATAACATATTTTTCATTATTAAAGACTTGTAATTTTTACTTATAAGGTGAAAAATATACTATAAATGGACAATTAATGACATATTTTACCATATAATATCAATATTCCCTTATTTAATTATTTTTACAATTTTTAAATAATTTATTTAAATTCTATTTTTATAAAATATCATTATTATCAATTTTGACATTATTTATTTATTTTCCCATAAAATTCATAAATATAAATTTGAAAAATATATTATTTTTAAATATCACCAATATGTCATATTAATGAATAAAATTCTTTTAAAACTATAAATAACTAAAATTATATTACTTCAAATATTTTCAAAATCATTTATTTTATTTTTCCATTAATTGAATAAATGTTGTTCAGTGCTGTGTATGAATTTAAGGTAATTATATAATACTTAAAAATAATAAATAAATTACCATCAATAATATAATTTACGTATCCATGAAATTAATATTAATATTAATTAATAAATAGTTTTTTCCCATTCGGAACACATAAAGGGTATTAGAAATTAAGAGATTCATATTTTGTAACTTCATTGATTTAAAAAATATATTAGTCATTTTAAAGAAAAACATTCCATTAAACAACTAAAAGTATACCCTATAATGATAAGGGAATTATTTAATTCATCGAATAAGAATGGGGTTAAAAAATGTGGATTTAGAACTTATTTTTAACCTATATTTACCCGATTTTCCCTTTACTTGGTCGATAATTTTTTACAAGGTGACTATTCATATTAACCAGACATAAAAGTTTCCTATTTAAAATTTTTTCCCTTATAATTATAAATTGATAATTCATTTTATATAATTAAATATATATAAATGGTATAGATTAAATTTAATATAATTGAGAAAAAAGCAACAAAAACTACTTTTTAAAGAGAGAAATATATTTTTAAGCATAAAACAGGATTTTTCATACCCTATTCATAGAAAAATATTTATTTAATGTTTAAAAATAATGATAAATTAAAAAATATATAAATATCATTGAAACAATTCATCAATATAAATTAATTTAACTAATTATATAAAAATAAATTTACCTCATAAAATATTATTTATAATAAACATGACTTATTTTCAAATAACTTTTGTTTTAGATTCTAATAATTAGATAAAAATTATTTCATTATATAAATATTTAGACTATATCATTTTTAAAATTTGTTACTACTGCTATTACTCACCATTATAATGGTTATGAGAAAATTAACAAATAGTATTTTAATAATGTTATGTGGTTTATCTAAACTTGATGTTGTGTGTAATGAAAATTATCGAAGAAATAAAATTATTTAACGAAAAATATTTCATAATATATTAAGTTTTTAAGTTCTACCACCCCCAACCCCTTAAAATTAATTTCTCTCATAATATTTTTCTCTTTAATACTAACAGATGAGGGTACGTTTGCCTCATCACATCCTCAGGTTTCTCTCTTGCTTCTTCAAATTGATTGTTTCTCCACACAACATTGACTAAGAGAGTGGTGTCGTTTAATAGCACTTTATCTCTATGATTAAAAATATCTATTATTATTTCTTTATAAGAAATATCTTTCATTAATGTTATGAGTGTTATTTTCGTACATGTGAAGGATCGGGTATTCAATTTATCAGGAGAGATACATAGAATGCATCAAGAAATTGAGAGAGGTTTTCTTGAAATGTTAATCGATATGTTACCATCCCAATATGATCATCAAAAATCAAAAGAACTGGTAAACAAAGGGATTAGATTTCCAGTGTTTCTAAATCTCAACATCCTCTTATAGGGATATATTTTTAAAAATACCTACTCTTTAACTTCAAACAATAGATTGTTCACAGGAGTTTAAATATAAATTTTATTCATCTCTGATCTAAACTTATGTGTTGTTGAATAGATATAACCTTATCTTACATTTCCTTTTCTATATCAAGTCCTAATAGATTTATTTCTATAACATTATCTTATCACTGTTTATTTATTCACTTTCAACCATATAAGGCTTTATAAGGATCCGGTTGAATGCTCAAGGGAAAGCTATTGTTGTATGAAAAGTTCACCAAAGTAAGTTATTGATCCCAACCACCATTAAAATCGATAGATAGAGATCTCAACATTTATTCTAGAGTTATAGGGGTCCTATAATACTATCCATCATTATAATTATGATAAGTATTGTTGAAAATTTTCTCTAAATTATTATCCTACTGAATATATTTCTAAAACTACAAGGTGAACCTCTGATCCTGATCAGATAAAAATGGTAGTGGAAAACCATTATAACCACTTCTTTACTGTATAACCGAATAAAGTGAGCAAGAGGGAAATATTCACTAATATCAATGATGTGGGTTGAATTCATAAGAATATTTACTACAAAACATATAGTATGATTCACTCATTTGTTTTGTAGATTTTTATAACAAACTGCATGGTGATGTTTTCCCATTTCCATTTTTGTATGGGTAATGGATGTTTTATCACATTGTACTTTAATCTCCCATCCCTAACATGCTGATATACCATGAACTGAGAAATATACTATTCAATATCCCTCTTTATTACATCCCACTATAAATAATCATTCAATTATTTAAAAATATTTTTTCTTCCTTGATGAATAGATAATTAAGAACTATGAGCTTATTCCAATAGCTCTATCATCAAATATTTTACTAAATTGATGCATACACAGTTCCTAATACTTATTATTCCATCATAGTTAGTTATGAACATGGTAACATTTCTCACCTTCTTTTGAAACTAAATATCTTCCTTCTACACCTCTTTAATCTTCACTTGGACAGATGGTCGAACACTCGTTTGAGAAAGATAATATGTCTCCCCTTCCTTTAATATTTCATGATTTATACATTCAACATCCTAAAATATCAGATCATTTGTGATCCATATAATAGAAAAGCTAGTGTAATCCATTAAACTCAAATAATATTCTATCTTATTATCTTTACCAAAGTGGAAATGTGTTCAGTAATTATAATCATTAACCATCTCTAACCATCATCCTTAGAAGATTTTTAGATTTTTTTTAATTAAAAATATGATTTATGATTTTGAGATTATTATATATGAAGCATGTTTATCCATAGAGATAATTCCTCCATATCATTAATGAAAAAATTAGATATAATGTTTGGGAATACCATTGGAATTAAAGTGACTCGACCACTATTATCCATGCTATAAGAAATGTCGTTATTAACCTATTATGGAAACTCAAAACTAGATGGTTGGAATGTCTCTCGTTACTCTCAAATATAGATGTCGTCATCACATATACTTTCTAGAAATCGAACATATTATAAGATGGGATTTCCAATAATGGAATCAATAATCAGGTCACATGGCTAGTTGAATTTCCATTTGATTTGTGTTTCTTTTTGAGAAGGATTGTAATAAAATCCCCTCTTTTAGACTCTTTTAACCACTTTTATTTTCAATAAATTAGTCTTAACACTTTTTTCCAAGTCAACCCCTATTAAAACAATTACCAAATATAACTTGAAATCATGAGTTTGGTAACTTTTCTCATGGACCATCAATTTTCATGATCATAATATATACCCATATTTTTCTACATCAGGATAAAGCATAGTTCCTTATTTAATGTATCACTATATATTAAAACCCAATCTCTGGTGCAGGGTAGTGTAAGAATAAGTACGCTGACTATCCTTCTCTTAATTTCTATAAATAATTCCTCAAATTCAACTGTCAAATTTAATTTGGATCCCTTTTAAGTTAACATGGTGAGGGTATTCAATATCTATAAAAACATCTTCAGCAAACACCGATAATATCAATCCAAAAAAACTGAACTATGGATTTCATTCAAATTATTTGGTTTTGGTAAATGATAAAAAACTTTTTTCATTGAAGGGTATACTGATATACCCTCACTTAAGATTATATTTCCCAAGAATGAAACCTTCCAAATTAAAAATAAACACTTGGTAAATTTTTAATAATGATTTTTCTTCCACATGGTCTTCATCACAATCCTCAAGTAATCTTAACTCTCTTACACTGCCATTGAATAAGTAAGAATATCTTATATGAATAAAACTATAAATTTATCAAGGTATTCAATAAAGACTATATTCATTGAAACTATAAAGATAGTAGGGGTTATTAAGACCAAATGACATAACTATAAATTAATATTATCCATAACTCATATGAAATTTTTTATTGGGTATACCCTTTTTCATAACCCTCTATTATTGATATGTATAGTGAAGGAAAATCTTGAAAAATTATTAATCTTCACAAATTATGTTGAAAAATTCATCAATATGGGGTATAGGATACCTTTTCTTGATAGTGATCTTGTTAATTTTCCGATAATAAATGAAAATTCACATTGATCCATATTTGTTTTTAAAAAACAGAATATGTTCACCCCATGGTGACGCACATGGCTAAATGAATATCTTTTCAATATTCTCCTGTAGTTGGTTCTTCGATTCTTGCAACTCAATCGGGGCTATTCTATATGGAGTCTTCTAAATAGGTGTATCAATACGTATAAGATTTATTAAAAACACAACTTCGCGAATCAATAGAAGGCTAGGAAACACTTTTAGATAAACATCATTAAACTCCCTCAGAATATGCATATCTTTTATTTTGAGTTTCTCCCCAACAAACTAAGAAAAAATCCCATTTTTAAAATGAATAATGACTCATATGGTGGATGTAATTTTATTTGGAATTACATTTTTTTCATAAAACTTATAGGAAAATATAGGTCTATTTGAAATATCAAACATAACATCCCATACATGGAAATTTATGTAGTATTTATTAAAATAAATTGAATCTATGCCCAAAATATAATCGATTTCAACTTGAGGAATAATGATAAGATTTTCTCAAAACACATTCTCATAAACCTCAACTAAAGGATAATAATATACTTGGGTTGTGATCATCATAACATTAGGGTTTTTTATTGCTTACTCAATATAGAATTTTTGAGGTGCTGATATGAAACCATAAAAAATCTTTAGATACAAAAGATTGGTTAGATAAAAAATAAAACAGGACATTGGTAGTTATAGAGTGGATGGTAAGTTTACCTTTCACCACATCATTATTGTACCCTTTATAAAAAATATTGTTTGAATGGGATTATAATTTTTCTCAAGTATTTAGAAGTAATTGACATTGGTCATCATTATTTACCTTTGAATTTGGGAACTATTTTTTTAATTCCTATACTCCATAAATTTAAAACATTGGTGTGCGGGCGGTGCACTCTATAAAGCATTCTCACTATTCACATAATTATCAAACATCTTCCCATTACTTCGTCATTTGATTTCACATTGACCTTCCTTTCCACACTTGAAATGTTTACCAATTCCTTTAATACAATTCCCACCATTATTCCTAGAACACATCAAGCATAAAATAAGACTCATCTTTATCTCTTTATTGAATTTAAAAATTTATTTTAATAAAAAATTTCTTTTCACATAAAAACCATGAGATTTATATATAACTCCAATACCATGTCCACCTTGAGATAACATTGAAAAATTTATTAATAGATACTAAAGTCCCTTAGGGCTAACACCCATAAGTGATTGGTTTTAAGCTACTTAGGAGTCAATCAATATTATTTTCAATTTGTATGATAATATTATAAGAATACCTTGAGAGTCATGTAAAATTTTTCTCATAGGTAGTAACATATTCATCAACTTTTTTTAACTCATGGAAATCATTCCCCATTTTGATATGAATAATATTCTGAAAATTATTATTGAGAAATAAGCTCTTAAACTCATCCCAATCCATAGATTCAATTTCTTCTTGTGGATTCTTATTCTTCATAAGATTCAAACATTGAGATATTACTCCTTCTAAAGGATAAAAATAAAAAATAACTTTCTCATGTTCTGGGCACTAAAGAATGGAATCTATCATTCTAATGGTACTAGTCTATTTCTTAGAAACTAGTCGATCAGTAGACCCACTAAAATAATGTGGATGTTTCCACATGAATGACTCAACATCCTGTTTCCCCTCATTGGATAATTTGTAAGCTCAATGTGATTCATATCATGAGAAAGTGGTGTGGTCATAGAAAAAATAGGTTACATTCCAACCCCCATAACATTAGGTTTATGTAGAGGACAATAATTTAATTATCAATCACATTTAGCATTAATAGAATTCTTTCAGTTTTCATCCATTACCAGAAACTAAAAAGAATAGTGTACGAAACAATAAAAATAGTAGGTAACCACACACTCGTGAAGATTCACTTATATTTTTAGTAAATCGTGACACATTATTTTCAATCTATAACACCTTAGGCTTAGCCTAGGTCATTCACAATCATGACTAAAACATTAATATTTTATCCTAAACATAGATTTATCCCTAGGGTTCTTACTAAAGTTTTCTCATACTAGTTTCCAAAGGTTAATTAAACCTTACTCTAACACTAACTATAGTGAACCATTCTTTTCATACATATATATATAATATTAATACATGAATATTCATTATATAACATTTTATTCCATGTTAGAATCATTAAGTTCTAGTATCTTTGGAACATTAAAATTCAAACAAATGGTTCATAAAATATATACATTGTCTCACACTTTAATCTTCATAACTATCATGTAACGCCCCGACCCCAGCTACCCAGAGTCGGTGCATTACTTCGTAACATTGGCATGATCACAAAAGATCAAGTCTCGAAAGACCGATTAGTTTAGTAGCCTTGGAAACACTAGATACATTCGTAAAAGTTACATTACATCATAAAGTGAAAAACTACAATAACAAAGTCTCCATAGTCTACACTCATATCCTCTTCTGACAATCCCTGCAGGTCATTCATAAAATACTTCTTCACATCCTGGAAAATATTAAAACATTGAAAGGGGTGAGCTCAGATGCTCAGTAAGGATAATAATATTGCGGAAGCTTTCATAAATAAACATTAACATTTAAGGCAATGTATAGCTAAAACAAAAGCCTTTTTAAACTTGAACTTCAGAATAATATAGAAAAAATAAAATGAGATAATGCCATTTACTTATTCACATGGATATTCTACTGGTCGAATAATCACATGCAATATCAATAACCACTTTCATGATGATGGAATGCATAATTCTAGACTATCATAACCACGTAGTCAAGGCCTCGTGCCAAGACCACAAATAAGCTTTTGTCAAGGCCTCGTGCCAAGACACTAGTTTGTCTCATGAGACCTGCCGATCATCGAGGAGCTATAACGGGCTCCACCTGTCACTTATTAAGTCCAATGAATTCCTCATATGAATAGGTTTAAACATATCATAAACCATAACATAATCGTATCACATAAAACATGCATAAAGGAAACATAACATTTCCACATTTCAATCACAAGATATCAATACAACACATTGATATAATAAAAACGCTTTCAAAACCATTTTCAATACCAAAATAAAAGAAAGTTAAAACTTTGTATTTATTTTTCATTAAAAAAATGATGGCTTGTAGAGGAATCCGAAACTCAAATAATGGTCACGGCGGAGGAGAAGTCGTTGTCGCCGCATAAGTACGGAAAGAAAAACATTCCCTTTTTGTCGTTTAGTAAAACGCTTTGTATAAAAATGATTCCTTTTGAATAAACATAAAAGTCAAAGGGGTTTTATCCACCGTATAAAAGAAAGTTGTGTATAAAGCCAAATATGCCTCAATGAAAGGAGATTGAGACGAAGTCCTTAAAAAGATCATTTTTAAAATAAAATAGATCTATTATGTGTATTCACTATAGGTACACATAAATAAAGTAAAAATACAAAATAATACATAATAATATCATGACATAATTTGAAAGTATGAGATTAATCCAAAGAATGGTAATTGGGTTAAGAAGTTCCCTTACAAAGATCATTTTTTAAATAAAATAGATCAATTATGTGTATTCATTATATCTACACATAAATAAAGTACAAATAAAAGATATGACATAATAATATCATGACATAATTTGAAAGTAGGAGATTAACCCAATGAATGGAAGTTGGGTTAAGAAGTTCCCTTACAAAGATCATTTTTTAAATAAAATAGATCTATTATGTGTATTCATTATATCTACACATAAATAAAGTACAAATAAAAGATATGACATAATAATATCATGACATAATTTGAAAGTAGGAGATTAAGCCAATGAATGGAAGTTGGGTTAAGAAGTTCCCTTACCTCGTGTCTGACTTGACTCAACCGTTCTTTAACTTCCTGAATAATAAACTAGAGTTAATATATACCTTATTAAGAACCATTTTCAATTTCATTATCTTTATTATATCACTTATTACAATGATATGAACATTATGTAATTATTTAAGTTAATAACGGTAGTTTTGTTGATCTTTGGTACTTGAGTCAACAATAAACTTCTTATAATTACAAGTTGTTTATGTGGTAGAATATCCATTATCTCTATAATTATATTCATGATTTAGATGTCATATATATCTTATATATCCAGTATATACATTCATTTATAATATTACGTAACATTTAGAGTTAAGAAATGAAATGCACCGTTCATGGAGACTGTAAGTCGTACGTACGCATGAACGCTACTTTCATTTCAATTTCATATTTAATGGAATGAAATCATAATGATATAAATTTATAATATAATTCAAGTATTATATAGTGTATAATACCATTTACTCCATCCTTTATACATCCCACATATGGCATTAACGATTCAAATCACTTTGAGGGGGCGGTAGTCCGCACTTCCTAAAATGAAATTATCGCGTTTTACCCATAATAGAAATCATAAAGTATGCCATAAATAAGAAATACAGAAGCATAAGTAAAACATAAACATATTATATATCATATATAAAAATAGTGACATCTTAATGGCCACCTTTGAAGGTGTTATAAGAGTGTTGAAGAATCATCGTTTCGTGAGGCAGAAATTCGCCATCCACAGAAACTGTATGTTCTTTAACCATTAGATGTAGGTGTGTGTAAGTGTAGCTCGAATCCTTATTATAACAACATCCTAGTATATTGAGGATACTGGTGTTGTTACAAAAGAAATGAATAAAAAGATTTTAGGGGGATGGAGAGGAAAAATAAAACAAAACAACATTAGAGAATACATTACCTCAAAATCGGGTAACTCTTTTTGATTTGAGCCAAAGGCTTCCTTGGGAAGAATTCTGCCCAAAGTGAGGCTTCTAGGAGTAAGGGAGGGATGTTGGGAGAGTATGTGGGCAGAGGTTGGATGAGCCAAATGGCTTGAAGGTGTGAATAAGGTGGGAGAGGTGGGGGCCTTTTATAAGTGGAGAGGAGGGGCTCTTTTGGAAAGTCTGAAATGTTACATTATTTTACAATGCTTTTCGGATTATAAAGGTCCCACACTTAAATAATTCGTGTATAAGGTGATAAGGGTTCGAAATCTCCTCATCCAATAGGCTTTGGACAAGTGTAAGCCTTGGAGTTTGCATTATCTTCTCATTTTATTTAAATCGTTAAATAATGAGGTCATCACTGCATCATAATGATGTCATAAATAATTTAATTTATTTAATGTCTAAAAATTATAAAAAAAATACTATGATGTAGGAAATCGTTTTAGATTTCTAATGATTATTTATAGTCAAAATTTGGACTTCTGTAATCCCACTTAAAAACTGGTTTAGTAAAACAACTCATGTTTGTGTCAATTTAATTTTAACATTAAATAAATATATATTAATGTCATTTTCCAACTAAAGTGGATCCATGGGGTCCCCAAGTTGACCCATGAGTTGTCTTGGTCGGCCATGACTCATCCAATAGGAGTAGGACAAGTGTCAAGCTCATCTCATATTATTAAAACATTATTTTTACCTTAAACTACACTAATTACCTCTAATCGCGATTAAGAACTTAAAAGTTACTATTCACCAAAAAATTATTTTGATCTCATTGAACCACATTTTACTTCTTAATGACAACCATGTATGTCGGATTTTTGAAAATCAAACCACAGAAGTGGTAATATTTAATTTAAAAGAAAAATCAGTTATTTAACTACCACTTAGTGGTTTCACTATTCATCAAAAATTGATGTTTTTCAGAATAATGCCAAAATTTCACACTAAGCTATAATTGATATTCCGAATTCAAAAATGATTTCTATTTTACAAAATTCCAAACATATAAGTTTCATTAATTAATTTTATAATTAATTCCTGCTGTCACAACAAATAGCGTGTTTTTAAGAAACAATTTATATCAAAAGATTGACAATTGTTTATGTCCTATTTCAATGTTAAATTAATTCTAATGACCACCATTGGATAAAATGGTAAAAATATATTCTAATTATACTTTAAAGTCACTAAATATTATAATTTATCACTATAAATTATTTTGATTAAAAAAGTTGTTTTTAAGTATTTTTCACTATTCATAAAAAAGTAGAAGTTCTCATAAAAATACCAAAAATTCAACATAGGCTAATTTCGATATTCCGAATCCAAAAATGAAGTCCATTTTGAAATATGAAATTTCTATAATTTTAAAAAGTGGTTATTACTATTCGTAACGGCTACTTTGATTAGTCACGGTGTTATAGAACTCGAAGTTGCGTTCAATGCAAGCTATTGCATTATTGAATGAGAAGTGTATCATGGAAGCTCGGGGTGTTACATTCTCCCCTCCTTCAATAAATTGCGTCCTCGCAATTTGAAATTTTTCTTTGAAAATAAAAGGTTGAAAAGAGAAAATACCTTTGAGGAAAACCCACATCGGAAATGAGGTTAATAAATATATAACATTAAAATAAAGCAAGATAAGTACAAAGGTCACCCGATATAGCCCATTCTAGGATTCTATGAAAATATGGATATGGAGGAGAAACAAACCATCAAGGTCTGATGGAGAGTTATAGAAAACAGGATTAGGAGAAAGTTTAACCACAAGAAAATCAAAAACTTGTGATTGGTTAAACGGTCATTGAATCCCCAGTTGGAAAAGTTAACTGACAACATTTTTGTTTTATGTTACCTTTTATAATGTTGAGGAATTTATTTAGGAGATTTACTAAGAACGTAAGGGAATATACATACTTGTTATGTATACTTTCATTCGTTAATAAATTTTTACCACAAACCCAACTTTTACTCCAAATGGTAACAGAACTCAAAAATACTCTATTTATCCTAATTGTATAAGGTTCCAAATGATAACACATACCATTTAGATTAGTAAAATTATTTTGTAATAACCAAGTACTTCCTGTAGTCTAGTGGTAGGAAATAAAGGCCTGTCGCACTATGATTGTGGGTTCGATTCTTGCAGCTTTGTCCGACGCGACGGGTTATGCCCCACCCTGCAGGTTGTCCTTTTCCTAAAATTATAGTATCATAATATTCCAAAAATAATCTTCATAATTTTTTAACCTTAAACAATACTATCCAAAGATCAACTTAATCCACTCCAACCTTTAGAGTTATCCAAAATACCTATGTCCAGACTTTCTCTAAAAGGTCTCTTAATTCCAAAATCAATTTATCAGATTCCCCAAACAAAGTAAAGTTTCTATTATTATCACATACTAAAAATATAATTACCTTAATCATATTAAAACATTACTGAAATCAACAAGTAATGCAGTACAATCCTTATATACTCCATAATTATTATAACCAGTACATCATTGATACAACACTCAAATTACAAAATTCTTTAATAAAAACATAAGAACTCTAATCATTACTCCTCATCTGTGGTAGTATCATAACTTGATTATTATCCAATAACATCATTTGGGGCATACTCTGATGATTTGGACATTGGTTTGCGTAATGTCCCTAATCCTTGCAGAAGAACCATTGTATATTTGAAACCATTTTCTTACCCTTGCAGTCACGCACTTTGTGTCCTTTTTCTCTACACTTATAACAAACTCCCATTCCCTTTAGGTAAGTTCCATGATGTTTCTTCCCACAAATACCACATATTGGAAAATTCTTCATTCCCCTCATCCCTTTATCCATCATTCTCTCTTCCATCCCTTTCATATCTTGCTTCGCTTTAAAGCCATAGGACTCAGAGAATTCTTTACTTATCTTATTAACACATGATACTATTTCTTCATATGTTGATAACACATGGAAGACTATTTCCCTTCTAAATGTTGGCTTGATACCGTGAAAGATACGATACTTCTTGCTCTTTGGATCATACGTATTGCTGGAGTTCACATTCCTTCTACTGGGCGCCATTTCTATACAATGGAATAAACTATATTAGTTTATGAATCAAAATACATAATTCCATACTTATAAAATACTTAACATAAATTGAAATATTTATGGATATAATCCATAATCATAAAAAGGTTTTCTTTGAGGAAGTATATACTCATAACCGTTCATAGTGGTTTGTAAAGAAAACGAGAATTATCCTAAGCATATCCCCCGGGAGTGTCGTAACCAAGAGTGCAGCAAGGCCCGTTGTCGTGCACCAGTTCCCATTTGAGTCTAGCTCAAAGCGGTGTTTTCGGGTTTTACACCTAGGTACATCTGTGCCAGAGCCGCCTCTACCTGCTCGTATCCAGACAGGGATGTATTTCTCGGAAAACTCACAACGTCTCTACAATACCAAAATTCTAGGACGTTATTCTATACTAATCCTCAAAGTCTATCTTTGGGATATGTGCTCTAATCAGAGTTTATCTACATCTAGCTTCCAAGGTTAGTACTAAACTGCCTCTGATACCAACTGTAACGCCCCGACCCCAGCTACCCAGATTCGGTGCATTACTTCGTAACATTGGCATGATCACAAGAGATCAAGTCTCGAAAGACCGATTAGTTTTGTAGCCTTGGAAACACTAGATACATTCGTAAACGTTACATTACATCATAAAGTGAAAAACTACAATAACAAAGTCTCCATAGTCCACACTCATATCCTCTTCTGACAATCCCTGCAGGTCATTCATAAAATACTTCTTCACATCCTGGAAAATATTAAAACATTGAAAGGGGTGAGCTCAGATGCTCAATAAGGATAACAATATTGCGGAAGCTTTCATAAATAAACATTAACATTTAAGGCAATGTATAGCTAAAACAAAAGCCTTTTTAAACTTGAACTTCAGAATAATATGGCAAAAATAAAATGAGATAATGCCATTTACATATTCACATGGATATTCTACTGGTTGAATAATCACATGCAATATCAATAACCACTTTCATAATGATGGAATGCATAATGCTAGACTATCATAACCACGTAGTCAAGGCCTCGTGCCAAGACCACAAATAAGCTTTTGTCAAGGCCTCGTGCCAAGACACTAGTTTGTCTCATGAGACCTGCCGATGCATCGAGGAACTATAGCGGGCTCCACCCGTCACTTATTAAGTCCAATGCATTCCTCATATGAATAGGTTTAAACATATCATAAACCCTAACCTAATCGTATCACATAAAACATGAATAAAGGAAACATAACATTTCCACATTTCAATCACAATATATCAATACAACACATTGATATAATAAAAACGCTTTCAAAACCATTTTCAATACCAAAATAAAAGAAAGTTAAAACTTTGTATTTATTTTTCATTAAAAAAAATGATGGCTTGAAGAGGAAGCCGAAACTCAAATAATGGTCACGGCGGCGGAGAAGTCGTTGTCGCCGCATAAGTACGGAAAGAAAAACATTCCCTTTTTGTCGTTTAGTAAAACGCTTTGTATAAAAAAGATTCCTTTTGAATAAACATAAAAGTCAAAGGGGTTTTATACACCGTATAAAAGAAAGTTGTGTATAAATCCAAATATGCCTCAATGAAAGGGGATTGAGACGAAGTCCTTGAAAAGATCATTTTTAAAATAAAATAGATCTATTATGTGTATTCACTATAGGTACACATAAATAAAGTAAAAATACAAAATAATACACAATAATATCATGAAATAATTTGAAAGTAGGAGATTAACCCAAAGAATGGTAATTGGGTTAAGAAGTTCCCTTACAAAGATCATTTTTTAAATAAAATAGATCAATTATGTGTATTCATTATATCTACACATAAATAAAGTCCAAATAAAAGATATGACATAATAATATCATGACATAATTTGAAAGTTGGAGATTAACCCAATGAATGGAAGTTGGGTTAAGAAGTTCCCTTACAAAGATCATTTTTTAAATAAAATAGATCTATTATGTGTATTCATTATATCTACACATAAATAAAGTACAAATAAAAGATATGACATAATAATATCATGACATAATTTGAAAGTAGGAGATTAACCCAACGAATGGAAGTTGGGTTAAGAAGTTCCCTTACCTCGTGTCTGACTTGACTCAACCGTTCTTTAACCTCCTGAATAATAAACTAGAGTTAATATATACCTTATTAAGAACCATTTTCAATTTCATTATCTTTATTATATCACTTATTACAATGATATGAACATTATGTAATTATTTAAGTTAATAACGGTAGTTTTGTCGATCTTTGGTACTTGAGTCAACAATAAACTTCTTATAATTACAAGTTGTTTATGTGGTAGAATATCCATTATCTCCATAATTATATTCATGATTTAGATGTCATATATATCTTATATATCCAGTATATACATTCATTTATAATATTACGTAACATTTAGAGGTATGAAATGAAATGCACCGTTCATGGAGACGGTAAGCCGTACGTACACATGAACGCTACTTTCATTTCAATTTCATATTTAATGGAACGAAATCATAATGATATAAATCTATAATATAATTCCAGTATAATATAGTGTATAATACCATTTACTCCATCCTTTATACATCCCACATATGGCATTAACGATTCAAATCACTTTGAGGGGGCGGTAGTCCGCACTTCCTAAAATGAAATTATCGCGTTTTACCCATAATAGAAATCATAAAGTATGCCATAAATAAGAAATACAGAAGCATAAGTAAAACATAAACATATTATATATCATATATAAAAATAGTGACATCTTAATGGCCACCTTTTAATGTGTTATAAGAGTGTTGAACAATCATCGTTTCGTGAGGCAGAAATTCGCCATCCACAGAAACTGTATGTTCTTTAACCATTAAGTGTTGGTGTGTGTAAGTGTAGCTCAAATCCTTCTTATAAAAACATCCTAGTATATTGAGGATACTGGTGTTGTTACAAAAGAAATGAATAAAAAGAGTTTAGGGGGTTGGAGAGGAAAAATAAAACAAAACAACATTAGAGAATACATTACCTCAAAATCGGGTAACTCTTTTTGATTTGAGCCAAAGGATTCCTTGGGAAGAATTCTGCCCAAAGTGAGGCTTCTGGGAGTAAGGGAGGGATGTTGGGAGAGTATTTGGGCAGAGTTTGTCTGAGCCAAATGGCTTGAAGGTGTGAATAAGGTGGGAGAGGTGGGGGCCTTTTATAAGTGGAGAGGAGGGGCTCTTTTGGAAAGATTGAAATGTTACATTATTTTACAATGCTTTTTGGATTCTAAAGGTCCCACACGTAAATAATTCGTGTCTAAGGTGATAAGGGTTCGAAATCTCCTCATCCAATAGGCTTTGGACAAGTGTAAGCCTTGAAGTTTGCATTATCTTCTCATTTTATTTAAATCGTTAAATAATGAGGTCATCACTGCATCATAATGATGTCATAAATAATTTAATTTATTTAATGTCTAAAAATTATAAAAAAAATACTATGATGTAGGAAATCGTTTTAGATTTCTAATGAATATTTATAGTCAAACTTTTGACTTGTGTAACCCCACTTAAAAACTGGTTTAGTAAAACAACTCATGTTTGTGTCAATTTAATTTTAACATTAAATAAATATATATTAATGTCATTTTCCAACTAAAGTGGCTCCATGGGGTCCCCAAGTTGACCCATGAGTTGTCTTGGTCGTCCATGACTCATCCAATAGGAGTAGGACAAGTGTCAAGCTCATCTCATATTATTAAAACATTATTTTTACCTTAAACTACACTAATTACCTCTAATCGCGATTAAGAACTTAAAAGTTACTATTCACCAAAAAATTATTTTGATCTCATTGAACCACATTTTACTTCTTAATGACAACCATGTATGTCGGATTTTTGAAAATCAAACCACAGAAGTGGTAATATTTAATTTAAAAGAAAAATCAGTTATTTAACTACCACTTAGTGGTTTCACTATTCATCAAAAATTGATGTTTTTCAGAATAATGCCAAAATTTCACACTAAGCTATAATTGATATTCCGAATTCAAAAATGATGTCTATTTTACAAAATTCCAAACATATAAGTTGCATTAATTAATTTTATAATTAATTCCCGCTGTCACAACAAATAGCGTGTTTTTAAGAAACAATTTATATCAAAAGATTGGCAATTGTTTATGTCCAATTTCAATGTTTAATTAATTCTAATGACCACCATTGGATAAAATGGTAAAAATATATTCTAATTATACTTTAAATCCACTAAATATTATAATTTATCACTATAAATTATTTTGATTTAAAATGTTATTTTTAAGTATTTTTCACTATTCATAAAAAAGTAGAAGTTCTCAGAAAAATACCAAAAATTCAACATAGGCTAATTTCGATATTCCGAATCCAAAAATGAAGTCCATTTTGAAATATTAAATTTCTATAATTTTAAAAAGTGGTTATTACTATTCGTAACAGCTACTTTGATTAGTCACGGTGTTTTAGAACTCGAAGTTGCGTTTAATGCAAGCTATTGCATTATTGAATGAGAAGCGTATCATGGAAGCTCGGGGTGTTACATATCACCCTTCATAAACCTATCATACATAAAACAATCTTCATAACTTGGGAAAGTATGTATAGGAAATAGTGAGCTCTGATGCTCATTAAGGGTAAATAATGGAGGTATCAATAAACATAAAATAATAGCATGGGAAAAAAGTATAATAATAGAATATTAACATTTAAAACAATACTCTTTATATAATAGATCCTAATCATGAGTCATTACATAAATCCAGATAGTTTATGAGACATTAAACGTAATCGAGTCAAATAACACGATCCGTGAGAGAATGACATTCGCATAATACATGGAATTGTGGTATACACATAAAAATAGAAACTGATTTTCATAACACTCAAGGATATTTTCATTTAACTTCATAGTATAATAGTTTCACTCCCAAATATATAGTGTTATTTCATGTTCTCCCTCAATAATATCATATTGTACAATGTCCCATAGTGTATTGGTTTTACACTCTATTCAAGTCCTTTTTATCTCATAAGATATCAACGTTTAACCAATGCATTAGAGGGAGATATAGATCTAACCTTTCACATAATTAAATGCATACATATGTGTGCCATGTGATTTTTAAACATTCATAATATGAGAACTCATAAAAATTAATTGGTTTCATAAACATTTCAAAATACCATAACCCATGGAAAATAAATGGGTTTCATGACAATTTAATTACAGGATAAACCATGGAAAATATATGGGTTTAATAAAAATAATTACACCATAAATATAAAATTTTTATATAAATTATAAGGATAGTAGTATTCAATCATATTCTAGTAAATCATAAGAAATATTTAAGGGTTTTTTCATTGATGAATCAAAATATCATTAAAATGTAATTGAAGAAAATAACCTTTCTATTTTGAAACTTATTTTTAAAATATTTATTTAAAAAATTATTTGTAAAATTATTTCATTAAAAATATCCATTGATAATTTTAAATTAATCTTAAAAAAATATTACGTCCAAGATAGTGGAAAATTTCATGCATGTCGTTTATGTTTAAAACCTTCTTTTAATAATTTTGTCGAAATACTCATAAAGTAACTCGTTTGAAAAAGAAAAGAAGATTACTTTTGAAAAACTTTGTAAAAAATTTATAAATAAGTGAAAATGACTTTAAAAAATAAAAATGTAATACTAAAAAACATTATGAAAATATTTTTAGAAAACAAGGATATGTCATAAAAAGGTTCTTCTAATGAAAAGAGAAATTTAGTTGATTTTCCTTAGAAAACTATTTTCAGTGTCCTGAGTACAAAATGTAAGGAAAATGAAAGGGTGACATTTATTTTAAAGAAATAACCCTATTATAATAAAATTAATGAGTATATTTATATTATTTTCAAAATATTTCACCAACTCAACATAATAATAAACTATCCCAATAAACAACGAGATTGTAATATCAAACTCTTACCTTGAGTTCACCATTATTTGAAAGCACTTTAACCAGCTTTATAATAAATTTTAATTTATTATATTTCTATTCCAATGTATTTTGAATAATTATAATATCACATATTATAACTGTAAAACATTTCAACTCCCCCTTTTATAAATAATTCCTTTTTAAAATCATCATTTCCATATGTTAACAATTGTATCTTTTAGAAGTATTTCTATTCAGTAGTTATGATCCCTGTATATTTATCTTAAATCCATCAATTATAAAGTATTAATAATGATATAAATATTATATATATTAACTATATACATATTTATATTCATCTATAAAATTTATAGATATAAAAAATGAATTACATCATTTATAGACACAGTATGTCATATGTATGCATGAACGCTGTTTTAATTTTTTAAATGTTGGAATAAAAATAAGTTAAAAAATATATCACCTTTACTAAATAATTATATTTTTTATTTATCATATATAATCATTAAGTCTATACTTATTACCATAAAATTAAATGTTAATTAAAAATGAATCAGATCATTTCTTGTAGATTGCATGAGGGACATTATCATCTTCCAATGGATTAAAGGCTATATAGTTATATGTGGTATTATAATAAAAAATATATAATTACTTCGTAAATAGCATATAAAACATTAAATCCATAATAATACCCATTAATGAAATTTGGTGATGAAAAATAAATTGTATCGCTGCATGGAGATGGTAAGTCGTACGTACGCACAAGCAATACTTTCACTTCTCAATTGATGGGAAAGGGGATTTATAATTTTTTTTCATAATAATAACAAAATTTTAAAATATTTAATATATTGAAGTTATTATTTTATGGTAAATAAAATATACTTAGAGGAGGTAAAAAAGAATTGAAATAAAAAGTGTTCGGTTAAGGAGGTCGCCTCTTCTTCGAAATAACTCTATTAGAAATCCTAATAAGGGGTTTAGGTTTTTTATTTATGGAAGACTAAAACCTATAGAATTTTTATATGGAATTTAATAAGTGAATTGTTTATAGTTTTTTTCGGATAGATGGATTTTTTTTAATGATGTGATGAAGGAGGTTCCCTTTTATAATTAAAGAGAGGATCACTTTAAGAATTGCACAAAATATTAAATTACAATAAAGAAAATATAAATCCAAATAGATGGTGAATATAATATTATGTATGATATGGTTTTAATCCCATAAAAAATATAATTTAGATACATTTTGTTTTATTTTAAACCGTATCCTTTTGATTAACCCTTAGTTAACCAATTTTATTTTTAACTATGGTTACAACCTTTTCAAAATTAAAGGGTAATAATTTTTAAGTATAAGGTGAAAATATGACAATAAATTTATAAGTTTTGAAATTTTATACCATATCATATCCACATTTTCTTATTTTATTTTTTATATTATTTTTTAATAATTTAATGATATATTATTTTTATAAAATATCATGATTGTCAATTTTTACTTTATTCATTTAATTTGACTAAGAATACATAAATACAAAGTTTTAATTTGAATATAATATTCTAAAACAACAGTGATATTTCATATTCACTAATTAAATTCATGTTACACTAAAAACCTCTCAAATTATCTCACTTTTAACATTTTTAAATTCATTTTTCCATTGTTTTTAATAATTGGATTAAATATAGTTTTCTTGTTGTGTAAGAATTTAAGGTAATTATATAATATATAAAATTTATAAAAAAACTGCCATCATGGATATAATTTTATTATAAACAATATTACTATAAATATTCCTTCATTACTAGTTTTTATCCATAGGTGAACACACAATGGATATTTAAAACTAAGAGACTGATATTTTTATCTTTATTTGATTTAAATAATATGTAAGTAATTTTAATACACGAATTTATATTAGAAAAATAAATTTTGAGACTAATGTGATTAGGATATAATTAAAATAATCTAATAATTATTATTTTAAAAAAAATTGGATTTATCACTTATTTTTCACCTAGATTAACTCTATTTACTCATCATTGAAATGATAAATTTTACCATGGTTAATATTTATTTTGACCAAAATTAAAATTAGCCTATTTATCAATTTTAAACATAAAAATTATAAATATTTAATTTATTTTATCAAATTATAAACCTATAAATACAGGATATTAATTATAAATTATGTGCGTAAAATGAAACAAAAACTACTTTTTAGAAGAAAAAAAATACTTTTTAAGCATAAAATTGGATATATTTTTATTCTATTCTTTTAAAAAAAATTAATGTTAAAAAAAATTATCAATTAAATAAAATAAAAAAATTTATAAAATAATACAAAAATTGTTATTAATTTAATTTTTTATTATAAAATTAAAATTCTCCTATAAAAATAATTTTTCGTAAAAACGATCGCTTTTATTTTCAAATAATTTCTATTTATATTTATAATTTTCTCAAAACTAATTAATTAATTTTATTAAATTTTATACAGTATAATTTTTATAATTTATTTATTACTATTAAAACTCACCAATACAATAGCTATGCGATAATGAATACATAATATTTTAATAATTTTACTCAGTTCGTCTAAACTTATTGTTACATGTAACATAAGCTATTTAAGAAATAATACTATTTAAAGATAAATACTTTATTAAAATTTTATAGTGTTAAATCAGGTTAAATATATATCTAGAATATATTTTAATCTAATAAATAAATTATATCCCCATGTATCAATCTACCAAAAAGGAAAGAGTGTAATGGGATATACCATATGGTTACTCAATCAAAGTATCCTAGAAAAATAGTTATCATTCATCTAGAAAAGAAGATAATGACACATAACTATTCATTTTATGGATAAATTGCATTATTAGAATAAATAGTGGAAAGGGATCCTATCCCATCTAAGTAATATTACCTTGGAACCAAGGTTCCCATGGACGAAGTAAATCAAGGTTGAGTAAGCAATGAGCATAACCAAAAAACTAAAAAAAGGTAACCAATAAAAACTTCCCAGGGTATAAAAATCAAATAATCCTTGCATCTATCTCCCTATCAAGGAGAATCCCCAATGAAACGTCCACCATCTCATAAAAAAATTTTAATATTCCTTAAAGCCCAAAATAAATAACAATTTAAACCAAATAGTCATTGAGTGTGAAGCACACATATTGAAATTTTAAAAACAACATTAATGTGGTAAACTGTCTTTTACTAAAAATGAATCTAGATAGCAAGATATTTTTAAATGTTTTTAAAACTATGGGTAGAAAATTATTCAAACTCATCCTATAATTTTCATTTTCAAAATTTTTACAAAACAAGCTACTATATTCAATTTGAAGACCCCTTTAATGAAAGAATTACCTTTTCATAAAACACCTTTAAAAAGTTATACAACACTCATACATTTAACCCATAACCAAAAGAATTTCAGGACCCCTTTATATTTCTAATTTTTTAAAAATTAAATATTTTGAATAATTTATCAATAAATGTAATTTCAAATACCATATTAAATGAAATGTAAAATCCATGGAAAATAATTTTAAAGACTAAAATAATTGTTACATCTTGAATAAAATTTTTGGAAATCTAATAGGGTATCATAATATAAATTTGGGTTCACAATTTAGCAAAAACATATTTCTATAGTTCTCTAAAATTGGTAAAGATCTCATTTTCAACGAAAACTAAGATAAAATCCCATTTTATCTTCTAAAAAATAAACATAACTATTATTAAAAATTAATAATTAAAATTTTAATTTAAATAGATAATACACTAATAGTTGTAAAATTAATGATAAGAGATTGGGTTAATCCTTCAAGGAATTGATAAATTATGGTCTACAACACATCTCCTCCAATGGAGAATGCCCTATAAAGCACAAATATTCCTTTATGAAACCAACAATCAAGAATCAAAACCAAAATTATACTGAAACCCTACTTAGGGTTCGACCAATACATATACAGCAAGGGTGAAGGGATAAAACATAGCGTAATGTAATATTATGGGGATAAGATATATATTTTTCCAAAATGTTCATAGGATATTCATCATTTCATAATCCATGGAGAAGAAATAGGATTTATAAACATTCCATTATATCATCATAGCATAACCCATCGAAAATATATAGGAATAATAAAAATTTCATCATAACCCCATTATTCCATGCGAAGGAAACTAGTTTCATAAAATCATCATCATCATAATCCATCCAATGAATACATTTCGACCATAGTTTTGGATCGTAGCCCTAGTAAATAAAAAGTTACATAAAATTATATTATCATAGATGAAAAATTCCATTAAAATATCACTTAGGAAATGTATTGAGAAAAATACACATTGCATTTTGAAGAAAATATACTTAAAAATACAAATATTTCCCAAATATGAAGGAAAAATTTTTCATTAAAAATTACCTTGGAAACATATAACATAATTTTAAAGGCATTCAGATATCATGATGGTGGGAAGTTGAGTTCATGCCATGTAAATTAAAATAATGTTTCTTTTTTATATTTTTGGTAAAAAGTAAAACGTACAACATTTGACAATAAGAATAATCTTTATTTTTTAAAAAAATCAAATATGTGTATATATTAAATTAAAAATAATAAGATAATATAATGAGAATTCTTGGGGATATTTTAAGAAAATTAAGATTTGGAAGGAAAATGATTTTCGATCGAAGAGAAAAATAAAGTATGATTTCCTTAAAAATATTCTTTCAATCTCTTGATTACATAAATGAAGGAAAATAAAATTAAAAAATCTAATCTTTATAAATAATTAGAGGTGAAAAAAATAGGTTATTCTTTACAATCATTCCATAATTTTACATCATTAGAATGTCATCACAAACAATCCCGATAAACAATCACATTGTAGCTTAAAACACTTAACTCAAATTCCACTTGCATTAAAAGTTCTCTAACCTCCTGTATAATAAATTTATGTTTATTATATTTATATGAGTGAAATTTAAATACCTATAATATCAAATTTTATCCACATATAAAATTTTAATACCCATTTATTAATAATTCATTATTAAAATCATCATATTCCGGTGTTAACTTTTTCGTTTTTTATTAGAGTTTCATTTTAGTAACTCTAGTATATATATTTTTATTATGGATCCATCATCTTCATAATTTTAATAATTATATAGATATAATATATATTCATAAAATATATATTTATATTCATACATAAATTATAGAGATGTAAAAATGTATTACACTATTCTTGGAGATGGTATGTTGTAAGTACGCATGAACACTGGTTTCACATTTCAAAAAGTGTAATGAAAATAAGGTAAATAATAATTCCTAATTAAATAATAATTATTATATGATATATAAAATATATATTCATTGAATCTATCTTTTTTACCATTAATTAAATTCTTAAATAAAAAATGAATCACATTCCTTTGTAGAGGTGATAGTCCGTATGTACACACGAGCGGTATTAGAGTTTTCTAGAAGATTAGAAGATAAAAAGGAAAGTATGATACTAATATTAAATAGTAAAATATATTTCATAAATAAAATATAAAAAATATAAACCCATAAAAATAATTATCCATGAAATATGGTGTTGGAAAATGAATTGTATCACTACATGGAGATGGTAGTCCACACATACGGATAAGAGATTCTTTCACATCCCATCTAATGGAATGAATGGTGTATATTGGTAGTTAAATAATAATAATTTTATAAGAATATTTAATACATTGAATATATTATTTTATTATTAATAACATAGATTTAAAGGAGGTATAACAATAAATATGTTGAATGAGGTTAGGTAAGACGATTATGTCTTCTTTAGTAGGACTCTCTTGGATACTTTATTAAAGACCCATTGTAATGGTCTATTAACAAGGATAGATCCTCTATTTCATGTATATTGATGTTTAGAAGAGAATATTTAAGGGTATGGTTAATCTACATTGATATGTGTAGTCTAAATTAAGAAAAGGATGGGTCTACTTTTTTTAAGTGTGGGAGAGAACACAATGAGAATATCCTATAAGAATAAATTCAATAAAGTCCTTATCAGGAAAAATTAATACAAATGGATATATATTTGAATATTGAATATGATGAGATTAAAATATATCCATAAAATAGGATTTAGAAAAGTTTAAGTGGAAACTTAACCCTTATATTGTGGTTTAAACCCATTGATACACCCAATTTGACCATAACAGGGGATATATCAAAGATCACTTGAACATATGGAAGGGTGGTATTAGATTCCCAGTGTGGTTAAATATGGGATATTTCAATTATCACATAAACATAAAATTCATATAAGGGTATAATAACATGAACTTAACATTTGAAAACTATACTATACGTATCAAAGATCTTATTATTGAGTAATGGCATAAAACATGGTGGTTCTTAAGGCATAGATCATAAAGGAATGAAAGAACATGATCTCAAATTTCCATAATACATAAGTTTGTATCATTGAAAGAAGAACGGAAAATAATATCCCTAGTAGTATAGGCTCACAGCAAATACTATCAGAGTGGATTGGGTTCACACCACAAACCATCATATACTTTGTCATGCATGTCCATCATAATGAACAGTGTTCCTTACTAAAAATTTTCCAATCCCCATTCAAGTCGTTATTATCTATAGAGATATCCATATTTACCCAATGCATTATAGGGATATATAATTACAATCCCACCTATCACATAACTAAAATCATACATATGTGTGCCTCAAGATCATAAAATATTCATTATTACATAACCCAAGGAAATGAAATGAGTTCCATAAACATTTCATCATACTATCATAACATAACCCGTGTAAAATGATATTAGTTTCATAAACATTTATTCATGACATGATTAACCCATGTAAAGGAAATGGGGTTTATAAAATCATCATCATTTTAATCCATCCAAATAATGAAATTTGATGGTATCATTGAATCAAAACCCCATTAAATCATTTTCAGAACACTAATTTAATACCTATAAATATTACAAATATTATGTAAATACATTTCTTTAAAAATAAAATTGGATACATATATAGAAAGATTCAAATAAATGATCAGTCATAATTGTAGGAAATTCCTTTCATGACGTGTACATTAATACAAAAAAATCTCATTTTTGGTAAAAATTAAAAAGTATTTCACTCTACAAGAATATTCCTTCTAGACCATTTTTTAAATTAGAAACACGGTTAAAAATGAATTTATACATTCATAGTCTAATAGTTACAAAATTCTTCAAAACATTTTAAAAAAAATTTGACATCGAAGAAAAAGTATTTTCGACCAAAAAGAGAAATAAATTCAAATTTCCTTAAAAATATTCTTTTGGTCTCTTCATCACATAAAGAGAGGAAAATGAAATTAAACTATGAAATCCATTTAAATAACTAGAGTGTAAAAAATACTTATAGGTATACCATTATATTTCACCATCAGAACATACTTATAAACAATCCTTATAAACAAATATAATGTACATAAAACACTTATTTCCAGTTGTAATTACTTTAATAGATCCCAAAAATCCTTTAAAATAAACATAAATTTATTATAATTTTAAACCAGAATCATGTAAATACATATAATATCATATGTGATCCACTTATAACATTTTAATACCCATTTATTAAAAATTATTTATTAATATCATCATTTTTAGGTGTTAACTGTTTCGTTTTTCATGAGAATTTTGGTTTAGTAGTTCTTGTCCTTTTACATTGATCACGATTCCATCATCTCCAAAATGTTAATAATTATATAGATATTATATATATATATATTCATTAAATGTATATATAGATAGATAAATTCATCCATAAATTATAGAGATATAGAAATGAATTGCACCATTTATGGGGACAATAACCCATACATATGCATCAAAAATATTTTCACTTTTAAAAAGATGGATTGAAAAGAATGTAAATAATAATTAACCTTAAAAACCATTATTATATTAATATATCATATATATTCATTAAAATATCCATATTATCATCCATGTAAAAATGAAATGAAAAATGAATCACATCTCTTCACGAGAATGGTATCCAACATATACGCATGAGATACATTAACATTTTCCAAATGATTGAAAGGTATTAAAGTGTATATGATATTATAATTAAAAATAATAATAGTTTCATAAATATTATATATAGACCATAAACCCATATGTATAACCATCCATGAAAGATAGTGATGGAAAGTGGATTGTATCACTATGTGGAGCCGATTGTCCACACATATGCATGAGGGATATATTCACATCCCATTTAATGGAATATTTCATGAAATAGACCAGGCTTCCATCCAACTCAAAACCCAACACATTACATATATATAAGGTTTTTCTTGATCCCATTTAGATGGAAACATGTTTTTGGGCATCAAATAAATCCATTGGTACAAATTTTCCCATAATAATAATAATCAACAATAATACTACTATTAACTGAACATCACAACCATCATCCACAAAAATCATAAAAAATAGTATATACATGTTTCAAGTAAAAAATTTATCATTTATTCAAAAAAACAATATTTTAAAAAGAGGATGGGGACAATAAAAGATATATAAGTCTTCTCCAGGCTTGAAGGCCAACACCCACCAAGTCACCACCATCAACACGTGCCAAAAGTTAACACCAAAAACTATAGTACCTACCACCATCCCCATCAAATGATTTACCATAACCCCATTAAAAAAACAATGAATATATATACTCATTGGGTATATGATTGGTGTAATCTCAAATTCCAAGTGCGAACCCACCAAGTGTTCCATGCATTTCCGTTATAATAAAAATAGACATTCTGGTTCTCAAAGAAAGAAACTAGTTTAACATTAGAAAATTTTTAACATTAAAAAAAATACGAGTGATACAAGAATAAAAGGGAACAAGTAAAATCATAGAATAAGAACAAAGAAAAAGACTTAATTATCAAGGGTTAGGGGGATCTATGATCCTCATACTCTTATTGATCAACCATGGACACAAAGGTCTACCTCCTTCTCAATACAACCAATTCACACCGTCATAGTATAGTTGTTGTTGTGATGTAATCCTTCTATGTAGGATGGTCCATGTAGATCATACTTGTCCTAGTCTTCCCACATAAGTACCCAGGATTCCCATGTGAATCTTTATATTTATCAAACCATGAAAATTTCTTTTTTCCAAAAAATTTATAACGTACCAAATCAAATCATTGGCCACAATATTCATAGGGGATAAACGATTTCAAAGTCCATACACACACCGAAAACATTAAAAACACCCATTTACAAATGTAAACCAATTTAGAAATCAATTGGTAGTATATGAAAGCACATTAAAATCTTAAAATAACGTCAAAACATGAAACCACCTAACTTTATTCTTGAAACCACCGAAATATGGTAGTAAACCACAGGAAAAGATGAGTGGAGACCTTATAAAAGTATGAAAAAGTCACAAACATCAAAACCCAAGACAAAAAATTTGGATTTAAACAACATGAGGTCACCAAAACCACTAGAGAGGTTGAAACCTAACAATGAAGGGAGGACGGACCGATAATATAATAGATAAGACAGTTTATTGAATATTATTGGAGGAACCAAGATCAAATCACCCAATTAATGATGCCAAGAGGGAGTTAAACAATAGGGGAGGTAGAGCTAGTACTGGTAGGGTCAATTGGAGGGTATATGGGGGGAAATTGGTTTAAATTGAGTAGGGGAAAACTAAAAAAGTTAAGAAAAAACTATGTAGGTTACATGGCTTAGCTTTACAGTCTACTAGACCATGAAACAACTATGCTGGTACTATTTTTATAGCAAGTAGAGAGCATATGGTTTGAGTCACACTATTACACAAACCATTAACCTATCCATGTTTAAACTCAGGTGCCACTTTCTGGTCCACAAGATTGGATGGGGGATAACACTTGGTTTCAATTAACAATGTTCTAGTTGTGAACCAACCTCCATCCCCCAAAAAATCTTTATTTTTCTTTGGATATAATTTGGAAAGATATGTAATAATAGAAATACCAGAAATAAATAAAAAATACATAAAAATAACACTATGGGTGTGACAATTCTCTCCAACATGACACTTCCCACTCTTAGGAATTCAAAATAGTGTCTGATTATAGAACAAGTGAGGGTAATTCTCTTTTATATAAGGCTACAATTACCATATATCATTCTCATAATTCTTGTGTTTCCATAGTATCTAAAAAATAGAATATATTTTCCTCCAATAACTTTCACTTGGTAACACATAATCCGAACTGGATACTTGTTTACTGATAGATCAAGTTCCAACTCAAGATCTTTCCCAGTTTATCACACGAAAACTATTTGGAATACACATCTTAATATAATAGAGGAGGAAAACATTGTGAATTAATTTCAATAGATGAGGATACTAAATATGGTAAGTGACCTTAATGATTCTCAAAGTAATATCAATTGTTCTGATATACCTCAGTGTAATATTCCCTTTTTTCCCTATATAATAATGATTTGATAGGGGTTCTACCCTTAGAATCACCCAGAAACCCACGGATAACTCCAAATATCAGTGTTAATGATCAATATAGGAATTGTAATGTCCTTGAGCTATTAATTAATATTTCCCAATCATATAAATTTTTCAAATTATCTCATGTATGACTCTTATTCAACTATGGAATTTTCTCCTATTTCCACCCATCATCGAGGAGAAAAACATCTTAAACTATACAATACATTGAAAGGATCAATCATGTTTGAGGATTAGTGACTGTTATTATAGGGGAATTCCAAAAATCTAATATGGTTGTCTCATGAACCACCAATGTATAACATGTAGTCACAGAGCATTTATACCATGATAGGTTTAATATCAAAATAAAAACTCAACTATATCACATCTCATACCATGACACTAGAACTGGTGATTAAAATCATAAAAAAATAATTGTGGAACTAGGATAGATAACCCACTAAGACTGATAGAAGTACTTCATCATAGCCTATATCATGTAAAAAACACAACCACATGAAATATAATGTAGATAATCCATTCAGAAGAAAAACACCATTCTATTGGAACATTCCCACCATTTAGAAACTAACTAGAGCATTGATAGGACTCGTCATTTGGATAATCATCCCAAATTATCATTAAAAGAGAATGTGTCAACTAAAATCTATCCAATAAAATACTTTCACTATATTATTTTTCCTCTGGGTGAATTTAATATAAAATACAAATCGGTGCCCACTCATCATTGGACCCCTTCAGATCCATGGTTGGAAACTTACTACTTAAGGAATCGACAACAATATTTCCCTTACCAAGGGTGTAAACGATATGGAAGTAAAACCCAAAATTCTACATGAATCATCTATATTGTCTCATGTTAAAATCCTTCTACAAGAAAATAAAACTCAATATTTTTTTCTATTTAGATCATAAAATTATCCCATAAAATATAGGGATGCTAGTAGTTAAGGTCGTGCATAACTACTACAAGTTCAAGATCATGGGTTGGTTAATTATTTTACTATGGTTGGAGTTGATTAGATCCATATGACAACACCTGTTAACCCTACATATGATCAAAATGAAAACCAATACTTGAATCATCATAATAAACCATGTAAACCTTTTTTTTCTCAGGTAAGATCGCGATAGGGATGGTGGTCAAATTCCACTTAAGCTCCTTGATAGTCTCTTGACATTTTGGACTCCACTATAGTATCATCCGTATATGTGTGAGAGTTTTAATAGGTGAATAAAGCCAATAAAAATAACTAATGTACTACTCATAGTACACTTCTAGGCCTAAAAAACCTCTGATCTCAAAAACAATACTAGGATCCTCCCACAATATTACTTCTTGTACCATTTCCACATCAACTAAATCTCTATCTTCTAAAATCACATTTCCTATAAACATAACATCCCTAATCTAGAAAATACAATTTTACATTTTGTTATAAAGGAATTGGTCATCCATCATTACTATAATAATCCTAAAATACTTCCCAATATCCTCATCTAACCTCAAATAAACAATGATTTCATCCACAAACATCATGAAAATGGAGTTGAGGTATCTATAGAACATGAAATTCATAAAATATATTAAAATAAAGAGAGAAATAATCAATTCTAAAGGCATTACCAAATACAAAATATGGTCATACCTACTTCAGAAAGTAGCCATGGGAACATTTGCATCTCTCACCCTGGACTGGTGATACCCTAAATGGAGTTAAGATTTTGAGAACTACCTTGATCCATTTATCAGGTCAAAAAATCATCAATATAGGGAAATTGGTATTTATTATTTATTCTGACCTGATTTATCATCCAATAATCGATACAATGGTGAAGAGATCCATTATCCTTCTTAGAAAAACAACTAGAGTTGTCCATGAATAAATGCTTGTGTGAATAGTTCTTTTGGATTCTATATCATCAAGTTGTATCTTCAAATCCATCAACTTAGTGGGGAAATAATAATGAGGTAATCGATATTGGGGGTGTCTATGGTTATAAATCAATAGTGGAATCCATATCAAATTTATGAGGTAAACCTGAAAAATCCACTGGTAATACTATAGGAAGCTCACTCAACTGGGAGGAAACCCACTCACTAGTATTTCCCCACTATAATCTTGATAGAGGGAAGCTACCTAAAAATCCATCTTTCCTAACTCTATAAATAAAGTTATATCTCATCCTAATCTAAAATACCATTCTCCCTGAAAAACTCAGGTATTCTAATTAGGGAATACGAAAGTCACCCACCGATAAGAGAAGTCGATTTCGACCCTGAAGTAAATCATTCAATATATCCCTAGGATCACGTCATAGAGTTCCATTTCTGGGAAAATAAAATTCTAGTTTATCTTAACATTCGATTGGGAGATATCATAATATGAGAATCAAAAACCACAATCCTTCCTTCAGCCAAGAGTTGTAAGTAGATTTAGGGATTATGGAATAATCATAGTTGGTGGTTTTAAAAAAATCCCTATAGTGATTATAAATGAATGAGTTAAAAGCAACTCTATTGAATAAATAAATTACTATAGATGATAAGATAATAATGGTGCCTTAAACATTCACCAGGCTTGTATCGGATTTCATCAATGCTTTGTCCATAGCATGAAAGTGCTTTATCTTCATTTGTGCATGTGGTCAAACATTGACAGGGGTTCTACCTTAATATTACTCAACCAAAAAAAGATCGGTCCTTTCCATCACATCCACTATAATTATACTCCATATATATTGAAGCATTAGACTATGCTATTTTTTCGTAGAAGCTATAAAGCGCACACTACTCTAACAAGGAGGGTCACTCCTACCGAACCTCTATATATGGACTATTCTTCGACAATGGTGGCACAACCTAGGTGGAACTGTGCATATTGACCACATGTGCCCGAACATCCCACACTAGTGAAACATAACAGTTCATCCATAAGTATCTGCTGATGATGGTAGTAAGGGAAGTTTTTCAGAGCTTTTACCACCATTCATCAATTTCTCTTAATTCTCCCTCTTCTTTTCAAGTATGACACTCCAACTCTGGTCCAACACTAGAAGTATCCAATACAATCCTAGATACTGACTAAGAAAATATCAACCATCAAAGCTCAGTCAACCATATCATGATACATCCTCAATGAAAAAATGAATAATAGAGGTCAAATGTTTAACCACAAACCAATTTAAAACTATAGGGATTTTATCTTCTCATTAGTAACCATGTTGACATCAATGTGTACCAGCTTCATTAAGTGGATAGAATATTCCATCACTAAATTCTATCCTTAATGGTGGTCCAAAAACTTATAGGACATAGAGAGTTCCAAATTCTCAAGGTTTTACTAATCATTAATGATGTAATTAAAGGCCTTTCATCTCTTTTTCACATATTACATAGCCCAAACCACTGGCTCCTTCCACCTGTGATTAGGGTATCCCAAAAAATACAAAACAAATCACTTTAACTTAAGGATTCTTAAGGAACTTCAAAATCCACTCAATTTTCTCGACATAATAATCCACTTCTTGAGGGTTGGTGCTTCCATAGAAAAAAAGGACTTATATATAAGGAACTCTCAAGCCTAGTATTTTCTGGTCACATTTTGGATTCCATAGACTGAGTAGTAATAGATCTCACTCCTTGATCTGGGGATCTGATATCTAGAACCACTACCACTACAAATCTCTCATCAACTAGTGATAGAGAACTACCTCCATCCACCTCTCATGGCTATACAAGAGGTCTCTAGGGAGAAATACTACTGTAAAAGTTAAAAAATAAAAGAAATAAATCAAAATAAATCTTCCCATAGAGATGAAGGTAAAAAATATGATAAAAATCAATGAAAATTTTAGACAATCCACAAAAATTATAACCACTCCACTTTAACTATGGTTCCATGCCCAGTTTGCTACATGTATATTACATAATAAGGGGTATTCAAACCAAATATCAGTAATAAAAAAGGTAACCCAAGTCCTATCACAAGGTCTATTATAAAAAAACCCAACTCTTAACCAAAATATCAATCCCTAATAGTCATTGTTCATGTATGTCCTGAATATCAAAAATAACAGGACCTGAAGGAAGGGGAAACCTAACTCTAATACCACTTTGTCATAAATTAGTCAGGAATTCCATCAAACCCAACTTAGCCTATGGCATGGCCCAAAGGGAATTCAGGATACCCATGGGAATGAAAACAGTTCCTAAGAAACAAAAAACTCTTATGGGAATGATTTTCCCATAATAATAAAAATCAACAGCAATACAATTTGAACATAAAAAACACAATCATCATCCATAAAAAACCATAAGAAAGAGAATAAACAAGTTTCAAGTTGATTAATAAATTTATAACCAAGAATAAAAAGTATCAAAAGGTAGGGAAAACAATAAAATAATCAAAATCCTCATAATAGAATGGGGTTCAACACCCTCTATGTCACCACCATCAACACCTATCAAAAGAAAATGCCACTAAAAACCTTACTCATCGCCAACCCCATGGAGAGAATTACCTTCACATGATTCATACAAAACAAGGTATCTATATATCCAATTGGTATATGTAGTGTGATAGATCACTTTCCCAGTAATATCCCCCATTTTTTACAATCATATCCATTAAAATATGAATAAACAATCTATTTTTGAAAAAAGAAACCCATTTTAATTTTATGACATGCATTAACTATAAATGAATGAAGATATTTCCAAGAATAAAATGAAATAGGTAAAAACTCATCATAAGAACCATGGAAAATCCTGAAGTATTAGGGTTATAGGGGATCTACAATCCTTGTACTCTTGATGAACAACCATGCATGTGATGGTCCATATACTACTCCCAAAAAAATAAACCTAATTATAGCTTAGTTAGTGATGTAATGTAATCCTGGAATATAGGGTAGTCCATACCAAGCATAATTTTACTAGTCTTCACTCCTAGATACCAAGGATTCCCTTGTGTTTCACTGCATTTATCAAACCATGAAAATCCCCATTTTCACAAACCAAGAAATAACATTCCAAATCACATCATTACCCACTATAGACATCAGGGATAAACTATTTTGAGAACCTTACACACACCAACACCTTTTAAATCTCACATTTACACATATAACATAATTTAGAAAGCGATTTGGAGTAGTGGTAAATACATTTAAAAAATAAAATAATGTAAAAACATAGAATTTTCTACCTTTCTTCTCCAAACACAAAAATCTAGTTAAATAATAAAAAAATGATGAGTGGAGAAACTACAGAATAACGAACACACCAAAAACATCAAAAACCACTCTAAATAGTTTGGAATCAACCCACTCTATTCCACCATAACCAATGGTGGGAAGGTAACTTAAGCAAAATGTGAGAATAGGCCAAGAATAGAGGATACAATACACTTACTTTTATATTCTTTGAGGAAACAAGAAAATATCTCCCAAATATTGAATCCTAGATGGAGGTGGATAAGATAGTAGGTATGCCTAGGGTTGAGAGTGTAAAATGTGGATAATGAGTGGTGAAATGGGATAAAATCATGGAGAGGAAAATTGGAAAGGAAAATTATTTACAAAAATGGTTAGGAAATAAGGTTTGTATGTACGGTCTCCCAAACCATGCTCCAACCATGAGAGTGCCTCTATCCTGACATGTATAGGCTGAACAATATGGTTCACACCATTTTAGAAACATTTTACTTAACCATAAGGTCATTCTAATGCCACTATTTCAGTTGAATAGTTTCTTGAGGCCTAGAAAATAGTTTATAATTATAGTGAACCACCCGCTTTCCACCATATATCCCCCCAAATCATAATTTTTCTTTATAAAACACTCAATAATGATAAATAATAATGAAAGGAAAAAAATATATGAAAAATAAATGAAAATAACACAATGGGTGTGACAGAATAGTAGGTGAGTGTTGGTGGTTCTATAATAATAATACAATTTTAGTATATTGAGGATAGAAAAGTAATTATTTTATTATTAATACTATATATTTAGATGAGGTAGAATAAGAAATAATTTGAAAGAGGTTGGGTAAAACTATTACCACTTCTTTGATAGGAATCCCTTATATCATTTTTTAAGGACCCGTAGAATGATATTTTATGAAGGACAACAAAAATAATTTGTGGATACAGATGTTTAAAAGATAATTATGTAGGTATTGGTGAATATATAAGTTTTAAATTGGTATAAATTATAGAAAAGGGGGTGTCCATTTATAAGTAGGGGAGAGGACACGCATGGAATTTCTTAAAAGAATAAAATATAATAAATTCATTCCCAAGATAAATGATTCTAAATGGCCAGTTATACAAATTTGGCATAGGATGAAGTCTAAATAAGGCTATAACATATGGTTTAAATAATTTTAATTTGAAATTTCACAATTTTATCTTGGTTTAACCCCCAACAAAAAAACTTTTAACCTTAATCACAGTGATAAATTTTTAATATTTTTATTATTCATTATGACCAAAAATGGATGTTCCCTAATTAATAAATTTTTAAATTTTGATTAAAAATATGAATTCTATTTTTTTTATATTTAATCATTAAATGTTCCAGAAAATACATTTAAAATAAATCACAAAATATAGTGAGAAATGGTTTTTAAAAATAATTATTATGTATAAAAAATTTATACCAAAATATAATTAAAGGTAATTCCATTAAAAATATTTATATTATTAATAATTATAATTTAAAAAATTTACTTTTAAAAAATTCAAAAAATCAAAAATTTTAAATTCTTGAAATGAAAAGATAGTTTTAATACAAAACAATATACTTTTCTATTGACTGAATAATTATTCATTTGAAAGAATTAAAAAAATTCAATCTAAAATAATTTTCACACTTCTATTTCAAAAATTATTTTCATTTTTTTAATAAATTTTCTAAAAGTGAATAAAAAATATATTATTTTCTCACAAAATATAATTAAACAAATTGAGGAAAAATCTATTTCTGAAACATATAGTGACTTTATTAAAAATTGAGTAGTTATATATATATATGATTGATCAAAATTTCATACTCATATTTTTGAATTTAGGTTAATCGTATTAATAATTCCAATTTAATAGTTGGGTTAAAATAGTATATTATATTATTGTTCATTTAGACATTGGGTTGTGTGCATTACAAAATTTTGAAGAAATTAAATTAGTTTAAAAAGAAACATGCCCTAAAATCTCAAAGTGTTAAAAGACCGTACTAAAGAGAGATGAATATGGATATTCAATAAAAATAATGAAATCTCCATGTAAGGTGGATGAGTTGAATATTAGTGGCATGGATACATCGCACAGATATGATAGGGGCACTTAGGGCTGGGAAAAAGGGAGGAGGGGAGGCTGACTTGAGATTAGGCATAAGAGAGAAGAGAGAGGGGAGATCATGAGTGGGAGTAGAATTCATAAATAGGATTCTGTCAAGGGAGGTTTAAAATTTAGCAAAAAATAAGGTATAAATAAAAAAAGGAAGAAACAAAAAAGAAGGAAATGGAAAATATAAATATAAACATAAAAAATCAGGCAACCCGCAAGCTTTACCCACATGGATAGCTATATAATGTAGAAATAAAGTAGTATTTACTAAATAGAACTAAAGTACCTTATATGGTTTCCTCTTATGTCTCTCGTTATTCACAATTTTTTTACTAACTATTCCAAATGACAATGTATACTGATAGAGAAAACACATGATTTCTGTATGGTTCTCCAAACCATGTAAAAAAACTATATGACAAGTAAAAACCTTTAAATATTTCAGTCAAAACTAAAAATGATTAAAAATATATAAAATTAATAAAAATTATTATAAAATTAAGTTAAATTGAAAACATTTTCATGCATGGGAGTGATCTCAGACTTATATAAAGAGTTTGAAGACATTGAGATGGTAGTTCAAGTTTTTTTTGTGGACTCTCCACAAAATCTCTCTTTATCCATAATCATTTTCCTTAAGGGGAGTATAATTTCATAATTTGAAGGACAATACCACCCAAAAATTAGGTGATTCATGTTATCTTGTCGATAAACCATGGAGTAATGAGTAAATTGGTTACATTTCAGTGATCCTTATCAAACTTGTAATTTGAGACAAGGGGGTTGAACTTCTTAGTTCTAAGGTTCAATAGTTCTTCATTTATTATATTATATGTGGCTTCAGTTTGATAGCTTTATGATCTGGGTTTATGGTGTTTTTTATTACCTACACTCTATGAATAAGTGTTAGTTTATCGTTATAAACCCCTCATTGTTATCTAGGAAATAAATAATACCTAAATCAATTTGTGATTTCAGTATGAGTTAGTCAAATCACTAACAAAATATCAAATATCTCATACAAGAGAAATAGAAATATAAATAGGGGTAATAAGATAAGGGTATAAGTTGTTTACTACAGCTTCAGTAACCTAAGCCTCTATAGAACATGATCAAATCAAGCAGAAATAGCAAAGAGGAAAGGTGGGAAAATGTAGGGATCTCTATAGAAATCAGCAGTCTTGGAGGATGTAAAATCAAGGGACCCATATTTAGGATTAAATTAAATGATGTGATAAGGACCAAACATTCCCCTCTTTAAAAAAACCAAACTCCACTATATACCCAATGGTGTTTTGTTTGCTACTTGATGAAAACCTAATAGAGATAACCCCACAGTTTTATCTATCGAGTACACAATGATAAACTTAAAGGAATTGTACAGTCACATACTACCACTAAAAAATAATCTAAACCCAAAATACTTGGGAAAAAATACCATCTCTAAATCCCAATAATTGTCTTAGAATCACCAAATACTCCTTTTGAAAAAATAAAAAGACCAAATACATTAATTATGCTTATTAAATTTCAAACAAAAAATCAATCCCATTTTTTTCAATTAATTTATTTAAATTAAATCCAAATATCACCATTAATTAATTTATTAGGATGTCGATCACTATAAATTCCACATAATATAACTTTTCATACCTAAAAATATAAACTGGACCCTGATCCAAAGCTTTCTACCTCACATAAAAATAAATTTTCAACTAAGACCCCCGTATATATCAAAGAGAAACATCTTGCTTCAGATTTACAACTCTCAAAACCAATTAAAATCACTATACACTATTAAATTCTCAGATCAAAAGACATACTGACATAATAAATATCTTCCAAATATTAAAAAAATTTCCAAATCCTTTCTCATAATTCAGCAAAACATATGAATCAACAATTATTTATCTATTTATTTCTTGGTAATAAATTAATGATTATAGAATAATTTTAATTAATAAAATTGTTTTAAAATACACTTATAATTTCAAATTAATATGTCATGTTCCTCTACAAAACACAAAAATTTAAAAATATAAATCATTTTTACTATTAAAATTTGAGTTAAAAATCCTCATTTCTTTTCTCAAGAAATAAACATTTTAATATAACTATTATTTTTTCAAAATCCCCATTCAATATAAACCACAAATTTATAAAAAAATTTCCAAAACTATTCATGTATAATGAGAAAAATATCATAAATTCATCAAAAATAAATAGGATATATCATGCTTATGAAAATGAATCATTACCATTTATAAATTTCATTACTTAACATTTAATAAGTATCACGCCCGAGAACAAAGACTACTATAAATCAATTATAATAGTTAATTACTTAGAACATAACAGAAAATCAATCTAAAAATATCTTATATGAGTTATCTTGATTAATTAAATTTCACAAAATAATTTATTTTAGAAAATACGGAAATCTTTATTAGTTACATTTTAAATAATAATTATTATTAGAATATAAAAATCATAATATTAACAAGATTTGTATATCCCAATGTTCTATTAACCCTATGATAAATGAAAATATATAGATTTTATCTCTTGGATGAGGCCTACGAATCTTTCTATGTATCATCGTATAAAATAATTATAATCAAATAAATAATTAATGCATTCATATAGTGTCAAAACAAAACACCAAAACATCCCAAGTAACATAGCCTTCTACCATATCCTTGTTATATATACTTGTACATAATTTACCCCCTCTATATTGACATATTGATACCTTTATAGACATTTAAAATCAATGTTAACCAATCATTTCGTTGATATCACTTATAATTTATCTAAAATATATACCCAAAATTTTTAAAAATCTCTCTTCCACTAAACCCAGGAGAATTTCTTGTTTCCAAGGGCTATTGACAAGTGTTGTGTGGGTAGGATCATCATTTAGGATTGATTTACCCAGTTTAAATATTTAATTATATCATTATTGTGTTCTATTAACATTCAATAATTATTCTTCTATATATTATACATTTATAAAAATAAATATAGAACATTTTTTCTAGGTGGAGGAACTAATAAACAGATGACAGCTGCTATAACATAATAACAACAATAAAAAAATAACTCCATCACTATATGAATGCAGATAAAACATTCAAAAAATTTGGACAATTATTGAAAAATATATAAGAAATATTCCTAGATTAGATACTATTATATAACAACCATAATGAAAGTGGTGAAGTGAGGACACTAATTTGACCAAACATGGTTTCTTTCTCCAATTCCTCATGGTGATTAAATCTATTAAACCAACTCTAACACCCATCTAGTTGGTAATACTCATAATTATCTACCAACAAACCTTCTTATTCATAAAATTCAAAAATAAAATTTTCATTTCCACCAATGTGCACATTCAATCTATATGTATAATCACTATGTAGTCCACCACCAATGATGTATCAACTCATATAGGGAATAAATAGTTTTATGCATGAACATATTTATTCATTTATATAAATATATAAAAATTTATTTTTATTATAAAATAATAAATTCAAGGAAAGGAAATATATATGGTAATATTTTCTATAAATATTAAACAGAATAAATAAATCTATATACCAGGAGGGTCCATAACTGGAAACACAAAATTCAAGCCTAGATTTAACTTCAGGTAGAGGAAAGAAACTAGTTGATACACTAAAGATCCATGCCATGTGTACGGAAAATGTGTATAGAAATTAAAATAAATATCACAACCCCCCCCCCCCCTTAAGAGAGAGGAAAGTGTATGATAAGTTATGCCAATATTTTAATCCATGTTCTTTTTTTAACTCATTTTTTCATTGATCGACCTACTTGTTTATGTATTCTAAAATAGAAATATAAAACTCACCACATTCTCTTTATCACAAATTTGTAAATATGCTTGTGTTTAGTGAAAAACATAGTATAAACACAATATAATATATTCTACATGAATACCAAACACAATTGGTAATTTATTTAAATTAATGAATTAAAATATTGAAATCAATAAATCATTTAAGTGTAGAACCAAATGAATCACATTATATGAAAAAACCAATATTTAAAATATAATATTTTTATACCAAAAAAGGAACTATATATAACATTTTGATAATAATGTATACAAAATATAATGAATATAAGACCCATCAATCAAGAGATTACATCTCTATAACGACTAGAGTAAAAATTTAATGAAATATTTTAATAATAACATTATTTTTAATAAATAATTTTAATATGAATAAGCATCATTTAATATATTTATGTATTAGTTTAAATATAAATTTTATTCTCAACAATTTATCAATTTAATATAAAACTAGAACTAATGAAATCTAAAGTGTATTTTTCAAACTCATTTAAATGTATAACATTTTGTTAAAAAAATTAGGACGACATCGAAAACTAATGTTTGAAATATAATTGTAAGTGTTAAAAATGTATTTTGAAGAAAATAAAATTAATCAAAATATATTAAAAATAACATAATTACATAATAAATTGTTATTAAAATTAAAAATCTATTACATTAATATATTTACATAAAACCAATTCAATGTTCAATATATTATTAAAAAATAAAATTGGAATTCATGGAATAAAAAAAAATTCAAAAAACTAATAATTTGTGATTAAAAATATTTAATTCCCACCTGATCAAACCCAAAAATTATTTAACTACAAATGAAATTATTTAACTAGGGTTAAGTATATCCTTTTATTTACAATTTATTCCATTTATAATAGGAATATATTGTTTCTTTTACTAATCATGGTAAACGGTTTTGGGGAGATTGTCTAACAAAGTTATAATCGCTTCATAAAAATGAAGGTTTAAATAAAATAACTTATTTTATAAAGTCTTAATATAATATAACATATGTATGAACGAAATATTCACTTTTTTGACCCAACATCTAGGAAAAAAGAACAATTTTGTTAATTTATAAAAATATAGTTATTTGTCATAATATTGACATATAAAAAGCAACATACCTTTATGGGTTTAAAAATAAATTAACAACATTATGACCTTTGTTGGCCTAAACATTTTTCCAACTTGAAGAACCTTGAATTTTAATTCTTTAGATAATATCATTTTTACTGGGTCAAGATGGAACACTTGCATAGCAAAGAGGCCTAGAATGCATGCTCAAAGGCCCTAAATATATGGACTACAGGCCTACAGTATCCCCTCATATCATTTTATCATCTTATATACCAATTCTCTAGTTTAGAATCTTTATCATCACAATATTTTCCCCACAATGAGGTGCATGGGGCTATAGTGTTCTCTAGAATCCATTTGTTTCTTCCAATGAAAAGTCACACTGATTAAATTCATACTTGTTAAATTCACCATTTACCTCCATCACATTACTTCATCCACCAGTATAAGTTTCTCCTGACTATATAAAGTCTTACAAATGATGTCCCAAAGGTTATTTATGGCTTAGTGTCTTAATGGTCCAATATTAAAAATAAGGATTCAAATCTCAAATCTGTTGAATAATACCACTGCTACATTACAATGTTCTAGTATCTAATATAGTACCTATACTAACACAGTTATATAATACATCTATAGTACCATAGTAATTTTTTACAACTGATAATTAAACTCGGTTTTCATTTAGGATTGTGGGGAAACTTTTCCACTCAAATAATCTCTCAACTTCTTTGACAAGAAATTCTATATAATTTAAATCATTTCTATGAATAAGTATTAAATATTCACCTTTAAAAATTATAATAAACGTGGATATATAATAATGGATGAAGATTCATGAATTTTATCAATTAAACTATGTGACAATATCCTATATAATAAAGTTCTAAAAAATAACAAGGACATTAATATCAACTATTTTTCATATAAAATATGAAATGATGGAAAAATAATAATTACACCAAAATAATTAAATATACTAAGCTCTATATATTCAAAATAATTATTATTATATTAAAAAATAATCTACTAAAAAATAACTTTACATATACTTATAAAGTTTGGTTTTAATGAAAAAAAAACTAATCAGGTCATTATATTGTTTCATGTACAAACCCATTAGTGATATGTAACTTTATAAATTAAATATTACTAAAAAACCACCCATTCATTACTCTAAAATTATTCTTAATAATTGTAAAAAATTTAGAGAAAAAGTGGAAATCATATCTAGTGTATAACCTGAATCTCACATAGTATTTTTAGACCACCTAACTAAAGGATTCATCAATGATCTCCTTATATCACAATATAAACCAGATAATAATTAGTATCCACTAAAGAAATACTATATAACAAAAGAATCTAAATTAAACAATCACCATAATCATGGAATAAAAAACCAATTTAAAACACATACCACCAACAACCAAAATTTATCAAATATTATATTGACTAAAATCCCTAATAAAACCCAACTAGAAATCAACAAATTTCATCCCAAAATTGTAAGAAAAAACTTATAAAAAATATATATCATCTACCTAGTATCAAAATATTAATTATTGAAATTTTTTCAACTATTATTATCTCCCTTTTTAATGAAATAATGAATCCCTAATCCAAGAAGTGATTTTACTGGTTATTTGTGATCAGAAAGGGAACACTGAGTCTCTCTTACTAGAAAAATAGAAAATAAGAGTAAAGTATTAATATAATGTCAAAAGTTGTTTACATTATATTAAAAAACCCAAGACTCTATGGAACTGATTGGATAATGTTGAATAAAGAAGAATTTGAGGATAGGGAAGTGAGGGGTATCAATGGAATTTAGTTTTATGGGAGGAATTTAAAATGAGGGATGCTAATTTAGGTTTCAATTAAATGAGGTAAAAGAACCAAACTTTCAATATATAAATTAAAAAAATAATTCATTCTCCCTTGGTTACTCAGTGGAGTACACCTAGATACCTGATGGTAGCTCAATATAGACAAACCCAGTTATTTTTCTACCAGTTACATGGTGATAAACTGTTAGGTACCCAATGGCCACCAATTTCCACCAACTAGAAATCAAACGCAAAATATCCAAAAAAATACCAACTAAAAATACAAATAATTTTTCTCTTTTCACTAAATACACATTTTAGCCTTCTTGAAATACTAAATAATTCCACACTTCTTGTAATGTTTATAAAAAATCAAAAAAATCCATCTTTTCATCACTTATTTATTTATAATTAAATCCAAATTTAACCATTAATTAATCTACTGTAACATGGTTCACTGTATATATTTTTCATAAAGTATACCTATGGAGTGGATGTTATTAAAAATGGTCATTTATAGGGTAATAAATTTATAAATTGAAAATTATCTATAAAATATTGTATGTATTCCATATATTTAATATCATTATGTGAAAATATTTGGGGATGAAGTCTTGGGGAACTTATTAAAATATCAATGGTTTAATTTTATCCAACACCAGTAATCTTTCTTAAAATACTAGAATGTCTTGAATCATATATACTTGAAAAAAAATTCATGGAATATTTTCCTCTTATACATTCCTTATCTAGAATGGCGCTGATAGAAAAACATTTATATAAGGATTATACGATAAGGATTAAGAAGTGTTAGGGCTAATGGATTTTATGGATACATTGAGAGTGGTTGATCAATGTAAACATTATTTTTAATATTTATTCATATACTAGAAATTAATCCATACAACTAAGATAATTTTTTTATATTTTTCTAAAAAGATTGATTTTTATGTTAATAGTGAAATATACCTTTTTTTCCTACTTCTATATGTTCTCTGGAATTAATATTATATAAGTTTGAAATAAAAATTTATAAAACCTATATATTTATAAAATATATATTTTATGACTGAAATAATAAATTTTATAATATTTATTTTTGTTTAAAAACATGTGTTTGATATTTAAGAAATCAAGAAATTTTTTTCTAAAAAATGTTTTAATAAATTACATATTTATTATTTTTAAATAAATACTTAACACTTCTCTAAATTAAATCATATAAAATGGATTTCAAATTTCAAATGTATTGGTCCAAATTATCTAAAAAACATCTTTATTTTTTGTATAAATATTATGTTTCCTTAGGTAAAAAATAGATATCATAGTAAAATCTAAAATGTTAAAAGTAGTAACTCAAGTGGTAATGAGATTGAATAATGTATAGAACATTTGTGAAAAACATTTATTAATATTGATCAACGTTTTCTCTTACCCACCCCATTATTTCTCAAATTTTGGAGTCACATTCCCTGAGAATGATGTCACATTTTTGAAAAGTTTTGGGTGTCTACAAAATTTTTATCCCCTTTCAATTATAAAAGTAGTTCTCCTCTACCCACTTACTCTCAAACAAAAAACCCATATGTTTGGTCCAAACTCTACCCAACCCTTTTCACAACATTTATTCTCACCTTTAAGAGATTTTTGTTTTTTCAAAAAATCTACTACTCAATGTTTTAAACCCATTATTATGTTTATATTTTGAAGTTTATGAGGATGATTTTGACTTGTGAGGTATCTTGGTGATGATATAATATGCTGAAATTATTTTTAAATGTTCATAAGAATTGAAAAATAAGTCAATGATGTATCTATACCCTATTGATACTAAACCACTTGATTCATCATATGATGATTTTATTTTTTAATGTACTTTTAAAATTATAAAAATGATGTAGAATAGAGGATGTTTAGCTTCAGTTTCCATAGTTTGTATTAGAGAAAAGATATGGTTTTTTTTAAATATTTTTCTAGTTACCTTTGTTGTTAGGTTTATATAAACATATTCAAACCCCTAAATATGAGTCTAATAATAAGTTCATATGCTTAAATATTTCTATATTCTTCAATAGGTTGGTTTCTAAATAAAACATCCATGTCTAAATATTGTAATGCGAATAAGGATGTGAAAAAAATTCTTATAGGGGTAACCACCCCACAAAGGGTAGGTTGAAAATTGACCTGGCCATCATTCTAAGGAATTATGAGTGGTAATAATACTAAAAACTTTTATATTCACTCTTAAAGGATATGCATTGGTTGAACATATTATCTTTAGGAACTATAATGAAAAATTGATTTACAAGTTACATTGAGAGACTAGGTTTAGAAGTATAAGATAACCCAACATAAAGTAACTAAATCACTTAAATTATAATGTAGTGATGTGAAATGTTAGACTATTTTATGGTTGAATCCATTTTATGTTATTTATTATGGTAATTCCAGAAGATGTTAAATGTTCATCACTCGTGTAGACCCCTTTTTGTTTTAGACATAGCTAGAACCATAAGGATCCAAATTAATAATTGGTGTTATGGACTATATGATGAATTCTTAAATGAATAACTCAATGGAATGTGGGATGGAGTACAAAACCTCATGGAAATTATCACCCAAATCACACAATGTACGAATTAGAACCCAAATAGAATCAATCTCTCATACACCGCATAAAAGAAGTAGATTGTTATTATGTCTATCATGTGATAACGTCCACCCACTTCTAATATATTTTCCAATATACATGTTATAAAGAAACAAATACATGATATGTAAAATATATTTTATGTTCTCTAGTGTAGGGAACAATATAAGTATATTATAGTTGTCTATTGGTTTTAAGGTGAGGTTTTCCAATGGAAGACTCTGATTAAGAATACCATGAAGAATGAAGAATTAGACTCTATGGTATAGGAAGAATCAAGAAATTTTTCTTTTGCCAAGTATTCTTTTGGAACACTTCACATGAATATGGAGATTGAATTCATAGAGTTGAAACATAAGGTTGGTCTATCTATTAGAACTTAAAAAGTGAGCTTCACATGGCTATCAAGGTATGCCTCCTTTTTTCTGATGGATCATGAGAGTAAGATTCCATGATTTATTAGTGTTCTTAAACTATGCCTTCAAAGGGGTATATCTATTAGTGATTTTGATATATATGAATAAATAATATTATATACACTTATGGAGAAGTTGGAATCTTGATACTCTCATTACTCTAGAGACAATAAATAGACGATGATGTTTCATGGGAACTCGGATGAAAATATATGGAAGAAAAGTAGATTCAGCATAATTTATGATATAAATGTGCGAAAAAGACACATTCAATTGTCTGTGTGGGTTTGGTATATGTTTAAAAAAAATTTGATCTGGAAATCAATATCATGAATGTCAAAAGGAAAAAAAGGGAAAACTTAGGGATGAAGGTCCCTTTTAATGCTCCACCACATCTTCAATGAATCAAGTTTAAGGAGTTTGGGAGACATGAAAATCACTCCACCTATCTATAGATATTGAAGTTAATATACCCCAAAACCATATAAATCAATGGAGAAACTAATATCATATTCTATAATTACTACTGAGGTGTATAATGTCATTGAAGTGGTGAAAGACACACTCATTCTCTACACCATGTCTGAAAATTCCTTATTTGATTTTGGTTCTTCAAATAATTTTATATCTCATGATTCTCTAAGAATATCAATTCATCACCTCAAACCTTGGATGATGAACTGTCTATGAAAACCTTTGGGGATGTGATGATATCTTCTATGATATATCACTCTTCTTCGATTAACAATGGTGGGAAGGTATTTCTTATAAATCATGTTCTTCTACCATTGGTTGATTTTGACGTGATTTTTGGAATGGATTTATTTCATTGAGTGCATAATAATTTTAGTGATAATGAGTTATCATTTTACATATCTGACAACCCCATTATCAAATATTTATGCAAGGATGATTATGAGTTCCCTTTATAGGAAAATTTTATAATCTTCTTTATGATACCTAAAAATAAGGGACTCTTGGATACAATGAGTGGGTATTGATCCAAAATTGATGAAATTACTATTTTATAGGATTATAAAAATGTATTTTTTGATGAAATTCTTAGTGTTCCCTAAGATAATACAATTTAGTTTTCAATCAAGATCATACTAGGGTATATAACTATCTTAAGGATTTCTTATAGAATGTACCCATTGAGTTGGAAGAATTAAATAATAAACTTAAAGAGAATTATGATAAATTCATTATATAACAAAGTTATTTTTCATGGTATGGACTGGTTATTTTTTTTTTGAAGAATGATGGATTACTACACCTCTACATTGAGTATTGCGAATATAAAATGATCACAAAAAAGAAAAAATGTCATCTTCCCCATATTAATTTATCATTCAAAAAACTACGCAGAGCTCTATATTCGTAGAAGATTGATATTCAATGTAGTTATCATTAATAAAGGGTAATGATAGAATATATAACTAATATATCATTCCATACAAATATAGAAAAAATTAATTTATAGTGATTCCTTTCTGAATTTCAAATGTTCCTAATTTATATATGGATTTGATGAATAGATTATTTGGAGATTACATTGACAAATTCATGGTAGTCTATGTTGATAATATTCTTATATATTATAAGAGTAAGGTTAAACATGGATATAATTTTATAATTTTCCTAATCACCCAATAAATAGAGAAATTATATGTCAATTTTAGAATGTGAAAATTTAGGTCGAAAAATTATCCTTCTTATTTCATGTTATCACTGGAGAGGGTATATCTCTAGACTTATCAAAGATAGATATAGATGAAAATAGAAATGTCCAACCTTTATTATTAATGTGTAGAATTTTACTGGTTTATATGGATACTAATGGTATTTTATGGTAAAATTATCATGATTATACAATATACTAACCATGATGACGTGTACTAGAGTAAAGTTCCTACAGACAACAGAATGTGGGGAAAGATTCAGAAATATTAAGAGGATATTTTTCATTGCACATCTAATTACACTGCCCGACAGTGAAGAAGGTCTGTGATGTATAGTGTTACTTTATTGAATGGTTTGAGTTGTATTATTTTCTATAATTAGAAGTTAATTTCTTATTCACCAAATCCACAAAAAACTCATTAAATAAATAACCCAATGCATTATTTGTAGTTGGAAACAATAATCATTGCATGTAAAATTTGGTAGTATAATCTCTATGGTGGGATCTCTAATATAAATATTCACCATAAGATATTAAATTAAAAATAAAGTTTACCATGCTCTAAATATGGTGTAAATATTTGATTATGGTCTATGACTTGTAAATATATTATAACCTTATAATGGAAAACAAGGTGCATGATTCCCAGAGTAGAAGTGACAACTCTATCTTATCCATGATGAGGACTAAAAAAGACAAAATACCCATGGATTTACAATGGATAAAACATTATGTCACAAGGGATAGTAATAAATCATATCTTACCCAAGTTACTACTCAACCATCCATTCATGTGAAGATAAAATAAACTTATAATAATTATGTGAACCAGAATAAATATGTATTGAGTATTCCAGAGTATAGATTTGATAAAGATTGATTTATAAGGTCTCAAACCAAGATATATGTCCCATATAAATAAAAATTGAAGAAGGATATTTGGAATGATTCACATATATCACGCTTCTATATCCATATAAATAGCATAAAATGTATATATATATAAAGAAAACATTGGGTAGGATAACATGAAGAGGGAGATCAAAAAAAATATTCACATGCTTTGTATACCATAAAAGTAATAATGAATGATAGAAGTATAATGGTATATTACAACCATTATCCATATATATATGGAAATTGAAACAAAATACCTTTTATTTTGACATAGTACTCTCGAAAAACATTTTACATCCAAAATTATATTTGAGTTATGGTTGACCACCTTACTAAGTCAACACATTTTATTTTTGTCAAAGATGGTTTATCCCTTGACTGAATCAACAATATAACTTATAATATAAGGGGTAAGGTCATAATATGTACAAAAATCCATTTTATCTAATTGGGATATGAGGTTTTCCTTGATATTCTAGAGAAGTATTCAAAAATCATTCGAGGTGCAATTGAGTTTTAGTACTTCTTATCACCCTATGATAGATAGTTAGTCTGAGTAGACTATTCAAAACCTAAAGGATATATTGAGATCTTATTCGATGGAATTAAAGAGATTTTGGTATCAATACCTACCGTTAATATATTTATCATATAAAATTATATCATTCATATGTCACCCTATAATTTTGTAACATCCCATGTTTTTGGAGAGGGTTGAAATCCTTAACTCATTTAAATTTTTCATTTTAAGCAGAAATATTTATTTATTTTTTATCTTCAGAACATAATTATAAGAGTTTATTTGACCCATGGAATTATTTTTATATGTTTTTAATGATCATAAAGTGAGGATTCATGTCATGAACCAACCCGATTCGACCCTCATCTGATCACCCAAGTCAGTCCGCGACATGACCTGAGAGGTATTCATGATCCCCCCGGGCTGGCGACAAGTGCCAGGGCATCAATAGAGGACATGTGGGAACGATTTGGCCCATGAAACTAAATAAAGCAGTGGAAAAAGTCGAATAACACAAGGAACATAAAAGACATGAAAAAGGAGGAACAACCAACAACAGAAATCTAACCTGACCACAACCAAAACTCCTCGTGACTCCGAGAGTCGCTCACCAGTCCACAACCAACTCTCGCCCATGATGAGCAAGATCAAGTCAAACCTGCAACAAAAATAAAAATAGGAAAACACTATAGGCATGATAATTAAAACTCAATAGGAGTTCCAAACAAGCTATTCCCAATGAACATCCTTTAAAAAAAGAAATTTACTAATTATAGGTTTGAACTAAATTATAAAAAATATGGGTTTCCACACACACACTTCAATTTCTAAAACAAGTATCAGTCCATTTCCATTTTTGATTTAAAAATAAGTTCAATATTTAAAAGTAATAGGTGAATTTAAGTTTTAAAACATTTTTGTGAACCATTTAGAAATCCAAAATTTAGTTATTAGACAAAAGGAAAACCACACATAACACACCACACACACCAATGGCGACGGAAAAGGTGGCACACAGGGGCCAGCAACCGAACTAGACGTCTCAATCATCCACCACATACAAATAAACAATAAAGGAAAAAATGGATTGAACCTAGGAGCTTGTGAACAATCCAGAACATACTATACATGTGACTCATCCTGAAGGCATTCCCTAACTCGATGATTTTATAACATCCTAATGCTCAGTATATCCCATCATGGCCTAACCGAGGGGCCCAATCCCCATAGTAGAAATAACTCACTATTCCCCTTCTATTGGGCCACTAGCCAGTGTGTAATCAAAACTAGTGCATTAATAGTTTTCAATGAGATTAACTTACTATGTTAGGTTCCCATGTCAACATGCATAATAAAAGGGAAAGGCGTGAGTCAGCAAATTCAATCAAGTAACACATATATCACACACAACTCAAGCAATAAACGTACACTAAAGATCACCCCTGGGTCTTTCCCAGGACTCCTCCTCACCGCCCTCCCTTTTCGGCCTCTTGCAGCAGTGGCCTATCCTCCCTCATCCGCCCCTGTGAGTCTCGACCTCACCCCAGCCACGCGCTAGCAACCAACCAGCTCTCTGCCAGGATCCTGCGCCCTTCTCCGCACCACCCTCTTGCAGATCCTCCATCGATTCACGGTCCCTCCTTCTACAGAACTTGTGCTTCCACCGTCCACCACCTCTAGCTCGACCCCCACATCTTCTTTCGTAGCATCCCGCACGTGCAGCACTCCGCCAGCACCTCCATGTCCTTCTGTCTGGCGCCTCCTGCAGCAGCACCTCTACCTGCGTCTCCCACCTGCTGCACGCCCCAGTGCCCCCGGTAGGCCTTTCCCAAGCCCTCTGCTAGCCTCACTGCCCCACTCACTTTCCAGCCGTTCGGCTCCCACCTACTGCGCGCCTACAGCACCACCCTTCGCAGTCCCCTACAGCGACCCACAATGCCTCCTCTCCTCCGGCCTGTGCAGCAACCCAATCCCAACTCCTCTACTATCCTCCACCACACAGTATCCCCTTTAGACACCTCTTACACATAGATAATAGGCGCACACCTTTAGTGTCACACCCCGGTCAGCTCGCACTACCCAGCGCCCCTGCACCATCTCCTGCTCCCATGCATAGTAGCGGCCACACCAACCTCATGTTCTCCTTGCCATAGGACCCCTACTTGGCCCCAGATTCCACTACTGACATCGCTGCCTGGATCACTCGCACCTTTCCCATCATCTACCTCACATTTTCGCTGTCTGGCATCCCTTTCCGCACCCCCAGGTCGGACCGCGTCCAGCTGCGTGGACGCCTTCCGTTGTTTTGATACAATGCCTTCCCGCGATCCATTTCCAGTCGCGACACCCCACCCCCCTCCGTTGGTATACCATTTTTTTATGATTTTATTGATATTTATGTTGGGTATATATATATATTTATTTATTTATTAATTTATTCCTTAGTTTGATTAGAATATTTCTATAAGTTAATTGTTTTTTGCGAGTTTGACTTTTTAGGACCCGCGTGGGGCGTTGCTGAGTGAGCGCCATCACCGCGCCTTGTTTCCGAGCTTGCACCGTCATCGCACCTTAGTCTTGAGGTAGTTCCCCCACTACACTCACCTTTAAATTTAGATTTTATTAATTTCTTGATGTTTTTATTAATTTTAATAAATGGGAAATGATATAAGATAATTAATTCTTAAATAATTTTTTGGTGTAAAAACCCATTTAATTTATACACGACACATGAAAAGTTTTATTGATGAACGGACACTCAAGCATGAAAGAATGCCCATTTTTCCTTTAAACATAATTCATAGATTTTCAAATGTAGTTTGGGTTTAAATAATAAATTTTTTCTTCTGAAGCGTGAACGAGTGTTTTGGGTTTTCTTGAGAAATGTGGTTTTTCATTAAAATTGGTATAGGCATGTTTTACACTTTAATAAGGTTGATCAGTTGAGGGTCGACCTGGGTTAGTTCGTGACATTTAATGTGTGTTTATAGTGAAACAAAGGCCAAAAACCCAATATATCAAGGTGTACAGACAGAGGTACACAGTTTTAAATAACTTTCTCACCTTCTAGGAGTAACCATGAAGCCCCCCATGTTAATTGGAAATCGTTTCAAAAACAATAAAATATGGTTTGTACAACCATGTGGGTCTTCTAAAGTTTTATCCGAGTATTCACACATACCTTATTCATGGTTTGGAAAATTGTTATTATGGATGGTGTATGGGTAGTGCATGGGAAGTGGGCACCGCACTATTTGGGTACGGTTTTCCAAAACCATGAGGTAACCATGAGGTCTCTTTAAAGAGGTAAAATAACCATTTCTCCCATGTTTTATTTAAGGGGGTTTTCCCTATTTATCCTCCCATGTGTGGGATTCTTCACTATTTTCCAAGGATATCTCTTCCTCTCTCTTCTAGGCTTTGATCCAAATCCCTCATCTGGACTCCGATCTTTAATGAGTTGATGGCTAAAGATTCATCTTAGTAAGGCCTTCAATCCTCTAGCATGTTTTCTCCTTTAATCTCACCAAACATTGTGTTACATCCAAGTGATAATTTTAACCCTATATTCATGGTGTTCATCCAAGATTTCAATTTCGACTGAATTAGCTTGAGAAAGAGGCTGATATCATATGAGAGAATTTCTACAAGTATGAGGTAGGTTGTTCCTAACCTTCTTTTTTATTTTGCAGTGTTTTCGTGGGTGAATACTTGAGAAAACCATGGTGGTTTTCAAGAGATACCCAAATAAATTAATTCATTCCATATAATTATTAAATTAAGAACATGATATGTCTATGGGTATGATCCTCCTTAACTATAAGTGGTATAGGCTGGGTGAGTGGCTTCAAACCACAAGGGTATGTTAGGTCGGGTGGGTTATTTAAATTAAATAGATAGATAGATAGAAATATATATATATATATATATATATATATATAATGCTTGTGATGGTCACATGATAACATGTAGCAATTTCTATGAGGATTGAGGTGGTGATGACCAACCAAACTAAGGATATGTTATTCTTAAGTTGGGAGAGGCCGGAGACATGTGAGGTGATACTGGTCATCAGTTTGGGTGACTTTTTTCAGGTTAAGGTGATGAGGTCATCTAGTTATAGTCATGAACTATGTATTATGATATGTTATTGACAATCTCATTGAGTTATTTGATCATTGGGGAATGAGGTGATAGGTTGATGTGGCATAGGTACTATTTTAGGGTGACTTTTTCTCCCCATGATTGGTAGATGCGTTTTTGGAGTCATGTTCACATTGATACGATGCAAATGATAAGGTGGAATTAACCACTAATGTGGGTAGAGGCCTCCATTAGTTATTTCCTTGGATGGTTCTTACCATCATTAAGGTTAGAGGTGATTATAATAGAAATCCATGGGGATGGTGAGGATCCATTAGTTGATGGTGATGAGGCCATCTATTGGTGGATGAAGATCACCATATTATGTGAGGATATTAGTCCAGGATATTGGAAGGATAGAAATTTTTATTCCTCAAGATGTCAGTTGTTAATCAAATGGTATTTAATATTTAGAGGACAAACATTTTTCTGCCGTGGGTTGTCATGCATTGAACCAATGGGATCTTTTAAGATGAGGTATGAGGTACTAGGTACATTGGGCATGCCTTTATGGATGTTGGTGATATTCTTTATGGAATGAGGTGTCATGTGGTACTTTAGTGGCCGAACTCAAGGGTTCACTTGGGTTAAATTCTCATCATAGAATTCCATTGAATTTATATTAAGGATCTTAAACACTATAATTATACATATTCATACATTTGTTGAATTCCATATGTATAATTGGGGGCATGTGGTATACTAGAAATGGATGAGGCGGTTGAATTATTACTTGTGGTTGTTGAGAACAAGGGAATCTATTATTCATTTATTTATTATTCATTTGCTACATGTTATTTTAAATTTTACTATACAAATGTATTTTCATAGATTTAAGACAGGCACATGTTGGTGGTGTCCTACTGAGATTTATTCTCACAACCTACACTGGACCTTTGGGATGTTTGTATACAACATGCTCCTATGATTAGGTAAGGGACTGAGCTCAAGAGTTAGACCCTTATGATAGAGCGGTACCATTATATTGGTATGGATAGCAAGGGTCCTTTAGGTTTTATCATCAGTTAGAGTTTAATTTTGTTTTTCTTATTTGTATCAACATGTTTATATGTATATACGAATATGGTCGGCCATAGGTGACCCTTTTATTTATTTCTTTGAATGAAATATTATGTTCTGTGTGTGTGTGTGTAAATTATCTTATTTTCATTGGGATTTATTCTATATTATTTTTATACATATATTTATTCATTATACTTCCTCTTATTTATCATATTTCTTTCATTGTTTTATGGTATTTCATTCACTATTTTATCTCTATATACATAGACCATTATTATTATTCACCTATATAGGGTATTGTATCCCCACTATCACCACTTTACACCCTCACTTCTTATTGGAAGCCTTTGGATCATGGGACGGCATGCCTAAGGCCTTGTGGAACACTGACCCAAAGCATGAGTTTTAAAGTGTCTCCTGGTTCGGGGTGCTAAAATGGTATTAGAGAAATTCATGACTGGGAATCAGTGGTAATGTTTGGATGGCTAAAAATAATAACAAATTTTATTTATTTTATTTGGTCTTACTATTTGGGATATGGTAGACCAGAGTCTAGGATGTAGTTGGAACTAGTCATAGGGCTTCGGTTCGGGTGCCTGATACCCCATGAGAAGGGTAAATACCAATTTTCTTAGGGTGGTAAATAGTATTTATTCCTTTCTCTTTTACAATAGATTAGATTTCCTCCTCGAGTGGTTCACTTGATTGTGAGGGTTATTTTTTATAAATTTCATCCCCTGGCTAGGTATATAAATGGGTGTGTGATTATTCTTTTTGATAGGTTATTAAGTAGGTATGGTGTGTTTATTCTTATCATTTTCGTCGGTAATCTGGATTTCAGTAAGAGGGGTTGAGTTGTTCAAAGTTTCAACAAGGTAAGATAAACAATGTTGTCCTTCTTAGCCTCTATTTGGTAGCATTATACTTATCCATCCAAGGAATGTGGTTCTAATTATGTCTGTATGTGATGTGATGTGACTACATTATTATGATATATAGGCCTGACTCTGGTTTGAGTAGTAAGGGATGATGATAGGGGAAAGCTATTTAAATTTTCAACAAATAATATTAACAGGGCTTTATTTTAAAGCCTCTTCTGTGGAATTTTACTTAGATACCTCAGATTACATTTGACATCTAGACATGTTATTGGAATTATATGGTCTATGATGCTAGATGATATTTTATGCTTGGCTCTAATGTGGGTATTTAAGGGGGAATTAGGTTCGGTTACATGTGATACCTAACCTTGTAAGGGTTTGGTATGGGGCCATGAGGCCAGATGTCAAGTGAAATGGTGTAATAGGGGAGGGTAAGGGTGGGGAGATTTTGTTGTATTTTATATATTTACTTATTTTTAGTATACTGTATATATTTATATATGGTTATGGTTATCAAATCATGGTATTATATTCAATGGGATTCCACCCATATAGCTTCGAGTTATGCTTCAAGATGGTTGAGATTTGGTACAGTATGAGTGTGCATAGGGTGAGGCCCCTGAGGGTCGGGATGAGGCCCTAGAGGTCAATAATATCTTGAGACACATGTTTAGGAATATTTACAGGCTCATGTAAAAATGTGGAAGACATAATATATGGTATATTTTGGTCCATGGCTTGACTAGAAGCTTAGGGAGAACCCAGTTCGGGTTATATAGGGCATCGATAGGGAAGCACAAGAAGCTGATCCATTGATGGAATACTTGACTTTAGTGTTCTGGTTATAGCACCCACCACTATTTCATGGTGAGGGAGGACTATAGGCAGAAAATAATTGGATTGACTTGGTTCAGATGAGCTTTGACCAGCTTGAGAGACCCCCAAGATAAAGGGTAAATCTGGGGAAGTACTCTCTCAGGGGACCATTAATGCAGTGGTGGTACGTACTGGGTTAGGCAGGAAGACACAAGGGTCTATCCTAGTCATATTTTGAGGTTGGATTCATTGATCACTTCTTATTAGAGATGCTGAGGGTGGATAAAGATCAGTATTTATTGAACTTTCAGTAAGGATAGATGTTCATAACGGAAAATTTATCTACATTCACAAACATTTCTCTTTCTTCACCTTGTATAGTGAGAAATGACACATCTAGACTAAGGATTTTTTAGGATGTCTTACAGAGCATCATTAGGGTGAAGATAAACATTTTATGGTTGGCCTCATTCTCAGAGGCTGTAAATTAGGCATTTATATCCAAGTAAAATTTTACAAATCGGTCATACTAGAGTAAGGTGATAAAACCAAGTGATTTTAGTGGTGATGATTCATATAGTATGAAGTGTGTCCCTGGGGCATCTCATAATGATATTTTAGGCAAGAGAGTCAATCAATCCAATAAAGAGTGGGTGTTCAACTATGTTCTTCCATTGTAGGTATACAAGACATGTGAAGACATAGTGTGACTAGGAACTGATGGAGTTCTGAGCTAAATTCCAAGTTGGGCATCTAGAGAGGTTTTGTAGGAATCCGTCTTGGAAAATCGATAGCTAGGGACCAGGGTAGACTTGGGGATCTGAGTTCATACTGAGAGTATTTCCAAGTGCTGGTAGCTGGAATTAAGTTTCATCCAAAGGCCATGGAAGAGATAATGGGGCCCATTAGTGGGGTTAGTGTCCATTAGCTGGTGTAGCTTTTCATGGATGCTACGCCTCAAGTTGTTGGGCTTTAGGATGGGTGCACACAGTGGAGCTTCCAATTACAGAACAGGCTGGGGAGGCACTGATGGATAGAGGTACATCGTGGGCCTGATCATGGTGCATTTTATTTTGGAATGGCATTTTTTATGGCATGTTGTGTTTTGGTGCATGAGGTACATGGGATGTTTTGGGATAACCAAATAATTTTTATTAGTTTGGAATTTCCTGAGATGTTCGATATATATATATATATATATATGAGGTTCTCAGCATTGGGATTATTTATGGTAATTGATGTCGTGTGGGTATTATTTGAGGTGATGGATCTGAGACTAATTTTGGTCATCTAATGAGATGCATGATTTATGGGTTCCCAATGAGGCATGGGTTCTATTGAGAATTTAATGAGGCATGGAACCTCATAGGTTCCATGTGTGACAAGGGCATGAGGTGTGAATATGCTGAGATATGGTACTTTGTGGGTGTCAGGGATGACATGGACACTATTTTAGAACTTGATGAGGTGTAGGAGTGATGATACATCACAGGAGGACTTTTTGAGTCCAGGTATGGTTAATGGACCTTTAGAAATTTTGATTTTTGAGTTAGATAGTGACCAGTATAGTTAACTCCTAAGGTGGGGAGCACCTTGAAGGGAGTTGACCTATGAGTTTTGGATCAGGGTGGATTGGGTTGTTTTAAAAGATATGGGTTTGTTTGGTACCATCTCTAGGTAATGATTTATATCCTGAGGATGGGATATGTTAAGGTTTATAGATTATAATTTCTTGGGTTTTTTGAGCAAGTCAATATCCCCAACCTGTTTGATTTTTTCGTGTTTGGTGAGTAGACCAGCTTTCTTTCTGATCTTCAAAAATTAATTTTGAGAGGTACATTTACCCAATTCCATTTTTTAGTTAGGTTTTAATTCTTTGAAAGCTCCATGGGGTTATGAGTGGGTTTTCACTGCATCGAAGGCCAAAAACCTAACTTTTCATGGATTATAGATAGTGGCATGCATTTTCAAAAAAAATTGCATCCTTAAAAGAGTAACCATGCGACCCTCTTTATTAACTATAAATGGATTCAAACCCCATACAGGATGGGGATCATGGTCATGCAGGGTCGTCTATAGTTTTAGTATAGGATTCGTACATGTTTTTTCCATAGTTTGTAAAATAGTTCTCATGGACCATTCAAGGGTGGTTCTTGGGTAGTGGGCACTGCATGGTTTGCATACAATTTTCAAAATGATGATGTAACTATGTGGAATCATTAAAGAGGAAAAATGAACATTTTTACCCTATTTTATCTTAGGTGTTTCCCTTATTTTTCATCCTATGCATGGTCTTCTACTCTAGTTTCCAAGGAGATCTATTAATTCCTCTTTTAGGATTTGATTCAAATCCCTCATCTTAATCTAATCATCAATCTTTTTGTGGCTATAAACTCATCTCAGTATGTCCCTTGATCCATTTTCCACTTTTATCCTTTTCTCTCGACCTATGATGTGATAAATCTGTGTGACCCATTTTCCCATATTTTTAGGTTGTTCTTCCAAAACACTAATTTCATTCTTATTCAATTAAGTTATAGGCTACAGTCATACAATAAAATATCTACCAAAACAAGGTATGTGTTTCTTAGATTTCTCATTGATTTCAGGTTTTTTCATTAGGTGTGTTCTTGAGTGTGTTGTTGGGTTTTCCAATAGTGAACCTAAAAATTTAATGATTGTCTTATAATTATTAAATTTATCACATGAGATGTCTGTGGACCTTATCCTCGTTGACTGCAACTGGCATAATCCGGGTGAGTGGATTCTGACAACTTGGGAAGGTTAGGTTAGATGGGTTATTTAAATTAAATTGAATTATATAAATATTTATTATAATGGATCGATGAGAAATTAATGGTATAGGCCCGAGGATTGAGGTGGGTATGACCTCCATAACTAAACCGATGTGAATTGTCAGGTTGGGTGAGGCTCGAGATGTGGATGGGCGACTTGGTCGTTGGGTTGGGGTGATGAGGTCATCAGGTTATTGGCATAGCCCATGTATTATGATATGTTGTTGACTATCAGATTGATTGACACGGTTGTTGAGGAATATGGTTCTGGGTAGATGTGGAATAGACCAAATTTTTTTGTGATTACTGCTGACCATGATTGGACTATGCACTTTTGGTGTCTTTTTCTCACATATAGGATTCATATAATGAGGTGGTCTTGACCAATAATGTTTGTATAGGCCTTTTTTAATGGAATCTTTGGATTTTTTTGATCATAAATAAGGTTGTAGGTTATTACTATATAAATCCATAAGGGTGGAAAGAATCCATTAGTTTATGGTGATGAGACTACCAATTGGAGCTGAGGCTTGAAGTTCTATTTGAGGTTGTTGGTCCAGGATATTGGGAGGATAGACATCATCGTTCCTTCGGACGTAAACTGTTGCACCAAAAATATTTATTATATGTAGGATAGACATCAATGTACCTTCAGACATTAGGATTCAATCACATAGGATCATCTGGGCTGAATTCCAAGGGACCAGGTAATTTATTCATGAATTTTCGAATGCTGATGATACACTTGATAGTACGAGGTATTAGGGGGTAATTTAGAGGTGGAACTTGAGGGTTCACTTGGTATGAATTTTTATTATGGGATTCCTTGGACTTTATTCTATTTAACCTCACCAAAATAATTAGACATATATATACACTTGTTGTATCCCATATGTATAATTGCAGGCACAACATATACCCATGATGGCTTAAGTATGCGATCACTTAGTGTGTCTATTGAGAACAAGGTAGGTGTATATTCTTTTTTTTAATCAAGTTCTTCCTCTTATTTTTAATTTTATTATACACCTATATTATCAAAAATATAAGACATGAACATGTTGGTGGTGTCCTAGTAATATTTATTCTCACACCCTACATAGGCCCTTCGGGACATGTGTACAATTTATTCTCTTGTGATCTAGTAATGGACTGAGCTCATGATCAATACCATAGTTACTAATTAGAAACACTATCATGGGATGGATAACAATAGACCATAGAGGTTCTTTACTTATAAGATGTTTACATTTGTATTTCCTTTTTGTATTAGCATGCTTATGTGTATATTCTAATATGGTCATCCATAGACGACCCTTATGTTTATTTCTTTGTATAACTTACTATGTTTTGTATGTGTCTAAAAATTGTATTCTTTCCATTTTTATTGATTATATATTATTTTTTAACTGATATTTATTCATTTTATTCTTCTAATTTATCTTATTTCATCTACTAATTTATAGTTTTACATTCATTTCTTTATTTATACATACATGGACCATTATTATTATTCACCTCTAGAGCATATAGTCTCCCTAATATCACCTCTTTACACTCTCTCATATATTTTTCATCCTTTGGTATATAGGGAGGAATGCCTATGGCCCAGTGGTAAACTAAAACATAGCACGAGTTTTAATGTGGTTCGAGTTGAGTTTCTTTAAAGGTTATATATGAGAAGAGATTTTAAACTCAAACAATCTTGAATGAAGTTGGAGGGAAGAAACTGATAGGTTTAAAAATTTCTAAGAAATAATGGAGAATGTTCAAATCATTCAGTTTCATGTGAATGTAAATCATATTTTATAGAGTATTTATTCGTATAATAATTGATGAGAACTAGAGGTTGAATTTTGTGACAAGGTATTCAAATGGATATCTCCATGGAATAAGTTTTTATCTTTATTTTATGATTTTAATTAAAAAAATAAATTTTAAAATTTTTATTTGAAGAAATTAACTTCATTTTTTAATTTATCATAATTATATTTACCTATGGAGAATTTTTTGGGGGGTTTATAAATGGGTTGATTTTTTAGTGAATAGTTCAATATACAATTTTATAGAAATCACACATGTTATGGAACTATTAATATATAAGATTGATATAGAAATTTAAATGAAATTTTTATTTATAAAATAAATATTTTATTATTAAAAATTTAAATTTTAAAATATTGATTATGGTTTAAAAACATGTATTTGATATTTTAAAACTCAAGTAATATTTTTCCCAAATTTGTTTTAAAAAATAATACATTTATTATATTAAAATTAATTTTTAGCACTTCTATAAATTGAATCAGAAAAAAATGGATATAAAATTATGAGTAAGAGGTTCCAAATTATCTAATAAGAACCAACTTATTTTATTCCTAAATATTAAGTTACCTTTGTTAAAAACTAGTTATTACAGTAAAAAAATTTATAAAAGTAATAATTCAATGCCTAATGGGATTAATAAATGTTTAAAAAATATATGCCACAACATAGAAGAGGATTTCTTGGTCTTATCTATTACCTACAACATTATTTTTAAAAGATTGGAAAAAATTTCATTTAGAGTGACTTTCCATTATTTATTAGTTTTGGGTATTTACAAAATTGTCATCCCTTTTCACTTATAAAATGGGTTCTCCTCTTCTTACTTCCCCACACATCACATCCTCATATGTTTTTTAAAAACTATAACAAACCCTCTCATCAAAAATAATAACCACCAAAAATTGGTTTTGTCTTCCCAAAATACTATTCCTCATAGGCATAACACTTGTTCTTTTGTTTAAATTTCCCAGATCACGAGGATTTTTTCAACTTGTGAGATATCGAGGATAAGATCTAGTATGATGAAATTATGGGTAAATTATTGAAAGATTTATAAATTAATAGACTTATATAGCTAGTCTCTAAATACATTAAACCTCGTTATTCTTTGGGTGTTGAGTGTATTATGTAATGTAATGATTTTAATAACAGAAATGATGTCGAATAGAAGAATTTTTAAGTTAGGTCTCCCAACACCTTCTCTTTGATGAAATCATATCTAAGATTAATATAATTGGATCAAGAATACTGAACTGTATTCATAAAGATATCTATATCACATTGATTGTCACATGTAATTCATGCAATATTCTCAGTCAGAAATCATAAGTTCGCCAGTTGAACCTGCATCCATATCGTCCGTGTATAAACATGTCTGAAAAAAAATATACTCATATCAAGTTATGCATAAGGTAACTGAATATTGATTCTTACTATTCCATTCTAAAAATATATATCAAAAATTTAATTTTCCACTGAGCATGGACTTCTGGTCGATACACTCTCATACCAAATAAATATAAACAAACCATTGTAGAGACCAATCTAGACTAGTTTTTTACATCATTCCAATACTCGATGTGTTATTGATATACCTCAATATTCTCTTGGATGATAACATATGTGATTCCTTAAGACCACACTAACATTGGTCATTTAATTTCAAAGTTAAAAAACTATAGGTCTTGAGGTTGTTAATTATTGTAGATATGTAACTGGTTTCCTATAAAAATTTATTAATAAAAGGTTTGACCTCATAATTTTTCATATTTCTATAAAAAACTTCTAGAGTATATATACCTTTTCCTTCTTCCATATCAAAATTCTTTAATAATTCCTTATACTCATGTTTTGAGATTGAAATATATCATCATATTATATTTTAATTTGTAAACTTATAAAGTATGACATATCACTTATCGTGGACATATAAAAATGAATATTTATTTTCTTAGAAAACACTAAATAGATATTTTCTTTATCCCATATAAAAATTATATCATACCCATTTACAATTAAAATAAGATTCAATGTAGAAAACTCCTTCATATAGGGAACACACTAATCTTTTACTTTTAAAAATATCATGACCCTCAGGCATCTATTATGTTTGGAATACCAAGCTCAAGGGCCCTAAATTAACCCATATAAATATTTCTTGAATGTTTACACTATTATCCCAATATTATAAAGGAAAAAAACATCAGGTTTATAAATGAACACCACCTTTTTAAAATCAATAATAAAAATAATGCTTCACATGCATTGGATTGATTTTGTAGTTTTTTATATCTTTCACGGACAATAATATCCTATTTTTCTCATTCCTTCCTAGATGTCAAAAATTTATTTAAATTAAAATCTTTCCATATATGAATACCTCTTATACACTAAAATTTCATTCTTCATTATGACTTCGACTATTTTTATTCAGTTTTTTTCAAGAAAACTATTAGGTTCCTATAATTGTTTTTCACTTCAATTTACAAACACTCCCATGTGGTGTTTTCCTCTATATGATCGAGTTATTCATTCATAGTATAAATCTATTTTTTATTTTAAATTTATCTATAAATTTTTTGAGGTTAAACATATGAAATAATAGTAGTTTAGTTTTCTAACCCCAGTCTAATTATGTTTTGGGACAGGTGAATCCTATTATCCAATGATTTTCTCAGAATAAAATTTTTTATTCAACATTTTTTATCTCTACTTATTATTCTAAAACCTTTATTTATCACTGATTACATCTAACTCAATATCTAATACAAACATCTACATTTCAAATTTATCACCAATTATTTTTAAAATTTTGAATGTTTCTAGCCCCAACAGATTCATCTTAGGCTCAACAATAACATATATATTTTTTATAATATTTAATTTTTTTGAAATATAAAAATTTCACCCTCTTATATAGGATTTATATCTATTATTTGTAACCACTACCAATAGATAGATGGCCCAAAAAATCATTTTTCATCTTTTTCGTCAAACAATCTGAGTTTATTATTTTTTATTGTAACATAGAACTAGATTACAAACATCATGAATTATTTGATAGTTGTTTTCCTACTATACCATGTCTATTATGGTTTCTTATTTGTTTCAGGTATCAGAAAATGACGGTTATTAAATTTTACTAAAGTGCAAGTAACTTCACTCTAGTAGAAAATTGGGATTTTATTTTCACCAACCATGGTTCCTCCCATTTCCATAATTCTTCTTGTTTTCTTCTCATAAACACTATTTTTTATGGTTTTATAGTGTAATATAATATTTTTTTATCCAATTAGTTTCAGGATATCTCTCAAAATAATTAATTTTTTATTCTTTTATATTATATTCCTCGCTTTATTTATGTAAACACTATTCTCCTTCTATACATTTCTTCCAAAAAAACAACATCAAAATTGTCTCTATTTTGTACTTTATATAGATATAATTTTTAAAATTATAGTTTTAATTTATTAATGTAATGAAATGGATATCACCCTATGTTTAATTATTTTTCATTAGGCCAAATACATCTAAATATCTAGGTTATAATGGTCTACTTGAATTTATATCCATAATTTCATGTTTCTTTTGTGATATCTTACCCTTTTGAAATGTTTCAAAACAAAATCTATTTTTTGTTGATTTTTAGAAGGTCACTAGAAACATCATGCATGGAGTTATTACTCATATTTAGTTATCCATGGTTTCTAAGTCTATAGTGTCATTGATCATTTTCATATTTGAAACTCATATAACATGAGTTAGATAGATCATAAATCTAAAAAATGTTTCTTATTGTTCTTTGAATTCATATAAGATCACTTTCATACTTGTAATTTCCAACAATTCATGAGTAATTTTATTAACAAAACATTATTTCCCTTAGAAAATAGTTCGATAACACATCGAATGTTATGTTTCATCTCAACCAAAAACAAAACAACATTACACATGAGTCTTTTTGACTCAATATCAGTAGTACCAAAACCATTGATATTTAGTCAGTAATTATTTGAAAATGTAACTATTTATCCTTTATGTTGATCATCTTCTTTAATTTTTTTTCTCCAGTCATGTGAATAGAACACATGATCATGTATCCAATGCCTTCCTTTCCTTCTAGCCTTCAAATAAACCTATAAAAATAATGATTTCTCATCTTTTTTCTTATTTTAAAATCCCTTTCCCTTTTATTGGTATGATACATGTATGTGTATATTTTTCATACATTTTTTCAGAAAAATGATTAGGTCATACATCTATCACACACTACTTCAAATCCTTCAAAGTTTTTATTAGAATATTTTAATTTAAATTTATTCACTTCATTATTTAGTTGGGTATCATTTCTTTTAATATTATAGCTTATACCACATACTTCATTCTACATTCAAAGTGGTGACATATTATACAAGAATGTGTTAGCCTAAAGTATCACAACACCAACAGTGAAAACCAGATCTAAATCTCATTTTATAACTATTAGAATTTTTTAAAAAATATTATTTAGAATACTATTTTTTTCTATGAGATATGCACTGGTATTAAATTTTATTAATAGAATTGTATTTGTTTTACATTATCCTCTCTTATATATAAGTAGAATACAATTTCTCATTATTTTTTCAATACTAACCATGTCTTAATTTTGAATTAGAACCTCTATAATTATGTAAACAAAATAAATTTTAGAGATTTTTTAGGTAATTATTTTACCTAAAATGATGTGATATAATTGTCACCTATTTTATGTGTATCAAACAAAACATGAATACATTTCATGAATTCTTATATCAATATTTTAAAAATATTTTTTGTTTCATGATATTTTGATTCTATAATGTTTATTAATTCCACTCTTGATACTAGGTTTGGTTCATGATATATCAAAAAAATTTCATTACCATCCAATTTAAACATAAATTTATTTAGTTTTATAATTATTTTACTATATTTCTTAAGGAAGCTCGTATATAGACCCATGATTAACATACATATAAATTATATAAGATTTGATGAATATTCATTACAATGAAAAAACACAAACCAAAATACCATATTAGTTTAGTTCCTATGAAAATATGGAAACATTAATATTGTTATATAAGTGAAATACATTTTATCCTACTAGGTTCTTCATGAATTAAACCCTTCATTAACAGATCATACATAATACATATCTTCATAAATTTAGGAAGGGAAACACAAGAAAGGGTTTTCTTAGATGCTTAGTAAGGGTAAACAGGGGAGATATGTACGCATAATCCTGAGCATAGTGGTATAAGAACATGACCATAACATTAGATGATAATATCCTACATATCAAATATCATAATCAATAGTCGTGGTATAAATATTGGCAATTCTTAATACATGTATCATAAGGGAATCAAAGAAAATAATCCATGAGAGCATAAGACATGGGATTTGTTTCATTAAAAAAGTATAGAAAATCATTTTCATATTAGTCAAGGATTACTGCTAAGACCATCATAGTAGACAACATCATTTACTGAACCAGTTTTACACCCTATTCTAGTCCTGTATTACTGAACCGAGGTAAATTCTTGTTCCTACCCGGCATTACTTAATTGTATTAACTTCTATTTCTATCCTTATATTACATAACCAAGTTCACTTAAAGTTCTTAGTCATTTTTATTGCATGATATATATAAATCTGTACCCAATGAATTAAAGGGAGATGTAATTCTCACCATTCATATAATAAAATCATAAATATGTGTTCTACAAGATCATAAAAATAAATCATACAATAACACCAGAACATAAATGGGTATCATAATAATTTTATCATAACATGACCTTTGTAAAATAAGTAATTTTCATAATCATAGCTTAACCTGTGAAAATAATCCGGTTTCACAAGAATATAACTTTTAGAAGAGAAATTGATTTTGTAAACATCTTTCTGTATAAAAATACTCCATTCAGAGAAATAATATAAATGGTACCCTTGGATAATAACACTAGTAATCCATTATTATCACCTAAAAATGTCATCTTATAAGGAAAATAAATTTGAAAGATCATTTAAAACATTTTTTGATGAAAATATATTTTTCCTCTATGAAAATGCATTTTAAAAACATAAGACCTTTTTAAAAACCTTTTTATTTAAGAAAATATATAAAAAAATGAATTTATAGAATATTTTGAAAATAATTTTCATGAAAAAAAAATTAAAACATTCAAAATAATCATTAAGGACATTACGGTCATGATGGTGGGAAAATCTGTACATGTTAAAGAAACATTCCTTTTGCACTACAAAATTTTTAGAAAAGTTCTTTGATTGAAAATCAATAAAAAGATTACATTGAAAACATTTTTAAGAAATGAAATATTGGGTAAAAATTTCTATAATGAATATTTCATAAAATTTTAAAAACACTTTTGAAACTATTTTTAAAAAATATGGTTTTGAAAAGAAATAGATCTCTGACAAAAGACAGAAATAAATATGGGTTTTATTAATATAATTCTTGATTATATTAAGTAAAAAATAGTGATAAAATGGTAATATTACATTAATATATCATTAATTATTGGAAAATAATAACATTCAAGCAATTTTTTGAGATATGGATCATAAGACTTCATCAGTGGAAGCATAATCATAAACAATCTTGATAAGTGATGAGATTGTATCAACAAACATTACCAATTTAGAAACATTAAATCATAGAATTCTTGAATGAATCAAATAAAATGAAACTTATAATATAATTAGGATGAAAAAATTCATGAAAACACATGTTAATGGGTCTATATATACACCTTTTGGAACAATATTGGTTGATAACATAACTTACATCTTAATGAAGTAAAATTGAGAAAAAATCCCCTTACCATTTTTGTAACATTTTAACCATAAATACCATGAAAGAGAGATATTAAAATGGATATGGAAATCCCAGTAATAATTATTATTATTATAATCATAAAATACATCCATGGGAATTATACACACCACATAAAATAAAAATATGGTGAACATGGCTTGTGTCTCACGGAAAATAAAAGTGATATTTAAATCACATACCTTAAGTCTTGGATTCCATCATACTCATTAAAATTATTGTATAATAAATATATGTTTATCAAAAATATATCACTGAACCATATTCATATATATCATGTCATATATAATTATATTATTACCATTTATTACCCATTTATAAACAATTCCATGTTAAAGTTACATTTTAGGTCATAACTGCTTTGTTTTTCATAAATGTTTTAAATTGTAATATTTTTTCCCAATTAAATTGATCATTATTTCATCATTTACATAATTATAACCATGATATTATATATATATATATATATTAAATATTTAGTTATAATTATTCATAAAATTTAGATGTAGAGAATAAAATACTCTATTTATGGAGATGGTAGACTGTACGTACACATGAATGTTGATTCTATTTTCTTATAGGATTGAAAGAAATAAAATTATATGGTATATTATAATTATATAATAATTTTAATTTCATATATATCACAAATATCTATTAAACCCATCCATAATATATTCCATGTATATCATGAACGAGTCACATTGCTTTGTGAGGTGGCAGTCGGTCGTACACATGAATGACGCTGTCATATTCACACAAAATAGAAAGAATAATGGTATGTCTGATATAAGAAATTTAGAATCATAATAACATTATTAATATTATAAATATAATATATAGACAATAAAAAAATCATTATTAGAAAGCTTTAATGGTGGTAACAGAAGAAAGAGTGATATTGGTTCATGTGGCAGTAGTCCACCATACACACGAACGATGATTATGTATCACATTAGATGGAAGTGTGTGAATTTATAAGTAGTAAACTTAACATAAAAAAATAATCATTTTTATGATAATTATTCTATTATATAATCCAGATTTAAAAATAATTGAAGAGTTTTGAGTAGGAAATAAAACAAAAATGTTTGTTGATGAACGTTACCTCTTCTTCGGGTATCTCTTTTTGCATTGCACTAATTGACATCCATCATTATCTTTATTACCAGAGGATGTATTCTATGATGAATGGAGGTAATTAGAGGATCTATTTGTTCATATATATCAAAATAATTGGTTTTTGATGTGTGAAGATAGGGGAAGATGTGGTGGCCTTTTATATATGGGGACAGGACACATTTTTCATTTTTGAAAGAATGTTAGGTGTACCCACGTTTTTACCATGAAAAGCATTAAATAATTACAAATATTATATATATGAAGGTTTATGTTCATAATATTTCAATAAAATGGGTTTTTTACAAGTTTAAAAGTAATTTAGATCCTTGTGTTTAATGTTTAGTTCCATGGTAAACTCATTTTTATCTTAATTGTCGTGATTAATTTTATCTATTTTCAATAATCATTTTGGGAAAAAATCGGTTATAATTACTAAAAAATATAAATTATTAGGATTATAAATTTGGAATCAATTTTTCTAAATTTCAGTCACATAAGTGGAAAAAATAAATTTAAAATTTAATCCTGCAGATGGGACGAGACAACAGGTTTTTAAAACAAAAATGTTCAAAAGATTAAAATATTTTTATTTTCAATTTTAATGAGAAATTGCTTCCAATACCTAAATTAGATTAATATATATATATAATTGACTTAAATATACATTAAAACAAAATTAAAATATAATTTAACTATATATATAAATTAGATGAAAATGTAGTTTTCAATTAAAATTCGATATTTTCCACTATTCATCCAAAAATGAAATATTTCAAAAAAATCCAAATAATTCAACCTAAGATAATTTTTACATTCTAAATTAAAAAATTAATTTATTAGATAAAATTAAATTTTTTAATTTGTCAAAAAAATTTATTGTTTTTCATGGAAGGACCTAAAAACTAATTCTTTTGAGAAAATAGTATTTTCAAAACAAACAATGACTTTTACAAAAATTCAATATTTAATTATCAAGGTGATTTTTTATAAAAATTAATTATAAATAATATTTAAAATGTACTTATTACTATTCATATTACTATGTTTAATGGATAGGTTATAACATTCTTTTTTGAATAATTATATTAATAAAATATTGTTTCGATGAAACATGGTGTTGAGTCTAACACAAGCTAAGCCACTATTTCATGTAGCACAAGATTAAATTGGTATAAAATTTAAGTAAATTATAATTTTTTGTATAATGAAATTCAATCCATTAAATATATTTAATTAAATTTTATAAAATGTTTATAAAAACTCTATGTGTGACATTCTACACCCCTTAAAATGAATTTGTCACTAAAAATTCGTTAAATTAATACAAAAAAATGAGGATAATTTTTTCTTATCATATTTTCAAGTTCCCATGTCACTTATTCAAACTAGTGTATTCACCAAAAAACATTTACCAAATGAGTGGTATTCTTTCGTATAAATTTCTCTATAGGATCCAAAATTCCAACTTGTTGTTCCTCATAAGAAAAATCTTTCTCCAGTGGTATGACCTCTGAGTTCTGAACATGTGAAGGGTTAGGTATATACTTCCTCAGTAGAGATGTATAAAACACATCATGGACATCATATAGGTTTCTTCGAAGTTCTAATTTATAGGTTATCATCTTTATATGACCAATAATCTCAAAGGTATCGATATACGTAGGGATTAATTTACTTTTCTTCTTGAATGTCATAACATTATTGCATGGAGAAATTCATAGAAACACCATGTAACCATCTTCAACCTCTAAATCACGTCTTCAATTATCAATATAACATTTCTTCTGACTTTGATCTACCTTGATGTGATGCTTAATGGATCTGACCTTCTCTCCCATTTCACTATTTATCTTAGGTCCTAAAATCTTTCTTTCTCTAACTTCATTACAACATGTTATAGATCCATATTTCTTTACATATAGGGTCACGTAAGGTTCCATCTAAATTGTTGAGAAAAGGCTATTTTTTAAGAAAACTCAACTAGCGGATGTTTTTGATCCCAACCACCTTTGAAATCCAAATAACAAGATCTCAACATATCCTTTGCAGTTTGAATTTTTATTTTATACTGAAATTATATATAAGGATGATAAGTAGCGCTGAAACTCAAATCCATAATTATATATAGATGAATAATTATCTAGATAATTGTGGTCAACTTTGAATCATCGTCTAATCCTATAGAATGTGGCACTCCATGAAACCTTACTCGTCCAAAATGTATATCATGTAAAACTAATCTAGATAAGAGTCTTCTCTAACAAAAAATAAGTTTTCTAACTTAGTATGTAAATTGACTACTGTCCATATAGTATTATTACCTTCTGAGGTCTTGGGGAGTCTAATAAAAATATATATACTCATGTTCTCTGATTTCCATTCTGGTATGGGTAACGGATGCAACACCACCTTAGACTTTTTTATTCTAACCTTAATTTTTTTAAATACCAAACACTGAGATACAAACACTATGATATCTCTATTTGTTCTATCCCACCAGAAGTATTCTTTAAAATCTCTCTATATATTTTTACTTCCAAGATGAATTTGTAATGATGATCTATGATTTTTCTATAATAAATCATTCTTAAAATATTGTATGGATGAAATTCATACATGGTTCTTGAACCTTATTATTCCATCATGATCAAAGATAAACTCTAGAACATTTCTATACCACTTTTTTAGCTCTGTATTTTCCTTCAACACCTCATTAATTTTCAATTAGACAGATGGTTGAACATTAAATTAAGAAAGATAAAATTTTCCACCTTCTTTTAGGATTTCCATATAAATCCTTTGAAAATATATATATATTTTACCCATTGTGATCATCATAATAGATAATAAATCATGATCCTTTTTATGTAAATCATTGTCCACCTTGTTCGCTTTCCCATGGTGGTAATGTATTGAGTAGTCATATTCCTTTATTAGATCTAACAATATTCTCTAGTGAATGTTTAACTCCATATATGTGAAAATATAATTCAAACATTATGTATATATATATATATATATATCACACTTTCACCCTTAAATATAATTCCTCCAAATATATAATTTAAAAAGTACTGCTGAAAAATAAAAATCATAAGTTTGATGATTTCTCTCATGAATCATCAGTTGTCATGAGGAATAAGATATAACTAATTTAATTTTAACAAGAATACATATAAATCCCTTATTTTATGCATCAATATATATTATAATCCCTTCTCTAGTATAATGTAATGTTAAAATAGGCCCTCTTATTAACATTCCCATTAGTTCCTTAAAAGTTTCCTCATATTCATCTAATTAGAAAAACATGTCTACCTTCTAAGTTAACATGGTCAGAGGATTAGAAATTCATGATAAATTTTACAAAAAACATAGATTATATCCCACTAAACCAAGAAAAATATGGATATTATTCACCACTTTTGGTCTATTTCAACATTCAATATCATTTCTCTTTAATGGATCTACTGATATACCCTCTATTAAGCTTATATGACCTAGAAATGAAATCTTTTCCAACAAAAATTCTCACTTTATAAATTTTTATATAGTTTCTCCTTCCATAGGTTCTTTAGTGAAATTATCAGGTGATATTCATTATCTTCCTCTCTCATTGAATATATATGAATATTATCTATGATGAATACCACAAATAGATCAAGGAAGTCTCTAAAGATGGTATTCATTAAATCCATAAAGATATAAGGGGAATTATTAAGACCGAAAGGCATCACTATATATTCATAGTGTCTATACTTTGTACAAAATTCCATCTTGGGTATATCCTCCTTCTTAACCATCAACTGATGATATAGAGAATGAATGTCAATCATGGAAAAGTATTGAGTTCTGCACATTTGATCAAACAAGTAATCAATATGAGGAATAAGGTACTTTTTCGTGATTGTAGTCATTTATGGCTCCCAATAATCAATGCAGAGTTTCATTGATCAATCATTCTTTTTAACAAAAAAAAACATGTTCACCTCAAGGTGATAGAATGGACAAATAAATCTACTGTCATGGTTTTATTATTGTTTTTTCTTTTAATTCCCACAATTCAATCAAGGGAATTCTATAAGAAGTCTATAAAATTAGTGTGGTACAAAGTATGAGTTCGGTTGAAAATTAAACTTCATATTTTGGTGGAATCCTAGAAAACTCTTCCATAAATACATCAATAAATTCTTTTACAATATACATATTATCTATGTCATGTTTCTCTCTAACTATTTGAGATAAACATCCCTTATGAATTATTATTAATATCCATACACTTGATGTCATCTTCATCAAAAGTATTTAATTATCATCACATTAATAGAAGATCATAGGTTTGTTTGGAATATAAAATGTAACTTACCGTTTCAAAATTGATGTGTGATTTATGAAGACAAATTAAATCCATTCATATTATGAAATAAAATTCAACCAGAGGAACAATGAACTGATTTGAAGGAAACATATTCACACCAACTTCAGCTATAGAGGAATCATGGACTTCATATTTGATCATCGTACCATTATTGGTTTTCATTTCTAATTCTACATCTAGTCATTTGGGTGGAAAATTTCTACCCAAATAAAATCATTTAGATATAAAATAATAGGTATATCCTTTGTTAAATTGGACATTAGTAGTTCTATAGTGGATAGTAAGTGTACCTTTCACCATTTTGTTATTTCACCCATCATCAGAAAAAATGATTGCTTGATATTTCCCTTTTTCCCTCAACATGGTAGGTTATTGGCATCAATATCTTCATTAACCCTCATGTTTGGGAACTTATTGGAATAATTCCCATTCTCCATACACTTGGTTCAATTAAGTGGGGTGATGAATTATGTACATATTTCTCTTTATTCATATCATTAGACAAATTTTATCTGTCACTTGGAAAATCAATTTTTCGGTGGCCTTCCCTTCAACCAAAACTCAAATTTGTTGTACTTTTCATAAATATTCTCCTTTCGCAAGGTCTTTAGCAGAATTCTTAGATTCTCCTCATACACCTCCTTGGTTTTGAAGTATATTAAAACATCATCTATAAATACTACAATAATTTTTTTTTGAGGTAATCACTAAATATTGTATTCATCAATCCCATGAAGATATCTAGAGCATTATGGAGAATAAATTGGATCATTATGAACTCATAGTGCTTGTACCTTGTAAAAAAATCAGTCTTGGGAATATCCTCCTTCTTCACCCTAAATTGGTAATATCCCAACCACAAATCCACCTTGGAGAAGTATTGTTCTCCACATATCTGAGTGAACAAGTCATCAATGTTTTTTTAATTTTTATAAATATTATCCTTTTTCAAATTCTTTAGAACAGCACTTATATGCTCTTCATAATCCACCACGGTTTTTATGTATATTAGAATATCATCTATAAATACTACTATAAATTTTTTGACTTACTCTATGAATATTGTATTCATTAAGTCAGTGAATATTTTTAGAGCATTAGGGATCCTAAAAAATCATTATGGACTCATAGTTTATTTACCTTGTACAAAAATCTATCTAGGGAATATCCTCCTTATTCACCTTAAATTGGTAATATCCCATCCAAAGATCCAATGTGGATAAGTATTGTGCTCCACATAGATGATTGAACAAGTCATCAATATGAGGCAGAGGATACTTTTTCTTTATCATGGTTTTTTGAGATCACAGTAATTAGTGAAAAGGGATATTGACTTATCCTTCTTCTTGATGAAGAGGAATGGTGAAACTCATGGTAAATCACTTGGGTGAATGAACCCTTTATCTAGATCCTCTTGTAGTTTTTTTTAACTCGTTCAGTTCCACAGCATCTATTCTATATGGAGTCTTGGATAATGGTAACACCCCAGGTATAAGATTGATTGAAAATCAAACCTCCCATCTAAAAGGAAGACCAGGTAATTCCTCAAGAAAAAAATCATCGAATTACCTCAAAATATGAATTTCTTCAAGGATTATTCTTCCCTTAGAATCAATTATTTGAAAAATATATTCTTTCTCAAAGGAAAAAAATATCCACACTTAGAGATGTTGATGCTAAAGAAGATTCATCTGCCTCCTTGAACTTGTACAGAATCAGAGGATGATTCTTGATACAGAGAGTGATTTTCTTTATCATGAAAATTTAAGTTGGATTTATATAGGGAAATCCAATCCATACCTAGAATTTCATAAAATTAAAAACACAGGATAATTACAAGGTTTTCTAGGAATTTCATATAGAAAATTGTGAATTGAAAGGAATTATATACTCAGGATTCAATAATTTTTTCATTCATTATTTTCACTGATAACTCCACTTTCATGATTTGTAGCAGTGTTTGAACAGTTATAATAAACATTCATGATATGACGGAATTTGTAGAACCACAATCTAAAATTATATTCTCTATACTTTAATGAATAACTAGTGTACCTATCACCACTTATTTGTTGGGATACACCCACAACGATTGTGATGGAAAAAGATCCCCCATCCTTCTTTGGATGTTGTTGGTTGTCTCTAAAACCCATTAGATTGGATATTTTTTTGAAAAGTGAATTGGTTCCTTGTCATTGACTCAATTTAAAATCCATTGAGGGTTGACTAGATCGTTTGTTTCCTTCATATAATTAGTGGATTTCTCCTATCGATAATCGATATCTAGGGGCCCTTCCTTCTCGTACCAAAATAATTTCCTCTTTCCCCATAGGAAATAGCGTGGGTTCTTCTTTCCACACATTTTACAAGTCATATTTTTACATTCATTATCACCGTTGGGTTTATCCATCAGACATCAAGAATTAAAATCCACTTTTTTGCTTCTTATCTCGATGATTCCCTTGAGATTCAATGATCTCTATTTCAACTTTGAGGGAACATTAGACAGTTTCATCATATCTATCGAACTCACAGATTGCCAAGGATTTTCATAGACTATGTTTTAGCCCACCAGAGGTGTGTTAAACCCTGAATATGCGGGTAACAAAAAAGATATGTGTATATCATGAAAGTCTTGTGAATATTTCCTTCTACTCCCATATAGATTCATCATATTTTTTCTTGAGGGTAAGGAAATAACTTTCTATATTAATTCAAAGAGTTCATGGAAAATGTTTATCGAAAAAACATTTTTTTAATTCCTTTCACCCAGTCACATAGATTTATTCTTCATGATTTGTATTATTGATCAATGTCCACTAATAATAAAATTCATCTTCAATACAATAAACACCTATTAAAACCTTATCTTCTTAATAAAATTGAAATATGGATATGATCTTATCAATAAAGTTGATCCATTGTTCCATGATTAATGGATCATGTGATTCATTGAAACTGAGAGGATTGTTTCCTATAATGAAATCAATTATAGAATGTTATTTCTTAGGGGGATTTGGGTTCTCCTCCTAATCCAGGTTTCAATTTTGAACAAGATTCATCTGATAGTCTATCATCACAACATTTTATATTACTTCTCCCATTGGGTTGGGCATCTCATTGGGGTAGTCATCACATTTCCTATCCCATGGATTGTTCAACAAATTCCCCATATTTCTGTCCGTTTTTTAGTATAAAAGGTAAACTATGGATGAATATTTTTAGACTATTAAACACAGAAATAGTAATGTAATGACATTAAATAGTTAACTTATAACTTACATGTATTTCCATAACTTATGAATTTCTAAAATTTAATATAAGTTATCCATGATCTATTTACAAACATATATTATTAAGGGAATTTTTTTGTTCCATTTATAATGGTTCGTAATGAGGTTATTATTTTAGAAAATCATATCCCACTAGGATTTTCAAACCAAGTGCATGGAAAGGCATGTTGGCATGTACCAGGTTACGCCATGTCTGTCACGACGCACCTTGTCATAGTTCTTACCCATAGGTAAATCTATGATAGAACCTCATCCACTTTTATTATCCAAACATGGATGTATTTTCCTGATAAACCAATTACACTATACTTACAAAAATTTAGGGATGTTTTTTTATACTTATTATTATCCCTAATTCTTTCTCTAGATTACTTTAATCCTAATCCCAAAAATAACTAAAATTTTCCTCTAATACCAACTATGACAACCCTTCTCTTTATTTTATATTAATATATGATTTATTACATCATATTACACATAATAAAACCCAAAATATTGAAAATTATAGTGTATTAGGTAATTAGGTGAAATACATAACAATTTAAAATAGAAAAAAAAATCATCTTTACTGAAAACATCTTTAACATGCTCTCACTTTAAACTATATGGGATAACCTAGGGGCATACATAAGAACTGGGTGATCTATAAAGCCTAGTAAGGGAATAAACATGGAATAACATATATAGTGAAATAAATTCTAAATAATAGTCATATAAATGGGGCATAAAAGTTGTGAGAGACCTAAACATTGATAATATGGCATTATATAACATGATAATCACAACATGGGAAATGTGGAAAAAACATAAATCATTGCACCATGAACATAAGTCAATGATAACTTACAATACATCTTGATGTAAAAAGAACCATTAATGAATCAAGTTCACTTCCTATCCAAACATGATGTATCACGCAACTAACCATTACCCAATGCATTAGAGAACTATATAATTCAAGGTGCACCTATCACTTTCATTTTATTCTCCTACTTAAGTGTGCCACATAGATCATAGAACCTTGTTTGATTTGTTGTCATATTTTATTACATGATTAATAAATTTTGAAAAAATAATTATAATTCACACTTCAATGAATAATAATTTTATAATGGTTAACATCCTTGATAGGAAATGGGTATGGTATTCACTACACAATTGTATTGGGAATAGAAAATTGGGGTGAAATTTTGATAGCATAACGACATCACTTAAAAATCATAAAATTGGATGATGAAAATGAAATGGGTATGTCATAATTTGGAAATAAAATGGATTGTAATATGGACATTATAATAAATATTCCAAAAATTATCAATGGTTAAATGAAATACATAAGGTAATAAAGAAACTTAAATAAAGAATAGAAAGTGAGGGTCTGATACATGAGTGTGCGACTACAAATTCTTAGAGGAAGATTCTTGAGAGAATGGTGGGACCTTGGGAGGACTCTAGAGATTATAGGTAAGAGTGATTACATGCTTAAAGGGTTTTTAGTTAATGTAAATTGGATCTTGGGTGGGTTAATATAGGATAAGAGTGGGTATTTCTTTAATATTTCTCAAACATAGGTTTTGGACTCTATATAATAAAATAACCAAAACCAAAATCCTTCCCATGGTTTTTCCCATGGTTTCTAAAAAAATATTAGTGGATTACAATATATTATAATTCCTTATTCTGACTTAATAAAATAATATCGTTCCTCATGTGGAGGTGTGTCATACTCTTAAAAATTGATTTTAAAACCTTAAAATATATTAATGGTTTTGGAGGATTCATAATGTATTTATAAAATTAATAAAATAAGAATAACATTAAATTATTTTAAATAGAAAAAAAGTATTTGTTTTTTTCCTTTGATATTATTTATTACATAATTTTTGGTCATGATGATGTCATAATACACAAATTATATTTATATGGCATTTAATTTTTAGCCAAAAATTCATTTGTCTAATAAAATTATTTAAAAAATCACCATTGAAATTTTTTGATGATATAATTCCAAAAATAATATTCATTTTATCTAAATAATTTTATAAATATTTTAATTTTCACTTTTAAAATAAAAATCAATATTTGTGGAGAAATTTTGGGGTTTTCAACAGTAATAGATTTTCGAACCCTTATAAAAATTACATGTGACTTCATAAAAATTATGTGATCATTTATATTTAATAAGAATTATTTAATGATATTATTTTATTAAAATATTATTTATTTCAAAAATCCATTAATTCATCAAAATAAATTTCATAATTTAATTTGATTATAACCCATAAATTCTTTTTCTGTTTTATTATTTCAAAAAAAACATTTATAAATAATAATAATAGTATAAAAATATATTCATTATTATATAAAAAATAATTTACACATTAATATATGTATGGTATTGTTATATATCCCTTTAATACACCAGAAAACTCCCTAAGGGTAAGGTGTGTGATGACGATACTTTCATGGGTTGGTTCGGTATACCTGGTTTAAGTTGTGATCATGATCACCTTGAACTTATCTTATACACAATTTCACTCCTAATTAAGTTTTTGGATATAATATTGGTCTTGTTTCGGATAAAATCATTGTGATGTTATCTCCCTATTAATCTCTGATAAATGGGAATCATAGGGTATGATCCTACATGTTGAGGTCATCACTTTTTTTATATCAATTGCATGTGTTAAAACCCTATATTTATACTAATCATGTGATCTCTATTCAATGGATATATTATCAAAGATAATGATTCTTAATAAAAATTTTAATATGAGATAATAAAAATAAATAATTTCATGTGTTTTCCATAACAATAATACATAATAAAACATTTAATTAAATCACAAGGGAAATTTTATTTATAACAGTTCAGGTTGTTACAATATCCCCCACTGAAGAAATTTCATCCTAGAAATTTTCATTACCCACACTATAATATATTATGGTATCTATATTTCATCACTTCCTTTGTTTTCTAAATCATTTCCTCAAACTTTTTATTTTTACACAGCACTTTGATACTGTATGTTATCTTATTTTTTAAAACATTTTATCTCTGATCTAAGATCTTCACCTGCTGCTCTTCATAGGAACGATCATTCTCAAATGGTACCACCTCTTTATTTATTATATTTTAGGGTTCTGGTATGTACTTACTCATGAGGGGTACAAGGAATAAATCATTTTCTTGAGATAGGTTAAGTGGGAGTGCTAGTTTGTAAGCCACTACTCTAATGCGATCAAGAATCTCAAAGGGCCTAATAAATCATGGACTAAGCTTTACATTCTTCCGGAATCTAATTACTCTATTCCATGGAGATATGAAGAGGAATAACATGTCTCTAACATTAAACTCTAGGTCTTTTCAACAATTTTCAGCATATCTCTTATGTCGACTCTAAGCAGCATTGATGTGTTGTGGAACGGTCTTAACCTTTTCCACCATTTCCTAAACCATTTCAGGACCTTGTAGTTTTTTCTCCAATTTCAAACCAACATGTATATATTCTACACCTCTTCCCCTAAATGGATTCATAGGGATCCATTTGGGTTCTCAATTGGAAACTTTTGTTGTAAGAGAACTTGACAAGAAGAAGATGTTGATCTCATACTCCTTTGAAGTCTTGTGATCATGCTCTCAACATGACCACAAGGTTATAGATAGTCCTATCATATTGTCCCTCAATTTGAGGGTGATAAGTCATGTTGATGTTCAACTTATTATTTAGATAATTTTGGAGACTCTTCCAAATCATATAGGTGAATCATGGATCTTGATCGGATACAATCAATAGTGGTCCTCCATGTATTCTCACCACTTCTTTATTGTATATCCTTAAAAGTGGATAAATTGAGAAATAATCTTGAATAACAATGAACTATGCTGTATTTGTAAGATGATCCACCACAACCTATATAGAATTATTCCTTCTTGATGGATTTTGATTACTAGTGACAAAGTACAGGGTGATTTTTTTCGTTTTTTATGTACTTATGGGTAATGGTTTCATCATCCCCTTGTATTTTTGACTCTCTAATTTCACATGATTATATAAAAGACATATTGATGTATATTCTACAATATCCTTCATGATATTTTCCCACCAATAGTGTTCTCACAGATCTCAGTACATCTTTGTGCTTCCTAGGTGGATGGAGAATGTGATATTTGTGCATCAACCAACACTTCCTTCTTTAACTTGGGATTTGATGGAATGCATATTCTTGACCCAAGTCTCGCAAATCATTCATTAACATTGAATGTCAAGTATTTATCTTAACTTATAGATTCAACTTTATTTTGAATTACCACATCATCACATTGAGAATATTTGATCCTCTCTTGAAGTGATAGTTGAGCAACCATATGTGAAAGGATTCATGATGTTCCTTCATTTATGATTCCCACATCAATATTTTCCAAATAATAGAAGATTGGATCCCTCTAAATTCACATAAATAATGGAATTTATGCATAATTTCTTCTTAAAGTGTCTGCCACATTATTTTTCCTTCACAGGATTGTAGTTGGTTTACAATTCATAGTCCTCGATCAGCTATAACCATCTTTATTGGAAAATATTCATCACTTTCTATGTGAATATACACTTGAGAATTTTGTGGTATGAATATTTTTCACACTTCTCCCCAAAGAGACAATTCTGAGATATTTTAGAAGAAATGATCACTGCATCTAACTTTATATCATGTTTTTAGTAGTTCTATTAATGAAATTTTAACAATCTTAAAGCATAGGCTATAACATTTTAATTTTTCATTAACACACAGCACGATCTCTTATTTAAAGCTTCCCTAAACACAAAAAAAATTTCTCCACTTGAGGGTAGTGTGAGCATTGGTTCTGTGATAGTACTCCTTTTTAACTTTATTGAATCTATCTTAACATTCATCATTCCTTGTAAGCATGACTTCCTTCTATGTTGCCTTGGTTAGAGCGTTTTATAATCACGATAAATTTATTACAAATTGATTCTAATACCCATATAATCTAAGAAAACTATGGATATCTGTCACAGATTTTGGCCTCATTAATCCTTCAATTTATTGTATATTTGAAGGATCCAAGTATGTACCATTTTTTGTGAAAATATTCCCCAAGAATGATACTTCCTTCAACCATAACTCAAATTTTTTGCACTATGAATAAAGCTTCCCATTTTAAAAGGTCTTTAACATAGTGCTAAAATGCTCCTCATGCTCCTTCTGGGTTTTGGAGTATATTATAATATCATCTATAAATACTACCAGAAATTTTTCATGGTAATATCTAAAGACTCTATTCATCAAGTCCATTAATATTTCTATAACATTATGGATCCCATAAGGCATCACTATGAACTCATTGTGCTCATACCTCGTACGAAAATAAGTATTGGGAATACCCTCCTTCATCACCCTAAATTGTTAATATCCTAACCACTAATCAACTTTGGAGAAGTATGGTGCTCCACATAGACGTTTTAACAAGTCATCAATTTGAGTCATAGGATACTTTTTCTTTATCATGGTCTTTTTGAGCTCAAGATAATCAATGCAAGGATGCATTGACCCATCCTTCTTCTTGATGAAGTGGACTGGTGTACCCCATAGTAAAGCACTTGTTCATATGAATACTTTATCCAAATTCTCTATTATTTGTTTATTTGCATCCTCATGTTCCACAAAATCCATTCTATATGGAGACTTGGATAATGTAAACTCATCATGAATAAGTTCGATTGAAAAGCCAACCTATTGGCATGGAAGAAGACCAGGTAATTCCTTAGAAAATGCATCAATGTATTCCATCACAATATTTGTGTATTGAAGGATGATTCATTCCATAAAATCAATCATTTAATCTAGATACATTTTCCGGTAGGGAAATAATATCCATTGTTAAGATGTTTATGCTAAAGAAGATTCATCCACCTCCTTGAACATGTGAAGAATTAAAATTTGATTCATGATATGAAGAGTGATTTCTTTCCCATGAAAATTTATGATGTCTCAATATAGGGAAATCAAATCCATACATATAATTGCATCAAATTCCAGAAAGGTAGTATTAAAATTTTTTCTATGATGTTGAGTGGGAAAAGTATGACAAAGGAGAAGTTATATACTCAGGATGTAATAATTTCCCCATTCTCTATTTCCTCCAATTACTCCACTTACTTTATTTTTTGTGGTGTTTTAATAGTTATACAAAACATTTGTGATATGAAATAATTTTTAGAACTATGATAAAAAGGTATGTTTGATATCCTTAAAATAATAATTGGCATACCTATTACCACTTGTTTTTCAGGGTCATCCTTAGCTATTGTGATGCAAAAATCATACCCTTTCTACCTTGGAAGTTGTTGGTTGTCTCTCACAAACCTCAGATTAGAGAATTGGTTTGAAAAGTTTCATGGTTCATTTTAGTTGAAGAAATGAACAATACATTGAGGTTTTATTAGAGAATTATTATCCTATATAACAGTAATGGCTTTCTCCTGTTGGTAATCTCAAGCTAGGTTTCCTTTATTCCCACACCTAAATAATTTCCTCAACCCCTATGAAATTTCCGGGGTGTTTTTTTCATATCATTGACAAGTGGGGTGTTAAATTGTCTTTTTACCATTATATTTATCCATCTGATCACCAGAATTAAAATTCGTGTTTTTCTTCTTATCCCCATGATAACCTTGAGATTCACTAATCTTCATTTTGATGTTGGGGGCACATCAGCCAATTTAATCATAGTTATCAAACTCATATATCACCAATTCTTTCCATAGACTATGGTTTATCCCACCAAAGAAGTGGTCAACCATGAATTCAGGGGTAACGATAAAGCTGAAGGTTAATCATACAATTATTGGGAAGTTTTCCTTATATTCCCTGATAGATTAATCATAATTTTTCTTGAGGTTATGGAAATACATTTCCATTTTAAGTGAAAGAGTGTTTGGAAATTAATTATCAAAAACATTATCTAGAATTCCTTCCACACAATCGCTTTAATCTCATCTTCATCATTGGTATTCTTGATCATTTTCAACCACAAATAAACTTATCCTTCCTTACAATTAACATATACTATAACCTTCTCTTGTTCGAAACATTGAAGGATGGAGAAGATATTCTCAATGGATTTTATCCATTTTTCCATGATTAAGGGATCAAATTATCTATTGAAAGTCGGAGGCCTTTGTCACATAAAGGTCTCAATTGAAACCTGTTCTTTAATAGGGTTATTTTTTCACTCATCCTAATCTAGGTTTCTATTCACAGCATGATTCAATTGAGAGTGTATCCTCACAATGTTTTTGATTTATTCTTCCATTGAGTTGGATGTCTCATTGGGTTAGTCGTCACATCACCCACCACATTTATTTTTTACTCGATTTCTACAATTTCCTATCATTAGATAGAATAAAGGGAAAATTATGAATGAATATTTTTAGAATATTAAACACATAAATAGTAATTTAAGGATATTAAATGGATAACTTATAACTTATGTTTATTTCCTTAACTTATGAATTTATAGGATTCAATCTATGTTATCCATGATCTATTTCCTAACATATATTCTTGTGGGCATTTTTTGTTCCCTTAATAATGTTTCATAATGATCTTGTGATTTTAAAAAATCATATCCCCTTGGGAGTTTTAAACCAGGTGTGTAGTAAGGCTTGTTTTCATGTAATAGGTTATGCCGAGTCCGGCTTGACGCACCTTTTCAGAGTTGTTACCCCCAGGTATATCTTTGCTAGAACCGCATCCAATTCTATTATCCGTACAAGGATGTATTTTATTGATAATCCATTTAATCTATACTTACCAGAATTTTGGAATGTTTTTTTATAAGTAGTATTATGTATAATGATTTCACTAGAGTTTTCTAATCCTAATCCCAAAAATGACTAAACATTTCCTATGATACAATCTATGAAAACGCTGCTCTTTATTTAACATTAATATGTGATTTATTACATAATATTACACTTAATAAAACCTGGAGGATATATAATTTTAGTTTGTATTGGAATTAGTTACATTACATAACAATTTAAAATTGTAAAACATCATATTTATTGAAAACTTCCTTAAGATTATCGCACATAAAGTTGTATGGGATAACAAGGGGACATACATAAGAAATGGGTGAGATATAATACCTAGTAAGAGAATAAACATGGAAGAAAATAGATTAATAAATACATGTTCTAAAATAGAAATAGAAATGGGGAATATGAGGTGTGATAATCATAAAAATGAATAATAACACGTGATATAGCATGATAATAATAACTTGGAAAATGTGGCAACAAGACGAAACATTGAATCATTAAAATAAGTCAAGTATAATAGTTAATACATCATTATAGAAAAAGTCACATCAATGAATCAGGTTCACTCCCTATCCCAACATGACATATCATGAGGCTAAAAATTACCCAATTCATTGGATTTTTATATAATTCGGGGTGCACCCGTCACATTCATTTCATTCTCATGCTTATGTGTGCCACAAAAATCATAGAACATGGATTCATTCATCATCATATTTTATTCCATGATCTAGGAGTTTGGAATACATACAAGTAATTCCCATTATAAAGAATCATAATTTAATAAAGGTGAAAACCCTTCATAGGAAATGTGTGTGCTATACCATACACAATTTTTTTGAGCATGAAAATTCACAGTGAAATCTCTTCAGAAAAATTCCATCACTTAAATAGTCATAAAATTGGTTTGTGGGGAATAAAGAGATATCTCATAATTTTCAAATAAACTTTATAGTAATGGGGACATGAAAATAAATATCCCAACATTAAGAATTAGAAAATAGATGGCATAAGGTAATAAATAAACTTTGATAATAAAAACAAAGTGAATATCCCTTACCTGAGTGTGTGATTCCAAATGCTTGTGTGGAGATAATTGAGAGCTTAGGGCACCTTGGGAGGACTCTAGAGATGGGAGGGGATGGTAAGGACTTGATCCAAGTATTTTTAGTGAGGAAAAATGTGATCTTTGGTGGGTTAATATAAGAAAATAGTGGGGATTTATTAAATATTTCTCAAACAAAGGTTTTGGACTCTATATAATAAAAAAACCAAAACCAAAAACCATACCATATTTTTTCCCATGGTTTCTACTAAATGGTTGTGGTTTATATTATTTTAGAATGATAAGGGCCTAACATAATAGAATAATACCCTTTCTTATGTAGAGGTGAGTTAAACTCTTAAATAATGATTTCAAAATTTTAAAATACATTAATGGTTATGGAGGATTTTTAAAGGATTAATAAAATTAATAAAATAAAAATTAAATCACAATATTTTAAATGTAAAAATATATTTTTTAATATCATTTTTTGGGTCACTGTGATTTCATAATACATGATGTATATTTTTACTGTATTTAATTTTTACCCAAAAATTCAACTATATGGGGGAATTATGAAAAATTCACCATTGTATAATTTTGAAATTATGATTCCAAAAATAATATTCATTTTATCTAAATAATTTTCTAAATATTTTCATTTTCAATTATAAATTAAAATCGACACATATTATGAAATGCAGTGTTTTTCGACAATAAAATTGTTTTGATCACCTATAAAAATTCCATTTGACATCATAAAAATTATATTATCATTTATCATTAATAAACATTATTTTAACAAAACTATTGTGTTAAAATATTATTTATATAGAAAACGTTATTTCATGAAAATTAATTCATAAATTGAATTTTAATATTACCCAAAAATTCTGTTTGTGTTTTATTGTATTAAAATAAAAAAATTATCAAGTAATAACAATAGGATGAAAATACATTCATTATTCTATAAAAAATAACGTACATAATCATATTTCTAGGTTCTTGATACCTATACATTTAAAACACTATAAAACTCTATAAAGGAATGGTATGTGATAGTGAGACTTTCATTGGGTGGTTTGGAATACATGGTTTGGGCCTTGATCTCGATGAATGTAAACTTCTCTCGTAAACTATTTAAATCATGCTTGAGTTGTTAGATATCATCTTAGTATGGTCCAAGGGAAAATTTTAGGATTGATATATCCCTCAAATTCTTTGATAAATGAGCTTCATAGGGTACAATCCTACAAGTTGAGGTCATTACTTCCTTTTTCTATGTCAATTGGATTTGTTAAAACCCTATATTTATACTAATCATGTGATCATTATTCAAAATATATTTTATCAATGGTAACAATGATTACGTGACTTTTATATATGAAAGAAGAAAAATAAATAATTTCAATTTATTCTATAAAAATAATACATAATAAGACATTTACTTAAATAACAAGCTAAATTTTATTTATAACAGTTCATGTCATTACAGAATTATAATTTATTTTGGATATATCTCTTCTTCTCTCAACCCTAGAGATTTATATAGGTAATTTTAGGGTAAAAATTGCCTTTTAGATGTCACATTTGTGTGAGTGATCCCTTCTATGACTTTTTTGTTAGGATTCTTCCTTCTCTTCCTTCTTATCCAACCATTACCGTGATATCCATTGACAAATTGTATGATTGGTTTTGATCTTGATTAGTTACGATATAGGAAAATATTTTCAAACATTAACACCTTTTTCCTCATTTTAGATGGCCATTGGAAGAATTTTTGGATCGTCAGTTAAGGGTATGGGTTATATATCTTAACCTTAAGGTTTTATAGTTACCAAGTTTATGCAATATTTTGATTGCACCATTATTTTGTGCAACCAAATTAATTAATTAAATTAATGGAATTATTCCATAAATCCCTTTGGTTTCAAATGGAATTTTAACTAGCTCAGGGATACCCATGGGGTGAGTAAACCATGGTTATAATTGAATCGGCTAATAGATTAAGGTTTGTTTATCATTACTTGTGAACTCGGGTGATTTCTTATTATAAAATCCCTAAATTATGGATTATTTCTTATTGATGTAATTTTAATCAATTTTAAATTAAATTTAAAGTGGGATATGAAAGAATAATTTTAATTCTCTTAATTAACCATTGAGAATTATGATGTGATATTATGAATCCATGTTTTATGATAGGGATTGTCTTTCATGGGGTAATTCTTATATATTTGGCTCGGTCAAGGAACTTGCACACTTATATGTTATAATGCTAATATTGAGCAGGTTCATCCATGTCCCATGCTATAATTCTTATAAAGAGCAGACTATGCCCAGTCCCAAGTTGTAATGTTTATAGGGATTTTTCCTGGATGTTGTAATTATTATAAGGCTTTGAACCAGATTGTTGTGACTGTACATTAGTTATATGGTTGTGGTTGGAATGTTCAAAAGACATGATCAAAGATATTATATAATGGCAGTAAAGTATTTATTTTACCTTGGTAATACATTTGTGGTTGGAATTGTCATAATACATGCTCATAGATATTCCATCATGGGGCCAAGGAAGGTTGTTGTGGTATTTTATTATTTAAAATATTAATTAAAACACCTAGTTATTTCTTTACTGGAAAAACTTCTTATCTGACTTGTATTGTTTAGTAATGATGGGGTAGTCCAAATGAGTTATAATCACACTATATTCAGATAATCATTTGGTACTCAAGAATATTTTTTTGATGTAGTATTGGACAAGGTCAATGGACCTTGTTGTTGATTTCTTTTTTGTAGATGGGTTGGAGTTTGGATATTGGACTGACATGAGGTTCGGGACCTGAGACTTTGGGTCTTTTATTTGATATAGATAATTTTTTCTTGTATTTTTCTAGAATGACATTTATTTATATTCCAAAACATTATTACATTATTCCTTATTATTTATTGGATTATTTAGTTATCTTCTATTGTTGTCTTCTGTTGTGTATTTACTTTGATTATTTCACTTCTATTATAATTTTTTTCTTCTATTATGTCTCTTTATACCAGGGGTATACTCTCCCCACTATACATTTCACACACCCACTAGTAGTCTTCAACCTCTGACATGTGTGGATGAATGCATGAGGTCGCATAACCAGCCCTTTAGGGCCATGTGGGAGAGTTCTATATTTGGGGATGTTACAAACTAGTATCAAAGGATTGGTTTTTCTTTTCATCGGATTTACTAGTTGGGAAATATATAAAGGAGACTAAGAAGTGCTAGGAATTGGTAATGAATTTGTTCGTGGGATTAGTTTTCCCATATACAGAGTAAAATCCCAGGGACCAAGGATGGGGTTGCTATTGTGTTGTGTTCTTGTTATAGTTGATGTTATTTTGCCTTGGGTGATTCAAAAATGTTTGAGGTTATTGATTTGTGATTTTACTTTTTCTTGATATTTTTACTCATGGCCCGGTATAGTGAAATATGAGAATACATGCATCATAATTAAAACATAGGGATGTATTGACATGAATTGTTCATGATAGGGGCATATCAGTTTCTTCATGTGATATATACTAGCCCGTAGAACTATGACATGAGATGTTTATTTTTCAGATAAATGAAATGTGTTATCGTGTCCTGATGAAATACTTGTAAACCATGGTTAGAGAGATAAAGAGTTAGTAGTTCTTAGTTGTAGTCACCTGTTGGGGTTGACCTTGTTGCTAGCATGTTTTCTATGGTGTGAATGTTTCTTGTAGATAAAATAACTCCTCATTATATTAGACTCAAGCCTCGGGAAATTGGAAATCAACACACTCCTAAAACAGTTAAACTAATGATTCCTATATTTCTTGAGGAGTTTATATATTTTCATCATTGTGATAGCTTCCTTAGGGTCATGCAATATTGGGAAAGAGATACTATTTATACTGTTCCTTCAATGTCTTGCTTGACAGGAGAGTTTCAGTTGCAACTTCCACCTATGTTTATTGGGAAAGGGGGACCCCAAGAAGCAGTGTTCTAGATTCAGTCAACCTAGATGATCTTTAAGAATCTTGAGACACCCATGGATAGTATGGTGAATCTTTCTTCCTATATGATTCGTCTATATACTAATAATTCATTGGATATTCTAGAGGAAGTTATGTAGTACGGTGAGATATCTTTGAAAGACTTCATTAAAATGTTCCTAATCCATTTCTATCATGATACCTTGAGTAATGAAAAATCACATGAGTTCATTCATCTAATATAGGAGGGACTACCAGTATTGGATTATGCTGGATGTTTTACAAACCTACATTTCATGTAACCATCTTTCATATTTAGTGAGATATTTAGGTTGAGACATTTTTAGAATGGTGTTCATTATGAGATCAGACCACTAGTAAACTTTTCCATTTAAGTGGCTTTAATGTTTTCATGAGGTGTCTACTCATCCTGAAATGGAATCTAAGAGATTCCCTGAGTAGCAGGTAGGCTATTTTTGCAGGGCGATCAGGGGGTTCTTCTTTAAGTGTTAAGAAGCATCATTATCGAAGTTTTTTCCAAAGCAGAAGTGGGTGGAAGAGTTAGGGAAGTGGAAAACCATCACATGATCATATTTTATTCTAGTTCTATTAGTGTAGAAGGTTTGGCTACAAGAACCCAATGTTTCTTTACCCCAAAGACGAGTGTTTTATCTATTAAATACTGGGTAATATTTAGAGGATTTGATCTAAATTCCTATATCAGCCTAGTGGTAGATGGTCAAGAAAGGCACCAAAGCTGGTAAGGGGCTCATCTACCCCTCAGTAGGTTGGAATCTATAGTTCCATAGGCCGATCAAGCCTAATATGTGGATTTGGTACCCCATTCCATGATAAATTGCACGAATAATGTGATATAGCTCAAGGTATTAACACTAGAGCCTAGAGAAGAGGGACAAGTTAGTGGCACATTATTTTTACTACTTCAGATAACATGGAGGCAGGACCTTCTACCTTCAGAGGTATGATTCTTGTATAATCCTCCTTAGCTTGTGTTTTCTAATATAATAGCATCGCATTCATTTCTATCTTCTATTTTAAAAAATATTTTGGATGCGGATTTTTAAATCATAGATGGTTTTTAACCATTGACACATCATTGGAAGTGCGGTATGAGAATATCAAATTTTGTAAGGCGTCTTCTCTAGATATTGGTGGTTACCGTTTCATTTATGAACAATTCATGCTGGAACTGACTACCTTTAACTTGATTACTTGTATGGAATGGTTAGTTATATACCAAAATCATATAACTATTATAGGAGCAGATATAACTTACTATCTCTAGAAGGAAGAATGTATTCTTACTCAAGAGAGTGAGATATTCAGGCTGGTCATGCAAGACCAATTCAGTGATGATCAGATTGTCTTGTGTCTTTGATAGCTAGTATGGATCTAGATAATGGTGGAATGCAGTAGGACTATTTTCCATTTGGGGTAGGAAATTTTTCGGAAATTTTCCCTAATTTTTTCTATGGATTATTAATAGAGTGAATGATCGTGTTCATAATCGAGTTGGTGATGGAGGAAGAGAAATTTTTTATCTCACCATACCGAATCGAACCAGCAGAGTTTTGGGAATTTAATGTTCACTTGGAAGATTTGGAATCTAAAGTATTATTATAGCTGGGTATATTACCTTGGGTTTCTCTAGTTCTATTCACCAAAAAGACTAATAAATATTTCTACTTATGGGATGATTATAGGAGCATGAACCAGATGATGGCCAGGAACCAATATCATCTTCCACACATTGGTGATCGTTTAGATGAGTTAATATGTGATAAATTCTTCCCCAATATTGACTTGAGATCAGGATATAATCAATTAAGAGTGATATTTTTAGACATACCTTAGATATAGTTTTGGAGTATTTATGGGTTTTATGAATTCATAGGGATGTCATTAGGGTTGACTATTGTACGTGAGGTTTTTTCGGGACTTAATGAATTGGATCTTTCATATTTTTTTAGATAATTTTGTGCTAGTTTTATTCAATGATATTTTATTGTACTCCTAGTCATCTGATGATAAGTATAAGAATCTTGACTTCATCTTGATTACATTGAGAGATAATTATATTTATGCCAATCTAACCAAATACAATTTCTAGATTAATGAAGTGCACTTATTTGGACATTTAATCTCATAGGAAGAAGTGTCATTGGACCTTGAGGAATTTTCAACTACGATATCTTGTGAAAATATGAATAAAATCTTCAAAATTCATAGATTTATGGGATTATCAAGTTATCATTGGTGTTTTAGACCAAATTTCTACTATTTGGAAGCACTGATGTCTAGGCTGACCAAGAAATGGTTGAAGTTTATTTCATCTGATTATTCCTAGATAGCTTTTCAAGAAATAAAATATAGATGACCTCAACACCTATCCTCAATTTACCTATTCCTGGTAAATCATATATCATATATTATGACACATTCGGAGTTAGACTCATAGCAGTTATAAGGTAGGATGATTGAGTGGTTGATTATGGATCCAAGAAGCTAAGACTGTATGAGAGGAATTGACTCCCTCATGATGTAGTGTTAGCGTTAGTGGTACATGCCCCAAGATTTTGGATAAAATATCTCATGGGTTAGAGGTTTTTGGAATACATGGATCAAAAGAACCTTAATTCCATTATTTCTTAGCAAGACCTGACCCTTTGGTAGAGAAGGTGGGTCAAGTATCTCTTGTTTTTTGATATTCAATTAGCCTATACACTAGGAAAGGGTAACATAGTTAATGAAAATTTGATCCAAAATAAATAGATATGGGAAGTATAAGAGTCTTGTAATGATTTTAGGATAATGTCCGCATTTATAGACATTCATTTTGATGTTCATGGATCTCATGGGGGAGTAGCTATTACTTTGACATCTATTATACTTATGCTTTGGCACTAGATTGAGGTCGAGTAGTTGTCTTATCCAGAGGTCTCTGTTTTGAGAGAAAAAAATATATGGTGGGGGATTCCATAAGGATGGTCTCTTGACTAAGAAAATTGTCTTCATATTTGTAACTGAATATGGGTTCCTATGGGTTTACATGAGGAGCTGATGAGGTAATTTCAGGCTTCTAGAATGGTGATTCATCTAGTTTTAACAAATATGTATCATGAACTCCATATATAGTAGTAGTGGGAATGAATGAAGAAGAAGGTGGAAACCTTTTTGGATAGATAGTTCACTTGTCAATAGGTTAAAGATTAGAATTATAGGCCATATAGGATTTAGAATCCATTACCCATTCCGTAGTGGAATGGGGATAATTTCACGATGGATTTTGTGATAGGACTGAATAGGATGGCTTGTAATAATGTTGTTGTTTGGGTTGTTTTAGATTGACTAAATATGGTATCTAATTTCTTACCATTTAGGTAAACCTTCATAATAGAAGATATGGTCAATATTTATGTACATGAGGTAGTTTGGTTACACGCTGTTCTGAGGAGTGTCATTTCAGATAGAGATCTTCATTTCACATCGCATTTTTTGAAGGGTCTTTATAAATCCTCTGGATCATGAGTACTTTTAAGCACATCCTATCACCTACATAATGATATTCAATCTAAAAAGACTTCTCAGGTTTGGGAGGATACGTTAAGAGCCAATGTTTTTGATTTTGGTGGTCATGGGAGGAACATATGAAACTCATGGAGCTTTAGTATAATAATAGATTCCAGGAATCAATCCAAATTACACCTTTTGATGAATTGTAATTAATTTTGTTTTTCTCACCCATTTTTTGGATAGTGGTAGTTAAATCACAACTATTTTGACTTAGTCTCATGTATTAGGCATATGAACCAGTTTTATTGATCAGAATTTGGTTGGTGATGGTGTGGAGCATGTATAAATCATATGCTAAGTATTGGATATGTCCTCTAGAGATTAAGGTTTGTCAAAATGTTTTCATTTAGGTGTCACCTAGTTTGGGGAAATTCCAAGTCAAGAAATAGGGATAGAAAGAGCCTATGTTTTTTAAGACATTCGAAATAGTGGAAATAGTCACTCTGTGGCATAGAATTTAGCCCTTCCACATTGTTATAGTTACATTCATGATATGTTCCTTGTGTCCCAACTATGATTATATCACCCAGAACCTTCCCAAGTGATTGACGTATCAAACAAGGAGTTTTGGGATGATTCTTCATTTCAGAATAATTCAAAATAGGTTTTGGATTTTAGTGAGAAATATCATTGAGGTAGGCTTATACTGGTGGTTTGGGTACATTGGAAGCATTATAGAGTTTAGGATGAGACCTGGGAGAGGGAGTATGATATGTGAACACAATGGATGAACTTATTTGCTGATACCTCATAGTGATGCTTAGAGAAACTTGATGATAATACTTTATACGGTTAAGTGGTTGTAAGATCACTTCTTTTTTAGGTATATCTCTCTCTAAGTTTTTCAATAATAATCACTTTTAGTTGTGTTTTTATCATGAAAGTATGATGTTTTAATAAACACTGTATTGATTTACAAGGATACTGGAGAAAGACCAGAGAGAATCCATGAGGATATCTTGTTAGATAAAATGACTTAATGTTCAGGGATGTGTGCTTTTTTGAATTAATGGAGTCTCAGTATAAATGGATTAAGTGTTTCATGGGTTTTTGTGAGTGGAGAAACATTAAAAGGGGATTGGTGTGTTTAAAAGGAAAATGGGATAAAAAATCAATAGTATAATATTTACAAATCTTGTAAATGGATTACACACCATGTAATTGTTTGATGGTTTCAATAAAATAAATCTTCTGCGACAGGTTTTTTGGAATATTCCATTAAAACCCATCAAAATACTATTAATGACATTACGCACCATGTAAATTCCCAGCCGACTATTTTATACTTGTTATGCCATTGAATTCTCATTTTTATCAGTTGCATCTCTTCTCCTATTGAACCTATGGGTTTCTCTATGTGATTTTAGGGTGCAAAAATCCCTTCTAGATATCATGTTTGTGTGAGAGATCCCTGATATTTCTTTTCAGTTATGTTTCTTCCTTCCCTTCTTTCTTCCCCAACCATTACAGTGAAATAATTTGATCAATTTCATTTTTGGTTCCAATCTTGATCAGTTTTGATCTTAGAACCACTTTGAAATCATTTTCACCTTCTTAATAATGGTAGTTAGCCATTTGACAAAATTTTGGATTGTCGGTTAAAGGTATGGGGTCTAAATATTAACCCTATAGTTTGATAATTTCCATGTTTTTGAAATATTGTGATTTCACCATCATTCTGTTTTCCCAAATTAATTAAATAAATAAAATAGAATTATTTATATAAGTACTTTGGTTTCAAATAGATTTTAAATTGGATCATGGCTACCCATGGGGTGAGAGAACCATGATTTTAATTGAATTGTCTAATATCTTAAGGTATTTTCACCATGACATGTGAACTATGGTTATTTTTTGTTATATAATTCCTAAATTTTGGCTTATTACATATTGATATAATTTTTAATCAATTGTGATTTAAATTAAAAGTGGAATATGAAAGAATAATTTTAATTCACATAACTAACCATTGATAATTGTGAAATGATATTTTGATGTGATATTGTGATATCCATGTTGAATGAAAGGGATTTTGTTCCATATTATAATGCGTATATATCAAGCTCAACCTGGGAACTTGCAAACTTATATGTTGTATTGCTGATATTGAGAGGGCTCGGTCTGATCTCACATTGTAATGACTATAGAGAGTTGGCTATGCTCATTCCCACATTTTAATACTTATAGGTATTTTTCCTAGATGATTTAATGCTTATAAGCATTTCACCTAGATTTTTATGATTATATCTTGGTTATATGGTTGTGGTTGGAATGGTCATAAGATATACTCATAGATATTACAGCATGGTTATAAAGAAGGTTATTTTACCTTGGTTATATGGTTGTGTTTGGTATGGTCATAAGATATGCTCATATATATTCTGTCATAGCATCAGAGAAGGTTGTTGTGGTATTTTATTAATTTCCAAATTAATTAAAAACATGGTTATCACTTTATTGTTGGAACTTCTTATCAGACTATTTTTTATACACTATGGTGTCAACCTACTGAGTAATACTCACATACTATTCAGGCCTGTGTTTGGTATCTGATAAGATTTCATGGATGTAGGTCTGGATAAAGGCAAAGTACCTTGTTGCTGATTTCTTGTTTGTGGATGGGCCAGAGTTTGGAGATGGGACTGACGTGGGGTTTTGGACTCCGGACCTTGGGACTTTTATTTGATCCTTATAGTATTTTTTTATTGTTCTCTAAATATATTTATTTACATTCATGCATGTGATTACATTATTCCTAATTATTTATTATATTTTTCAGTTTAATTTTATTATTATCTTCCACTGTACATTTACTTTGATTATTTTTATTCTATTATCATTTTTTTCTACTACTATGACACTTCATACCGGGTGTATTGCATCCCCAATATACGTTACACACCCCCAATACTATTTGGAAACCTCTGGTGTGTGGGGAGGCACGCTTTAGGTCACGTACATGTGAGAGACTACCAGATTGGGATCCATTACAAAAGGTCTTCCCTATCTTCTAGAGTATAAATTTTGGCTTCAAATCTCTATATTAAATTCCTCATGAGTTTCTTCACAGAAATATCATCATCTATTTTTCAATGAATCCTCTAATGTTACTTTATATTTGATTAAATATAGTGAAATAAAAATCAATGGATTCCACATCAACAATATTTATGCCTTTAAACCAACATCTATAATTTTGATGCATTTTCCTCTTTTGCTTTGGAATTTTTTTTATATTCTCTATAACATGTATCATTCTTTATTGTTAGTTTTTAGACCCGTCACATTGGTGAACACTTTGTCTAAAATGGACATAAGAATAGAATTCTATGTTTTTACATTTACATCAAAATTTATCTTTTTAGTGAAGTTTATATGATAAAATTTTTAAATAGGTAAAAAAACTAAATATAATTATAAAACATTAAGATTAGGTGATAGAAAATATCATAGCATCCTTTCTTGTGACCATGAAATTTTTTTCCATCAAATGGTTACACTCAGCTGCTATTCATAGAGTTGATGTTTTACAAAATTCAACCCACTAAAAGAATTTGATAGTGGGAACCTTCTAGATTGATACAAATTTTTAGTTCCAATGGACCGTATGGATACACGGTTAGGTGGTCAATCAGTTGAGAATTTAATTTTCACTATTTTATCTTGCACAATAAATTTACTCCTGTTATAGGTTAAGATTGAATTCTACCACTTTTATACTTTACATACATCCTGACCTAAACCTTCATTGAAGCTGGTCAAAGTTTAAAATTTATATTCCTACAAAATATAGGATATGTGGCAAGTAGGGCTGAACCCACAGGGAAGACTACTTTGACAACTAGTATTCTAAACACTAACTAAATATTCCACTATTGTCAGCAGTGGAATAGATATTATATTTTTTTGAAAGTTTTTCTATTGAGAACTAATGAAACACTACAGAATTTTTCAGTTTTTTTTCTAAACTAAAATGAAACAAGAAAATGACTAAGAATATTAAGAAACAGAGATATAAAATGTTGATAAGTGAACAATCAAGTAAAATGGCCAGGGAAAAGTCTCAATTCTACTAATTTTATAAGTATTATGATTCAATTAAATATTATTGAATTGCACCACCAAAAATATAATAACTTATCTCCCTCACCAAGAGTAACTCACACGGGCTGATTGATTTCGGAGTTCGCCACTCCAAGACAAAACAACTGTGAAAATTTCGAAAAGATAATGAAAACAGGAATAACTTTCCATATTTCTTAAATTAATTGTTAATTTATTATTTTTTTTAAATATGTTTCCATGAAAAATCTCACAGATTAGATTGTGGAGTTTTGAAAATTAAGTTCTAGTGGTGAGAAGCATCTGAATGAACTCAGCAGCAATCTCGCCGATTGATATTGAACACATTTATGTATTAAAGTAAAAAAAGGAAGAAAAGTAACCAGTAGAAGTAGTAATTACCCAAGCTCGAAGATTTATCCAATCAATTTGTTCATTTTCAAAACAAAAAATGAAGACGTACTAGAATATAGTACAAGAATTCTAACACGCAGGAAGAAGAAATCCCCTAATATTACTCTGAACTCAAGCTCCAAGGACTGCAACTCTTATCCCATGAAGCTCCCAGGTATTCGTTCTTGAGTCTAGTGTGTTCTTAGAATAAAGGAGCATCCTCAAAATCTGTTGCTGCTCTTATTTAAATATCAATTGTCAGCTACTACTAGTCACCTCTCACTTCCATCGACTTCAGAAGTCCCTCAATTGTGCACCACACACATGTGTTTTTTTCGCGACAAGCACGTCGCACAATTTTTACCCATGTAACTAACTCCGGGTGATTTAGTTAAGTGAATCTTGATAGGATCTCACTTCTTGTATGAACATATAATAAAAAATTAGTAACAAATAAAAATAAAATAAATAACATATTATAGTTATTTAATAAATTAAAGTTAAATTAAAAAGTTAATTCAAGTTAATTTAAAGATACTTAATTTGATAATTATTATTTACTAGAATAACTATTAATATTAGATATATTACTTTATTATTAAATATTTAATAAAATTATTATGCATTTATTTTATAATTATTAATTTAATTTGTGTTTATATTATTAATAATTATTTAGTATAATTAAATATAATTCTCAAATTAATATTAATTACTTAATAAGTTTAATTATTTTATTCAGTTAATTGGTGTTATAATTTATTTTGTTATTATCTAATATTTATTTACTATTATTACTAATTCCTTATTATTAAAGTTATTATTATTTTATATTTTTTATACAATTTTTTTAATTAAACACTATCCTCCCCCCTCATCTTCTTCGGTGCAAGAGGGGTGGTTGAAATCATGATTCTTCTTCTTCTAGAATCTTCATGTAGCTTCCTCTAAAATCCTCTGTTATCGATGGCACAAGCACTTTTGAACCAGAATTCTCCTCAGCGTAGTGAAAAACAAAATGATGGCACCCTTCGGAAGCATAGCGGCTCGATGCAGCAACACCTCCAAGCCCTTCAACTCCAAATTCGTCCTCTGCTTGAGAAACGACACTGGCAAAAAAATGAGTTCCTTAGAACAGTGACAAGGCTTAATTCAGCATAGATCGACCTCCTCAAACATCTGAAGACTTCATGGTTCCTTTCCCAGCTCACAATATCAGCGCCAAGGCACCAACTCGATCGACATCTGTTTTCTCCTCGGTCATCTTTGATCCAAATCCATAGAGGATGTCTTGGTGAAGGGATGCAGATGCAGCTCGGACTCAGCGGCGTCACCATCGGCTCCTCCTCAAACTCCCTTGTCGACATCTTTAGTTCTAACAAATGTTGCAGTGAATTCTTCAATAGAACACCAAGGAAGAATATGCTCTTCCAAAAGCAGTGGTTCCCCTCCATCAGTGGTCGACACAGCTTCAACTGCTAGCTTCGAATCTCCACAGTGCAGCCTCGACTAAACCGGATCCTCTCATAGTTTTCAAATATGCAGTTGAATCCTGTATTGGTTTTGGTTCTAGTTTTAGAAATTTTTTGTTAATTGGTTCTGCTTTGAAAATCTAGTCCGAGTCTGGTTTTAGGTGGGTCTAGTTTTAGGGCATGAAATTTGTAGAAATGGAGAGGCATTGACGGTGGATGAAATTGAACGGGAAAATGGTGGCAAGACTTGGTTGTTGGAATGGAATAGAAACCGTGGTAACGAGAAGGAGTTATGAGGGTTTACAGTGAGACCGTATGGAAACAGTGATACAGTAAAAGTGGTCACGGTGAAAAAAGAAATTGTTGCTGAAACCGGTGTGTGTAGTGGCGGTGTGAGGAACACGGTGAGACAGTAAAAGTGGTCACAGTTCCACCATGACTAAAATAGTGTGACCGTATTAAGCGGTTATGATTCCACCGTGACTAAAACGGTGTGACCATATTAAGTAGTTATAGTGCCATTGTAAACCTACATAATAAACAGAGAAAAATAAATTGAAACAAAGATAAAGAAATAAGAAATGAACAAAATAATTTATTAAAACTAAAAATAATAATTATTAAAACAAATGACAATACAATACTCATAAAATTAAATAAACTTATAAAAAAAAAGGACTAATGTTAAATTAATATTAATTTTAATTTATAAAACTAAAATTGTTACAAGTTAAAACTAAAAATAAAGAAGAAAATAAATTATTAATAGTTAATATTAAATTAATATAATTATAAGACAAAGTTTAATTATTTATAAAAGGCTAATGTTTCAAATTAAATTAATTCAGGAAATTAGAAAACTATTATTTTATTAATCAATTCATGTTAATTAATGAAATCAAATAAAAGAGATGAAAAGAGTTTATAAACATAAATTTATAAAAATTTAATTGTTAAAGGACAACTAAAATTTAGATTTTGTTATATTAATTAATATTTAGTACATGCAATGTTAAATAAAATCTTCATTATCTAAGTGAAAAAGGAGAAATAATTAATTATCAAATTAATGTTAAATTATTAACTATACAGACAAAACTGTCAAAGTAAATAAAAAGTCACTAGACTATAAAATTAAAGCAAGAGATAAAATAATTATTTTAAAGCATATAAAACATGATTAATTAAAAAAATGATTAAATTGATAAATTTATTTATAGAAACACAAATGTGTTAATATTTAGAATAAAGTACAAGTATAACCAATTATATCATTAAAAATTAGTTAAAATGATGTGGCAAAACATGTAGTTTTTAAGGCCACATCAAATTCCCCCACACTTAAAAATTGTCTGTCCTCAAACAATCTCATGTTTTATTATCTTTAAGAACCAAAGTATGGTATTAATGATTTTTCTCAAAATGTAACATGTCCAGAACTTTTAACATAAGGCTTCAAGACTTTGATTAGGCTTTTAGAAAATAAACTGCTCCTATGAATCTTACATAGAACAAATACTCAAAGGTAGTCAGTAGAGAAATTAATCAACAATAAATGAAAGTGGCATGCCTCATATGTGGTACTATTTAGTGACTAACTTCAATCCAGGCTCAAGTCCAAAGTCCAAGAGTGACAAAAAGGTAAAATTTATGTGGAATTAAGAAATTAACAGTAAGAAATTTATACTTTAAGTATTTCATCTGGGTTCTAAAAATAAATTATTATTTTTTGTGAATCACCTCAATGATACAAGCTATGTGACTCCCATATAAATCAGTTGACCCCTTCTTCATATGGTGTTCATCATTCCCCTCACCTTAATGAACTCATTTTTTACCCTAAACACTTTATTTTATTTTTCCCAAGCCATGTATCATGTGATAATAACTGTGTAATGCACTTATTCATGGTGTACAGAGGCCCTATAGTAAACTAAAACACACCCAGCATCTAGGGTCTCAGAGACTCACCGTGGGATCCCAGATGCCCAAATAACTCCAGTTTCGAAGGATTTTTATAAAAAACCATTTATATTGGCTCATTAAGATGATATCTTTAATAAATTAAAGAAAAAATGAGTCACCTATGGTCAAAATCAAATTTCCAATTCTAAGAGTTATGGTTATAATTCCATTAAAAGGGTACCTATATTACTCTCAAAATTAGACTCTAAACTATATTTCCACTAAACCACTAAGCAATACCACTCATAAATCATCCAATATCATTAATTTTAGATTCAAAACAAAATTTAACTACAAGAGAAATATTTTCCATAGGAAAAAACCATTTGAAAAAACAATTGAAATCCTAAAATTTTGCAATAATTTTTTTAAAAAAATTAACCAATTCTTTTTAACAAAAATATGAAGTTGCAGTGGGAATTGATGAGATTTCAATTAAGCACAGTTTAGAATGGTCCAGAATTTACCCCCTTACCCACACTTAAAACCCGAATTTGTCCCCAAAGATGACTTTAAAAGTGGAGAAGAAAAATAAAACAATTAATGTTCAAAACAGTTTTTCAATAGAGCATATTTATGGCATGTATAAAGGTCACATTAAAGTCCAAAATAAATTTCACCACAAGGAATAAATTAACAGCAGGTTCATTAGCAAGTGCATGCATTAACATATAAATCTAGTGACAATGATTTTCAAATCCACTCAAGAAATATCATGTAATTTGTGGGTGCACAATTAATTGGGTATAAGAAAATTTAGCAAAATTTATTCAGTAATATATTCAATAAAGTTGGAAAATTTCATGCTAAATACCCTATAATCCAAGAGGTTCCAATGAAAAACACAACTAAGATCAAGCATGTACCCCCCTCCCCCCACACATAATTTTATACAGTGAATGGGTTTTAAACAATGAATTTCAGTTCACAGAAACATGCATATGCATATTTTTAATTCAACTTAGTGACATGAAACAAAAGTTTTTTAGTATATGCAGGATATACCATAGATTTTCAGCAAATATGTAGCATAATTTTTCAAACAAGCAGAACTTTTTTAGTGAGCATAATTTTATTAGAAAACAACAGGAGCTGAAATAGATTCAAAAGTTTGATGTACTTCCTTGACAGGGTTCTTGTCCAGAGATGATAATGGGAATTCCACTCCTTAAATGACACAGCAACATCATCCTATAAACATAGATCATATAAACCAGGAACAAAAATCTAGCAGATATAGAGCTTATGGAAGACAAAAAAGCAACACTTTATTCAACAAAAAACAGAAGAAAAATGAATAAAAATAAAGATCATGGGTTAACTTCTATGAATCACTGATTCTAAAGTCTTCAGTTAGTCTATATTTAATTACAAATTTTTATTTATTAACACAATAAAAACCATGGGTTTCCTCCCATGACGCGCTTGATTCAATGTCCCCTACTAGACTTAATTTCCCTATATATTTCTATCCATGATCATTTAATGGAAATGAATTATTTATATTGTGAACTTCACTACTATCTAAAGATTCAAAAAAAGGATCACCGAAAACATTCTCATGTACAGTTCCAAAAAAATCTCAAAAGTTCTTTTAAAAAATAATTTCTAATATACTATACAGCCTATTTCGGCCTCCAAAAACCACTTCCTCAGCTCTAAAAATGCTCAATAACTTCATAATAAAATAACTAAATTGACCAGTAATACTGACATGGCTTCCCCCACACTTATAGGTTAGATCCAACCCAGAATCATAAGAAAACAAATCAGAAAACTCTTTATTATTTTCATCAAATATTCCTGGCACAGCTTGCACAAAAGACAAATACAAAAACTCTAGGAAGAAAGAATCATACTCATGTTCCAACAGGTGGTACCCAATGTCCACAGATGACTCAAATGATGTGAATCTTTTAGGTTTAGGTTGAAGTCATCACAAACAACATCAAATTGATCTAGAAATAAAGTTCCTAGAAAATACACTTGTTCATGTTGGGAAAATTTTAGTTTTTCCTTAGGACTCAGACCAGAACATTCTCCAGCTTCAGAAACCCTTAGACAGTCGACTTCATAAGGAAAAAATTTAAAAACGGGTTGAGAAAGTTCAGTACATGAATGTGAATCACTTTCTATAATTGGTTCTAGGGAATGATTTTTCTCATCTAGAGGAAGGAGTGGCATAGGAATAGAATCCTAATGAAAAGTTTCAATAGGGTGGGGAATCAAAATTTCAGGGACCTCAAGAGGAAAAGAACCATACTCAGCTCAGACCTCAATTTGAAAACATTGATTCTCAGAAACATCTATCAAATCACAACCAACCACATGTTGAGGCTTTTCAAACACTAATAACACATCCACATCATCAACAGCTTAGAGAGTGAATTTCCCCTTGAAAACATCTATGACAGCACCAGCTATAGCAAGGAAAGGTCTCCCTAAGATGACTGGGACTTTTTCATCACACTCCATATCTAGGATAAGGAAGTATGTGGGTAGTTTCAGTTTTCCTACACTCACTAATAGATCATCCACCTCCATGAATGGTGTGTGAGTGACCTGTTAGTAAGTTGAAGACAAACAGAACTTGGTTTCAAATCCCTGAGACCCAACCTTCTAAATAGGGAGTAAGGCATAAGATTGATTATTTCTCCTAAGTCACACGAAAAATTATATTTATCACTAGTTCCAATTCTACATTGAATAAAAATGCTACAAGGAAGTTTTAATTTTGGAGGAAACTTCTTTAACAAAATGGAACTACGTTTCTCATTGAGATTAACTTTGTCCAGTGTCTTCCAATATTTTTTGTTTTTTAGAAAACTTTTGGTAAATGCAACATGTGAAGGAATTTTATCTAAACCTTCTACAAATGGAATATTGTTACTATAGTTTAGAATAATTTTAAGAAACCTCAAATAGTCAGGTTCATTATTCTTCTTCACTCATTCCAGGAAGGGAATGGGAGGGGCATAATTTTTAAGAACAGGTTGATTATTATTCTTGTCATCAATTCTATTGTTTTTCTTTTCTTCTGTAACTAATTCCCACTTCATTTTCATCTGTTCTTGAACATTTTCAAATGTAAATTAAACATTCTCTTCAGGATGAACAAAGCAATCTAGATTCCTATATTCTGTATCAAAAAGACTTTTCTTCCCAGATTCAGTTTTTTATTAGTTTTAGTTTTCCCAAAGTGTTTCTTAACTTGTTCTTGGATTTAAAGTTCAGATCTTGTGGTTATATCCATGATATTATCTCTTCTATTAATAATTTAAGTGTTTGGAAGCTTTCCCTTTTCCTTATCACCTTGATCCCTAGAAATTTGAATTATTTGATGATCTAAATTGTGAATCATACCATCTGTTTCCTTCTTAAATGAGGTGATCTCTCCAAAAACATGTTGTAATAACCCCTTTAACTCCCCTTGAGAATTAGAAGATTTAGCCCCATATTGGTTTGAGTTATAAATTTTAGGTTGTGATTGGTAATTAGAAGCAGTGGTCTGTTTTATGACACCTTGTTCTTTCCAGGACATGTTTTGGTGATTTTGATAACTAGAATTGTACTGATTGGAATATTGATCATTTATCCCTTGGTTCCTAGATCTAAGATCCTCAAATTTGGAACTCTCATCAAAATGGACAGGGAGATCAAAATTAGGACAACATATATGAGTGTGACCAAACAACCCACAACGATTACATTTCTCCCTTAAGACCCTATCACTAACAATAGTATCCTGAGGATTGTCTTCACCTCTATGGATGACCCTCTTCCTAGAACACTTGTGCTGAGATTTTTGAGCAAGCTTGTCATTCACAAGTTTCAGCTCATCAACAGTGGAGTCAGAAAAGTCACCCCCACAGAATTGGTCAACTAAAGTTTGGATGTAAGGGGTGAGAGCATTATAGAAGGTTTCCATGAGTAGATGGGGATAAAATCGGTAATTGGTACTTTGTCTAAGGAGACTTCTAAACCTATCACATGCCTCATGAAGTAACACTCCCTCATACTCGAAAAACCTAGTAATTTTGTGCCTAAGATCAGAGGTGGTGTTCCTATGATATAATTTTGATTTAATGGCAGCAAACACCTCTGCCCAGGTCTCAAAAATTTCTTCATCTAAGTTCTGAAACCAAGTCCTAGCCTTCCACTTCAGAAAAAATGGAAACAAACTCAATCTCAACTCCTCCTCATAAAGCTTTCTCAATGGTAATTGTTGTACATAACTATAGAACTCTCTAATGAACTCATGTGAATAATTTCCTGGAAGACCATTGAATGAAGGAAGTTGAGAAAGGTGAGACTGGTTAATTTCATAGTTCCTATACATAGGGGTCAACCTAATACAAGATGGTTTACTTGATACTATTAGAATTTTAAACCCCCTATGTCTAGGTAACTGATGAGATGGAACTACGGGCTATGGAACATTCATGTTTTGATAAACTCTATTATCCAGATTCTCTATTATAATGTTTTTAGGAGTAGTTAAATGTTTATCTAATTCTGAGTTTGAAGACTCTAATGTGACAATGAATTCTCTTGTGAAAATGTAGAGTTTAATAATAGTTCAAAATAGCACAACATTAGAACTAACATGAGTTTAGCAATATAGAAAATAGTAGCAATTCAGTAGTCATTGTAGTAGATTTTTTTTTACAGTTTTAATTTTTTATCAATTTTTTTGGTGTTTTTATATGTTTTTTTAAAATTTTTTGAAAAAAAAATGGCTCATGCCTTCCCCAAAAACAGTGTTGAAAACTTGACCTAAACCTTCGTTGAAGCCGGTCAAAGATTAAAATTTATATTCCTACAAACTACAGTATATGTGGAAAGCAGGGTCAAACCCATAGGAAAGGTTATTTTGACCACTAGTCTTCTAAAAACTAACTAATAATCCCACTATTGTCAGTAGTGAAATATATTTTCTATTTTTTTTAAGTTTTTTATATTGTTCATTAATGAAACACTATAATAATTTTGAGTTTTTGTTCTAAACTAAAATGAAACAAGAAACAGAATAAGAACAGTAAGAAACAAAGATATAAAATGCTGATAAGTGGACAATCAAGTAAAATGCCTAGGGAAAAGTATCCATTATACTAGTTTTATAAGTATTCCGATTCACTTATAACTTATTGCATTGAACCACCAAAAAGAGAAAGACTTGTCTCCGTCTCCAAGAGTAAGCCACACAGGATGATTGATTTCAGAGTTCGCCACTCCAAGACAAAACAACTATGAAAATTTCTAAAAGATAATGACAATAGGACGAACTTGCCGTAAGTCCCGAAGTAATTGTGAATTGATTTTTTTTAAAGATGTTTCCATGAAAAATATCTCTAATTTTACGATGGAGTTTTGAAAATTAAGTTATAGTGGTGAGAAGCATTTAAATGAACTCAACTTCAATCTCACTGATTGATACTGAACATATTTATGTATTAAAGTAAAAAATAAAGAAAAGGAACCAGTAGAATTAGTAATTCCATGAGATTGAAAATTTATCGAATCAATTTGTACATTTTCAAAACAAAAAATGAATACATACTAGAACAGATTACAATAATTCCAACACAAGGTAAGAATAACTCCCCTAATATTACTCTGCACTCCGGCTCTAAGGCCTCCAGCTCTTCTCATGTGCTGCTCCCGAGTATCCGCTCTTGAATCTGTTGTGTTCATTGAATGAATGAGACTCCTCAAAATCTATTATTGCTCTTCTTTAAATATCAAATGTCACCTGCTACTAGTCACTGCTCGCTTCCACCGACTTCCGAAGTCCCTCAGTTGTGCATCACACACGTGTGTCTTTTTCGCGACAAGCACGTCGCACTATTTTTACCCACATAACTAACTCCGGGTGAGTTAGTTAAGTGAAACTGTAGAAGATATCACTTCCCATATGAACTTGTAATAAAAACAATTAGTAATAAATAAGAAAAAATAAATAACATATTATAGTTATTTAATTAATTAAAGTTAAATTAAAACGTTAATTCAAGTTAATTTAAAGATACTTAATTTGATAATAATTATTTACTCGAATAACTATTAATATTAAAGTTATTAATTTATTATTAAACCTTTAATAAAATTATTAATCATTTAATTTATAATTATTAATTTAATTTGTTTTTGTATTTTTAACAATAAGTTAGTGTAATATAATAGAATTCTCAAATTAAAATTAATTACTTAATAAGTGTAATTATTTTATTAAGTTAATTAGTCTTATAATTTATTTTGTAATTATCTAATATTTATTTAATATTATTACTAATTCCTTATTATTATAATTATTATTATTATTTCTTTATTTTTATTTTTGTTTTACAATTTATTTATTTTTAATTAAACACTATCCTCACCCCTCATCTTCTTCGATGCAAGAGGGGTGGTTGAAATTATGAAGATTCTTCTTCCAGAAGCTTCATGTAATTTCCTCGTAATCCTCTTCTTTCAACGGACCAAGGGCCTTTGAACCAGAATTATCCTCAGTGCTGTGCATAACAAAATGATGGAACCCTTTAAAATCATGGAGGCTCGATGCAGAGATACCTCCAAGCCCTTAAACTCCGAATTCGGCCTCTTCTTGAGAAACGACAGTGGAGAAAAAATGAGTTCCTTCGAATAGTAACGAGGATTCATTCAGCATAGCTCAGCCTCCTTGAACATCTGAAGTCTTCATGATTCCTTTCACATCTCATAATATCAGTTCCAAGGCACCATCTCGATCGACATTTGTTTTCTCCTCACTCAGCTTCAATCTGAATCCAAAGAGGAAGTCTTAGTGAACGGATGCAGGTGCATCTCAGACTCAGTGGATTTACCCTCGGCTCCTCCTCAAACTCCCATGTCGATGGCTTCAGTTCTAACAAATGGTGCAGTGAATTATTCAGTAGAACACCAAGGAAAACACTGCTCCTCTAAAAGCATTGGTTCCTCTCCAGCAGTGGTCGACACAGCTTCAACTGCTTTCTTTGAATATCCACAGCGCGGCCTTGACTCAACCAGATCCTCTCCTAGTTTTCAAATCTAAAGTTGAATCTTTTATTGTTTTTGGTTCTAGTTTTGGAAATGTTTTTTTAATTGGTTATTGTTTGGAAATCTGTTCAGAGTCTGGTTTTAACTGGGTCTGGTTTTAGGGCATGAAATTTGCAGAAAGGGAGAGGTAGTGATGGTGGAATAAATTAAAAGGGAAAATGGTGGCAAGACTTGGTTGTGGGAATGGAAGAGAAACAGTGGTAATGAGAAGGAGTGATGAGGGTTTACTGTGAGACCATTTAGAAACAGCGAGACAGTAAGAGTGGTCATGGTGCAAAAAAGAAACTATGGTTGAAACTGGTGTGTGTAGTGGCGGTGTGAGCAACACGGTGAGACAGTAAAAGTGGTCATGGTGCCACTATGACTAAAATGGTGTGACCTGTATTAAGTAGTTACGGTGCCACCGTAAACCTGTATAACAAATAGAGAAAAATAATTGAAACAAAGATAAAGAAATAATAAATAAACTAAATAATTTATTAAAACTAAAAATAATAATTATTAAAAAAATGAAAATTCAAGTACTCATAAAATTAAAAAAACTTATAAAACCAACAAGACTAAAGCTAAATTAATATTAATTTTAATTTATATAACTAAAATTGATACAAATTAAAACTAAAAATAAAGGAGAAAATATATTTTTAATTGTTAATAATAAATTAAAACAATTAGAAAACAATATTTAATTATTTATAAAAGACTAATGTTTCAAATTAAATTAATTAAAGAGATTAGATAACTATTATTTTATTAATCAATTCATTTTAATTAATGAAATCAAATTAAAGAGATGGAAACATTTTGTAAACTTAAATCTACAAAAATTTAATTGTTAAAGGACAACTAAAATTTAGATTATGTTATATTAATTAATATTTAGTACATGCAATGTTAAATAAAAGCTTTAGTATATAAGTGAAAAAGCATAAATAATTAATTATCTAATTAATGTTAAATTATTAACTATGCAGACAAAACCGTCAAAGTAAATAAAAAGTCACGGGACTATAAAATTATAGCAAGAGATAAATTAATTATTTTAAATCTTATAATACATGATTAATTACATAAATTTATTAAATTCGTAAATTTATTTATATAAACACAAAAGTGTTAATATTTAGAATATAACAAAAGGATAACCAATTAAATCATTAAAAGTTAGTTAAAATGATGTGGGAAAACATGTAGTTTTTATGGCCACATCACATCCTATCACATAAATAAAAATAATAAAGAGAAAATGGAACATGATAATTTGTACATGATTTGACCATAATATGTGATCCTACTTCTCTTTAAATCCATAAATTATACTGGTTAAAATGTTTTCACTATATGCCAATCCCCAACTTAAAATTGGTATAGACAATTCACCCTTATAAGACAATTTCACAACATATTATTTCTACCCATACATAAAATACCACTCATCAAACATACTAAAATATTGTTTACAATGAGTCAAAATGATAATGATCACTTGAAGTTTAGTGTAACAAAAACAAATTATGAAGATACTTCAATTGATAAAACTAGGTAGACAGAATAGAATATCCTCACATTCTTTTGAAATAAATTTTTTTTAATGAGAAGTAATTTTCAATAATTTCATGATTAATATATGTAAACCCTCTAAGGGTTTTAATATTTATTATACTCTCAAACTTATTACTCTAATCCTAGGTAAAATCAGATTTTACTACGAATTTTTCCATTAGCTTATGAACTCCTTTCTTTTATCCCACTTCAAAAAAAATTATTTTCACTCACATCAGAATCTTGATATTCATTTCTCAAAATTTATTATCAAAAGTTATCTTTTTTTCAATATTCCACAGTTTCTATATATATTTCACATTAATTTCTTAGGTATTTTTCATATACCTAAATTGTTGTATAATGTGATGACTCAAAACTTCAAAAAAAGCATCATGAGATTAAAACCATTTTGAGATTCCTTGATTTTTCTTCAAGACACAATAAAAAATATCATGTGAGTCTTCTTCCCTACATTTTCATTAAATTACCGAAATAACCATAATATTATTCGATAGGAAAATAGTGGCATAAAGTTCAATTTTTAATAAGATCAAAAAAATATATTTTTTTAAATATCAAAAATACCTTATAGTTGTTAATTATTAAGTTAATTGGGTTAGCTCAATTCGCATCATCATCAACCTAAATGGGATTTGAAAGATGAATTTGTGGATAAAATCAAATGAAATCATTGTTTGAGAACATATCATGTAAATTTAAGAAAAATCATTTGGCATCATATATTTTTTAGAATATGTTTTAGGATGTAAACAACAATAAAGAATCATCACACTAATATCTTAATTATTTATAAAAATTGGATAATTTATTTTTGATCCATTATGATTTATCTCATGAAGATATTCCCATTAACGATATTGTACTTAAATATGTTAAAATATTGGAATAGTCATTTTTATTTAGTCACAATTTAATTATGATATTTTAGACACTAGAGATCATCATGAGCATCATATGGTTTCAATTATTTAGAATATCATAATTTTTTGAAACATGATTCTATACTAAGTATGATATCTTATGCATTAGGTATTTTAAATTTTCGTTCTTCTAATCATCTTATGAAAACATCATTTGTATTGAAATTTACTTGTATATATGAATAATTTATACACATGAAAAATATCTTATGCATAAGATAAATCACTTATATGTAGTATATATTTCTCACCCAAAGGATAAATACCATTTTGTGTTTCCTCCTCTATACACTAGATATTTTTGGAGATCAAATAACTTACACGCATATCAAATTTTACTTTATCAATTTCATATGAGTTGTTTAATTTACTTTTGTAGTCTCAATTTAAATCAGCATAGCAGAAATCCCATACATGTGACAACAACATTTTTTGTGTAACTCAAAATACTAGAACATAATCAAAATTCACAAAACATTTTAAAATCCATTATAGCCACTTCTAATCTTCCAAAAAATAGTTTAAACCCTTTATTAATATTTCTATGAAATTTAAACCTCTATTAATTCCATCAACAACAATAAGGTCACTTTTGGAGGGGTAAAACCAATATGAATATGTATTTTTTATAAAAAAAAACATTCAATATAAATATAAAGATAAAAATATTAAAATTAATTTATCTAGATTAATTTAATATATTTATAACAATTCATTATAAAACCTTTATATTTTATCAAATATAGAGGGTATGAACATGTGAAATAAAAATTAGGAAAATATCATGAAAATTATGAGACCTAGTGTGATGATAAATGGGGTGGTTGTGTATTATATTAAATATTTATTTTTTTAATTATTTTATTGATTTATTAGTCAAGAAACATATCTTATAAGAAATAGTATAAAACCATTCATTAATTATAAGGACCCAAAATCTAATCACGTAGAGCTTGTTTACCTTTTTAAAATTAAAATAAATTACATAATATATTGATAGGATGAAAAGGTTAATAAAAATTGGTTTCAAGATAAAACTTAAACATTTTGTCATAAAATATAGATTAAATTATATATATATATATAATTAAATAATTAACCAATATTTTGTGTTATCCTTAGCTAAGATCATATATAATGTTTATATTGATCTCCTGGGTAAATAGGGAAAATTAATGAAATAAGTCATCTCAAACTCTTAGTAAGGCGAAACATATAAAACCAGTTTCACAAACATCAAGACGTGATCAGGACTTACATAATATTCCCTCGAAATATATTCATCATAATTGCCTTTGAATGACTCCATTGTTCATAACATAAGATGAATTAACGATGAAATATATAATTTTGGACATCATAAACATATATTTAACAATTTTTTAATAATTTAACATAAATAGAGGGTAATTAACACAAATATAAATTTAGGATATTTTCATAGTTCTATTTTTATTTTTTTATAATGTGGTGAAACACATCTCTAACAACAATTTATAGACCTGTGCATATAGGTTAAACCTAAAGATAATTTTTAAACTAAACCATTGTAGTACAAGACTAATATATGTGGGTTATGAAAAATATTGTTATTGGTTTGAGATATATCCGTAATTTTTCAAAAATGTTTCTATAGGTTTACCTATTTCCATAAATAAAAAAACATTGAAATAAATTACCAAAATAATTTGAAAATGGGATATTTCCAGGATTTTATAAAAAACTTGGTTCTATATTTAGATAACATAATGGTTTAAAAATTATTGGGTTAGAGAAGAGACGAAACACAATTAACTCTAAGTTATCTTTTTAATAGCATGATGAGTAAGAAAAACCCATCTATGTTTCATCACTCTTAGTTTTCTACCTCTGTGGTTTTTCATTTCTTTTATTAAGATCCATGAACCCAATATTCTTCTTCATAAGAGTCGTTATTTTTGAAAACCTAGTTTAAATGTTTCTTAAATTAAAAAATATTATAAATAAATTTAGTTTTATATGTACATTGATGACATGTATTGATTGATGATTTTATCAATTTATAGAATATGTTTTACAAATTTAATTATTCCGACAAAAATACATAGTAGTTAATATATTTATAATTAAAAAATATTTTGGAATTATTTTTATTAGCAATTTATTATCAATGAAAAATATTATTCCTTTTGTTTTTCATGATTTTATTGTAGGAAATAAGTATATCAATTCATTATTACAATAATTATGGAAGTTTAAAACCCCTACATTGATACACACCCAACATCCATAGTAACATTCATAATGGTGATCATTATATCATGGTATGTTTTTTGTGAAAATAATCTTTCTCTTAAATTATTAATAACCATTTTAAAAAAGATAATTTATTTGTATATAATTTTAAAATTTTCAATTCCGTAATTAATATATACTAAAAAATTTGGGCTAATTCATAACCAATATCTCTATAATTATTTCTATGTATTTTAAATTAAATTGTAATTTTTATGACATTTTCATTGTAGTTAGTTGTTGTAATTTAAATGAATTCCACACTTGCACAAAAATATTCCAACAACAAGAAAATCAATAAAATATTACTAATATTATCAATATGTTTATCACCATCACCAACAATATTTAAAATTATCAGTAATAATATTTAATTTTATTCTGAAAATATTAATTTTAATAATTATAATCTACGATATTAGTGAATTTTGAGGAAATTATTATACAAACTAAAATAATAGCAATAATATTCATTAGTTTTTTAATTTAAATGTTATAGTGAAGTTAGAGAAAATGATAATAGGGGATCAAATCCGGAAATTGTTTCTAGTTATGGACACTTATATTTACTTTATTGGTGATTAATATAATTTTGGGGTCCTTAGTTAGAATAAATTTCTTATTTTCATCCCCCATTATCATTTTACCTTGAAATTAATAAACGCGTGAAATTTCACTATAATAATGTTATAGTTATTCTATGGTTGTATTATCATATCTTAGATAAGGGTGACCGTAAAGGATTATAATAATTATTCTAAAAATCATGATAATATTAGTTTAGAAATGAATAATTATTTAAAAAATGATGAATTTTTATAAATCATTAATTCAAATTTATTTTTAACGTTTAATTATATTATACCTTCATTCAAGAAATGATAATTGAAATTAATTCTATATTTCTGGTTACATGTGGTCAGCATATCAAGATGAGATTATTTTTTTCAAAGGATATTGGATTTTAATCACCCATTGGGGCAGTGATTGGCCATCTTATTAGAGCACTTAATGAAATTGTGGTTCTCCCACAAGTATTTTCTACAACATAAATTTTTTTTCTTGGTATATGCATTAAATTATGGCTATGTTTTGAGAAATGTAAATAAAAGAAATAAAATGATTTTATAATTAATAAATTAAAATAAATACAATTAAATGATTATGATTTATATTTGTTTTTTTTGTTAGACACATATTAAAAGAAAGTAAATGATTATACTTTCATTTTAGCTTGTTTGGTTAGAATTTTTAAAAGAAAATAATGGATATATATTTGTGTTAAATTACATATATATCATTTAATAAAAATACATTTTTATTAACTTTTTTACAATAAAATTAAAAATAATAATTTTTATTGTAATAAATCATTATAATTTCATGTCCCCGCAAATATGTATATATAATAAAATATGAAAAATATGTTAATAAATATTTTTATATTTTTAAAAATAATTCTTAAAAATTCATTTCATATATAATTAAAATCACTTATATAATCACTATTTTCTTAGTATTTAATATTTATACATAATCACCATTATATATTAAATTTTAAACCATCAAATTTCAAAATAAATAAAAAAAATTTGATATAAAATAATTAAAATTTTAATACCAAAATTATCAAAACTATTTATCAATTTCATTAAATATAGAAAAGTAGTTATTATTTTTTACAATTAATAATCACAAACCTGATGATTATGTAAATATTAGTTTAAAAAACTATTGAATAAAATAAAACATGTGTTGGGATAATATAATAAATAAAACAAAAAAGGATATAGGTCACTATATTTCCTTCTAAATCACCCCAATTATTGAGTGATTTGAAATATTTAGTTTAGTAGAAACTAGTTTTTCCATATTTCAAGATCAAGGATTTCACTCTATTCAATTTGAAATCACCAAACAAGATAAATTACTTCCAATCTATCCATTTCATTTCAATTTTTATTACCAAGGTTTTTTTCCATTTTGATGTGCACTCATGTATGGAATTCTTTATGTAAGTCAATTGTGTAAGATCTAGATTTATCCACCATATTGGGTTTGATGTTTCAACAGTTATATTTTTGTTTTATTAATTTTTTAGATCATTTATTTAAAATCCATGAAACTATAGTTTATTGGTTTTACTTGGTATGAAAATTCTTACATTTTATGTGTATTTTTTTCATAGTTACTGGTCTCAGTTCTCATAAATAGTTATAGTTAAATGATATGTTGATTATGTGTTTCTTGGAGTCTTTATAGAATGAAATTTTTTTAATTATTTTTTATGTCATGTCCCCTTTTTTATAGTGATCTTAATATGGAATATTTTCAATGTGATCACTACTTTTTTATCCATTTTTTGTTTTCTTATTATTTCCCTAAATGAAATTTGGGTGATCCATGTTCCCCCCACCCATTATTTATTACCATTATTCATCAAAATATATTGACTGTTCCACATGGATCCAATGTTTTATTTTGGTTTTTAGGTATTCATATTAGTTTTTATATGTCAACTGGTTGAAATTACAATCATTTTTTATCAAAGAGTATTTTACTTGATCCATGATATCAATACCTGAGCCTATGATGCCCCAATTCTCCTAGATATTATCGCTACATCCCAGAACCCATGTTGAAAATTGTGGTATCCCTCTGGTGGTACTTTGGGAGGTGAATGAGGTTAATGGATCAGTGGTGTATCCAACCCTCGTGAATTCAACTATGGAAACATGTCCTTGATGATGATGGTTACTCTCCATGTTCATGGGATCTGGGACCCCATCGACACTTGATTTTTTTAACTCTAAGAGGATAGGACAACACTTGAGTCCATCCTATAAATTATCACAACATAAATGATATCTGTTCTCAGCATTATGGAAATCACCAAATAGTAGTGGTACACTTTCAAGTCTATAGATATTGATTTATTTTACAACACCAATATATAGATGGCTTATAAGGACTAAAATTTTAATTTCTTTATGTAATAGATAATTAGTGGATTCCTTTGTGATGTAGGTCACAGTTTTGATCCACCATCTCAAATTTCTCAGGGGCCTGAATCCTCCACACAAGGTCATTCAAAGGTATCTATGAACTATCTCTTATAGTTTATCCCTAATTTCACATTCAATTGAAATGTTACATAACCTATACATACACTCTGTGGAGGAGGAATCAAGGAGACTCAAAGGGGAATAAAACCATTTTGGTATGACACCCACTACTAGTGCTTGAGGGAAGCTAGTCATTTATGAGGAAGAGTGGGTTTTATAGATGAAGGAAGTAGTATCCAATAGATGGATCCTATGATGACTCTATGTTAGGAAATTGGTGTCATAAAACACCACAATGAAATATTATTAATGGTGGTGGTTGTAATGGAAAGAATGGATTGTGATCTTGTAGTGTTCGTGATGACTCGATGAAAAAATTCCAAAAGGAAAAAATCAATCCATTTTTAAAAAATTACCCCAATAGTTTGAAATGGAACGATTCCCATATAACACGGCATTAAAATTATGATCCAACACACTTTATGGAAGTTTAATTCATTTTGGTTCCTAATTCTACACCATCATTATTCACCACTCTCACTTCCCTAATGTTGTGGTGAAACAATCATTGTACAATTGAGGTAAAGGAAATCACAAAACTAGATCAGGAGTTCTAATTTGATGCTGACCTTTCATACCTTAAAATTATTTCCAAAAAATACATGTTTGGGATCTATGATTTCTTCTCAATGATCCACTCCAATATCTATGGGACCATCAAGTTTGGAGATGGCTCCATGTCAACTTCAAGTACTGTGTGATGATCTTATTCAACTAAAATAATATTGAGTATTATATCCTCAAAGGAATATTCATTTTACAGAGGCTCACCAAAATCATCATCATTATTAAACAACTGGAAAGGAATGGATTCTATGTACCAATAAACATCATCTTTGTGAGGATCGGTGACCTACACTGATGCCTTATGTCTAGGTTAAGGTACTTCCACACTCCGTTCTATAGGAAAATAATCAAAATTTCATAGCTGGTATTCCTGTCAGTAAGGGTATCATAGGTGGAATGCTACTAGCATGTGAGTTACGACCTCATAAATTTCAGGTCCCTTTAAAATATTCCTCATTATAATAATGTGTAATGGAAATTGTGGAATGATTATATCAGTCAATTCTGCAATAAATTCCTCACTAGGAGACAAGGGAAAGTGACTTTATAAGATAAATATAAGCATCACAAATAGAATATCCTATAAATTTTCCACTGTGACTTATATATGATGATCCCAAAAACGATATTGAGTTAGAAATTCTACATTTTAATCTTCAGGGATAACATAATCCCCAATATTTGGTTGATTCAACATGTGATAAAGCACCAATATATGGTGGAATGAAAGTGAATTTATTCCATAGTGGAGTTAAAAATAATGAAAAACCTGAAATCCCTCTATGATGAATAGGGTGGTGAGTTCACTTTAATGGAATTAATTTAATTATTCATTGAGCATGGCATGAAACAACAGCTCATGACTCCCTATTCACCACTATAGAATTGTGTCATGTAAGGCTTCCACCAGACCATAGTCTTCATGTCTCCAAATAAGTTGATGGATAAGGTTCTCTATAAGATATTCTATGGTTAGGTCTACTCCATCAATATTTTTTTCTTTTACTGTGTTCAGAAACAAATCATCAATGGGATAATGTCATAAAGATCCTAACATGGAATGTGACCAATGATTCACTTTCTTCACATCCTCGACTATATTGCACAAGTCACTAATATAAATCCTCACCAGGATAATCATTATGAATAGAGTATCCTCATGATCTTCATAAACTATGAGTATAGGTCCAAGGCATATCATAAATATGAACCCATTAGTAAGAGCGTACACATAATGCATGAAAACATATTCGATGAGGTGGTGCAATGGAATTGGAGTTCCATGGAAAATACGGTATATTAAGTAGTGTGGATTTATCCTTGGTTGAGTAAAATAATGTATATGTAACATGGAATTTAGATAATAGAGACACTTTCTGAGACTAGGTATTTTCACACACACCCACAAGTTCATGCTCTATATAAAAGAAAAATGAAGAAATGGATGCGGTTATACCTCTTCCATAAGCTATGGTGGGATTATCCTTTACACTATTAAACAAGGTAGAATCACTCAACACTAATAAAAATATTACACTAATTTAATCAAAGACCATAAAAAATATCATATTACTAGAAACACCAAACAAGATAACATGAAATGATTTTGACTCCTTTGAGAAACACCTCACTAAATTTGATGAGCCATCCTCCTTCAATGAACTTGAATAACCCCAGTGCTAAATTAAGGTGAAACTTGAGGAGATGGTGTCAGTCCTGGAAAAAATTGTGGCATGTCATTAATATCCATAATTAAAATCATCAAATTTTGATTAATTTGGTATTTAAGGTGAAGAATATAAATCATAGAATAATGGTAAAGCATAAGGAGAGTCTCAATGGAATGGTATTTGTCCAACGCTAGGGGATTGATATTGAGGAGGTATTTTTCCCTATCTCACCCATGAAATCAGTAAAATTCTCATCATGATGGTAGTATAATAAAAATTGGAGATCCATAATATTTATTTTATTTAGATATTCCTCAATGGTGATGTTTACATGGGGTTATATATTGATCATCCACCTAACATCATTATCGGAAACCAAGAGTACGATGCTCTGTGGATCTAAAATCAACTCTTCAATCGCCATCGAGCACGTAGTTCATTGAACACCAATATCAATTCCATCATTATGAAACTTTGAATTTTGAAGATTCAATCTAAGAATATTGTGAACACTCATGGAAATGATGTGTCCCATTTGATTATTAGGGTTTGTCATGATAACATTATCATCATAAGAACCAGAATAACCAATATCAATGTGTTTATAGTTGAGATGAAGAATATATTATAGATGATATACATGGTATTTTTCTCCTACTACCTCTTCATTGATATGATATAATGTCTGAATGATATTTCACTGGACTAATCCACCAAAACATCTATATTTATGGAGAATCAAGTCAATAGTGAGTGAAAAACGTATTAAGTGTTGGTGGAGTCAATTCTGAAGTTAAAAAACTTATTATTCTACCCATTTCTCATTTCCACTCAATACCATAGAATCATTTACTACCTCAAGAAATATTTTTAGGAAAAACCAAATATTTAATTTTTTTGTAGGATATATAAGTTGGTTCATGTATAAACCATGTGAGGATCACTTAGAAATATTTAATAACCTACTCTACTATTTTATTCGAACACCCAACTATGAAATACAATATGAAAAGAAGGAATAGATCTATTCATTCGTGTTGTTCTTTAGAAACTGTGACACTTATGGTTATATTTTTTACTAAAAGGTCACCATTAGGGTGTTATTATTATTTATAAAAAGTCTCATAACCAATAAATCGTACAAGAAAAAGTTTTTGGAGTTATCTTTATGTAAAAATTAGTTTATTTTCATAATGATTATGACATTCTAGGTCATGTTGCTGGCTTATCTATGAGGATAATTTCTCTTTTTAGATCTCAACCTTCCAGTTCTTAAAGAATTTTTCTTAAATAAGAACCTTATATTCTATGGCCAAAGAAATCATGTTGACACCTAATTAAATTTCATCTAAGAGTGCATTAATATAGGAAAGTTCTTCTTTAATCACACTCACACTAATGAGAAACTCATGACTATTATCATAAATAAATTTGGCCACACAAAATTCCAAGAGTTCTATAAAAATAATAGGGTTTTGAGGTTAGGTGAACTCAATAGAAATTAGAGGGGATAATATTGAATAATTTTAATTTGATACACGTTATAGTTTTTCCTCGGTTTATTTTCTGGTCATTTACATAATTTTTGTTTCATGAATCAACATTCCACCCATTATTCCTCAATATGGTTTGACTGATCCATGTAGGTAATGCATGTTCAATTACTTTTTATATATATATAATGAACCACCTATAAGAAATCTATCTATTTTTTACAAAATCATTCATATATTCTTCATCATTCATTCATGTTTTAGATGTTCATGTTAGTTTGTGTCTATTGACAATTATGTATTTATATATATTACAACTAGATGATTTTATTTCATATTTATTCCATTATATTTCATTTTTTATAGATAGTCTGGTTCATTGGTGTTGTAAATTATTCTATCAAAAAGGGTTACATTTACAATTTTATCATGATGAGTTTTCTATTCCTGGGTTACAAGAAGATGGTCAGGTGAGTAAGTATCCTATTACCTATTATCCTTTTCTCATGGGTGGTGGTGTTATAGGATTATTTTTCATGTGGTTTCATGAATTCTGAACTTCCATAGGTGATTTTTGATCTTTCTATTATATTTAATCTTAATAAAGGATCACTCTCATTTTACTTTTTTGAATTCCTTTTCTTCTCATCATTATTGTGTAATCCATATTCTTTCCATCATGTTCGTATTGATGAGAGAGGGACTAAGTATCTAGTTATGAGAACATAGATGATATATTATGAATAAAGGTGGAATGGATTGACATTTTTATTATGATAGGTCTCGTGAAATGTATGTAGATATTATTTAGGATCTTTCTATGTGTTTTTAATCAAATTAGGATATAAAAGGCTATTTCATTAGATTTAGATAGATTTATGTCATGTTATTGTTTGTTCTTATAGGATTGTAGGTTTAATTTATAATCTCACTTGTGTGAAATACATATTTATAGGGATATTACAATAATTTTAGGGTTTATGTCTCATCATTTAGGCGGGGTCTATTATTATCTGGATGCATATATTGTGGTTCAATTGGAAGGTTAATGGGATAGTGCTTAAAGATCATTAATGTTGATTTTTTATTCATTTCCTTCTAATTCATATTCAGTTTCATGTCAATGTACTTTACTCAAAAGAATATATATTATTTTATTTTTTTATATTTTTTTATAGTATATGATTTCAACTATTGTTTTTTTTCTTTTTTGGGTTTTTTTATGCCTTATATTTTAAATCAGTATAAAAACAAATTTGAAATTTTGTTCATTTTTTTTATTATGAGTATAAAAATAAGTTCCTTTTAATATATTTTTTTAATTTTGAATGTAAAATTATTGAAATTACATTACTATATCATTCCCTTTAAAATTTTAGTTTTGATTATATTTTTCATAAAAAAATTGAATTGTAATAATTTTCATGTGGAATTATCATTTTGTTTTAATAGTATATTAACGTTTTATGTGTGTACTTGATTGAGTATTTAATTTTTTACACTATCAAATTTTATTATAATTATTATTTAACTTTTTAAAAAATGTCCCTTTAAAAAATGCATTGACAAAAGATGATTAACCAGTTGAAAAGTTAGTTAGCATATCACTAAAATGGGTTTTCAAACTATTTTTGAGGTTTGAATTTATAATAGGGAATCATTTCAATAATATCACAACATAAAAATACATGATATGTGAGGTTCCAATGATATGATACTTTATTGGTTTCATTATTTAATCGACATGATAATGCACATAGAGAATAGTAAGAAGTACTAATTACAAAATTAATGTCGGATTTGGCATAAAATAATAACATTGAGGAAATTGAAATATTTAATAATGTAATGGAAGATGATAACATACTATTTCATCCTAGATGGGATAAGATAATAAAACATTATGTTTTTATTGGATTATTTAATAGAAAAATGATATATGGGTTCAACTATAGTCGGATTGATTATATACTAAACCATTCCATGTTATTTTATCCATATGATACAGAAATTCAAATATTTTATTATAAACCAAAATATTTACTTTATCATATTTTATTTTCATCTAAAAAAATATAGGATTTTTTCTTAAGATTGAATATTTTATTAGAATATTGATGCATCTCTGAAATATTGTATGAAATGTGGTAAGTGTAACTGGGAACCTATTGACTATGAACCACCATCTCATATAACAAAATTGTTTATAATGAACATCCATTTTATAAAAATACTTAAACAACTACTTATTTTAGATGAAATGGTAGAATATATGTTATGAATTATGGATAGAAGTGAAAATAATGATGAATTATTGAACCCGACTAATGAATTAACTAGAAAATAGTTTATTAACAAATATTATAGTTATAATTATATATATATGTAATTTATAATTGAGGTTGTATTATAATGGGTTTAATATATATGGATAGAATTATAATATATAAAACAATTTATTCATTCATATATATAACCTTACACATTGAGTATTCATGTAGAAACCATGTACATTCATTAATATATAAATTTTGGACTAAATGATCTTGAGAATGAAATTAATGTTTACATATAACCAATGATAACATATTTTAAATAGTTTTTTATTGTGGGTGCACTTAAATTTAATGTTTTTTATTGACCATTTCATATGTTTTATATAATTTTTTTTATCATAAATTATTTTCTTACTTATGGATTTATGTTTGAGTGGTTCATGAGGGTTAAATTATCCTATAAAATATGTGTAAAAAATATGCAATTAAGGTGACTGATATATCAATAGATTTTTAGTTTCATGAGACATCAATGTTTATTTTAAATGATAAATCCATGAAAATTTGATATTATATATTTTAATATTACTATTTATAAATAGAATCCACCTTAGTGAATGTTTTTGAATTAATTCTTAGAATAGTTATATGAGTTAAAATGATTTTTTTGGAAAGGGCTATCCTTGATAAAGAATGAAAATGAGTGATCATAAATATAAACCCTTAAATAAAGAAAAAAAAGCATATTTTTTTATTTATAATATTGATCATCAATTTCATGACATTTTTTATAAATGATTCTTATTTAAAAAAATTGATCATTCAATTTCAATTTTTATAAATAACAATAAAAAAATGGATTGAGCACACTAAGACTTGATAAAATTTGGTAGTAAGGAATATCATTATCATAACATAATTAGTATTAATAAATATATGATTCCTTACCCATGTTACAAGATGATTATTTTTTATGAAAAAACTCTACTTGTGTTAGAGGGTCTCAAGATTCTAAATAGTTATTTAGGAAATATAAAAATCAATGACTAATATTTATTATTTGATTGAGTCCTTGAAATATCATTATTATTATTTATTTTTATATTCCTTGTATATAAATTTTAATTTATCATTTAATCCATAAAAATATGTTTTTAAAGTATTTTATTATGTGTTCCCATGATCAAACTAATTTTATAGTGCCATAGGCTCTCAAGAAAAAATTAATATTTTAAAATATATAATTTTTATCCCCATGCATGAAAATAAGATAATTATATAATATCTTATATATTATTACCCTAATGGAAAATATATCATCTAATTTTAACTTGGAACTTGGGGTTTTAGGCAAAGGTGGTGTAATTCATTTTTGGGCTCTAGGCCCCAAAAAAGACCCAGTTAAGGTTTTAATGGAAAATAATTGTTCAACTTAACCATATATGTATAAAAACACCTATAAGAATAGAATTAAAGTTTTATCCATTTTTTATGTGGGAAAACCTTTAGATATAAGGTTTGGTGATATCATTGAGTAAACTGTAATGAATCCCATGAAGGAGCAGCAGATTACAAGGCAACAATAAACAAATCTTGATGTAGGACTCATAATTTTTTTTTATCATTATTCATTCTCCAATTTTTCATCATAAAATTATTTTAATTTAACTAATTTTTTCATGTATTTTTTATTAAATTTTTATTATTATATATATGGGTTTGTTTGTTCATCAAATAATGAATTTTTTATAGGGAATTTGCGTAGTTAGATTAGCTCCCAGATATTGTTCCATCAATCCTTGGGTTGTGCAAACAGTATGAAACACCATCACCAACCATATTGGTCCAAAAATGTATTGTAGAGGGTGATAAATACTCTCCTATTTCCATATTCTCTCCCTCTCTCTATCTTTCTCCCTTTTAGAGGGATTAGATGATGGAGCTTCACTACCTCACATGTGGTTAGTGGTGGGGACGTCTACAATGTTAATAGAATGACATCAGTTGTCCTAAATTCTATTGGCCAATAATTGATATTGTGGTGGTTTCTCGAGGTTGAATAATAATGATAGAGATATGGGATCTAGTGATATGTATTTGCAATAGGGAGGCTCAGGATTTTTTGGTAAGGTAATGTTGGTATGGGTAGGGTTCCACAACAATAAATGTATGTATCAAAAAGTGGTTGAACCAAAAATGGGGGAGGATAAAGGTTAAAATAAGAGTGGTGAATAATGTTTTTCTAGGGGATTACTAGGTTTTACTCCCTTTTTTATTGGATTCAAGATTGAAGATTCACTACCCACCAGTGGTCTACATGTTTTCCACACTAGGGAAAAAATATTCTGGTGTAAGTGGTTGGGCAGGGACTCCAAAATGGGTTTGGTCATCAAATGTATAATATCCTAGGGTAAATGTGATATGAAGTATGAGGTGGCCTACCCAAAGAAATGTGGACCATACAAATGAGGATATACATTTTCATATGAAATATATCCCCTTAGAACACCTTATTTTGGTTTAATAACATGATTCTGGCTGTTGTGGAATATACTTTTCAAACCATTGAGTTCTATAGAATATGTTACCTAATAGAAACACTATGTAGGAAAATATAACATATCTAGGAAACATGTATATATTCTCATATACCAATCATGGACAACATGAAATTTCATTTGATGTATATTCCTTGTACGTACATACCTCTTGATTTTTCTTTATCCTCTTCCTTGGGTGTCATAATTTGACAAATAAATAGTCTCACTTGAGAATTTATCTACGTTTTATATGGTGGTGGTGCCTTATTTTACATTATCTTTTATTCGTGATTCATTTTGGGTATTTAGTGTTTTTTTATCTATATGGATGTTGAATAGGTTCACTTGATACATTTAGAGTAGAAATGGTGTTCAATACTCCCAAGAGTTTTGAAAATTATAGGGCATTGATCCCTTGTATACTTTATAGAGTATTGTATTCCCTACAAACCCAAGTATCTGGTCCTCATTTCCGATCATGGTGACACATACTCCTATGAACACTAATTTAATGGATTGGTGTGGGTCCCCTAAATGTCGAAAATGTTAAATGAATCCACCTTATATGGGGCACATTTCCTATATCCATGGGGTATACATTCCCTCATTTTATGTTCTTTCCTTCATACTACATGATTCCTATTTATGGGGTCAATAATCCCTCGGTCTAAAATATTACCTTCAAAGACCCCAACTAAAATTCTAGAGAGATAGAGTGGTAGTCTTAATATTATTGGTTTTACTTATATCTTAACACCACAAGTTTTTTATGACTTGTGATCATTGAGGATCTTGGATGTGACATTGATATTTCACTATTGTCTTGATTATATCAATCCTCAAAGTAAATCCTAGACTACTTATCAATAGCTCATGTTTGGTTTTGAGAAACCTTGGATACCTGTCATTACTTATGTTTTGTGGTGTCTTATTTGGTACGTTCATACTATTAACTACATGGTAATTATAGCCACATGTGTTTTGTTTTAATAAAACATAAGGAAAACTGGTTGATTTCGGAGGATGGGGTGTTAATATAACTGGGATTTGTAGTTGTTAATGGGGATGCATGTAGTCGATAATTATGTATTGAGCTGGCATGATGAGAAGTTCCTATTTTCAGTTGTTCTAGGTTAGAATTGACACTGGAATATTTGAATCAGTAATTTTCCATTGATTTAGGAGTTTTAATTTATGTTAATATTATTGATAATGTTATTTTATGAATGTGTCTTGTTCTAAAGTTGTTGAATCTATTTATCATTACATTTATCATATTTTGTTAAGTATATTTTTATTTTTAATAGGTTTATTAGGTTAATGCCTCTCGTGTGTGTGATATATATTCTTTGTGTTATTTCCTATCCCTAATCCAATTTTATGTGGGCCTGGGGTGGAACACTCTATTTAACAAATTAATTAAGGGTGGTAATAGTATATTGGGTCAATTTAGAGTGGAATCAAAGTGGTTTTTGTCCTTGGAATAGAGTTTAATGTTGATATTCATGTGGTGTTTGATTCAGGAAATTTAGGTTAAATGTGTCATCAGTTCTTAAGTTTTTTTTTGACCTGATAACACAACATATGTTTGGGTGATTTACATATAATTTCAATATGACTCTAAAAATATATTAGTATTCAATATTCTTCATAGCTTCATTTAAAGCATCAAAACATGTTGGTACATTCATCGTATAGTGTGTTAATGGAAATATGAAATCAGTTTGGAACCATAAGTTATGTTTTGATGAGATATCACTAGTGTCAGAGGATCCTGCCACAAATGATCTATTTGAGGATGCATTAATTTAAGGACATAGTCAAGCAGAACCACTACTATATGAGAAAATGATTGGACCTCCTTTTATTATATAGAAAGAATACCTTCCACTAGATGTATAGAGGTATAATCCTCTACCATTAAAGAATTATATAATCCATATTGATTAGGATGAGACAACTCAGGGCTTAACCATGATTCATGTGTTTCATCAATAGAAACCACTAAGGTTCCAAGGTGATCTTGATCCACATGCCATTCTGGATTGGAAGGTGGCAGTAAAATGGGACATTTAATTACCTAAAAAACATATTGATTAAATATTAGAAATGATTTTCATCATTCTTCATGGTTCAATTAGTATTTGGAGTGCTCTTGTTTCTCAAAAATATGATGAGGCTACCCTACCATGGTTATAGTTTTAGAGACACTATAGGGAGGAGTACCAAAAAGTTACTCTGAGGATGGTTTGAGTGCTGGAGCTACTAGACCATCAGTAAATTAGCATAAGTGTAGCTGAGTATCCATATAAGATTATTAGACCTTATAGGTAACTACATGTACATGGTTTATCATGTATTTATAAAATCACAGAATTTTGAAAAGGCCTCTAACATTATATTTAACATGGTGTAATCCCTCTTTGGATTCCCACACATTATATAATATTAAATATGGAACTAGTTGTCTTAAGTTTCCTAAGGGATACATTGTTATGAATAAATAAATGATCCAATTTTCCTAGGATAGTATCCAATCAATGGAAGGAAATAAAATATCATTGTTGGAGGAACACACATGCATGATCCCAGTATCAGGAACTGATAATAGGAGACACATTTGGAGGTTAAAATTAGTAGGGTTAAAATAAATACTATACTTGTAGTGGTTGGGGATACATAGATTAATATTACCTAACTAGATATGTATTTTGGGGATATTGGGGCATCATAGTGGATAGATTTATACATTAGAGGTAGTTACCCGATCAATCCCCTACGCGGTGGTTATGGAAACCTTCTAGGAGAATGTTTTGTTAGTGGGTCCAAAAACACTAAAGGAATGGCTAGAGGTGGATGGATTTTCAATCCACTTACACCATCACTGCCTGAGATTTTCCTATATAGTATTAGAGATTTAGTATCTTAGTCTGAAGATAGATACACACTATAGAGTTCTTTAATATGGAAGAACATTATATTGTTTTTTTACGATAATAATATTTTATAAAACAAAACATATAGTTATTGATATAAGAAATATAAATATATTTATTATTTTATCAAAAGTTCAAGTATTATTGATTCCAATAGATCACTATTCTTAACCTATGACACTAGAGACTCCAACTAAAGGAGAACACATTTTCAGCTGCCTATACTAATGGTCTAAGCTATTTCATTGTAGATAACATATTTAATGGGACTTCAACATTGCTTGGTAGGAGACTTGTGACTGCATACATGGTATAGAATGACTATTTTCAATATATGTACATATAGACTACTATCATAAGAGGGTATCATTATATATATATGATTGATGTTATCCATCATTGTTGAGAGTGATTTCATCTCAGGATAAAGATAGGTGAGTATAGACTTATATACAATTGATGATATTGATAATCAGTTTTTAAAACATTGTAGGAGTATATGGATATCCTAGGATTTCACCCTCATTAAGAGATTATCTATTAAATTAATTTGTATTATTATAACACATATATATCATCAATAAATTATCATATAACCAAATATTTGAATAGGTATCTTAAGGTTCATCAAGAAAAAAAATTAGAAACATATTTCATCAGGAATAGTGTGTACCCTTGAAAGATCCCGTTTTATTTTACATGAAGGTTGATGGGATCTTGAGGCATTTAGTTTACTATGGACCTATAAAACTAGTGAAATTCAAGATCTAATATCATTAATTAATGATTGATGACCTCTTTAACCATCTGAGTGATAGTATTATCTCTTAAAGATTTAACTCAAGTCCCATTATCGTTAACATAATGTTTTTAAATAGAACAACCCAATGATGAAATTTCAATGTCAATATGTGACTTATAAATTCTTGATGATGTTTTTCAACATGATGAATTCATGAACTATATTTATAAGACTCATAAACTATATATTTAATTAATTTAAAAATGGGTTCATGTTATTCTATATCATTGAAATTCTTATCTACTCTAGGTTGAAGGATAATCATGTTAACTATATGAGGACTATCTTAGAATTTCTCCAAGATAATCAGATACATTAAAAACTATTAAAGTGAAAATTTTAGATTCAGTAAATCCATTCCCAGTGAAACATCATCATAGAGGGTGGGTGGTAATTTACCCCATGAAGATCAAAGTAGTGAATTCTTGGTTGGATAATAAGAATATATTTTAGGTTAAACAAATTCTTTGTTTAGAAATATATTACTGATGATTCATTCTGAACTTATTCAGGATTACGTCACCCATGGATGCCCTTACCTAAAAAGGGTATCCATTTGTTAGATTTGACAGATTTCCAATAGATGCTAAGGATGTTGTTGGAATTTCTTATAGGGATTCCATGTTTAGTAACGGATCATGATGATTTCTGGGTGATATTGACCAAATAACTAGGTCAGCATTCTTCATCCCTAATCTATTGTATATTTTAGTAAATAGATTGAGATTTCTATACATGGATAAGATCATGTAGTTTCATGGAGTGTTATAAGTGATTGTTTCGAATGATAATTATAATTCATGTATTATTTCTAGGGATGCGTCAATAAATATAATATAAATGAGTTGTAGATAAATTAAATATCTCATCCTTAAATAAACATCCTGAAAAAGAGGTCTATCTAGGTTCTTGATGATATATTGTAAGCATGTGTGCATGATTTTGGTAGGAGTTGGGATGATCACTTACTATTATCAGTGTATATCTACAATAATAACCACCATTTCATTAATAGACTAAAAATTTAAAAGATATTTATAAGAGCCCATAAAGGTATCCCCTTCATTATATAAAGATTAGTGAGTCATCATTTAGGATTCCTGAGTCTGTGCAGATAATGATAAGGAAGGTTCAGGTGATTGAGGAGTGGAATAGGATAGTTGAGAGCTATTATAAATATTTCATATGTTAGTGATAAATAATTTTTCAGTTTAAGGATAGGGAATTTTAATTCTGAATGATTATTCCATGATGAAACTTATGGAGGTTTTTTGGGATATAAATTACACCCCCCTCCCAAGGATCACTAGGTATTTCCAGATACTCTATAGGGTAATAAATATTCCTTATCACCTTATGTTATCCTTAGAGTTAAACTAGGAGCACAACATATTCCCCATGTCATAGTTGAGGATTTATGAGCACAAACCACCAAACATTATTGACATATTTGAGTTAAATTTCATGTAATACACTATAATTATGGATTATTACATGGTGATTGAGGATTATCTATAGAAGATCAATTTTTAGTGGGTGATACCATTGGTAAATGTATTATGGTAGAATTATAATCACTATGACATCTCATGGGAAATTGGGAATTAGATTTGAGCTCATCGACCTCACCTATTTACTGTATTATTATATTTAGTGTTAAAAGAATGATGATGGGAAGGATATAGTGACCCTAATTTCTCATTTAATATATTAAAATATTTTTATTAATGTGTAATTATATGGTCTTGTTATAGGTTACTTTTATGGATTCATAGGCTCTTAAAAAATATTTAATATTTAAAAATATTTTTTTCTCACTTGACAATTAGATAAATCATCAATATCTATTAAATATAAACATTTATGGAATAACCATCACCAATGTTTGAAAAAATATGGATAGGTTTAACTATGGGATGTTTAAATTGCATTTGGGTTCTAGGCCATGGGTCAGGCTTGCTGGGGTCTTGTATGGTAAATACTCATTTACCTTAACCCTAGCTCTATAAAACACCTAATGATTCACTATTTTAATGACTGAAAAATATCAATGCAATAAAACATATGGATATGAATTTTGGTGAGTTCATTGAGGAGATAACAATGAATCCTATAAAGAAAAGGTGAACCATAAGGAAATAATCGATGAATCTCATGGAATTACTTCTTGTTTTTCTTCTATTAATTCTTTATGATTCAATTTCATATCCTAAAATTATATTTTTCACTAATAATTTATAATATTTCTCAAGAAATTATTTTTATCAAAAAAATCCATATCTAAATTCAATGAAAAATGAATTTTTGGAAAGGAATTTGAGTATCCAGATTAGCTCCTATCTAATTAACACTACCACAAATAGTCTTATGCCTTAATTATGTCAAAGGATCACCACAAAGGTCACTTATACTCCTTGGATACCACATTTTCTCCATCTACTAATCTTTCTCCCTTATGGTTGGATCAAAAAATGAAGATAAATTAACCTATATGTGGCTAACGTTAGGAAAAGGATATAATGATATTGTGATGATATATGCAGGCCCAAGTAAAATTGAAAGAGATATGACAATGGTGAAATAGATAGGAATATTATATCATGGAAGGAAGTGAATTTTTTGTTGAATAATTGTGTGTGTTTTTGAATTAAGGATTTGTCTTGGTTGGAATGGTGTCATCAGTATGGATTAATCTTGTAAATGATGATTGTGGATGAAGATAATCGTCCATCCATTGAAGGTGGAGGAAAGAATTAGACCTGGGTGTAATGACTATGTTTTCTATTGGTGAGAACTAGGGGTAACTCCCTACTATTCAATTATCTATGAAATATATGGTACTCCTCCTACAATATTCTCGGAAGATATGGGGTGTATTTATAGCATGACACTCACTATTGGGTCATGAGTCGGTCATATAGAGGATCAAATGGATACACTCGAGTGTCTAGAATGGGCATTCAAAATTTTCTAGGTCAATCGATCAGGCCTGGAGAAAGGTTTCATGAGGTTTTCCTCCCCTAATAAACCAAGAACATGTGGTATATGGAGAAGTGAAGACACATTCCATTTCAGTGGAGTCATATGACCTGCGATACAATGGTATACAGCTGACCAACCCAAGAGTTTTACATTCCATGTTGATTCAAATGATAAAAATGAGCCACATGAATAAAAACACAATTACCACATGGGTCATACATGTCATATAATCTAATGTGTGTTCAATATACATACCTCCCTTATCATATCTTCTTGCCCTATCTTTCATAATTTGATAAATAGATAGTCTATCTTGATTATTTTTTAATTAAAACATGATGGTAGTGTTGTTTTCATTATCAGATTCAATTTATGATATATTTTATAAAGTTTGATTTCTTTATATATATATGGATGATGATTGGGTTTGGTTGAGTTATTAAGAGTGAACATGAGGTTCAGTACTCCCATGGTGATATGTTGATGACAGTTCATGGGTCCCCTTTATAATTTATATTTTTTTACCCCCTTTGACATGAAGTATGGGACCTCTATACTGAAATGTTTGTTATGTTCTCCCTTGATCACTACATCTAAAATAAGATAAAAGTCCCCCATATTAATGATGGGGTTAGGAACTCCCCCATAGATGGGGCACTAGATCTCTATATATAGAGTTTTATCTCCATAAATAAATTGTCATTCTTCAATGAGGCATAGGTTACCAACACAGGTATAGAACTCCCATGATCAAAACACTTTCCTTTGTGAGGTATAGGTCCCACACTATGAAATCAAAGAGATATCATGGGTTACATGATTACAAGTAGTTCGATTACTATGGTTTTTATGTTTCTCTATATACGTCAAGTTTCATGTGGTTTATGATCCGTATAGAGATAGGTTGTGATGTTGGGAGTCCACTAATATATTTATTGTCTCAACCGTCATTTCTAAATATTTGGATCTAATATTACATGCATTGTTATCTCATATTGCATTATTGGGTATCATACTTTTTATATTTTTACTCACCACAGTAAGGGTGTTTCCCACACATGTGTTGTGTTTTATGAAAATGAATGATAGAAAAAGGGAGGAAATTGAGTATGGGGTATTGATAAAGTTAGTGAATATGGTTATTAGTGGATATGACTACAGTCGATGTTCATTTTAGGATCTGTTATGATGAGAATTTTCTATTTATGATTATTATATATAAATCATGACTCTTGAAAATTAATGTCTTATAATTTTATTCATTTCATGAGTTTCCATTTGTCACACTGTTATGGTTACTGGAGTTTTTTTCATGCATTTTATTCTAGAGTTGGTTATTATGTATATATTTTCATTGATTATATTCTATTCTAGTGATATGTGCCTTTTTATGAGTTTAATAAATCTATGACCTCCCATCTATGTGATATTCCTTCTTAGTGATAGTTAATACCATGTGACCAATTAGAGGTGGGCTGGGGGTGGCACTCTCATATTAACTGTTAGGAGAGGTGGGGTCCCAATGGCTTAGGTCATGTCAATTTAATTTTGATTACCATTTGATACATACTTACAAACATTGTGAAGGTTTAATTAATTTTTTTCCAAGACTTATAGAGAGATAATCATTTATAAATATTAACTGGAAGTGATGTAAAAAAATTCAAACAATATACATCTGTAGAGACCCAAATCTTGACGTGCATATACATTACATTACATTTGCGTAATATCTAATACATAACAAAAACAGACACCAAAGGACCATAATAGTTTAGTGTCTTTGGAAACACAGAATATAATCTTCTAATCTTGGTGAATGGTCTTGAACATCTCCCATAAAAATCTTCCTTCTTTTTCTTACCTAAAATCTTTCTTTATATCCTGGGGAAAATAAAACATATAAAGGGTGAGCTCCAATGCTCAATAAGGGTAAGCATGGATAAAATAAAACTAACCATAGACATTTGAACTTCAAAACATGAACATAATATTTAAACATCAAAATCTTGAGCAATGACATAAAACATGGAAGTATGTGAGGAATAGATCATAATGGATAATAAATGATGATAAAATATCATGGGAATAAATCATGTAATTTTTGAAACCATTAATCACATGTTATGATTTCTATAGTAGCCAAGGCATTGCTACCAAGACCATCGTAGTGGACAAAGTCCCATTCTGAATCGAGTTCACCTCTCATTCCAGTCGTGTATCACTGAATCGGATTAACTTACTGTTCCATCCATGTCTATATCATGAGATATAAATCATTACCCAATGCATTGGAGGGAGATATAGGTCTCAACCATCTCATATTGAAATCATTCTTACGTGTTCCACAACATAAACATAAATCATTCATCATAACCCAAAGAATAAAAATCGTTTCATAAACATCATCACATCATAACATAATACATATAAAACAAATGGATATCATTTCATCATAAGAAAAGTGAAAACTTGTAAATCATAGAAACAATATACTTGAAAAATACACAAATGAAATAATGACATCTTATATGGAAAATGGTTTCGATAAAAGACTTGAAATGAATTATTGAGGAAAATATCCTTTCTTCTTCAAAATCATTTTCTTCTCACAAAATGACAGGAAATTTTAAAAGAAAAGTATTTTCTTGAAAATAGTCATGAAATTCTGTAGAGTAGGATTCATGAAAATGAGGCGTTATAAAACCGTAAAAATCCGTTCATGCCGTATAAGTTAAAAAACATTCTTCTCGTACTTTTGTCAGAAAAGTCAAAAAAATACCTCATATGGTAAACCAAAGAAAGATTCATTACATACCATGTTTTAAAAGTCAAAAATGGGTAAAAAGGACTTTAAACATACATGAAAACATTTTTATAAAATAGGGTCATGGATGATAAATATAACCCTAGTAAATACTTACGAATAAACAATCTCGGATAAAAATGAGATTGGAAAAGATATCCCTTACCTTGGATCTGATATGCTTCGTACATATCTGAACCTCCTGTATAATGATATAACTAATGTTATTGACTTATTAAAGAATCATATTCATTGTTATTATATCATATATGGTTCACTTATGACTTTATATTACCCGTTCTTTTGCAAATTCCATGTTAAAGCAGCATTTTGGGTAAAATTGTTTTATTTATCGTACATGTTTGGACTTGTTATTCTTGATATTATTATTACTTATATCATGATTTACTTACTTCCAGAATGTAAATCATGATTTATATATCATATATATTCATTATATATATATATATAATAGATAAATAAATGAAATGAAATACACCGTTCATGGAGACGGTAGGTCGTACGTACGCATGAACGCTGTTTTCATTTCCTTATTGAATTGAATGGAAGTAAGTAGAGTACATATACATATATATAAATCCAGTATCATTATTATGTCATAAATTTAATCATTATTTATTATATATATACTTTATAATCATTCTTGAATGTCTAATATAAAGAATGAATAGCATCGCATTCATGGAGACGATAGTCCGTACGTACGAGCGAGCGATGATATCATTCCCATGTTTGTGGAATTGTATTGAAGTGAATGATAGAATATCTCAAAATTATTATCATGTCATAATAACCATATATAGTTATACTTTACACCATTATACCCATCCATGTATGTTGGAGGTGGAAAAACATATTACACCACGGTGTAGCGTACAACACAAGACATCAATGAAATTAAAAATAATATTTTTCATAAAATCTTGGGGTGTTACAACATCGATCATTCTTTATGAATTAGAAAAAAACATTTTCATCAATAATTTTCACATGTATAATGCATATAACTATGAAAACTCTTGTGATATTTTATCTTGGTGGTATCATTTATTTTCAATTGATGATTATCATTGAAATAAATATATATAGAAAGATATATTATAAAATATATAAGACTTATCTTAATGTATCTATATCAAAGTTTATTTTTATTGGATGTGAATGTATTATGTTTCTTTGTATTTATATAATGTTGATACTAGATTTAATTAATAAATAACAAATAATGATGAGAAAAATGATATTATTGAGTTATTATTTCCATCACATATATATGTAGGGGATGTTTTAGTCTTATATTCATTGATTATTTTAATCCTTGAGTAGAGGGAGATGAAACATCATACTGTACTATTTAATTTTGATGTTGTATATGATTATATCAATTATGTATCATTAATTTTGATTTCTTATATTTTAATATGGGTTAATATATCATTTAATAATGTAAAATCCAATAATTTGTCATGAATTATAAATATATTATAAAAATAACTCATTTTACATTAATTATTAAAAATGATAAAAATTTGGTAGAAATTTTTTTTTATTGGTTAAAACCAAAATTAATTTAACATACTTATTAATTTTATTAATAAATATTAAATTTTTTTATTAATACTGAAACATGAATATACTATAGGTTAAGAGTTTACCAACAATATTAACAACTCTAGATATTAGTGCACTAAAATTTAATCCAAATATTTTAGTATGTAACTATTAAAAATTTATTTTAAATGAGTATTATTTAATTAATAATTGTATTTTGATAAAAATGACTACTCAAGATTATAGTGTTATGTTGATTATAAAGAAATTGTTATTCTTGATAAATTGACATGAAAATTAATTTTGATAATGTATTTTATTATTTAATGGAAGAGAAAAAAATTATTATATTATTTATATGAAATTTGAGTTGTTATATTGAAATTAAAGTTGTTTAATTCATTTATTTTATGAAGAAATTATATTTAAAAAATAATAAATTTGGTTTATATGAGTCATTATCTTTAAACTAAAAAACCTTAAATATTAAAATCTCATTCTATGAGTGTGTTTTACATAAATGATTCCTTAAATTTCTATTTTATTGGTATTGTAAAAATGATACTAGAGTATATTTTTATATATAGTTTGAAATATATTTTTCTATTGAATATTCATATAGGTTATCACCCAATCATTGGAGATGATTATGAAAACACATCAATTTTAATGTAATTTCTTGAATGAAAAGTGATGATGGAAAATAAAGATCATTAATGAAAATGTAACATTACTTTTAAAAGGTATTTTATATATATATAACATTTATTTTGTTTTGTGATAATATTTATAATCTACATTAAAGTAATATAGAACAAAAAATTATGTACTTCAATTTCATCGGTTCTATTTTATAAGAAATTATTTAAAAAATATTTTAACAGTTATTCATATATATTATATACAAAATAAAATATAAATCATTAAATTTTTAAAAAAATAATGAATTTCCTATTTAAATATCAACTTTGATTTTATATTTAATATTTTTAAATTTTTTTGTTCTTTTATGACGAAATATTAATTTTTTAAATAAAATAATTCTAGTTCCATTTAATTAAATTAATTAATATGGTTTGTGCATATTATGTCAGAATATGAGGAAACAAGAATATTAAAGTTTTTTAATGAATTGGGAGTCTGAGAAGTCGGAATGAAATAACCTATCACTAGTGTAGCTAAATATTTCTAATGTTTATAACATTCTTGAGGTTATAATATTTTATATTTCACAAATATTATTTTTCTAATGCTCTTAATTATATAAGGGGACATATCTTTCATAATCGTCGATCGCTACATTTCCCCCGCTATGATTTGGATTTCTTTATGTCTTGATACCATGAGTTTTTTATAACATTATATACACCGAGATTATATATATCTTATATGATTCCATCATACATAGTTCATAGTACATTTTACTTCTTTTTTTGTAGGGGTCATTTTTATTTTTAGAGACTTATTATTTAAAGATTCCCTATTTTGTGAATCCTAAATTCACATATACTTATTCATATACTTTAGGCTCACTGAAGGATATTTCTTCTAATCATACGTCTAATCATTCTCTTTCTCCTACTATATTAAATTCTCTTCATACTCCCAATTGAAAAAAAATGTTATTTTTTATTCCAATATTCTTATTATATCGAGGCTCTAAGATTAGGTGAATGATTATTATTATGTTAAATATTATTAATCTATTTTTATTAAATTTTATTTTTTGGTTCAATGTATTTATTTTTTAGTGGGATAAGATAAGTATTGTAATATTAGATTTTATAGTCCTATATGGATGCATGGTTTCATTTTGTCTAGAATAAATAAATACTTGTTATGGTTGAATGAAATTAAGATGAAAACATGATTAGGAAAAAAATTAAATTGTAAAAAAAAATTATATATACACCTATTAAAAAAATGAAACCATTATTAATCAAAAAAACTTATTATAAAATTTTCTAAATAAATGATAAATATTTTTCAGAGATTTAGATAATAATATTTAATGATTTGGTGAATCCAGTCATTATATATTATACAAGTAAATTTTTTATTAAATTTTTGTATCCTTGTTTTGACTTTCATAATGGAGAATGTTATGGTATATCAAATAACGGATGTAGGTAGACCATGGTGGTGATAAACACATTATATTTACTATATATTACTAGATAAAGTTGGTACCCCATGTGATGGTGTTTCTTTCTTTAATAATTTTCCAATCAATCAATATTATAAATTGATTTCTCATTGGATGATTTATAAATTAAATGTATGCTTTTATTATTTATTTACTTACAATATGACATTATTAAGTTTTCTTATAATGTATTCTCTAGGTGTATAAGGTTTTATTAACATCTAATAATGAAAAAACATTTATAAACCCATTAGACCCAAGATATACCATGGATGATGTTGAAACAATGCTTATAAAAATTAAGAACTTGTTATGTATACCTTAAACCAGTGAATTTTGTTCCTAATATAACCTCCAATCACATTATTTATGAAGAATAGTAAGAGGCATTTTAAGGACTCCCTCCTCCATGGGGTATCCATCGGCTATTGTGAATCACCCATCATATAGGAGGCACTCTCTATCACTATAGAATATTCTAGTGCCTCTCCTGAAAAAGAAGGAATATGAAAAGATATTTGAGAAGGGGGAGAATTGAAAGTAGATTATATATGAATATACTAAACCATATCAATGTTGTTTACTTATTTATATAGCCGCCAGTATGATTTATACATTTATTCATATATTTATAACATATGAGTTAATGCTACAGCTAAGCATGAATTCATCACAAGAATTTATTTTTCCTCCCAATAATTTCAACTTATGGAATGTATAGTTTAATGATATATAAAGTGGAAGAATATTTTAAATATTAACAACTCAATATTTCACTAAAAGAAGCATGATATAAGAATAAACATGATTTTTGAAAAACACCTCAACAAGGAATATGATATACCATATACTATTTATAGTGTACCACATGACATAGTCATTCATGAAACTTATGTGTATGGCTCTATGACATATTTCCTTCAATATCCCACTTGCACTAAAGCCTCGTATTCATTGTTCAATTTCACCATATATTATATCATATTTAATAACTCATGAAACCATATCCAAAACTCTTTTTAGGTATTTACAAAACCCTTTTTGTAATTTTTTCATTAAATTCACCATGTATTACGTCATAAGAATTACGTAGTTAATAACCATCCAAAACTATTTTTGGATAAAATATAAACACATTTAGGGAAGCACTACATGTCAAAATCAATACACATTTATTCAACCCTAAATTGCGACCCCATGGTACATTTTTGAATTAACATCAAATATAAATCCTTGAATTTATAAATATAATAAAAGAGAGATCTCTAGAAAAGCGTTACAGCTAGATAATCTACAAACAGATTTGACATAATCTTCATTAAATATATGTCCTTATATAATTATGTATACCATTTATATATTAGGTAATCATGAATTTTCATATGATTCCTTTATCTAAGCCGTCAAGTAACCATGAGACATGATAAATGTAAGTCCCACAAAAATACTCATATGTTCTCAATAAAGAGATTATAGATAGATTTGGTTGATGCATACATAATATTTCATTCACATTTATGGAAGATAAAATCACATACCCCTAATATGATAGATAATCACATAATTTGTGTTATCTAGGAATCTCACCAGAATTATGTGTTTGGGACTCTAAATGTGAATCATCCACTCCTAGTATGCCAAATACATAGTATATGGTTCTCTATATGGTTATTTCATGGGTCATCCAACACAAAAAAACAATTTTTTCCCTTGAAAGAATATTATATATCATGATATAAGAATCCTAATCATGTTAACATTAACATTTCATCAAATCATATTGTACTCGATAAGGAAAATTGTTTGGGGATAACTCAAAGTAATACTTTGAGAGTTCAATTATCATTCCACTTCACAATATATATATATATATATATATATATATATATGTATGTATGTATTTATGCATCCAACATGATATAATGATAAAATATAGATGTCATTTTTTATGACCCAATACATTTTATATCCTAAAAATTATATTAAAATAATTTAAAAATCATGAATAATATACTCTCTAACATAGTATATATAATTGACTACTAGATTATTTGTATGTTTATTTCAATTTCATGTATTTTGTTAAAATCATTACATCTCTATGAAATTCCTTTCAGGTCACTATGTGGATATCTTGTTGGACCCTCCCACTTTATTGAGTAGCATCTATGAGTAATGAATGTTTGAATAACTGTGAGACTTAGGAATCATATTCATAGTGTTTAACTCCTTGAATATGTACCCAAACTCATTTACATCACAATATAAAATATTATGATGTTAATAAATTCCATTTTCATCTATTGAGACTTTATAAGTTCATCCTCATCATCCATAGAATCATTTTTCCATTAAATTTTCTTTTAAAATAATTTTTTAAGTAATTTAACTCCTTAAATTAATATTTTAATAACATGTCCAAAATATTTTAGGATTTTTAAGTGGAATTTTATTTGACAATAATAATATTTAATTTTTTATATTTGAATTTCTCAAAGTCCAAAAAACTCCCACTAGCCTCCTATACACTATATTATTTTAATAATAGCTTTTAAAGAGACACAAAAACAATTTTGATCAAGAAATGACACTTATTTATATTAATGGAAAAATTGGACAAACAAATTGTTATTTTTATATCATATACGGATTTTTATGTGTTGTATAGAATTTGAAATATTCCAATGATGGTGGTGATATCATACTCCTCATATTTTAACAAACATTTTTATAAAAACTTTTATCATGGATAAAACATTTATTTACCTTTTTCTTCTTCTCAAATCATGTTATAGAATTTTGAAAATTATTAAAAATATATATTAATATTATACTGTTTATAAAAACTATTTAATGTTAAACTAATACTAATATCATATAATAAAAATGAGATAATTTTACACATTAATTATTTAGATCCACCAAATCTTGGTATTTTTAGTTACATTCAAATCAATGATTCAGCAATACTTTGACTCCTAATTTAAATGATACAATAGTATTCAAAATTTATTTCTTTTATAATGAACTCCAATATATTTACAGTATTTATAAAGTAAATAAATGGTATCATATACATTTCAAAATCTATGAATTGATTTTATAACACCCATAGTGTCATTTTCAAGAACACAACTTTTTTTGTATATTTATCATTACTTATTGATTCAGGTCGGATATTGAGTTTTATTTATGTGGTTTGAACCTAATGAGGTGTCGAGGGTGTCATTGTAGGTTAGGAATCATATTTTGGGATTTTTACCAAGCTCGTGGATGGTATTATATAGTAATCAGAAACTACATTATGATACATGGAAGCATAACATTGTTAGGGAATGATTTTGGATTACGATGTAGAAAAAGTTCACCATGAAATGATCAGTATAAATTTATGTTTCATATAATTACAATAATGATATTTTAATTCTATTTTCTTATGTATTATTATAAATATCTCATGTATTATTATTTTACTAAATCCAATATCATATGTTCTGGATTTTTCATAACAAAATATATTATGTTTCCAATTAAGGTTATTTGTTCCTAATTCAAAAACCTTAAATATCAATAATATTACATGGAATATTACATTGAGATGTAATTAGTTTCTATTCTGCACATGGGTATATAAATCACTCAAAAATTGGAAAAACAATTTATATTGGGATATTTAATAGTGAGTTATGGGATAAATAATGATATGAAAGGTTTACAAAACTTAGGTCTAAAATTAGTAAAGTAAGAGACATAATGGTAACTAGAATTTCCCTTATGATTTTTAAGGTTTAATCATAATTTTAATATATTTATAAATAGTAACATATTGGAAAAACATGGTTTATATGGGTATAAGGGTTATAAAGTTTTAAAATATATATTTAGATGGTATGTTTGGGTTTTTCCAGACTTTTCCATGTTTAGTGTGAAATTATAGATGAGGAATAATTCCATGAAATAAGGGTCACGAATTGATTGAGTATTATTTTCTATAGTGGAATCATGATATGGTCCATGTTTTCACACCATGAGGCCTTATATTCACTTTTATAATTATTGAAATTCCCATGTTTCTATTGTTTTAATTAAAACCCTTGGGGTATCATTTTCTACCCATTTAGTTTCTTATTTCCTAGGAATGACTCCTCTATAATTCTCTACTAAATCTGGGATTTTTCATGGATTTAATTTAGGGTTTGATGATGATTCTTCTTGGTAAAAACCTTTAAAACTTGTCCTCTCTTTTACATCATCATTTTTATCTTTTTTTATTTCTCTAATATGGTAATAGATACATAGAGTTAATAATTACTCAATTTTGGATTTTGTGGTTTTCCTAATTCAGGGTTTGAAATGTTTTAATAAAGTGTTCTTTAGTCGTGTTATTGTGTAATAAAAAATTATCAAGAATTTAAATTAATTGTGGTAGGTTTCTCTATAAATAATACTTTAAACAAAAATCTAAGAGTACTTGGTAGATTATAATACATTATTTAAATGTTTTAAAGGTTATAATATGTATATTTTTCAATTTTCTTATCAAAAACATCTTATTTTCTTATCAATATTTCTTATTATAAAATTTTCTTCATGATTTTTCAATTCTTGAATTATCAATTATTTTATCTTGTAATAAAATCATGTTTCTAAATTCCTTAGAGTCTCTTTTAAATATAATTTCATTCTAAAAGTTGGTGTTTTGGTTCCTAAATGATTTATAATGAAGAAAACTCGTGTTTTTGGAAAAAAATTACAAACTAAGCATGTGTTTGATTTCTTATAAGATTTTTATCATTTCTTCTTAGATGACTTGATGTGATTTTATGATTTTTCATTGATTTGGTTTTGATAAAATGATCTTGTAACTTAGTTTCAATAAGGATGCTACGAAGGATTGATTGGTAAATTTTAAAATTGTATTTATTGATGTAATTATACCCATAGAAGGAGATCAATATTGTTATGGTGTAAAAGTTAAAGTGTGATTTATAATTTGTAAATTCGATTGAGTTATCCCATTTTTAGGACATTTTTTATGTAGTTATTTTAGATAAAAAGGGACAGCTACTATGAAGGTTATTCAAAGGTAAGGGTGTATTATAACCCTTGTTTATTATATGTTTATATATGTAACTTTATGATTAGTAACCTTAATTTCATTATCATGGTAAGCAATGGGATTAATTGTGGAAAATATAGGTATATATATATCAATTGGTCATGATTACACGCTATTTAGTGGCCCAATTTTAGGATCACATCCTTCTTAATAGATTTGGCCTCTGAATCAAATTGGGTTTGGTAAAACCAAGTGTTAGTTAGTTGAATATAATTATGCTCCAATTATATGGATTATATTTTTATTTTATCCTAAAATGTATCTAGAGGGATCCTAGGTTTTCTTATGATGATTATGATTTTACTATTCCTATGAAAGTATAATTATGAATATTTTATTATTATTAACATTATTTTTATTAGTGTTTACCAATATTATTTGGATAATTGTCTACTATTTGGGTTACACTTGTACCTTTATTTCATAAATCATATTTATAATATAGTTTTGTACTTTTAAAAAATTATAAATATCTTCAACTTGTGTTTTATTTATTTATATTCAAAATATTATTAGCACATGGGATTTTACTCTATTTTATTAAACAGAAGAATTAACTAAGAATAATTTTAAATTTTTTCTCCTGAATAAAAATCCCAACATTCATAGAAAATCGTATTGAATATTTTTAAATAGGTATGTGTAATCATTGTCTTATATAGAATGGTTTCAAATGAGGGATGCATAATGTTTTTTAAAATATAAATGACATTTATATTTTCCTAGTTGTATTCTAAACTAAAATGAATTGGATTTACTTTTAATGTTCATACATGGATCATGGAATTGATACATACTAGGAATATTTTATCACACATATCATATTACATGTTTAGTGTAGTTTATTCATCGATATTTCAAAAACCCTTTGAAGACTTGTTTAGACATGGTGATGATACTAAGAAAAGAATAATTTTATTGAAACCTGTAGATGGGCCTTGATGGTTTTTTTTATTATGTTCTTCTAGATCATCAATCCACATCATCTTTTTTTTCTCTGTAGACTATTTTTTCATGTTATGTTTTAAATTCATGATCGTTTTTATAGATGTATGGATATATTGAAACCTGTAGATGGGCCTTGGGAATACTTGTGTTATTTTTTTATTCCCTATTTGGGTTTCCCAGTAATTAAACTTCTTAAATTATAAGTGTGACTTTATGATTTATAGAATGGTTATGTCAAACATTAGAGTGGATTCCCTCTTTTGATTATTTATTTATTAGTATAAATCATTCTTAGTGAAGCATCTTTAGATTACCATACAATAGTTGTCATTATTTTGTGATCATGAATGCACTTCTAGCCATGTAATGGGATGTCTTAGGTACCTTGATCAGGGGTATTCTGAGTTAGTTTATGAAAAAATAGTATTAGAGGCCATTTGTTATTTGTTTAGTCATGGTATATATTATTTATGACTATCTAAGATCAAGAGGTAGGTATTATTGATCATCTATTCAAAACAATCATATTAAAAAATGAGTTATAGAGGGTATTAAAGATGTATATACCTCAAAATCGAGTTATTTTATCAATTATTATTTAAAGTTTTAGTCTTTTTTGTGTATTTATGCATTATATTAATGATTTATAAGCTGTTTTGAGAAAAAAATATTATTTTAGAGATGAGAATTAAAAGGATACCATTATTACCATATTTTTACACACAAACTAGAAAATCATGAACAAACCATGCAGACTATCAAGGTATCTTCTACTTTATTTCACGAGGTAAATGCATAGTTTATTAGACCATGTGGCAAATCTATTTAATGTTATAAAGTTGTCCAAAAATTAATTCTAATTCATTGTTATTCAAAGTTATTCTTATATATTTATATGGTAAAATTATGATAGATTTAGGTGTTTACTAATAGTTATTAATGTTATTTGGACTGGATCCATTGATGTTTTATAGTAATATCCAAAATATATATCTTTCTAAAAAGGAAAAACTATTTGTTTAATAATTAATTTTAATGTTTTTAATTTATGGTGAGTGTTTTTCTTTTAAATAAAATAAAAATAATGTAAAAATGTGGGGTTCATGAATTGTTTTATGGGTTTCTTTGGGGGGTTTTATAAAACTCCACTCATTTTTATAATGGTTTTTATTTTTAAATTATTTCAAGGATTTATTTTAAAATATTTTGAGGAATAAATGGTGAATTCATCAAAAATTATTTTTAATGAATCCTTTTTGAATGAAGGGTATTTAATATTGTTTCATAAGTTGAATTAGTTAAGTTCCTGAAGTTCTAAATTTTTTATAATTAAGTGTTCTATATTTTTATTTTGTAAGTGACTTTCTATCAATATTTTTATACAGGTTCATATATTTTTATATTTTTTGTTTATGAGCTTTTGAGATCTTGAAGCCAATTTTGATTTTGTTTTTAATTTATTAACATTTTAGGGTAATACACCATTTATGGTTTTATATATTCTTGATAGGTTGTTTAAGATGATTTTAGGCCTGTGAGATCACTAGTGAATCATCATTTTCATGATTTAATTTTCTTGTTTTCTTCAACTATGGAGCATAGTTTTCTTCCTATTGTAGCTCAATATAGATATTATGTTCAATATTTTTAGAATTTTATTCCAATTATACTCCATGGATAGAATGATTACCATTATGTGTAAGATTGGTTATAGAGTATAGATAAGATCATTAATCTTCTTAGACTCTCCAAGCCTCTTAATTAAATATTTTCAACATTTATGCTTGAATTATTCCCAATTATGTTTTTTTATTTTCTGTATAGTATTATCTCAGATTTATTGTGTTTGGATTGATGTTACTTATTTAATGTATCCTCCCCATGTTTATAGTTTTCATGAGAAATTTAAATCAAATTTTTTCTATTACCATATTTTAGTATTTCTGAATTAATATAGATAATTTATGAGAATTATTGGTGTTGATAGTGGATTCTCACATAGGTGGTGGGAAAATAATTAGTAGAAAGTTTTTCAAGATTATTTTCCTTATTGAGAATTAATTTAGTTCTTTAAGAGTAATAAATTGTATTATCCATCATGTATAAGAAAAGAGAAAGGTTTCAATATTCCATTTTCAAAATACCCATATAAGATAGGCACATGGTCTTACCCCATAAGGTATGTCATTCATAGATCTCCTAGGACAACTTTGCATGCATGTAGAGCAGAGTGTCAGCAAGGCTGTGCACATTGATCCCTCCTTCCTAGATGGGCTTTACCATCATCCCCTAGGAAACCCAAATTTATTTTCCCTCATCCCAAGTATCCCATATATTGTGAGCCTGGATTTTATCAATATTAGAAATAACTCCCTTAGGAACCTTCACAAAATAGATCGTATGAACATGAGTTGCAAGAATAACACTATTGATCAAAGAAATCCACCCCCCCAAATGATATGTATCTATTTATTCAGTTGGGAACCTTATTCACGGTCCTTCTAACAATGTGATCAATTTCATGAATCCGATTGGAAGAAATGTGTGCACCCAAGTAATTCATTGTCATACTCCCAATTTTCATGTCCATTAGATTACAAATGGCGTCATCCCAACTTTGAGTACATCTTTTAGAGATGAACAGGTTTCTTTTGTATTTGTTGATTAATTTCCCACTCCAATGGTATTATTCATCCAAAACTATGATAAGACCATGTATTGATATCCTGTTGTCATTCAATAATATCAAAGTATCATCTGAAAACATGAGATGAGTAAGGTATGGATTGTTCTATTTCCTTGTATACGGTAGCAATACTACATTGATCATGATTTTTTGAATTAAGTGTCTTAGAATCTCATGGGTTAAGAGGAAGAGGGTTGGGAAGATGGGGTCTCCATTCCATAAGACTCGTTATGCCTTGAAGAAACCATGAGACTTACCAATAAAATTAAATGAAAGCTAGGAGGAGCTAAAGCAATATAAGATTAGGTCAGTTACTCTGGGAGAGAATCACATACCTGATAAAATTTTGTAGATTAAGCTCTATTACACATGATCGTAATAATTTTTCATATCTATTTTGATAGCAAGATTGGAGCCACGATCTTTGGTGTTCATGTCCCTAACCATCTCATGAGCCAGTTCCATCACCCATGGATTGAGCGCCCCATTAGAAATCCATGTTTCTCCATGGAGATCCATCATGGCAGGTGAATAGAGAACCTAGAATTGATGATACGTGTAAGGATTTTATAGGGGAATTTGTTCATTATAACTTAATTATATTGACAAATGTATGAGAGATTATTGATATTGGGAAAGAGTGTTAGTGAAGAAGAACATTCCACCCTCGATAAGCTACCACCCCGAAAAAAATCTTGTATTACCCCAGAAAGACCACATTTAAAAACCTCCCAAAAGTCTCTATAAAAGGATACTATAAATATATCTATCCCTAGCGCACTATCATATTTATGTTTCATAACTCCCTCATGAATTCACACATAACTTCATGCTTTAAATTCTGTGGGCATATGATAACGTCGTTTGTGCGTACAACGGACTTCCTCCTCTCGAAGGAATGTGATTATTTTGCGTTTTCTATAGAATGTATTATGGATGGGTTTAATAAACATATGTAATATATATTACATAAAAATCAGTATAGAATTTTAAAATTTTGTATACATTTTTTCTTTCTATCCGACAAGAAAATGTAAATAGCATTCATACTTATGTACGTTCTACCGTCCCCATGAATGGTGTATTTCATTTCCTATTTCTATCTTTTATATATTATTATAAATACATATATTCTATATATAAATTATATTTATATCATGGTTATGATTTTAGATAAAATTAAATCATGATTAAATTAATAGGTCCAAAAATATGACAAATCAAAACATATAAGAAAACCAAAGTAGTTATTACCTGAAATGTAACTTTAACATAGAATTGTTAATAAACTGGAAATAAAAGGTCATAAGAAAATAATATATGGTATGATATAAATTAATATGGATCTGTAATAGATATATAATAAACTTATATTTGTTATAAAGAGGATTTAATAAGTGAAATGGAAGTCAAGACTTAAGGTATGGGACTTCTATCTCACTTTTATTTTCGGTGAGACACAAGACATGTTCACAACCTATTACTTATATGTGGTGAATATACTGACCGTGGATGTATTTTATTATTCATATAAGGATTATTATTGAGGTTTACATATCCATTTAATTATATCTATTTAATGGGGTTTACTGTTCAAAAGTTAACAAATTGGTAAGGGAATTTTGTCTCAATTTACGATCTTTGAGACAATGTTATTTTATACACATATATTATTTTATGAGGTGTATATAATGAGCCTTTAAAATTTAATATCAGGAATATACTTATTTTGGTGATATTTGAATCTCTATTTTATTTAATTCTTTCATGGTGATTTTGATTCAAATTTACCAAAGTTGTAAGAGTTTATTGATACAATCTCATTGTTTATCAAGATTGCTATAATTTTGATTCTATTGATTAAATATCCCAAGAATTATCATGCATTTCTTTTAATATTTTTAATCATGATATATTGAAGTTATATTACCATATTTACACTATTTTTTACATAAAAGTATCGTGAAAATGTTTTTATGAAAATCCAAATTAATCTCTCTATTCAGTTGGAAATATGTTTCCCTTCAAAACCATGTTTTCTAAAAATATAATAGAAAATGTTTTTTTTAAATATTATAATTTTTAAAAGACACTTTTACCCATGCTTTAATTTTTATATATATTTATGATATGAATATTTTTGTCTTTTTCCAGAACAATTCATGTTTGGATTTCACTGAAAATATAAAGGGAACCTTTGTTTTTATATGTACGACATGAATGGAATATTTTGATGTCATAATCAATCGTTTACTCAAAGATTCCTTGGTAGGTTTTCAAAATTATTATCAAGTAAAAAAAATTTTAAAAAATTTATATATATTAAATTGTTTTTTCAAATTAAAAAGTATATTTTTCTCATCAAATGATTTAAATGATCTTTAAAAATATATTATGTATAAGATGAAATCTATTGGAGTTACTCATTCCATGCTTGGGATATGATCCAAGCATACCATTCATATTATTTATTTGAATGGTTTATGTTTTGATGGAATAATATTTATGAAACCTATTTCTCTACCATAGGTAATATTCTTATGAAACCCATTTATATTCCATGGGTTATTTGCTTGTAAAACCATATTCTTTTCATGGTTTATTCTATGATGAAATGATTATGAAACCTATCTCTTTTCATCAGGTTAGGATATGATGAAATTTTTATGATACCCATTTCATTTCATGTGTTATGATATGATGAATTTTTATGATCTTATGGAACACATAAATGTGGTTTTTATTATGTCACGAGTGGGACCTATATCTCTCTCCAGTTCATTGGGTAGAGATTTATATATCCCATGAGATATACATGGTTGGAACAAAAGTGAAGCTGGTATAGTAATACTAGAATATAAAAAGGAGTAAAATTGATATGGTAATACAAGGCTGGAACGATGAGTGAACTAAGTATATTAAATGAATTTTTCCACTGTGATGGTCTGGGAAGTGAGCCTTAACCAATATGGAAATGATTTCATATGCTTATGTGTATTCCACATATTCATGTCTTAATAAAATGTTATGATCTAATGGATCATGTTCTATGATTATCTTATTATTCATTTCTTATGAACTACCAATATATATGCCATGACTCATGATTATGATCATTGGTATATAGGGTATGGTATTCAAATGTTATGATCATATTCTCATACCCCTATATTAATGTTATTATTTCGTATCTCTCTTTTTTACCCTTAATGAGCATATGAGCTCACCCATTCTTATGTTTTCTTTTCTTGAGTTATGAATATATGTATTATATATGATGTGTCTATTAATGGTTCTAGTTATGAAGATATTAGTGGGAGATGATGCAGTTTACTTATGGACTAGTTTTTATGTTTCCATGTTTCCAAATTCACTAAAATAATATGCTATCTGGGAATGTGTTTGTGTAATTTAATAAATATTAAACAAAAATGATGCAATGTTTATGTCTAAAAATACAAGGTCACTATAATGGGTATCAAATAATTGGTTTATTTATACATTGGATACTTGGATGAGAAAACCTTATTGGTATCCCTAAGCACATGTATAAGAATAAGTCTTGAATTAGGGGAAAATATACTGGAATTTTAGAAAAGGATAGAGTGAGTGGAATCTAAGAAATTACATCTATTTTGTAATACTACAAATGGATGTGGATCTGGTATAGATATATCTAGTGGAAAACCCCAAAAACGCCGAATTAAGCTAGACTTGATTGAGAAATAGAGCACAATAACGGGCCTTGTTGCACACCTGGTTTGATACTCTAGGGGGATATGCTTTGGGAATTCAAAAACTCTTTATAAACCATCATAAAGGATTTGAATAGATGATTATTATGAATTTCCTAGGATATAACTAAGATATCATAGATTAAAAATAAAGTAGTTATATTTTATACATCCTATATTTTTTTCATGATTATGTGGTTATCCAGTAGGATTATTATTTCCTACATGATGATTTTTGGTATCATTCAATGGATGGAACCTAAATTAACCATGTTAATACTGAGTGTGACAGAAAATGAAATTATTATCTTCCTGAGAATCAAAAAGTTATGGTAGATGGAATGTAAAATATCATTAATATGCTCAAGCTACTTTCTCATGTTATGAGTCATGTTGGACTTCCAAATGCGCAAAGTATGGAACAAAATTCTATTGAGTCCTTTATAAGGAAAATTTTACCTTCTTTCAATAGATCTTATGATTCAATAATTTATAAATAATGTATGAGTACCACTGAAAAGATATTTTCCATTATTCAGTGTTTAGAATATGAAAAAATAACATTGGTTGTCTACCATTTGGAAGGTAAAACATATCAATGGTGTACTCTTATTAAAAATATGAAGCAACATGACGAAATTGACACCATGGATTGGGATGATTTAAATAACATATTTTTCAATGATTACTTTCCTTATTTTCTTTATTTATATATGGATAAGGAGTTGCATGGGTTAAAGAAAAGTTCTTATGAATCTGTTGGTACCTACGAGTAGAATTTTTCAAGACTTGTGAGGTACACTTCTGGTATTATCATCCAACCTAAAAGTAATGTTGATCGATGGTTCAGTTTCATAAAACTGATTTATTAAATGGAATTACCCATAAGAGACTTCATTAGATATTAGTAGATTTTGTTTTCTGATATCAAGTTATAAATGGTTGTTGTAGTTATGCATCAATTTCAAGGTTTTAACAAGAAAAGGAAGATGGAGTTTAAAATAAAGTATGAAAACCATGGAGATAAGATGATGGTATTTCCTTTATACTCAAAGTGTGGGAAGAATTATGGAGGATTTTGTCTTAATAGAATTACTAAATGTTTTAGGTGTGGAAAGAAAGTTCATCCATAAATGAATTTTTGAATTGATGCGAAGAAGATAGTTAAAATACTAATAGATAGAAAACATCATAAAATGAACCTCCCCCACTTCATTGTTTTAAGTGTTAGGATAATGGGAATTATGATAACCAATTCCCAAACCCAAGGATTAATGATGATGATAGACATAAGAATGCTCTTAATTCAATGGAAAATAGTAAATCTCATTCAATGACTATTTCTAATGAGGGTTGTAAAAAAGATGTAGTAAAATGTATACTTACTGTCCACTCTAGAATTGTTAATGTATTATTTTACTCTTGATCTACCCATTCTTTTATATATAGAGAATTTTATATGGGTATCAAGATTCCACCTAATCTATTATATGTATAATTATCATTAAAAACACATGATGTTAGGATGATCACATATCATTTCTATGATTACTCTTTGATTGAAATTGGTGGGAATTATCTTCCTACAAATATTATCATTCTTACTCTGGTTTAAGTTGATGTCATCTTAATAATGGATTGGATTTCCCATAATAAATCCCACATCAATTGTCCAAGAAGGGATTTCATGTTTGATATTACAAACCAACCAATGATCTGTAATCAATTTTATGGTAATTATGAGCTCCTGATAGATATCACATCCAAAGTATGGGTCTTAATTCACATTTAGAATGGGTGTTTATCTATGATGGTTTTATATATAATATACATTGAATATATTACAACTATTATGTATTTTTTTTATGTATTTCTGGAATAATTTACTAGTCTTACACCAAAACATTAAGTTGAGTTATCTATAGAACTCATACCTAGTTCCACACCAATTTCAAATACTCCCTATAGAATGGTCCTGATAGAGTTGCATAAATTAAATAATAATCTCAGAGAATACCATGACTAGGGATTCATTCAGCCATGTGTGTCACATTGGGGTGCAAAATTATTTCTGTGAAAAATAAATATGGATCAATTTGACTCTGTATTTATTATTGGGAGATGAAAATGATCAAAATTAAGAATAAATATCTTATTCCTTGTATTTATGACTTGTATTATCAATGGTGAAAATCTCAATACTTTTCTAAGATTTACCATCATTTTGGATATCATTAATTCAGGGATAAGAATGAGGATATACACAAGATGAAATTACATACATGGTATAGACACTATGAATATGTATTGATGCCATTTTTTTATCAATAATTCTCCTACTATCTTCAGTGGTTTAAATAATAGAGTCTTTAGAGATTACCTTGACCATTTCGGGGTGGTCTTTATAGAAGATATTTTTATCTCGAAAAATAGAATGTAATAGCATGAATATCACTAGAGAATAATACTAAAGACCCTAAATATGGAGAAACTATATGTAAAATTTAAAAATTGTCAATTTTGGATGAAAAAGGATTAATTTTTAGGTCACATAATCTCAAGAGAGGGTATATCAGTTGATCTATTAAAGACAAAGGCTGTTAAATTTTGGCCTAGACCAACCAAGGTGAATAAAATCCTTAGTTTCCCTCATTTCTCTAGATATTATTGACAGTTTTTGGATAATTTATCCTGATCATTTAATCCTATGACCATGTTAACTTGGATGGGGGGAAATTTCCTCGGTACATTGGAACTTTGAGGAAAATTTCAAGGAACTAAAGAGAACATTAGTCTGTGTACCTATGCTTACAATGCCCTGTAGTAGAGAAGGGTTTGTAATATATATTGATGTATACAAGAAATGATTTGGATGTTTTATTATGTATAATTTCATGGTTATAGCTTATGACTCATGATAATTTAATATTCATGAGAAACATTACTCTCAACTCATGATTTTGAGGTAGTCGTGGTAATTTTTTCATTAAAGATATGGAGGCGTTATCTTTATAGAGAAAAGTATGATATATATACCTATTAAAAAAGTTTAATGTATATATTAATATAGAATTAGTTAAAAAATATCCAAATAAGATTGTTAGAGTTGATTAAATATTATTACTGTTCAATACCTTACCGTCGTGGGAAAGAAAATAAGGTGGTTGATGCTTTGAGTAAAAAATGATAATGCTAGCATATATGTGATGAGGATCACCAAAAATCTAATATTTATGGATTTTTAAAGGATAGATCTGAAAATCCATAATGAAGGGAAAAATTCATATATTTATTAATTCAATGATCAACTATTTATCCAGTGAAGATTAAAGTGGTGTGGGAGGATAATGTAGACCTTTAAGAGAAGGTTATAATTGTTCCTAAGTTTAATCTTGATCATGAAGTAATGATAAGGTTCATGAATCATGTATTATTTCAATCAATACCATATTTGAAGAAATAACTGTTATATGAATCTCATAGTTCTTAATTCTCTATTCATTCAGGAAGTACGAAGATGTATATGGATTTGAAGGAATACTTCTGGTGGGATGGAATGAAGAAATATATTGAAGAGTTTGTATCTCATTACTTGGTATCCTAGCAAGTTAAGGCTAAAATAAAAATGTCTAAGGGGGTGTTTCATCCATTTCCCATACCATAATATAAATGGGACAACATCTCCATGGTTGTTTTCACTAGACTCCCCAAAATTTCTAATGGGAATAATGTTATATAGGTTTTTGTTGGTCACCTTACTAAGTCAACACACTTCATCATTATTAGAGAAGACTTATCTCTAGATTAGCTTTCTAGGATATACATTAAGGAAGTGGTAAGGTTTCATGGATTACTGCATTCCCTTGTATCTGATTGGGATCTAATATTTACACTACCAAAAAATGCTAATTAGTGATGTTTTTTTTTGAATTAGTGAAATTTTAAATCATCGATAAATGATGATTCACTAATTTATAGATGTTCATAAATGCCATGAATTTAGAAACATTTATAAAAGTTACTCTTTAGTGACACCTCATTTGCTGATTTTTTTCCAGAAACATCAGTAAATAAACATTTCTAAATTATTGATTTTTGTAAATGTTTCTAAATTTGGGATGTTTGTAAACATCACTATTCTGTGACACCTAATTTACTGGCATTTTTTAGAAAATATTGGTAAAAGAGGTGTTATTTACCAACATTTCTAAAAAAACTGGTATTTTTTCAAATTTATATTTTTATTTTCAATAAAGAATTATAATATCAATTACCTATTTTTTGTGTATTTTAATATTTTTTTGAAATTTTTATATTTTTTTACAATAACTCCCCACCTCTCATCCCACTCTCCACACCATACCACATGGAAGGGCCTCTTACACTACACAAAGCCTCTCTCATACTTCCAAAGGTTGTTTTAATATATATCTGATGTGTACAAGTGCACACACTAGAAACCATCACCCACCAAAGGCCACTCACCTAATTTCTTATATACACCACATGCATTGGAAACCATCTAAAAATCAACTTCACCTAAAATTGAACCTTGATCCTCAAGAGCCAAACCAATAGGGGTTACAAACTCACCTTTTAAATTATTTAATTAATAATTTTATATTATTATATTTATATATATACAAATATATATATATATATATATTAGTATTTAAAAAATTAATATTATATATATATTAATATAAATATATTATATGTGTGTGTGTGTGTTTGCATTTAATATTTTATGTTTTATATTTTATGTTTATATATATATATATATATTTCTTATATATATATGCATGTTTATATTTTATATTATATTACATATAAATGTTTATTATATATATATATTTATATATTGATATATTGATATATTTATATATATGTCTATATTTTATTTATATGTGTGTGTGTGTGTGTTTATATTGTATATATGTGTGTGTTTATATTATATGTGTGTGTGTGTGTTTATATTTTATGTTTATTTATTTGTCTATATTATATATATATATATATATTTCTGTGTGGGTGTGTTTTTATATAATATATAGATATATATATATGTTTATATATATGGGTGTGTATATATATATGTGTTTATATATGTGTATGTGTGTATAAATATATATATATATATGTATGTATATATATATAATTATATTTATAATTATATAATTAGTGATGTTTTAAAGCACAGGTAAAAATGTCACTAAATAGCTATGTTTTATTAAAAATGTGACTAAATTTAAAACATATATGTTTTATATATATAAATATAAATATATATGTGTGTGTGTTTATATTTATATAAATATTTTTTATATATGTTTATATATATTGTAACATCCCATCATGTGATCCACTAAAAGGGTGCATCATGCCGGGTTGGCCTCGTGACCTCAACCGCATCTCCCTGAATGCCAGATATTGTTGACTAGAAACGAGGGACATTTTAACTTCTCCATGGGGGATATTATTCCATAATATGTAATCGATAATACATAGTTGAAGAAAAAAATATAGCAAGTAGCGGAAGCATATAAAAAATCAAATTGTAGTAGAAGCAATTAAATAAACCCAACAGAAAAAAAAGAAAAGTGTGGGAGCTAATAAATCAAACTAGATACGCAATGATCTCATGATATTATTCATGTACTAAAATAAAAGTATGAAAATAAGGAATACAAGAATTATATCAAAACTGTAATGAAGATGATGCAAAGAGATACAACTAAATCTTTAGCATTGGCTTGGTACTATTCCCCCAAACTCTATCCAAAACAACAAAGAAATCAAGCATTGGGAGTAGCACACTTCCATGTATCCATACCTACAAACATAAAGTCTACTTGGGTACCAAATGGTGCCTAGGAATGGTGTGAGATAAAATCCCAGTATTTTGACACCCGCAGTTTCTAAACCATTCCATTTCATGCTATAAACACAAGTAGTGTGCCAATATATGATAAATTAAAGCAATTAACTAAAGAAAATAAAATAAGTACAACCTGGTCCGAGTTCTCAATGCCACCCGTACCTTACCACCAACTTATATCTAATATGTTAATCTGAATAAAATACTAATAATAATTAGGATGTATGTATATAAAGGCTAGAAAAACATAAGGCAAACAAAAATGAACATAACCCCAAGCTTATTCTTTATCTTCGGTCTAATTTATTTTTCAACAAAGTGTGCTTCAAGGTAGCAGAAATTTATCACAATCCACAAGGAACCTAGAGTTTCGTTAAATAAAACCTTCCACACATTATCATTATTATTATATTAATGTTTAGAGTTGGGGTCTGAGCCCATACCAAAGTTATCTCTACGGTACATCCTTCAATTTATCCAATACCACCAATCATGTCTATGGAAATCTTCTGAATGACCATGTATCGCTCAAGGAATGGATTTATCAAAATTCCATCCCAGGTATTGCAAATATGGGGTCAATTATCACCTGAGACATGGCGTAGCCAGTTTTCCAATGGGTCCATCCTCAATTGTGCCTTAGGGAACCAATATCACTCATGAGTATACAGAAATCCTAGGGAAACCCTCATCTGGAAAAGCCTAAGACATCGCCTCATCAGTGTGTTGTGTGGTAACCAATCAAGAACGGGGAGTCTATGTATAGTCCATAAAATAGAACTAATGTAGTCTCACTATCCTAAATTTAAATGGATTTTAAGGAAGTGGATATCACGTAGTATGAATTTATAATTGCAACAAAATAATTTAAGCAACAAAGAGCGATGTACTTCCTGGTCATTCTGGCCAAACGGTCACAGAAAAAACCCTTTATCTGAAAAATAAAAAAAATGAACTTTTTTTATGATATCATAGCATGGTAATAATTTTTAACAAGGAAATCATTAGGCATAAACAACCAATAGAACTTCAAAATTTAGGGTTTATATTTACCCTAAGTAATTTATTTGATTTAAAACTCAACCAAAGAGGGTTCATGCAACACATGAAATTAATGAATTAATTATTTTGGGCCAATATAATTGAGGAAAAATATATTGTCATACCCAAAGAGGTATCCAATTATTTTTTAATAAATTAAATAATCTAGTTCATCTCAAACAAGGTTTTAATATTCAATACAAGTAATTAAATTAAATTAGAATAGGAAAAATTGAATATCATTAGTAGGCACAAAGGTGTAGCACAATGTGAGATCTATAGGAAACCAAATAATAATGGGAAATAGAGTAGATGCCCTACCTCATAATCATAGTGTATCCTATGCTCCACAGATACCTTTAATTTGACCTATAACAGAAGAAATTAAATGATTTTATAAAAACCCCAATTTTAGGAAAAAAACATTCTGAGGTGGATTGCATGATAGAGAGTGGATGAAGTCCTATGATTCTTGTTGTGTGAGGTTAGCCTTATCGAGAGCTTTATAACACAATAAATGAAATTGTAAATTAAGATGAATTAGAGTCGAAACAGGCTTCCGAAGGGAGAGTAGAAGAGGATGAGGTTCCCCAAAGGTGGGGGCGCTATAGGGGGCGATGCACCAAGGGAAGAGGAGGGGAGAAAAAATAATGTAATGAAAGAAAAAGGGAGAGGAAAAAATGGAAAGTAAAAATAAGGAACAAGGAAAATAAATATAATGATATAAATTAAAATAATAATAATAAAAATGGAGGGAGAAACAAAAATAATTAATAAAATGAGTTAACCCATTTTAATTATTTTCACTCTTCTCCAACCACTTTTATACTATTATTTATTTTTGTCCCCTTCTCATTTCTTTTTATTTCGTTAGAATTATTTTTATTCCTTTTTAACCCCATTTTAATTATTTTTAACTTGGATGTTGTGCTAGGGGACATTGTAATATTTTAAAAAAACTTGTGATTTTTTTAATAATTTTATTAGTTGCCCGGGACCCATAATAGGATGTGCAGGTACAAAACCTTGGCCTTTTTAAATCTTTGGACTAAATATTTTAATGGCTCATACCTTGATTAAATCTAGGACATTACAACCTCCCATCCTTTAGACAACTCATCCCAAAGTTTCCCTTTTGATGGTAGTGGAACATCATCTGAGAAAAGTTCTGGGCATTATGCACATACATTGGTCTCCTGCTCCCAGGTCGAGACCTGAACATGTCCAAGCTACCATAACACTCAGACCAGAGGAACTGACCTCCATTGGAGAACCTTCGTGCTATGATCGATAATTCCAATCAAACCCTCCAAAAAGTTTGCATCCTCTTCGAGCTTGATGTCGTTATTATTAAATGAATGAAAAAGGTTTATATGATACTGTGAATGATGAGATACATGGAAGATTTCATGCATGGCATATTATCTGTAGAGACCGGAAGCCTGACTTACATGGACTTTACATTACTTTTGCGGAATACTTAGTACATAACAATAACACACACACAAGGATCGTAATAGTTTAGTGTCTTTGGAAACTCGGAATAAAATCTTCTAATCATGGTGAAAGATCTTCAACATCTCCCATAAAGATCTTCCTTTTTTTACCTAAAACCTTTCTTTATATCCTGGGGAAAAGAAAACATAAAAGGGTGAGCTCAAATGCTCAGTAAGGGCAAATAAAGGAAATAAAAATCATATCATATCTTTTTGAAAATCAAAACCTGCAAAAGAGATCATAATATCTTAACATGGAATAAATCATAGAAGTGAAAATGAGATCCCCATAATCATAAAATAAAACTTGAAACTTTGTGGCATGCACACATAATCATGGAAAATCATTTCTTGTTAGTCATGACTCATTGCCAAGACTATCTTAGTGGACAAAGTCCCTTTCTGAATCGAGTAACCCTCGTTTCAGTCCTGTTTCACTGAACCGGTATAACCTACCATTTTAGCCATGTCTATCTCATGAGATATAAAATATTTACCCAATGCATTGGAGGGAGATATAGGTCCCACCCATCTTATAATGAATCCTTTCTTATTTGTGCCACATAATCATAAATCATACATCATCGCATAACCCATGTAATAAAAATGGGATTCTTAAACAACAGGACATCATAAAACAATTCATATAAGATAAAGGAACACATAAAAATATTTCCATCACAACATAATAAAATCCATTTAATAATAGGGATAGAAATAGAACCCTTTATTATCTTAGATAGAAAATAATTTTGATAAAACACTTGAAATCCATTCTTGAGAAAAATATCCTTTCTACTTCAAAAATATTTTCCTTTCTTAACATGTCTTACAATTTAAAACTAAAAGAAGTTGATTAAAAATAAACTTGAAAACTTGTAAAGGAAGCTTCTTGGAAATAATGTTTTAAAAATCCATTCATGCCGTATAAGTTAAAAAAAACATTCTTCGTACTTTTGTCGGAAAAGTCAAAAAGTACCTCGTACGAAAAAATATTCCTTTCATACATATTACTAAAAACTCACCGAAGGGTAAAAATGGATTTAAAAAATTGTAGGTGGATGGAAATAATATTACATATTGATGAAAAATGGATGTGGATGATAAAATACACCCCAGTAAATACTTACGAATAAACAATCTCGGATAAAAATGAGATTGTGATATTTCCCTTACCTTAGGTCCGATTTGCTTCGTATGTGTCCGAACCGCCTGTATAATGATTTAAATAATGTCATTGACTTATTATATAATAATATTCATTGTTATGATATCATATATGGTTCACTTATGACATTATATTACCCGTTCTTTTGTAAATTCCATGTTAAAGAAGCGTTTTGGGTAAAATCGTTTCATTTATCATAGGTGTTTTGACATGTTGTTCTTGACATCATTATTACTTATATCATGATTTACTTACTTCCATAATATAAAACATGATTTATATAACATATATATTCAGTATATATATATAATAGATAGATAAATAAAATGAAAAACACCGTTCATGGAGACGGTAGTCCGTACGTACGCATGAACGCTGTTTTCCTTTCCTTATTGTCTTGAAATGAAAGTAAGTAGATGACATAAATATATATACATAAATCCAGTAGCTTTATAATGTCATATATTTTATTATTATGTCTTATATATACTTTATAATCATTCTTAAATGGTTAACATGGAGAATGAATCTCATCGCGTCGTGGAGACGGTAGTCCGTACGTACGCACGATCGATGATATCATTTCCATAAATATTGAATTGGAGTGGAGTGGATTATACAATATATCAGAATCAATATGATGTTGTAATAACTATGTATAGTTATTCTTTACACCATTATACCCATCCATGTAAGGTGGTGGTGGAAAATACATTACACCACGGCGTGGAGACTGTATTCCGTACGTACGCACGCGCGGTGATTTCTTTTTCCGTAGGATAGATAGATGGTGAAATATGGTTGTTTCATACTTATAATAAAATATCAGTATATTAGTGATACTGATGTTATTACTTCATAATTAAACAACCTAAGAAGACGAAGTGGAAGAAGAAATAAAGATGAAATAATTGGTAACGGTAATTACCTCTTCTTTGAAGTGCCTCTTTGAGACCTCCTCTTAGGGCACTAAAATTGGCCTTTTAGGAAAACCAGAACCTCTAGGATGTTTCTAGGGAAGTGGAGAAGAGATTTTGGAAGGGGTTGGCCGAGCTTGAGTGCTCAAATTGGTGTGAGGAGGAGGGGGAGGAGGTACCCTTTTATAAGGGAGGAGAGGGGCACTTTAGGAATATCTCAAAATATTATTTTACATTAAAGTCAAAATCAGTTTATAATGGTTCCAAAGGGTCTTATTTCGAATCTAATGTGAGGATGGGTCGAAATCCTATCAACCAATAGGATTTAGACAAGTTTATGATATTATTTTAACCTTATCAATTAGATTTAACTCTAAGTTAAATAATTTAACTTTTACCGTGTCTTTTTGTTTTCTTTCACTATATGGTTAATACACTTACTATAACATGCCAAACGAACCCCAAATTGTTTATTACTAATGCATATATCCTTATCTAAGTCATTTGGCCGAACCTTTGATTTTAGGAATAAAATAACAATTAATAATATAATATTTGATTTAAAAACTATTTTGTGTCAATTTTGACACTATTTGATATATGATTTTTGTGAAAGTCATAAAAGAATTATATGTTCGAACCAAGTTGATTAAATCAACACTAATATATCATAGTAACCTAGAAAATTAGTGGAATTCATAAAAAGTCTCAAATTACATTCATTTGAGCATTTATAACATCAATTATGTTAATATTTCCTTAAAAGGGTAATTACTGCATCATCGTTGTGTCATAAATAAATTAATTTATTTAAAGTATAAAAATTATAAATAAAATATAATTATGTAGGAAATCTTTTTATCTTTCTAATGAATATTTACAATCGAATTTATCTTATGTAAAACCCTATATTAAAAATGTTTTAGTAAATAAACTTTGATTTTGACTCTTTTAACTCTTCTTTGAATTAAATAATAATAAATGTCCTAATCTAATCCAAGTGGGCCTAAATGGTCATATTTTATTCCTAAGCTTGTTTTTGGTCGAATTACACTTTTCCAATAGAATTAGGACATGTGTTAGGGTAATAGTAATATCATATTTACCCTTAGTTACCCTATTTACTATTAACCGCGGTAAAAAAAAGTAAAAAGTTACTATTCACCAAAAAATTATTTTTATCTCATTGAACCACATTTTACTTACTGATATCTACCGTGTCTATCGGATTTTCGAAATTCCATTCACAGAAGCGGTAAAATTAAGTTTTATGAAAAATTCAGTTTTTAACCTACCACTTAGTGGTTTCACTATTCATCAAAAATTGAAAGTTTTCAGAAAAATACCAAAAATTAGGCCTAAGCTTTATTTGATATTATGAACTCAAAAATTATGTCTATTTTAAGAAATTCGAAACATATCAGTTGCATTAACTAATTTAAAAATTAATTCTCGTCGTCAAAACAAATAGCGTGTTTTTAAGAGATAATAACTATCAAAAGATTGACACTAGTTTATAACTGGTTTAAATGTGAAATTACATCCAATGACCAACATTGTATTAAATTGTAAAAATATATTCTAAATATACTTTAAAACCACTCAAATTAATAATTTATCACTATTAATTATTTTGATTAAAAAAGTTGTTTTTAATTATAATTTAGTAATTTTCACTATTCATCAGAATATGAAAGTTATCCGAAAAGTACCAAAATTTCACCCTAAGCTAATTTCGATATTACGAATCCAAAAATGAATTCCATTTTGAAAAATAAAATTTACAAAATTTCAAAAAGTGTTTATTACTATTCATAACGACTAGTTTTAATAATATCTTAATAGCATATCGTTGTTTAGCGAAACTCGGTGTTGCGTACAACACACGCTATCGTGGAAGGTCGCGATTGCGTGTAATGCAAGGCAAGTCAAGGATGCGTTTTGTGCAAGATCCTTTTGGTGTAGCGTACAACACAAGACATTAGTGAAATAAAAAGAATATTTTTCATAAAATCTCGGGTTGTTACATTCTACCCCCCTTAAAATGAATTTCGCCCTCGAAATTCATCGGGGTTATAAATGGTTTACTATTCGAAAGTTTCTTTAATAGAATCCCACATCGTAAAAAGGAATACCAAAACTTGGCTTTAAAAACTAAAGTATGAAATGTAACGATTACCCAAATAAACTAATTGCTGGGTTTCCACATAGGTAAAAATATGGATATGGAAGAGAAATCTAACCATCATGTTCTGATGGAGAGTGGTAGAGAACATGGCTATAGAAAAGCCAGTAATCACAAATCCATAGATTTGTGATGATATAAGGTACCATCTGATTCATCAGGTATAAGATCACTAGGACAACATTTTTGGTTTTCAATATCATTTCCCTAAAGTTGAAAATTTGAATTAGAATAAATACTTACTTTATTTTGGTACAATCTCACTGTTGTTTGTTCCTTGAAGAATTTCCACATCATCTCTTAAATAAATGAAGTTGAATTTTTTATTCATGAAGTGTTAGCAGATTATGTGATAGAACGACAGGTCATTCCATCTGTCTCAAACAAAAGGCTAGAAAAAATTATATACATAAGTCGGTCTATAGTGAGATTAATCATATATGGTTCCTAAAATGGATTCATACTTCATATATCATACTACTTAATATAATAAAACTAGTTTCTACTAAACAGGGACTTCCTGTAGGCTAGTGGTAGGCGATAAAGGCCAGTCGCACTTTGGTTGTGGGTTCGATTCCTACAGCCTTGTCCGACGCGATGGGCTGTCGCCCGTCCTGTAGGTTGTCCTTTTTCTAAAACTATATTACTATAACATCCCATCAATAATATCGGAAAAAACTTCTATCCTTAAACAATACTAACTTATGTCCAACATAATCCATTCTAATCTTTAGGCTTATCCATAATACTGCAGTCCACTCTCATAATATAGTGAAAATGATTACCAGAGATTTAATACTATCGTTAATCCCCATATCTATGTCTTGTTGGTCACATTCCAAACATTCAAAGGCCTTAATCATGTATTCTCTTGAATACCCATTGAACCATAGTGAAAACTTGAATGTAGTTAAAAGTTAACACCTTCCACATACCAAAATCCTCAAAATTGTATATACTCAAACCATGATATCACTTAGTCCTTATATTAATCATGAGCTCATGAATACTATTAAACATTTCATTTTCTCGTTTTCCCTTCATTATGTGCATATCATCTTATTTCCAAAATATCTCAATCACTTTGAATACCACATTAGACCAATACATAAATATTCCAATACATTATGATACAACATTATTTTGGAATCCCATTACATAAACACTTAATCATTCCACCACATCATTATCATATTCAACATCGTCAATGGTGATCGCATGTGACTTCCCTTTGTCCTTTTCCTTAAGCGGTTGCTCATGTCTATCATCACTAACCCTTGGATTAGGGAATTTATTAGCATAATTCCCCATTTCCTTGCACTTGAAGCATTGAAGTGTTGGTGGTGCGTTCTCTGCAGTGTTTGCTTTATTCACATCATTAGAATCCCTTTTTCCATTACTTTGACACTCAGCTGCTCGATGACCTTCTTTTCCACACTTAAAACATTTTCTAGTCCCTTTAAGACAATCTCCACCATGCTTCTTTCCACACTTTGTGCATAAGGAAACATTCAACTTCTTTTCACCATTATTCTGAGATTTCTCCTTGAACTCCATCTTTCGTTTCTTGTCAAAACCATGAGATGGATATGTAACACCAACTTCCATTTCTACCTTGATAGCACAACGCACAATTTCTTCATAGCTACTGAAGTCTCTTATAGCTAATTCCCTTCGAAGACTTGGTTTTAAGCCACTGAAAAATCGATCAACTTTACTTTCAGGTTGGATAATAATGTCAGATGCATACCTTTCAAGTCTTGTAAAATTTTCTTCATATATACCAACAGATTCATCATCCTTCTGCTTCAGCTCATGAAACTCCTTTTCCATCTTTGTTCGAAGAATACGAGGGAAGTACTTACTGAAAAAACAAGTTCTTGAACTCGTCCCATTCCATGGACTCAATTTCATATCTTGGCCTCGTATTCTTGATAAGATTCCACCATTGATCAGCTTCACCTTCCAAACGATATACTGCTAAGATGACTTTATCATGTTCAGAACATTGAAGAACTGAAAATATCTTTTCAGTGGTACTGATCCATTGTTCAGCAACAAGTGGATCAGAAGACCCACTGAAAGAAGGTGGACGTTGCCTCATGAAGGACTCAATAGAATATTGTTCCCTTCTCTGCTCATTTGGAAGTCCAGAATTATTCATAGCTTCTGTAAGTATAGCAATAAGATTTTTCACTCCATCTCCCATAACATTTGTTTGTTCAGGAGGACAATCATTGCATTTTCCATTGCATTGATCAACACGGTTCCTTCGGGTTCCAGCCATCGTCTAAAACCCAAAAAGAATAGTGTGAGAGGAAAAAATCATGCTAGGGAAAACAACATAATAAAGGGGGAGTACCTTCAATATCTAACATCTTAGGTTTAATTCTATGATCGTTAGCATAGTTCTAGTACTATAACCTATACGTATACTTATCCTTAGGGACATCCCTAGACATACCATAGAAATATCTCTAGGGATCTCACTAACGTTTTTGCATCCTAGTTTCCAAAGGTTGACTAAACCTTTCCTCGGATACCAACTGTAGAGACCGGAAGCCTTACTTACATGGACTTTACATTACTTTTAAGGAATACTTAGTACATAACAATAACACACACACAAGGATCGTAATAGTTTAGTGTCTTTGGAAACTCGGAATAAAATCTTCTAATCGTGGTGAAAGATCTTCAACATCTCCCATAAAGATCTTCATTTTTTTACCTAAAACCTTTCTTTATATCCTGGGGAAAAGAAAACATAAAAGGGTGAGCTCAAATGCTCAGTAAGGGCAAATAAAGGAAATAAAAATCATATCATATCTTTTTGAAAATCAAAACCTTCAAAAGAGATCATAATATCTTAACATGGAATAAATCATAGAAGTGAAAATGAGATCCCTATAATCATAACATAAAACTTGAAACTTTGTGGCATGCACACATAATCATGGAAAATCATTTCTTGTTAGTCATGACTCATTGCCAAGACTATCTTAGTGGACAAAGTCCCTTTCTGAATCGAGTAACCCTCGTTTCAGTCCTGTTTCATTGAACCGGTATAACCTACCATTTTAGCCATGTCTATCTCATGAGATATAAAATCTTTACCCAATGCATTGGAGGGAGATATAGGTCCCACCCATCTTATAATGAATCCTTTCTTATGTGTGCCACATAATCATAAATCATACATCATCGCATAACCCATGTAATAAAAATCGGATTCTTAAACAACAGGACATCATAAAACAATTCATATAAGATAAAGGAACTCATAAAAATATTTCCATCACAACATAATAAAATCCATTTAATAATAGGGATAGAAATAGAACCCTTTATTATCTTAGATGGAAAATAATTTTGATAAAACACTTGAAATCCATTCTTGAGAAAAATATCCTTTCTACTTCAAAAATATTTTCCTTTCTTAACATGTCTTACAATTTAAAACTAAAATAAGTTGATTAAAAATAAACTTGAAAACTTGTAAAGGAATCTTCTTGGAAATAATGTTTTAAAAATCCATTCATGCCGTATAAGTTAAAAAAAACATTCTTCGTACTTTTGTCGGAAAAGTCAAAAAGTACCTCGTACGAAAAAATATTCCTTTCTTACATATTACTAAAAACTCACCGAAGGGTAAAAATGGATTTAAACAATTTTAGGTAGATGGAAATAATATTACATATTGATGAAAAATGGATTTGGATGATAAAATACACCCCAGTAAATACTTACGAATAAACAGTCTCGGATAAAAATGAGATTGTGATATTTCCCTTACCTTAGGTCTGATTTGCTTCGTATGTGTCCGAACCTCCTGTATAATGATTTAAATAATGTCATTGACTTATTATATAATCATATTCATTGTTATGATATCATATATGGTTCACTTATGACATTATATTACCCGTTCTTTTGTAAATTCCATGTTAAAGAAGCGTTTTGGGTAAAATCGTTTCATTTATCGTAGGTGTTTTGACATGTTGTTCTTGACATCATTATTACTTATATCATGATTTACTTACTTACAGAATATAAAACATGATTTATATAACATATATATTCAGTATATATATATATAATAGATAGATAAATAAAATGAAAAACACCGTTCACGGAGACGGTAGTCCGTACGTACGCATGAACGCTGTTTTCCTTTCCTTGTTGTCTTGAAATGAAAGTAAGTAGATGACATAAATATATATACATAAATCCAGTAGCTTTATAATGTCATATATTTTATTATTATGTCTTATATATACTTTATAATCATTCTTAAATGGTTAACATGGAGAATGAATCTCATCGCGTCGTGGAGACGGTAGTCCGTACGTACGCACGAGCGATGATATCATTTCCATAAATATTGAATTGGAGTGGAGTGGATTATACAATATATCAGAATCAATATGATGTTGTAATAACTATGTATAGTTATTCTTTACACCATTATACCCATCCATGTAAGGTGGTGGTGGAAAATAGATTACACCACGGCGTGGAGACGGTATTCCGTACGTACGCACGCGCGGTGATTTCTTTTTCCGTAGGATGGATAGATGGTGAAATAGGGTTGTTTCATACTTATAATAACATATCAGTGTATGAGTGATACTGATGTTATTACTTCATAATAAAACAACCTAAGAAGAAGAAGTGGAAGAAGAAATAAAGATGAAAGAATTGGTAACGGTAATTACCTCTTCTTTGAAGCGCCTCTTTGAGACCTCCTCTTAGGGCACTAAAATTGGCCTTTGAGGAAGACCAGAACCTCTAGGATGTTTCTAGGGAAGTTGAGAAGAGATTTTGTCAGGGGTTGGCTGAGCTTGAGTGCTCAAATTGGTGTGAGGAGGAGGGGGAGGAGGTACCCTTTTATAAGGGAGGAGAGGGGCACTTTAGGAATATCTCAAAATATTATTTTACATTAAAGTCAAAATCAGTTTATAATGGTTCCAAAGGGTCTTATTTCGAAGCTAATGTGGGTATGGGTCGAAATACTATCAACAAATAGGATTTAGACAAGTTTATGATATTATTTTAACCTTATCAATTAGATTTAACTCTAAGTTAAATAATTTAACTTTTACCGTGTCTTTTTGTTTTCTTTCACTATATGGTTAATACACTTACTATAACATGCCAAACGAACCCCAAATTGTTTATTACTAATTAATATATCCTTATCTAAGTCATTTGGCCTAACCTTAGATTTTAGGAATAAAATAACAATTAATAATATAATATTTGATTTAAAAACTATTTTGTGTCAATTTTGACACTATTTGATATATGATTTTTGTGAAAGTCATAACAGAATTATATGTTCGAACCAAGTTGATTAAATCAACACTAATATATCATAGTAACCTAAGAAATTAGTGGAATTCATAAAAAGTATCAAATTACATTCATTTGAGCATTTATAACACCAATTATGTTAATATTTCCTTAAAAGGGTAATTACTGCATCATCGTTGTGTCATAAATTAATTAATTTATTTAAAGTCTAAAAATTATAAATAAAATATCATTATGTAGGAAATCCTTTTATCTTGCTAATGAATATTTACAATCGAATTTATCTTATGTACAACCCTATATTAAAAATGTTTTAGTAAATAAACATTGATTTTGACTCTTTTAACTCTTCATTGAATTAAATAATAATAAATGTCCTAATCTAATCCAAGTGGGCCTAAATGGTCATATTTTATTCCTAATCTTGTTTTTGGTCGAATTACACTTGTCCAATAGAATTAGTACATGTGTTAGGGTAATAGTAATATCATATTTACCCTTAGTTACCCTATTTACTATTAACCGCGGTAAAAAAAAGTAAAAAGTTACTATTCACAAAAAAAATTATTTTTATCTCATTGAACAACATTTTACTTACTGATATCAACCGTGTCTGTCGGATTTTCGAAATTCCATTCAAAAAAGCGGTAAAATTAAGTTTTATGAAAAATTCAGTTTTTAACCTACCACTTAGTGGTTTCACTATTCATCAAAAATTGAAAGTTTTCAGAAAAATACCAAAAATTAGGCCTAAGCTATATTTGATATTATGAACTCAAAAATGATGTCTATTTTACCAAATTCAAAACATATCAGTTGCATTAACTAATTTAAAAAATAATTCTCGTCGTCAAAACAAATAGAGTGTTTTTAAGAGATAATAACTATCAAAAGATTGACACTAGTTTATAACTGGTTTAAATGTGAAATTACATCCAATGACCAACATTGTATTAAATTGTAAAAATATATTCTAAATATAATTTAAAACCACTCAAATTAATAATTTATCACTATTAATTATTTTGATTAAAAAAGTTGTTTTTAATTATAATTTAGTAATTTTCACTATTCATCAGAATATGAAAGTTATCCGAAAAGTACCAAAATTTCACCCTAAGCTAATTTCGATATTACGAATCCAAAAATGAATTCCATTTTGAAAAATAAAATTTACAAAATTTCAAAAAGTGTTTATTACTATTCATAACGGCTAGTTTTAATAATATCTTAATAGCATATCGTTGTTTAGCGAAACTCGGTGTTGCGTACAACACACGCTATCGTGGAAGGTCGCGATTGCGTGTAATGCAAGGCAAGTCAAGGATGCGTGTTGTGAAAGCTCCTTTTGGTGTAGCGTACAACACAAGACATTAGTGAAATAAAAAGAATATTTTTCATAAAATCTCGGGTTGTTACATTATCTTTGAGGTAACAAAAACCGATAGTCTATCGACCCAACTCTCTCCACTGTCTCGAATGGCTCGATGTATCTTGGTGATAATTTCCCATGACTCCAGGTCCACCTATGACCCATCCTTAGAGAAACACACAGAATGACTCGATGTCCCACCTCAAACTCAATAGGTCCATAGAGGCGATCAGTATAATATTTATATCTATACTGAGTTGTATTCATAAGATTTCAAATTAGTTGAACTGACTCAAATGTCTCTTAAATGAGGTGAGGACCCATCATAGCTACCTCACCTTCTTTTAGCCAACATAAATTCAAACGGCATGGTCTTCCATAGAGGGCCTCGTATGGATCCATTTGAATTGTTGGATGAAGATTTTATTATAGGTAAACACAATAATATGAATATGATTTTCCTAGGATCCTCCAGAATTAAGGATACAGGCCCGTAGCATATTCTCTAACACTCATATGATCCATATAGACTACCAATTAGTATGAGGGTTATATATAGTACTCAAGAGTACTTGCGAACCCATCACTTTCGGCAACCCTTGCCAAAAGTTTGAAGTAAAGTGAGCTTCTCTATTTGAGACAATATAATAAGGTATGCCATGAATTCTCACCATCTCTTGAATATACAACCTTTCCAAATCATCAGTATAAAAGGTCTATTGGATAGGAAGGAAGTGTGTAAATTTATTCAATCTATTGACAATCACCCATACTACATCACTACCTAAAGGAGATCATGGAAAGACTATAACAAAATCCTTTGTGATGTCATTATATTTACACTCATGAATGGATAGAGGATGTAGAAGTCTTATTGGTCATTGGTGTTTTTCTTTCAATTACTGATAGGTGGATCACCGAGTGATGAAACCTGTTATCTACATCTTCATACCCGACCACTAGTACTAACAATTAATGTCTTTGTACGTCTTGGTATGTCTGGGATAAAATGACCAATCGAGGTATGAGACTCCTTCATCAGTTCTTCCAACATATATGAAGGTACCCATTCTCACCCACAGTAGAGTAATGTTTCACTACCATCAACAACCGTAATAGAAGGAGGGTTCTCTCCAGTGACATTTTCCCCCAAAAAAGACCCTCTATATTAGATAAACATCACATACAGACTCTCTCAAGAAGAGAGGATGTCGCCGTAAGAGTAGTTAAAACTAGTTGTACACACATTTCCAAAACCTCTAGATGCAAATGAGAAAACGAATCCATCATCTGCAACTCACTGCTAGATGCCTGGATGAATTGTGTTTGTGTTTTGCGGATCAATGTTTCAACCATTACATTTACCTAACTAGGGGCATAATCAAGTTCAAAATAAAATGATTTTAGGTATTCGACCCACTGGCACTGCCTTAAATTTATTCTCATTATGTGGAGATATATTTCAAGATTTTATGATATGTGTAAACAATGAACTTCTCACCCACAAGTAGTTTCTCCTATAGCAGAAATCATGAACCATAACTTCTAACACAAGGTCATGTATAGGATAGTTCCACTCATGATGTCTGAGCTGGAGGGATCCATAAGACACAAATCGATTGCCCTGTATCAAAACAACACCCAGTCTGATTCCTAAAGAATCGTAGTAAATAGTATATCTTCTTCCTAGATTAGAAAGAATTAGGATCAGATCTAAAGTTAGTCTCCCACTTAACTCTTGAAAATATTTTTCACAAGCTTCTAACTAGATAAACTAAAAACTCTTCTTAGTCATGGAAGTAAGAGGTGCTGTTAAGAGAGAGAAATTCTGGATGAAATTCATGTAATAGCTAGAAATCCCCAAAGAACATCATATGTCGAAACAATTATTGGGCTGATCCCCTGAAACTACTGTGTTCACCTTTTCTAGATTAACTAATACTCATGTATTAGATATTATATTACCCAAGATGTGAACCTTATCGGTCGAGAAGTGGAATTTACTAAGCTTTGAATATAACTAGGTCTCTCTTACTGTACACAACACAATCTCAATATGGGTTACATGGTTGTGTCTGGAGTGCGAATACACCAATATGTCATAAAACCCCACCACAAAGTAATAATGGTATGGGTAAAAAACCTGATTCATTAGATCCAGGAAGACTATCAGCGCATTCGTGAGGCCGAATGGTATAACTAGATATTCGTACAAGTTGTACCTTCTCTGGAATAACATATGTAGTATGTCAGACAGTCACACATGCACCTTGTGATATCCTGACCTTATATCAATCTTGTAGAAAATATTTTCTCCTTAGAGCTAGTTGAAGTGATCATCTATATGAGTAAATGGATATCGATTTTTTATCATAATCTGGTTGAGCCAATGATAATCCATGCATATTCTAAGGGTTATTTCCACCATCTTGGCCAAAAGAATAGGTTAACCCCACAGTGATGTTCTTGGTCTGATAAAACCCTAATCCACGAGGTATTCAAGCTTCTTTTTGAGTTCGTTTAGCTTTGTAGGTTCCATTCTATAAGGATGAATAGAAACTAGTGTTTCACCTGACACTAGATCAACAATGAACTCCACATCCCTCATGGGAGGTTAGTCATAGAAGTTTTTAGGAAAGACATCCAAGAAATGATCCATAATAGGAGTTAATTCCACTAGCTATGTTCCCTGATTTCTCATTAAGTGACTTTCTAATTAAGTTGTCACTCTTCCTAGTCATACACTTTAAATTCCATATCGATCTTCTTGCATATCCAATTCTTCTTTGTGTAGATATTTGGCACCCTCGTTTGATGTGAAGGACACCTAGCGGTGATAGAAATCCACTTCATCATGATAAGGAGTTAGTCAGTTCATACCAAGAATGACATCGATGCCAGACATATCAAGGATGTAAAATTTAAAAAAGAAATGGTATAGACCTATCTCCTCATAAACTCTTGGAACTAGCATATTCCCTCTATCCAAACCCCTAGTAGAGTGTCGAGATACATGATGCCCCAACGGTACTCGATTGTAAAACAAAGGCTTTCAACAACATCAGCAGATAAAGAGGATTTGCATACACCGGTATCTAAAAGGGAAGAAACTAAAATAGAGGCTACTAGAATGGTACCTCTAACCATAGATGGTCATGCACTCTACTCATTTGGTGCATGTTTCACTGTGTATATAAGACCTGAACCATGGCCCTAAGATGGTTCCTGACTCAACTGATTAGGTATGCTATATTGCTGCTAATAGTTTGGAACTTTATTTCTTTGACCAAGGCCTCCACCATTACCTTTTCCTGATTAGATGGTGGAAAACTAAATTCCAGCCTATTATGGAGTCCCATATCCTATATCTGATAGAAGTTATAGTATGGCTCTACTACGACTAGATACTTATGAGAAAGAATGGTAGAAACACTGATGGTGTCCCATCTTTCCGTAATCCCAGCACTCTTTTGGGTTCCTTATGAATTGGTCCTTCTTATAGCTGATACTACCAGAATGATGACATACGATAATGATGTCGGTACATATCGTATGGCAAGAATTTTTCACATGTGCACCCTTGAAGTGGTGATTCCTACTACCTGAATAACTATCACCCTATCATTGAACTGAACCTCCCTGGATTACATGTTTAGCTTATCTGACATTTCAATCTGAAATTAAGGCCGGATTCATGATCTCTATAATAGTTTTTATACAAAAGACATTCACCTTCAAGCTGATACTATATCCAATTATATCATCAATGTGTATCTATCATAACCCATCCCCCAGGGCCCATGTCATGACTACCCCAAGCCCGCCTTACATAGGCCAGGGGATGGCGACTAGCACCGGAAAGGAGTATCCCTATAACAGGACGACATTGCCTTTAAACCTGTAAAAACACACAATTATAATAGTACAACAAGAGGAAATCACATAGTAAACTATTGTAGTAAAAAGTGTGCTAAAAGTAAAGGGGTTAGAATACAAACCCAACCGAAAAGTACAAGTAAAACATAAAAGATGAAAAACAGCTCTTAGATCTTCCACTGAGGATCCTACTTGAAGGGTAGGTAATACTGACGATCAGTAGTCATTGAAACACGTCACTTCAAAGTTCCTCCTCCAAGAACCATCCAGTCCTACCTCCCTCAGCCTCGATCATTATTTTCCGTCATCTGCAACAGACACAACAAGGTCCGGGCATAGCCTGTGAAGGGGTAAGTATAATGATACTCAGTAGGGACCTCAAGACCCCCGAAGGTCTCCCAGATTTCCACAAAGGAAAAACCACAAAGAAAGACCTCAACCACAAAGCATGGAGAAGCCAATAACTCTACATAGGTATACACCCATACATATACCTAAGTTATCAAGATATAATCATCAAATACAAGAGGGAAGAATACCACAAAGGTAACACCATGAAGGTAGAAGTACCTCACAGTTAACCCCACGAATATAGAAGTACCACACAGGTAACACCACAAAGGTAGAAGTACCACACAGGTAACACCACGAATCTAGAAGTACCACACACGTAACACTATGAAGGTATAAGCACCACACAGGTAACACCACAAAGGTAGAAATACCACACAGGTAACACCAATAAGGAAACATCACGAAGGTAGAATTACCACACCGGTAACACCACAAAGGCAGAAGTACCACACTAGTAACACCATGAAGATAACACCACGAAGGTAGTAGTACCACATAGGTAACACCACGAAGTTAAGATATTCAGCACAAAAATATGAATAACTTAAGTACATAAGTATAGATGATTAGTCATAAGCTAGATCATCTTATTCTGTTAAGAGGAATTATTGTTGACCCACACATGGTCGATAGGTAACAGCCTCCGCTGACCCACACAGGATCTAACCCACACAGGATCGGTATTTGATGACCCACACAGGATTGCTGAGCACTGACCCAAAAAGAATATGATATATGTTGACCTATACAGGATCGATAGATTCTATCCCACTTAGGATTCATGTTCTTTCTTCATGTTATAGCCAGCCACATGATTCCTCGCACTCAGTGCCCTCGAGCTCTGTAGAATCTGCACCTTGAGATACTGATCATACAATAACCACCACAACTCTCCACAAAGGAGTGACCCAAAGGAATACCATGTCGTAAGGGTTCCAACACGATAGACGGAAAGTCAATCAGATGCTCGGTCTGTAAGTTATAGGCATTTTAGTGCCGAGGGCCCGGTTGGATTCGGGTACGATCCAACCTGAACAAACTCTGACTTTCTCCAAATATCTCATTGAGTATATAAAAAGGATTTCCTCATCCTAAGGGTCCAGACTCCACAGATAGATCATCATATGAACATCCAGTTTGTTAGTTACACCCCTTTCCGTGAAACAGGGGTGATCGCACCCCGGTCCTACCGGGATCGGTTGGGCCCGCTAGAATATGCCAAAGGGATCGCTTCCCAAAAGAGATTTCAACTTCACTAACAGCGTGTCGAACAGACACCCGGTTTTTTAGTTATGGGTGTTTCTATAGTCAGGGACCAGTTGGGTCTGGGCCCAGTCTGACTCGTTTAGGCCAACCCGACGCAACGGGTCCTAGGGTCTACCTAACCCCACTCAAGTCCGGTCCACTAAAGGTCAGCCATGTTCATTGGGTTCTGCCCATCGAGGACGGCCCAAATCAGTTCGTGGTCCCGGGCCGGGGTTGGCCCGGCCCAGCGGGTGGGGTTCTCCCACCCGCGTTGGCCCACTAGGTCGTGGGTTTTGCCTAGCCGGCTGGTGGGTTCGGCCCAGCCCGCTGTCCATGTCCGGTCCACTCAGTCGGCCCATGGTTGTGTGCCCATTTCGGCCAGCCGATGGGGTGCTGCCTCACCACAATTATCTGTCGGCCGGTTTGGCTGACTAGGGGGTCCACCAGCCTAGCGCGGCACTAGGGCTGAGCCGCTCTCCACCTGCCATAGTTTTGAGCCACGACCTTCTCCAACAGTGCACGACGGAACACCACTCCGCCTTCCTCCATGGCCAGCCTGCATCATCCTTCGCTGGCCGCCGCAGCAACATGTCGCGGCCCCCTAGTCCCACGGCGTGTGACGTCATGCCGCCCCATCCTTTGTAGCCGGCCGAGCCGGCTACCATCTACACCCATCGCGGCTATAGTTGCGGCCTTCTTCACCATTGGTGCACAATGGCGCACTGCTATATCCTCAGCATCTGGTTGTTGTCAGCCTCCACCATCACCCACCATCCCAAGTTTAGTCTAAACCAAATATATTTCACGTGAAGAACACAAAAACGTCCAACAAAATGGTCGGAGTTTTCAGGCCTTGTTCATTTAGCCCACACCCACCACAATAGTTTTATAGAAATAGGGTGGTAAAAAGATTCATCAACTCTTGAAATTAGACAAGAAACAAAATCTACCTCAAGTTCTTTGGTGAATGCCCACGATTGAGGAAGAGTCAGCGTTCAGCGTCCCTGCAAAAATCACCCAATGTTATCACTCAAACGTCATCCTTCAATTCTTGATTCAATGTCACTCGTCACCGCCCACCTGGAACTGGCTCTATCCTCAAATTTTGGCGTCACGACACATTATCAGCACTTTGTTGCTTGGGGAATTTGTGCCATTACCTCTCCCCAAGCTCCATATAAATAAGAGAGGGGGATGGTGAGCAACACTCAGAGAATTTATAAGAGTTCATTTAATAGGAAATTTCTTAAATTATGATGATGTTATTGCATGGGATTTGAAGGGTCAATCCATTTAATGGCTTGACATGTCGTTAGTCCCATGCCGCCGCTTGTTCATTGGAGGAAAGGAAATAAATAAATAAAATAACAAATCAATTTTATTATTCTTTTAAAAAGTCCCAAATCTAACTTTTTCTCCAGACCAACTGCGGTTGAAGTGAAGCCTCCCTTTAGTGAATCTTAGTGCTGTGGATTCTATGGTTCCCTCAGATTTTTAATCCGAGCACCGGTTCTAAATTTTGAAAACTTCACCTACGCGTTTACAAAACATACCTTAAAAAAAGTTAAATAAATTTTTAACATTCACCCTCAACCCATGCCGGTCAATTTTAGGCTTCGACTAAGGGAAAAACGCCCCAAAAAACTCAAAGGTAATCTTGTATTTTTAATTAGATTTACCGTTTAGAAGATATGGGTTTTAACAATAAAATAATTGTTACTTAATTATTTTATTTATAACCAAAAACTAACTTCCACTGTTAGATCGCGCTAGCCAATGTTAGTATCTTCCTAAAGAAATCATACCCCCACTAGCTCAGTAGTGGTCTCAGATTTTTAATCTGAGTCACCGTTTGTGAGTTATAAGCATTTAAAAAATAAAATAACTTTATTTAATTATTTTGTTTATGGTTATTCCATTTTTGGGTTTTCTCACAAGAGGCATGTGCCAACTAAACATAAGTCACGCCTAGGGTAAAAACACCATCCTAAACTCAATGGTTTCCTCATATTTCGGATTTGAGAAACCGTTTAAGGGTTATTCCACTTTTTTCGAAAACCTACTTAAGTGCACTAGTTAAAGCATAACAAAATTTCGACAAAACATTTCGGGCACTCCAGGCATTGGAATTAGGTGCCATCAAATTTCACAGTCTTGAAATAATTCCATATAATTAAAAATTATATACAAGAATTATGGGAAATAATATTCTCCCCACCATAGGGATTCAAATCCCTAAAAGACAAAACAAATTCAAATCAAACAAATGAGGGTACTCAGCACGAATCTCAGCCTCTCACTCTCATGTTCTCTCTTGAACATCCATGTGCTGCCACCGAACTCACACTAGAGGGATTGACCATCCACAAAGGACTCGCTCCTATCGATCCTCTATCTCCACAAGGAACTCCATAAAAGTCGCCCCATCATCAAAGTCCAACTAACCCTAGTAAATAACATGTGATGGATCATGCACTCATCTCCTCATCTACAACACATGGAAACCATTACGCACTAGTTTCATCTATGGGGGAAGAGATAGATGGTATGACACCTCGCCCACTCTACTAAGAATCGAGAAATGTCCTATGAACGTTGGAGATAGCTTTCCACCTCGACAAAACCTCCGCAATCTTCATCAGGGTGAGACCTGCAGGAAGATATGATATCCCTCCTTGGACCCCAAGGGTCTTTGTCTCTTATTGGCATAAGTCTTCTGTCATATCTATATAGTTTTCACTTTCTGACAAGTGAGGCATCGAGATACAAACTCTTCCATTAATTCTTTCATCCCTGGCCACTAGTACTAATGCCGGAGGTTCTGGTACATATTCACAACTCCAGGATGTACCGTTAATGGGGATGTATGGGACTCCCTCAACACCTACTCTTGGAGTATCACTAGTACCATGGTGCGTCCTCTATAAAGAACGACGTGCTCCCCACCTTTAGGAAATCCTTCAGGAGACCTTCATAAGGATATATGAGCACATCGAGTCTCATAGTCAATGTCTCCATGTTGAGCCTCCCAAACTCGCTGACAAATTGGGGGAGTGAAAGTCATAGACTGGAGGTAAGATTATTCCTCTTTATCCATGAAGGGTATTCATAGCATGACTAGTTACTCTGATGCCACACTTAGAAGCTGTAGACCATACCTCCTATTAAGTTCCTCTGCTACCACATTCCCCTTCCTAGGAGTATAGACTATCTCAAAGTCATAGTCCTAGATGAACTCTAGCCATCATTGCTCTCTCAAGTTCATGACCTTCTGTGGGAAGTTATACCTGAGAATATTGTGATCAGAGTAAATAGTAAACTATTCACCCATTAAGTAGTGTCACCACATCTTCAGTGCAAAGACCACTATTGCTAACTCCAAGTCATGGGTAGCGTAGTTATGCTCGTCAGTCTCTGTATGATCTTTAAAATGATCTTCTAACACTTCTCCATCCACAAGAAATGCTCCCCCCTCTTCTTAGAAGCTGAAAATGGTGATGCTACCCTCGAGAAGTCAGGTACAAATCTCTGGGAATACCCAGCCAAGGAATAATTCCCTCTCCCTTCAAAGAGTTATTCCTGAAAACATCTTTTGAAAAGATTTCCCCACACTTTGCCACTCTTTTTGGGAACTAAAACTCGAAACTCCTATTTCTATGAGGGTAAGGCTGGCTAAATCAAGAGTGATCAGCTGCACCCTCATCTGCACGAGTTTATCTTGTGCTTCATGGGTTTCCTTTTTCACCAACAAAGGAAAACCCCATTCCAACATTTTAGATAAACCACATCCTTTTTTCCTAGTACAGTCAATCTGAGTATGAACTATGGATGTCCATTCCATACCCAAACTAACTTCGTAAGTCCTTGATGCTGCCAACAAGAGGTTCCAACTAAAACTCTCACCTTAAGAGTCAGATCACAACATCGGTGTAAGTGTGATTATCGAGACTCCTCCAAAATATATCTCTAGACGTAAGGGTCAAGTTAACGGTTTAATTAGAGACTCTATGTCTTGAACAAGATTTGTGGAAAGAAGGAATGCTTAGTTCATATGTCTATTAATATGAAATATAGAAGTAGACACAGATCGTACCTCTAATCATTCCTTGAGCCCTTGGGTCACAATCCTTGACCACATGCAGCTACTCCCTTCCCATATCCACTAGCTCCCTAAGCCTATTGGTGACCACATTAAGGTGGTGGTTGTAACATGTCGAACTGTATACCACCTCATGCTGCTCTCCTAGCTCCACTCCCATGTCTGCTTCCTACAAATTCATCTTTCCCTATCACTTCCTCTTATCAAAACATTTTACACACCTAAGTCTCGGAGACTGCAGTCAATTTCTTACTTTCCCATTGTTACATTCATTGGATTCATCTACTCTTCCAAAGAACATTCAACCACAAAGGTTCTCTCTAGAACCCTAACATAAGTAGGAATGCATAGAGGAATAGTAGCTTCTCAGATGTCCCTAAACACACCTCACTCGGAGGTCTGAGCCCTGAAGCACTGATTTTACTGTATTGATTGAGTACCTGGAATGGTGAGTACACCTCGATGAATACTAGGCTACCAATGTGTCATCCTATCGAAGTTGTAGAAGCTATACTAAACACTCATCCCTTAGACCTTAATGGAAAAAAGACCCCCTTCTCTGAGGAAGTTTCTCAAACTTGTCCATAGAAAAAGTCACCTCTTTGCAAGATCATGGTAATCTAAATCTTTTCATCATCCTTCTGAGACACAGAGAAGGCTCTCTACCAGGACCGCCATTTGAGCTAATGGTGCTCTAGCTTGGTGGAAACTCAGCCACCTCCTAAATCTAGTCCTTTTCCGCCTGTGAGTCAGGATCGCCTTCGAACCTGAGGGGTATACAATGTTGAAATACATGTAAGGCACTAGGAATATATGTTTCCTCCACCAATATAGTTGGTTGTAACTGTTGACCAATTGGCAGTGATATAGCAGGTACACCAATCGAATGTGTTAATGCTGTAAGAGGGCCCTGCACCTAGGCCTCATCGCTCAGTGGTCCATCATCTTGTAATCTCTCGAGAATCCTAGAAGGTTGTCTATGTGGTGGCATCCTGATAAGGAATAGGTGTTCCATGTTCATTAAGTTATACCTGGTGAGATGACTCTAAAGAAACCAAGGAATAATACTTCCAAAACACACACAATCAGTGTTTTCATGCACCGAGTCGGAAAATCAGAATTCAGGGTCTTGGTATATGGATACGTCGGTCTCTACACCAACACTGGAATCCCCGAACTAAAAACCACACTCAAAACACTTAACACTATTTCTCCATTAACAAGACCAGAGTCCTAGTTCTTCAGTAAAATCGACACCTCTGATACCACTTTGTCACGACCCGTCCCTCGGGGCCCCTGTCATGATTACCCCAAGCCCTCCTTCCATAGGCCAGGGGTTGGTGACTAGCACTGGAAAGGCATATCCCAATAATGGGAAGGTAGTGCCTTTAAACCTGTACAAACACACAAATCTAAGAGTATAAAAAGAGGCAATCACGTAGTAAATTACTATTGTAAAAAGTGTGATGAAAGTAAAGGGGTCGGAATACATGTCCAACTAGAAAGTACAAGTACAACTGAAAAAAGGAAAAAAAGCTCCTCGATCACCCACCGACGATCCTACATGAAGGGTAGTAACTTCTCATGATCATTATTTACTACAGCACGTCATGTCAAAGGTCCACCATCGAGCACCGTCCAGTCCGAGCTCCCTTATCCTCGATCATTGTTGTTCATTTTCTACACAAGACACTACAAGGTTTAGGCATAGCCTATATAGGGGTGAGTATAATGATACTCAGTAGGAACCCCGAGACCCTCGAAGGTCTCCCAAAGTTCCAAAATGGAAAAACCACAAAGCAAGACCTCAACCACAAAGAACGGAGCAGTCAACAACTCTACCTAGGTATATACCCAAACATATACCTATGTTATCAAGATATAATCATCTCGTACATGAGGGAAGAATACCACAAAGGTAACACAATGAAGGTAGAAGTACCTCACAGGTAACACCACAAAGATATAAGTACCACATAGGTAACACCATGAAGATAAAACAACTAAGGTAGATGTACCACACAGGTAACACTGAAAATATAGAAGTACCATACACATAACACCACGATGATAACAGAACTTATGTAGATGTACCACACAGGTGACATCACGAATATAACACCACAAAGGTAGAATTACCACATAGGTAACACAACAATGACAACATCACAAAGGTAGAAGTACCACACAGGTAACACGACGAAGATAGAACCACGATGTTAGAATTAACACACGGGAAACACCATGAAGATAACACCACGAAGGTAGAAGTACCACATAGGTAACACCAAGAAGGTAAGAGAATCAGCTCACAAATAGGTATAACTTAAGTACAAAACTACAGATGATTAGTCGTAAGCTAGATAATCTTATTCTGTTAAGAGGTATTATTGATGACCAACACAGGATCGATATGTAATAACCTCTGTTGACTCACACAGTATCTAACCCACACAGGATCTAACCCACATAGGATCGGTATGTGCTGACCCACCCAGGATCGCTGAGTGCTGAACCACACAGGATCTGATAGATGCTAACCCGCATTGGATCGATAGATACTGACCCACTTAGGATTGATGTTCTTGCTTCACGTTACATCTAGCCACATGATTTATCACACTCAGTGCGCTCGAGCTCCATAGAATCTATCCCTGAAGATATCGGTAGTACCTCGACCACCACAAACCTCCAAAAAGGAGTGACACAAATGACCGACATGTCGTAAGGATTCCAATGTGACAGACGGCGCGTCAATCAGATGTTTGGTCTGTAAGTTACAAGCATTTTACTGTTGAGGGCCCGGTTGGATTTGGGTACGATCCAACCCATCCAAACTCCAAATTTCTCTAAATCTCTCTGAGAGTATCTCAAAAGGACCACCTCTTCTTAAGGGTTTAGGCGCCACAGAAGGTTTTTCATACGGTTGTCTGGTCTATTAGTTACATCCCATTCCATGAAATGGGGGAGATCGTACCCCAGTCCTCCCTAGCTCAGTTAGGCCCGCCAGATAATGCCAAAGGACTTCTACCAAAAAGGGATCACAACTCTAAAGACAGTGTGTCGAACGAACACCCGGTTTGTCAGTTACGGGTGTTTCTTTATCTGAGGACCGGTTGGGTCTGGGCTAGGTCTAACTCGGTCAAGCCGACCCGACACAATGGGTCCCGGGGTCTACCTGACCCCGCTCGAGTCCATCCTACTAAGGGTCAGCCCGGTTCACTGGGTCTAGCCCATCAGGGATGGCCTGGTTTGGTTCGCGGGCTTAGGTCACAGTTGGCCCGGCCCGTCGGGTGGGGCTCGGCCCACCCGCATTGGCCCACTGGGCCACGGGTTCGACCCATCCTGTTGGCGGGTCCGGTCCTACCCGCTAGGTGGGTATGGACTGGCCCGCTGGGCGGGTCTAGTTCGCTGGTCGGGTCCATCTGGCCTGTGTCTGCCAGAAGGCATACCGGTCTGGCCAGCTGGCCCTGTGGGTGCAGGGCTCTTTCGGTCATCCGGTGGGGGCGCTGCCCCACCGCAATTACCGGTCGGCCATTTCGGCCAACTGGGGGGTCCCCCAACTCGGCACAGTGTGAGGGATACACTGCTCTCCACCTACCACAGCTTCGAGTCGTGGGCTCCTCCAGCGGAACGTGACGGTGCACCGCTCCGCCTTCCTCTGAGGTCGGCTGGTGTCGTCCGTCGCTGGCCGATGTCGGTACATGTCATAGCCCACTTGTTCGGCAGTGCACGACGGCACACTCCCTCCTCCTTTGCAGTCGGTCGTCATCTCCGCCCATCGTGGCTACATCCACGGCCTTCTTCGCCGATGGTGCGTGACGGTGTGTCGCAATATCCTCCACGTTCGGACATTTTTGGCAGCCTCCGTCACCCATCATCCCGGGTTTCGTCCATCCCAAATATATCTCACAAGAAGGACACAACAACTTCCAACAAAATAGATGGAGGGTTCGGGCCATGTTCATTTGACCCGCACCCTTCGCGTTAGATTAATAGTAAGAGGGTCATAAAAAGATTCATCAACTATTGAAATTAGACACGAAATAAACCCTACCTCAAGTTCATCAGAGAATGCTCGCGATTGACAAAGATTTGTTGTTTGGCGTCCCCGCAACAAGCTTCCAATATTTCTGCTCAAACATCATCCTTTAGTTCATTATTCAGTGTTTCTCATCACCACCCACTATAACTGGCTCCATCCTCCAAGGTTGGTGTCACGACACTTTATCAACACTTCATTGTTGGGTGAAGTTGTTCCATTACCTCTCCCAAAGATCCATATAAATAAGAGATGGGGAAGGTGAGAAACACTCGTAGAATTTATGAGGGTTCATTTAATAGGAACGTTCCTAAATTCTAATGACGTTGTTACATAGGATTTGAAGGGTCAAGACATTTAATGTCTAGACACAACATTGGTCCTATAAGGCCCTTACCTTAAACAATACTAAATATTGAATTAAATGAATAATTTCCATTAAGGATCTTTTCAGGTTTAGAGTTTTAGAGAATTAGATCATAACTATTACATCTCAAAAGATTACAAAGTCGACACATCTACTAAGATTCCATAAAATAAAATCTCTTAAAAGGAAATATTTCCAATTCCATGTTTTATATAACATGACTTACCCTTGATCCCATCCTTGACCCTATTCCATATTAAGTCCTGTGAAAAACATTTCAAAAAACAAGGGGTGAGCATAAAAAGCTCAGTAAGGGATACCGAAAGAATGAAAACTGTTAGTTTTTTAAAACAATAAGCAAACCATGTATACTTTATCAAAGTAATAACTTTCACCTTTATGAAGTAGTAAAATATCTTCACTGAATAAAAGATCATTACATACCCTTTTGTAACCAAAAGATTACCATAAAACCCATATAAAGAACACATAACATATAAAGGTAACTTGGGACATAAACATACTTAAATGGAATAACCATACGGTCGACTTCCACACATATCACTTAATGGAATAGCCATACGGCCCACTTCCATACCCAATGCATTGGAGGTTATAACGTAACCACCCGTCCTAGTATTCATGGCACCACCCGTTATATGGTTTTTCACGTAACCACCCATCAAATGTCCAAGTACCATTATAAAATCAAAAAACAAATATAATAGAAAGAAAAAATTTCCACACTTTGATCAAAATATATCACTTAAATATATTGACATAACAAATCCATTATAAAAACAATTTTCAATACCAAAATACATAAAATAGTATGTGGTATTTATTTCATTTTAAAAACATCACGGCTTGTTGAGGAAGCCAAAGAGAAAATAATACTCGCGGCGGTGGAAAAGGTCGTTGTCACCGCATACGTTAAAAGAAACATTCCTTTTTGTCGTTTTGTAAAACACTTTGTAGAAAAAGATTCCTTTTGTATAAAATTAAAAGTCAAAGGGGTTTATACACCATATAAAATAAAGCCTTGTATTAGAACAAAATATGCCTCAATGAAAGGAGATTGAGATGAAGACCCTTACTAGGATAATTTTTAAAAAAAAATATATCTATTATGTGTATTAACTATAATTACACATAAAGAAAGTACAAATACAATATAGTACATAATAATATCATGACATAATTTGAAAGTAGGAGATTAACCCAAAGATTGGAAATTGGGTTAAGAAGTTCCCTTACCTCTTGTCCGACGTGACTCGATTGATCTTTAATCTATTGAATAATAAAATAAAGATAATTTCTACTTTCTTAAGAACATTTTTCAAGCTTACTATTTTTTTTATATCAGTTATTTCCTCGTTATAAACATTATGTAAACATTTAAGTTAATAATGTTCGTTTTGTCGATATCTGGTTCATAAGTCAAAAAAGGACTTCTTACAATTACATGTTGTTTATGTGGTCAAAGGTTCATTATATCCAGAATTTTATTCATGATTTGTTTATCATATATATCATATATATCAAGTATATACATGTATTTACAATAGTATATAACATTTAGTGGTATGAAATGAAATGCACCGTTCATGGAGACGGTAAGTCGTACGTACGCATGAACACTACTTTCATTTCTATTTCATATTTAATGGAGTGAAATCATAATAATATAAAGGTATATTATAATTCTAGTATAATATCATATATAATATCATTAACTAATTCATTTATACATCCCACATATGGCATTAACGAACCAAATCACTTTGAGGGGGCGGTAGTCCGCACTTCCTAAAATGAAATTATCGCGTTTACCCATAATGGAAACCACAAAGGTATGCCATAAATGAAAAATACAGAAGCATAAGGAAAACATAAACGTAATATAATTCATATATAAATATAGTGACATCTTAATGGCCACCATGAAAGGTGTTAAAAGAATATTGAACAATCATCGTTTCGTGAGGCAGAAAATCGCCAACCACAGAAACAGTATGTTCTTTAACCATTAGACGAAAGTGTGTGTAGGTGTAGCTTTAATAATTATCATAAAAACATCCTAGTATATTTAAGATACTGTTTTTGTTTCAAAATAAATGAATAAAAATAGTTTAGGGGTTTGGAGAAAAAAAGTAAAACCTAAGAACACAAGAGAAGACACTACCTTTAAAACGGGTAACTCTTTTTGATTTGAGCTCAAAGGATTTCTTAGGAAGACTTCTACCAAAGTAAGTCTTCTAAGAGTAATAGAGGGATGTGTAGAGAAAAAATGGGCAGGGTTTGGCCGAGCCAAATGATTTAGAGGTGTGGGTAAGGTGGTAGAGGTGGGGGCCTTTTATAAGAGGAGAGAAGGGGCACTCTTGGAAAGTTATAAAAGGTTACTTTATTTTCAAATTAGTTTCAGATTTTAAAGGTACCAAATTGATTTTTTTCTAAGATAAGGTGATACGAGTTCGAAATCCACCCATCCAATAGGTTTTTGACATGTTTAGTTCTTATATTTTACGTTATCTTTTCATTTTATTTAAATCGTTAAATAATGGGGTAATCGCTGCATCATCATGATGTCATAAATAATTTAATTTATTTAATGTCTAAAAATTATAAAAAAAATATCATGATGTAGTAAATCTATTTATCTTCCTAATTAATATTAATAGTCAAAAATATGACTTGTATAACCCCATATAAAAATTGTTTTAGTAAAACAACTCATGTTTGTGACATTTTTATTTTAACTTTAAATAAAAAGTTATTAATGTCATTTTCCTACCAAAGTGGCTCCATGGGGTCCCCAAGATGACCCATGGATTTTCTTGGTCGTCCATGACACATCCAATAAGGGTAGGACATGTTTCAAGGTCATTTAATATTATTAAAACATTATTTTTACCTTAAACTACACTAATTACCTCTAATCGCGATTAAAAACATAAAAGTTACTATTCACCAAAAAATTATTTTAATCCCATTGAACCACATTTTACATCCTAATGAAAACCATGCATGTTGGATTTTTGAAATTCAAAACACAAAGGTGGTAAAATTTCATTTAAACGAAAAATTAGTTTTTTAAGTACCACTTAGTGGTTTCACTATTCATCAAAAATTGATGTTTTTCAGAAAAATACCAAAACTTCACCCTAAGCTATATTTGATATTCTGAATTAAAAAACTATGTCTATTTTAAAAAATTCATATAATATAAGTTACACTAATTAATTTAATAATTAATTCCCATTGTCATGACAAACAACGTGTTTTTATGAAACAATATATATCAAAAGATTGACACTAGTTTAAGTCCAATTTCAAAGTGAAATTAATTCCAATGACCACTATTGGATTAAATGGTAAAAATATATTCTAATTTCACTTGAAAACCAATTCAAAAGAAAATATAATAATATTAATAAATTATATAAAAAATAGGTTTTGAATTAAAATACAACATTTTTCACTATTCATTAAAAAATGAACTTTATCGGAAAATACCAAAAAATTACACAAAGTAAATTTTGATGTCCCGATTCTAAAGAAGAATTTTATTTGGTCCAATAGAATTTATAAGAGTGACCAAAACTGTATTTAATGACGGTTCGCCATCAAAAGGCGATAAGTGGACCTTTAGTGAAAATTAGAGTATATATGCCTAAAATTTAATTCTTTTTGTATTTTTAGCCTTTATCCTTTATTGGATAAATGTAAAAACATTTAACAAACATATATAATCATATTTTAGTTATTTATATTCATTCCCTCCAATACAACCGCTACTTATTAACTACCATTTAAAATAATATTATTTTTTTACTAGTGTGCAACGTAAGATTTCAAAGAAACTCTTTGTTGCGTATTGGGTACGCTATCGAACATAGAAACCCCTTTAGAGTAAAATTAATATTTAATTCATAAATATTAATAAATATGAAAATGTTTTATTCTTTATTTACCTGGGATGTTACATCCTTCCCCCCTTTTGGGAATTGCGTCCTCACAATTTTATTCACTTATCAAAATAAGTGGGGGTATTTATCCCTCATAGCATTTTCAGATTCCCACGTTGCCTCCTCAACCATATGGTTTTTACACAAAATCATTACCTGGTAAATTACATTATTTCGCAACACTTTCTCTATTCGGTCAAGAATCTGGACTGGTTGTTCTTCATAAGAGAGATTTTCTTCCAACTGAACTACCTCTGGGCTCAAAAAATGAGATGGATCTGGCATATACTTTCTCAACATCGAAACATGAAAAACATTGTGTACCTGAGATAAACTCGGATGTAAAGCCACTCGGTAAGAAACTGATCCAACTGTATCCATAATTTCATATGGTCCAATGAACCTTGGACTCAGCTTACCGTTCTTACCAAATCGCATCACACTTTTCCATGGTGAAACTTTGAGAAAATCATGATCACCTACCTTGAAAGATAGATCCTTCCTCCGATTATCCGCATAACTCTTATGCCTGCTCTGAGCTGTTCTCATGTGTTTCTGAATCAACTATACTTTTTTTTCCGTCTCTTCTACCAATTCTGGTCCCATCAGCTTCCTTTCACCCACTTCATCCTAAAATGCTGGAGTTCGACACCGTTTCCCATAAAATGCCTCAGACGGATCCATCTGTATACTAGAATGAAAACTGTTATTATATGAAAATTCAACCAAAGAAAGATGTTGGTCCCAACTTCCCTGATAATCCATCGAACAATCAAGTATCATATCTTCCAAAGTCTGAATTGTTTGTTCTGACTGCCCATCTGATTGATGATGAAAAGCTGTACTAAAATTTAATTCAGTACCCAACGACTTCTGAAGGCCTTTAAAAAAGTTAGAAGTAAACCTGGGATCACTATCAGATATAATGGATAGGGGAACTCCATGAAACCTGACTATCTCTTTAAGATACAATCAAGAAAGTTGATCTAGAGAGAAAGTATCTCGAATATGAGGGAAATGAGCAGATTTAGTCAAGAGATCAACAATAACCCATATTGTATTATTATCTCGAGATGTCTTTGGTAATCTCACAATAAAGTCCATAGATATATTTTCCAATTTCCACTCTGGCACTGGTAAAGGCTGAGGCATCCCTTTCGGTAACTGCCGCTCTGCTTTAACCTGCTGAAAAATCAAACACTTCACAGTAAAATCAGCAATATCTCTTTTCATTCCATCCCACCAGTAATACTCCTGCAGATCTCTGTACATCTTAGTACTGCCTGGATGAACTAAAAACGGGGAACGATGAGCCTCACATAACAACTCATTCTTCAACTGTGAATCACCAGGCACAGAAAATCTCTTCCCAAACCTCAAAACACAATCATTTCCAATGTTAAATTCATGAAACTTACCCTTCTGAACCAGCTCTACATTTTTCTACAACCCACTGTCTTTTTTCTGCGCTTGCTTAATTCTGTCTGATAGAGATGATCTCACTGATACCTGAAACAAAATAGAAGAACTTCCAGCACCAACAACTTCTATGCCAAAGTTCATCAAATCAAAAACCAAAGGAACTCTTTCCAAACGTAGCATGGTTAATGAAGCAATACTTTTTCGACTCAAAGCATCAGCCACTTTATTTTCTTTTCCCGGATGGTAATGAATTGTACAATCATAATCCTTGATTAATTCTAGCCATCTCCTATGTCTCATGTTCAATTATTTTTGAGTGAATATATACTTTAAACTTTTGTGATCTGTATATATTTCACACTTTACTCCATACAAATGATGCCTCCATATTTTTAGAGCAAAAACAATAGCAGCTAATTCCAAATCATGTGTAGGGTAATTTACCACATGAATTTTCAACCGACGTAAAGCATAAGCAATTACCTGATCATTATGCATAAGGACACAACCATGTCCCTTCAATGAAGTATCACTGTAGATAACAAACTCACCATTACTGGAAGGAAGTGCCAAAACTAGATCATTAACCAATCTTCTTTTCAACTCCTGAAAACAATCATCACATTCTTTTGTCCAGATAAACATAGCACCCTTACGAGTTAGCTTAGTGATTAGACTAGATAACCGTGAAAAATTTTCATCAACCTTCGGTAGTAACCTGCCAAACCAAGAAAAATACGGATCTCGGTTACATTTGTGGGTCTTGGCCATTCTTCAACAACTTTTTTTAGCAGGATCAATAGTTATGCCATTTTTGGAAACAATGATACCAAGGAAAGAAATTTGTTGTAACCAAAACTCACACTTTTTGAATTTTCCATACATTTTTATTTCTTTTAAGGTTTTCAAGATAACACTTAAAGGACTTTTATGCTTCTCTTTACTTTTATAAAACACTAAAATATCATCAATAACACAACAACAATTTATCACCTGATTCAACTGAGCCATCACTGTAGAAAACTATTCAATTCTGATTCCAACCATATTAGGTTGCTAATTTTGAAGGTCATTTCCCTCTGTATTCCTTCCCATCACAACCTCCATGTTTCCTCTACGAAAAACCATTCTCAACACAGTGAAATATCTTAGGCGAAGCAACATGGTAATCTTTAAAAGCTATATGATTTCAATCATACCATAAAAAAATTTATAATTTAACAATTTTCTACCTCCTAAAGTTTTCTAAACCGACCTCTGATACCAAATATAAGGTCCTGGCCTTAAAAATTACTTAATATTGAATTAAATGAATAATTCCCATTGAGGATCTTTTCAGGTTTAGAGTTTTAGAGAACTAGATCACAACTATTACATCTCAAAAGATTACAAAGTAACCACTTCTTCTAAGTTTCCATAAAATAAAAACTCTTAAAAAGAAATATTTCTAGTTCCATGTTTTAGATAGCATGACTTTCCCTTGATCCTATCCTTGACCCTATTCCACATTAATTCATGTGAAAAACATTTCAAAAAACATGGGGTGAGCATAAAAAGCTCAGTAAGTGATACACAAAGAATAAAAACTATTAGTTATTTAAAACAACAATCAAACCATGTATACTTTATCAAAGTAATACATTTCACCTTTATGAAGTTGTAAAAACTCTTCACTGAATAAAAGATCATTACTTACCCTTTTGTAACAAAAAGATTACCATAAAACCCATATAAAGAACACATAACAAATAAAGGTAAATTGTGACATAAACATACTTAAATGGAATAACCATATGGTAAACTTCCACACATATCACTTAATGGAATAGCCATACGGCCGACTTCCATACCCAATGCATTGGAGGTTATAACGTAACCACCCGTCCTGGTATTCACGGCACCACCCACCATATAGTTTATCACGTAACCACCAGTCAAATGTCCACATTCCATTATCAAATCATAAAACAAATATAATGGAAAGAAAATATTTCCACACTTTGATCACAATATATAACATAAATATATTGAAATAACAAATCCATTATAAAAACCATTTTCAATACCAAAATACATAAAATAGTATATGGTATTTATTTCAATTTAAAAACATCATGGCTTGTTGAGGAAGCCAAAGACCAAATAATACTCGCGGTGGCGGAAAAATTTGTTTTCATGGCGTACATTAAAAGAAACATTCCTTTTTTCCGTTTTGTAAAACGCTTCGTAGAAAAAGTTTCCTTTTGTATAAAATTAAAAGTCAAAGGGGTTTATACACCGTATAAAAGAAATCCTTGTATTAGAAAAAAATATTCCTTAATGAAAGGATATTGAGACAAAGTCCCTTACTAGGATAATTTTTAAAATAAAATAGATCTGTTATGTGTATTCACTATAAGTAAACATAAAGAAAGTACAAATACAAGATAGTACATAATAATATCATGACATAATTTGAAAGTAGGAGATTAACCCAAAGAACGGAAATTGGGTTAAGAAGTTCCCTTACCTCATGTCCGACGTGACTCAATTGCTCTTTAATATCCTGAATAATAAACAAAAGTTAATTTCTACTTTCTTAAGAACCTTTTTCAAGCTTACTACTCCTTTTATATTACTTATTTCCACGTTATAAACATTATGTAAACATTTAAGTTAATAATGTTCGTTTTGTCGATATCTGGTTCATAAGTCAAAAATGGACTTCTTACAATTACATGTTGTTTATGTGGTCAAAGTTTCATTATATACCGAATGATATTCATGATTTGGATATCATATATATCATATATATCCAGTATATACATGTATTTACAATAGTATATAACATTTAGTGGTAAGAAATGAAATGCACCGTTCATGGAGACGGTAAGCCGTACGTACGCATGAACGCTACTTTCATTTCTATTTCATATTTAATGGAGTGAAATAATAATGATATAAATGTATATTATAATTCCATTATAATATCATATATAATATCATTAACTCCGTCCTTTATACGTCCCACATATGGCATTAACGAATCAAATCACTTTGAGGGGGCGGTAGTCCGCACTTCCCAAAATGAAATTATCGCGCTTACCCATAATGAAAAACATAAAGGTATGACATAAATGAAAAATACATAAGCATAAGTAAAACATAAACATAATATGAATCATTTATAAATATATTGACATCTTAATATCCACCATGAAAGCTGTTAAAAGAAGATTGAACAATCATCGTTTCGTGAGGTAGAAAATTGCCAACCATAGAAACATTATGTTCTTTAACCATTAGACGAAGTTGTGTGTAGTTGTAGCTCTAATACTTCTCATAACAACATCCTAGTATATTGAAGATACTATTTTTGTTACAAAATAAAAGGAATAAAAAGAGTTTAGGGGGTTGGAGAAGCAAAATAAAACTTAAGAACACAAGAGAAGACACTGCCTTTAAAACGGGTAACTCTTTTTGATTTGAGCTCAAAGGCTTCCTTGGGAAGACTTCTGCCAAAAGTGAGGCTTCTTGGAGTAAGATAGTGATTTGGAGAGACAAAATGGGCATGGTTTGACCGAGCCAAAGGCTTTAGAGGTGTGGGTAAGGTGGTAGAGGTGGGGGCCTTTTATAAGAGGAGAGGAGGGGCACTCTTGGAATGTTATAAAATGTTACTTTATTTTCAAATGTGTTTCGAATTTTAAAGGTCCCACATTGATGTATTTAGAGGATAAGGTGATAAGAGTTCTAAATCCACCCATCCAATAGGTTTTTGACATGTGTAGGTCTTAGATTTTACATTACCTTTTCATTTTATTTAAATCGTTAAATAATGGGGTAATCGCTGCATCATCATGCTGTCATCATAATTTAATTTATTTAATTTTTAAAAATTATAAAAAAAAAATCATGATGTAGGAAATCTTTATATATTTCTAATGAATATTTATAGTAAAAAATATGACTTTTATAACCCCATTTAAAAATTGTTTTAGTAAAAAAACTCATGTTTGTGACATTTTTATTTTAACTTTAAATAAAAAGTTATTAATGTCATTTTCCTACCAAAGTGGCTACATGGGGTCCCCAAGTTGACCCATGGATTGTATTGGTCTGCCATGACACATTCATTAAGGTTAGGACATGTTTCAAGGTCATTTCATATTATTAAAACATTATTTTTACCTTAAACTACACTAATTACCTCTAATCGTGATTAAAAACATAAAAGTTACTATTCACCAAAAAAATATTTTAATACCATTGAACCACATTTTACATCCTAATGAAAACCATGTATGTTAGATTTTTGAAATTCAAAACACAGAGGTGGTAAATTTTCATTTAAACGAAAAATCAGTTTTTTTAAGTACCACTTAGTGGTTTCACTATTCATCTAAAATTGAAGTTTTTCAGAAAAATACCAAAACATCACCCTAAGCTATATTTGATATTACTAATTCAAAAATGATGTCTATTTTAAAAAATTAAAATCATATAAGTTACACTAATTAATTTAATAATTAATTCCCGCTGTCATGACAAATAGCGTGTTTTTATGAAACAATATATATCAAAAGATTGACCCTAGTTTAAGTCCAATTTCAAAGTGAAATTAATTACAATGACCACTATTGGATTAAATGGTAAAAATATATTCTAATTTCACTTTAAAACCAACTCAAAATAAAATCTATTCATATTAATAAATTAGATTAAAAATTGGTTTTGAATTAAAATACAACATTTTTCACTATTCATTAAAAAATGAACTTTATCGGAAAAATACCAAAAATTTACACAAAGTAAATTTTGATGTCCCAATTCTAAAGAAGAATTTTATTTGGTCCAATTGAATGTATAAGAGTGACCAAAACTATATTTAATGATGGTTCGGCATCAAAAGGTGATAAGTGGACCTTTAGCAAAAATTAGAGTATATATGCCTAAAATTGAATTCTTTTCGTATTTTAAGACTTTATCATTTATTGCATAAATGTAAAAACATTTAACAAACATATATAATCATATTTTAGTTATTTCTATTCATTCTCTCCAATAAAACGGCTACGTGTTAACTACCATTTAAAATAATATTATTTTATTACTAGTGTGCAACGTAAGATCTTAAAGAAACTCTTTGTTCCATATCGGGTACGCTATCGAACATAGAAACCCCTTTAGAGTAAAATTAATATTTAATTCATAAATATTAATAAATACGAAAATGTTTTATTCTTTATTTACCTGGGATGTTACATCCTTCCCCCCTTTTGGGAATTGTGTCCTCGCAATTTTATTCACTTATCAAAATAAGTGGGGGTATTTATCCCTCATAGCATTTTCAGATTCCCACGTTGCCTCTTCAACCATATGGTTTTTCCACAAAACCTTTACCTGGTGAATTACCTTATTTCACAACACTTTCTCTCTTCGGTCAAGAATCTAGAGTGTCTGTTATTCATAAGAGAGATTTTCTTCCAACTGAACTACCTCTGGGCTCAAAAAATGAGATGGATCTGGCATATACTTTCTCAACATCGAAACATGAAAACAATTGTGTACCTGAGATAAAATCGGAGGTAAAGACACTCGGTAATAAACTGATCCAAATTTCTCAAGAATTTCATATGGTCCAATGAACCTTGGACTCAGCTTACCTTTCTTACCGAATCGCATCACACTTTTACATGGTGAAACTTTGAGAAAATCATGATCACCTACCTTGAAAGATAGATCCTTCCTTCGGTTATCCGCATAACACTTCTGCCTGCTCTGAGTGTTCTCATGTGTTTCTGATTCAACTGAACTTTTTCTGCCATCTCTTCTACCAATTCTGGTCCCATCAGCTTCCTTTCACCCACTTCATCCCAAAAAGCTAGAGTTCAACACCATTTCCCATATAATGCCTCAGACGGAGCCATCTGTATACTGGAATGAAAACTGTTATTATATGAAAATTAAACCAAAGAAATATGTTGGACCCAACTTCCCTGATAATCCATCAAACAAGCACGTAGCATATCCTCCAAATTCTGAATTGTTTGTTCTGACTGCCCATCTGATTGAGGATGAAAAGCTGTACTAAATTTTAATTCAGTACCCAATGACTTCAGAAGGCCTTTCCAAAAGTAATATGTAAACCTGGGATCACGATCGGATACAATGGATAGAGGAACTCCGTGCAACCTGACTATCTCTTTAAGATACAATCGAGAAATTTGATCTAGAGAGAAAGTATCTCGAATAGGAAGGAAATGAGCAGATTTAGTCAAGCGATCAACAATAACCCAGATTGCATTATTATCTCGAGATGTCTTCGGTAATCCCACAATAAAGTCCATGGATATATTTTCCCATTTACACTCTGGCACTGGTAAAGGCTGAAGCATTGCTTTCGGTAACTGCCACTCTACTTTAACCTGCTGACAAATCAAACACTTCACAGTAAAATCAGCAATATCTTTTTTCATTCCATCCCACCAGTAATACTACCACATATCTCTGTACATCTTAGTACTGCCTGGATGAACTGAAAACGGGGAACGATGAGCCTCACATAACAACTCATTCTTCAACTGAGAATAACCAGGCATGGATAATCTCTTCCCAAACCTCAAAACACAATCATTATAAATGTTAAATTCAGGCAAATTACCCTTTTGAACCAGCTCTACCTTTTTCTGCAACCCACTGTCTTTCTTCTGCGCTTGCTTAATTCTGTCTGATAGAGATGATCTCACTGGTACCTGAAACGAAACAGAAGAACTTCCAACACCAAAAACTTCTATGCCAAATTTCATCAAATCAAAAACTAAAGGATCTCTTTCCAAACGTAGCATGGTTAATGAAGCATTACTTTTTCGACTCAAAGCATCAACCACTTTATTTGCTTTTCCCGGATGGTAATGAATTGTACAATCATAATCCTTGATTAATTCTATCCATCTCCTTTGTCTCATGTTCAATTATTTCTGAGTGAATATATACTTTAATCTTTTGTGATCAGTATATATTTCACACTTTACTCCCTACAAATGATGCCTCCAAATTTTTAGAGCAAAAACAACAACAACTAATTCCAAATCATGTGTAGGGTAATTTACCTCATGAATTTTCAACTGACGTGAAGCATAAGCAATTACCTGATCATTCTACATAAGGACACAACCAAGTCCCTTCAACGAAGCGTCACTGTAGATAACAAACACACCATTACTGGAAGGAAGTGCCAAAACTAGAGCATTAACCAATCTTCTTTTCAACTCCTGAAAACAATCATCACATTCATTTGTCTAGATAAACTTAGCACCCTTCGGAGTTAGTTTAGTGATTGGACTAGATAACCATGAAAACTTTTCTACAAAACTTCGGTAGTAGCCTGCCAAACCAAGAAAACTACGAATCTCGGTTACATTTGTGGTTCTTGGCCATTCTTCAACAACTTTTGTTTTAGCAGGATCAACAGTTATGCCATTTTTTTAAACAATGTTACCAAGGAAAGAAATTTTTTATATCCAACACTCACACTTTTTGAATTTTCCATATAGTTTCTTTTCTTTTAAGGTTTGCAAGATAACCATTAAAGGACTTTCATACTCCTCTTTACTTTCAGAAAACACTAAAATATCATCAATAACACAACCACCATTTATCACCTGATTCAACTGATCCATCACTGTAGGAAACTCTTCAATTATCATTCCAACCATCTCAGGTTGCTAATTTTGAAGTTCATTTCCCTCTTTATTCCTTCCCATCAAAACTACCATGTTTCCTCTACGAAAAACCATTCTCAACACAGAGAAATATCTTAGGCGAAGCAACATGGTAATCATTAAATGCTATATGATTTCAATCATACCATAAATTAATTTATAATTTAACAATTTTATAACTCCTAAAGTTTCTTAAACCGACCTCTGATACCAAATATAAGGTCTTGGCCTTAACCATTACTTAATATTGAATTAAATGAATAATTCCCATTGAGGATATTTTCAGTTTTAGAGTTTTAGAGAACTAGATCATAACTATTACTTCTCAAAAGATTACAAAGTAGACACTTCTACTAAGTTTCCATAAAATAAAAACTCTTAAAAAGAAATATGTCCAGTTCCATGTTTTAGATAGCATGACTTTCCCTTGATCCCATCCTTGACCCTATTCCACATTAATTCCTGTGAAAAACATTTCAAAAAACTTGGGGTGAGCATAAAAACCTCAGTAAGGGATACAAAAAGAATGAAAACTGTTAGTTTTTTAAAACAACAATCAAACAATGTATACTTTATCAAAGTAATACCTTTCACCTTTATGAAGTAGTAAAAAATCTTCACTGAATAAAAGATCATTACTTACCCTTTTGTAACAAAAATATTACCATAAAACCCATATAAAGAACACATAACATATAAAGGTAACTTGGGAAATAAACATACTTAAATATAATAACCATATGGTCGATGTCTACAAATATCACTTAATGGAATAGCCATACGGCCGACTTCCATACCCAATGCATTGGAGGTTATAACGTAACCACCCGTCCTGGTATTCACGGCACCACCTGCCATATGGTTTATCATGTAACCACCCGTAAAATGTCCAAGTTCCATTATAAAATCATAAAACAAATATAATGGAAAGAAAACATTTCCACACTTGGATCACAATATATAACTTAAATATATTGACATAACAAATCCATTATAAAAACCATTTTCAATACCAAAATACAGAAAATAGTATATGGTATTTATTTCATTTTAAAAACATCACGGCTTGTTGAGGAAACCAAAGACCAAATAATACTCGCGGTGGCGAAAAAGGTCATTGTCATTGCCTACTTTAAAAGAAACATTCCTTTTTGACATTTTGTAAAACACTTTTTAGAAAAAGATTCCTTTTGTATAAAATTAAAAGTCAAAGGGGTTTATACACCGTATAAAAGAAAGCCTTGTATTAGAACAAAATATGCCTCAATAAAAGGAGATTGAGATGAAGTCCCTTACTAGGATAATTTTTAAAATAAAATAGATATATTATGTGTATTCACTATAAGTAAACATAAAGAAAGTACAAATACAAGATAGTACATAATAATATCATGACATAATTTGAAAGTAGGAGATTAACCCAAAGAACGGAAATTGGGTTAAAAAGTTCCCTTACCTCGTGCCCGACGTGACTCGATTGCTCTTTAATCTCCTTAATAAAAAACTAAAGTTAATTTCTACTTGATTAAGAACCTTTTTCAAGATTATTATTCCTTTTATATTACTTATTTCAACTTTATAAACATTATTTAAACATTTAAGTTAATAATGTTCGTTTTGTCGATATCTGGTTCATAAGTCAAAAATGGACTTCTTACAATTACATGTTGTTTATGTGGTCAAATGTTCATTATATCCAGAATTATATTCATGATTTGGATATCCTATATATCATATATATCTAGTATATACATGTATTTACAATAGTATATAACATTTAGTGGTAAGAAATGAAATGCACCATTCATGGAGACGGTAAGCCGTACGTACGCATGAACGCTACTTTAATTTCTATTTCATATTTAATAGAGTAAAATCATAATGATATAAAGGTATATTATAATTCCAGTATAATATCATATATAATATCATTAACTCCATCCTTTATACATCCCACGTATGGCATTAATGAATCAAATCACTTTGAGGTGGCAGTAGTCCGCACTTCCTAGAATGAAATTATCACGTTTACCCATAATGGAAACCATAAAGGTATGCCATAAATGAAAAATACAAAAGCATAAGGAAAAAAATAAACATAATATAAATCATATATAAATATAGTGACATCATAATGGCCACCATGAAAGGTGTTAAAACAATATTGAACAATCATCATTTCGTGAGGTAGAAAATCGTCAACCACAAGAACAGTATGTTCTTTAACCATTAGATGAAGGTGTGAGTATGTGTAGCTCTAATACTTCTCATAAAAAATCCTTGTATATTGAAGATACTGGTGTTGTTACAAAATAAAGTAATAAAAAGAGTTTAAGGGGTTGGAGAATCAAAATAAAACATAAGAACATAAGAGAAGACACTACCTTTAAAACGGGTAACTCTTTTTTATTTGAGCTCAAAGGCTTCCTGGGGAAGACTTCTGCCCCAATTGAGGCTTCTAGGAGTAAAAGAGGTATTTGTAGAGACAAAATTCGAAGGTTTTGGCCGATCCAACGGCTTGAGATGTGTGGGTAAGGTGGTAGAGGTGGGGCCTTTTATAAGAGGAGAGGAGGGGCACTCTATGAAAGTTATAAAAGGTTACTTTATTTTCAAATGAGTTTCAGATTTTAAAGGTCCCACATTGGTGTATTTCGAGTATAAGGTGATAAGAGTTCGAAATACACCCATCCAATTGGTTTTTGACATGTTTAGGTCTTAGATTTTACATTATCTTTTCATTTTATTTAAATCGTTAAATAATGGTGTAATCACTGCATCATCATGATGTCATACATAATTTAATTTATTTAATGTCTAAAAATTATAAAAAAAATATCATGATGTAGGAAATATTTTTATATTTATAATTAATATTTATAGTCAAAAATATGACTTGTATAACCCCATTTAAAAATTGTTTGAGTAAAACAACTCATGTTTGTGACATTTTTATTTTAACTTTAAATAAAAAGTTATTAATGTAATTTTCCTACCAAAGTGGCTCCATGGGGTCCCCAAGTTGACCCATGGATTTTAATGGTCGGCCATGACACATAAAATATGGGTAGGACATGTGTCAAGGTCATTTAATATTATTAAAACATTATTTTTACCTTAAACTACAATAATTTCCTCTAATCGCGATTAAAAACTTAAAAGTTATTATTCCCCAAAAAGTTATTTTAATCCCATTGAAACACATCTTACATCCTAATGACAACCATTTATGTTGTATTTTTGAAATTAAAAACACAGAGGTGGTAAAATTTCATTTAAACGAAAAATCAGTTTTTTTAAGTACCACTTAGTGGTTTCACTATTCATCAAAAATAGATGTTTTTCAGAAAAATACCAAAACTTCACCCTAAGATATATTTGATATTCTGAATTCAAAAATGATGTCTATTTTAAAAAATTCAAATCATATAAGTTACATTAATTAATTTAATAATTAATTCTTGTTGTCATGACAAATAGCGTATTTTTATTAAACAATATATATCAAAAGATTGACACTGGTTTAAGTCCAATTTCAAAGTGAAATTAATTACACTGACCACTATTGGATTGAATGGTAAAAATATATTCTAATTTCAATTTAAAACCAACTCAAAAGAAAATATAATCATATTAATAAATTAGATTAAAAATATGTTTTGAATTAAAATACAACATTTTTCACTATTCATTAAAAATGAACTTTATCGGAAAAAAAAACCAAAAATTTACACAAAGTGAATGTTGATGTCCCAATTATAAAGAATAATGTTATTTGGTCCAATAGAATTTATAAGAGTGACCAAAACTATATTTAATGACGGTTTTCCATCAAAAGGCGATAAGTGGACCTTTAGTAAAAAGTAGAGTATATATGCCTAAAATTGAATTCTTTTCGTATTTTAAGCCTTTATCCTTTATTGGATAAATGAAAAAACATTTAACAAACATATATAATCATATTTTAGTTATTTATATTAATTTTTTCTAATACAACGGCTACGTGTTAAGTACCATTTAAAATAATATTATTTTATTACTAGTGTGCATCGTAAGATTTCAAAGAAACACTTTGTTGCATATCGGGTGCGCTATCGAACATAGCAACCCCTTTAGAGTAAAATTAATATCTAATTCGTAAATATTAATAAATATGAAAATGTTTTATTCTTTATTTACTTGGGATGTTATAGGTCCCACGTTGCCGCTCATCCGTTGGAGGAAAAGAAAGAAAGAAATTAAATAATAAAGTTATTTTATTATTATTTTAAAAAGTACCAAATATAAATTTATCTCCAGACCTACTGTGGATGAAGTGAATCCACCCTTATGTGAATCTTGGCACTTTGGATTCAACGGTGCCTTCGGATTTTTAATTTGATCTCCGGTTCAAAAGTTATAAAATGTTGTTCGCACGTTTACTGGACGTACCTTGACAAACGTTCAATAAATTATTAACATTAAAACTCGACCTGCGATGGTCAAGGTTAGGCTCTACCTAAAAGAAACACACCCCAAAAAACTCAACGGTGCTCTCAGAGTTTCAATCTGAGTTACCTTTTAGAAGGTATGTATTTTAACAATAAAATAATTTTTACTTAAATATTTTATTTACAGCCAAAAACTAACTTCCATTGTTGCCCTGCGCTGGCCAATGTTGGCATTTTCCTAAAGAAATCATACCCCCCAAGATCAGTAGTGGTCTTGAATTTTTAATCTGATTCACCGTTCGCGAGTTATAATACTTTAAAAAATAAAATAACTTTATTTAATTATTTTGTTTACGGTTATGCCATTTTCAGGTTCCCTCATAAGAGGCCTAAGCTGACTAAACTTAAGTCAATCTTATGGTAAAACCAATAACCTGAATGCAACGGTGCCCTTATATTTATGACCCGTGAAACCATTTAAGATGTATTTCTCTTTTTTAGTAAAACTACTTGTTTTTGCTAATTAAAGCTTAACAAATCTTCGATGCATCATTCCGGGAACTCCGGCCCTCCAAATCACATGTTGTGAGATTTCACAGTCTCAAAATAATTCCATATAATTAAAAATAATTATTCATAAATTCTGTGTCATTACAGTATCGCAACAGTCTATGTATCCCTATTTAGAGATGGAGAAAAATGATAATGCTCTTTGAAAATAGTAGAATAATCTAACACTATAATAGATACCTACTAAAGTTGTAATAATTCCCTACTGTGATCATCTCTCAAATCTTGTGGAAAGAAGTGATTGTAGAAATCTATTTGGAAGACTTCCCAAACCATGTCTCTAATTTTCTTTTTATGAGAAATAACATCTCGCTAATGGTTGGTGGAGTAATGAAGCATGTACACTAAAATTTTGACACTCCACTCTGAAAGAATCTCAGGATGGTCAAAGATAGACTTAATGGATTTTATTTATGACTCTGCAGCATGTGGACTGCCACTCCCTAAGAAGGTGGGTGGGTGCTACTATAGAAAGTCTCATGTAAGATCTTCCATAGATAGGGTAGGTCTGGGAACATTCTGAAATGACTGTATAAATCTATGGAGACTATCCTTGAAATGAGCGTCAAGTCCCATTGGAAGATCACTAGGACGTGGTAACACAAGAGGCACTACAATTGGAACTATAGGTAACACTACAAGAGGCACTACAAGTGGCACTTCTAGTTAATTGAGACCCACCACTCTGTAATGTGCTCATCGCCACTGTCTTGAGGTACGACATGAAGATGTTGACATGGAATTGGTCTACGATAGCCAAACACAAACCTTTAAAAATTATTTCATAGCATACGAGGAAGACATGTAAAGGTGAAATAAATAGGGTAGGTACATAGCCTGCCTCTAAGCACTATACAACAGATAGCCCACTCCATGAGTTGGGTCATGATAAGGGAGAAAAAAATTAGAAGGGTCACTTAAACAATGCCTAGAACATAATTATTAGTAAAGGTCAAGTCAACATCTAAAAACTATCCCAACATTATATTTTACAAACTGGCACTTTAAAATTTACAACTAGGAAGAACAACACTCACATAAAAATAGGCAGATGCACACTGAAAATAGATATGGAATCGAAATATGCCTGTCATTTTAATCCCTATAGTGCCTAATATGATGCATGTAAATGCATTACCCTCATATCATCGGGCAACAATGGTAGAAAATCATTATCTCAATAATACTAATATCTATAAAAATACAAAACAATTATGTCACCCAATGATTAAATAATATCAACAATAATTGTCATAAGCAATAACTACAATCCCAATTTTGGAATTTAGGTTCCCCCTGTACATGGGTTAGCTACGTCCAAGCACAGTGTACATTCCAAATTAGAATGTCCTACTCTCTTTTCTAACACAAACAATAAGATAGAAGGAAAAAATAACCACCTTTAATACAACTTTGTAACATCCCTATCTTGGGAGCCATTAGAGTGGTTATCTAAGTCAAGTTGGACACATGACTTCAAACACATCTCCTAAAACACCAGAGGCAACCGAATAGTTTCCATTGAATTTTTAACGTGTTCGTGGGGGAGACTATGCCTTCATAGGAAATTGGTAATACAGAGTGGAAGAAAAAAAATTTATAACAAGTAGAAGAAGAATTTTAATAAACAAACTACAATAGAATAAATTAAACAATCCCAACTAAATAAATGAAAAGTATGGAAGATGATAAATCAATCAAGATATAAAATGATGTTTTGCTATGGTGTCTGTACAAAAATAAAAGTTTGTAAAGCATGAATAAAAAAATTCTATCAAAAATTTAATGAAAATGAAAAAAGGAGAAACAACTGCATCTCAAGCATAGGCTTATTCCTTTACCCCCAAGTTCCATCAAAAACAACAAAGAAATCAAGCATTGGTAGTGGCATGCTACCCTAATCCATAACTATATACATAAAGTTTACTCGGGTACCAAATGGCACCTGATCTATGTGTGAGATAAAATCACAGTAGTTTGACACCCAAGGTGTCTAAACCTTTCCATTTCATACTATAAGAACAAGTAGTGTTCCAATATATGATAAATTCATGCAATTAACTAAAGAAAATCAAATATGTATAACTTGGTTCAGGTTCTCAATGGCACCCGTCCCTTACCACCTGCTTTATCCTAAGACAAGAATATGAATAAAGTACATATAATAAGTAATATGTATATAGATATTAATATTAAAGAAAAAAAAGGTAGACAAAAAGGAACATAACCCCAAGCTTTTGCTTCATCTTGGGTCTAATTTATGTGTCAACAATGTGTTCTTCAAGGCACCATAAAGGTATCAAAATTCATAGGGAACCAAAACAAGCATCAAATAAAACCTTCCACACATTCTCATTATTATTATATTAAATTTTAGAGTTGGAATCTGATCTCATCCTGAAGGTATCGCTATGGTACATCCTTCAATTTATTCCATATTGTTGACCATGTCCAATGTAATCTTTCAAAATTCTATGTATCGCTAGATGTATGGATTTATCATGAGTTCATCCTGGGTATCTCACATAAGGGGTGGAGTATCCCATGAGGCATGGAATAGCCACTTTTCCAATAGTTTTATCCTCAATTGTCCCTTAGGGAACCAATATCACCGATGCGTGTATTGAAAACATAGGGAAACCCGCATCTTGAAATTCCAAATACATTGTCTCCCCTACACGTAGTGTGGTAACCAATCAGGAATGGAGAGTCTATATATAGTCTTCAATATGGAACCTATGTTGTCTCACTGCCCTAAATTTAATTGGATTTCAAGGAATAAGATATCACAGATTATGCATTTATAATTGAAAAAACAATTTATGCCACAAAGAGCCACATATTTCTTGATCATTCAAGAAAAATAGTCACAATCAAAACACTTTATTAGCAAAAGTAGAAAAATGAATTTTTGCCTTTTACAATCACAAAGCAGGGTTATAATTTTTAATAAGAAAATCATTATTCATAAACAACAACAAAAACTACAAAATTCATGGTTTATATTTATCCTAAATAATTTATTTTATTTAAAACTCAACCAAAGAGGGGTTGTGAAACATATGTAATTAATAAGTTAATTATTTGGGGCCAACGTAATTTAGTTCAAATACATTAGCACACCTAAAGTGGTATCCAAAGATGTTTCAACAAATTAAACAAGCTAGTTCATCTCAAACAAGGTTTCAATAGTTTAGTCAAGTAATATAATTTAATTAGAATAGAAAAATTGAATATCGTTGGTAGGAAATGATGAGTGGCCCAATGTACAATCTAAAGGACACAAAAAATGATGGGAAAGATAGTATATTCCCTACCTTGTAATACTAGTGGATCTTATTCTCTATGACAACCTTTTATTTGACCTATAATGGAAGAAATCATATGATTTTTTTAAAAACCCTGATTTCGGGTAAGAAACTTCTATGGGGGATTACACAGAAGAGAGTGGATGAGATCCTATGATTCTTATGGCATGAGATTAACCATACTAATAGCTTCATAGTACACTAAACAATGTTGTAAATGGAGTTGATTTAGAGTCACAATGGGCTTATGAAGGGAGAGCGGAGGAGGAGGAGGAGGTGCATCAAAGGGGGCGCTAGAGGGTGGCGACACACCAAGGGAAGAGGAGAGGACAAAAAAGAAAGGAATGAAAGAAAAGGGAGAGGAAAAATTAAGAAGATGAAAAATAAAAAAAAAGGAAAATAAAATAAAATAAAATAATAAAAATAAAAAATGAGGGAGAAAGTAAAATAATTAATAAAATGGGTTAACCTATTTTAATTATTTCCACTCTTCTCCAACCACTTTTATTCTATTATTTATTTTTATCCAAATTTAATTTCTTTTTTATTTCCTTAAAATTATTTGTATTCCTTTTTAATCCATTTTTAATTACATTTAACCTAAATGTTGTGTGAGGGAACAATGTAATATTTTACATAAAAACCGTGAAATTATTTAAATAATGTTAATAGTTGCACGAGACCCGTAAGAGGGTGTGTATGTGTGCACCCTGGGTCCCTTTAAGGATTTGGACTAAAAACTTAAATGGATCATACCTTGATTAAAGCCAGAACATTACATATATGTGTATGTGATTATATATATTAATATATATATAAATATATGTGTCTCTGTTTATATATGTTTATATATATGTGATAGTATTTAAAAAATTAATATTATATATATATATAATTTTATATATTAATATAAATATAAACATATGATTATATTTTATATTTTATATTTTATATTTTATATTTTATATTTTATATTTTATATTTTATATTTTATATTTTATATTTTATATTTTATATTTTATATTTTATATTTTATATTTTATATTTTATATTTTATATTTTATATTTTATATTTTATATTTTATATTTTATATTTTATATTTTATATTTTATATTTTATATTTTATATTTTATATTTTATATTTTATATTTTATATTTTATATTTTATATTTTATATTTTATATTTTATATTTTATATTTTATTTTTTATATTTTATATTTTATTTTTTATATTTTATATTTTATATTTTATATTTTATATTTTATATTTTATATTTTATATTTTATATTTTATATTTTATATTTTATGTTTTATGTTTAAGTTTTATGTTTATATATATATATGTGTGTGTGTGTGTTTATATTATGTTATATATATATATGATTATGTTTTACATCAATGTTTATATAATATTATATATATATATGTGTGTGTGTGTGTTTATATTTTAGATATATATGTTTATATATCTACATGTTTATATTATATATTTTTTATATATATGTTCTTATTTTATATTATATGTGTGTGTGTGTTTATATTTTAGGTTTTTATTTACGTTTTTATTAAAATATATTTTTATATTTTATATATATTATATGTTTTTATTTTATATATATCATAGGTTTATATTATATATATATATATGTGTTTATATTATATATATATATATATATATATGTTTATATATATATATATGTTTATATATATATATATATATGTGTGTGTGTGTGTGTGTGTGTGTAAATACATATGTGTATGTACACATATATATAATGATAATTACATATATATAATTAGCCAAGTTTTAAAACACACGTAAAAATGACTATAATATCCAAGTTTTCATAAAAACATGATGAAATTAAAAATATATATGTGTTTATATATATATATTATTTATATATTTATATATTTATATATCTATATATTTCTATATCTATATATTTATATATTTATATATATGTGTGTTTGTGTGTGTTTATAAATATATAAATATAAATATTTATTTATATTTACATATATATATATTTGTATATATTTATATTTATATTTATATTTATATTTATATATTTATATTTATATATATATTTATATATATATTTATATATATGTGTTTTTTTATATATCTGGTTATATATATGTGTCTGTGTTTATATATATCTAAATATATATTTTCATCCATGTAGGGAAATGATCGATATAAATATATATATTTAGCGACGTTTCTTGAAAAACATCGCTAACTTAGAATTCTATTCTAAAAAACATGGCTAAATTAGCAATGTCTCCTGAAAATGTCCCTAAGTGAGCAATGTTTTTCAATAGACATCACTAAATTCACAATTTTTTTAGGAATCATCGCTAAATTACAGTTTTTTTATAGTGTAACCTCGATGTTATGGGGAAGTCTTCAGTAAGATCTTGATACAAAGTTGAGTTTCAGCACCACATATCATCCTCAAACAGATGGTCAGTCTAAAAGAACGATTCAAACCCTATAGGATATGTTGATATATTATTATTTGAATTTAAAAGGTGGTTGGGATCAACACCTTCCTCAAGTTGAGTTTTCTTACAAAAATATCTTTCACTTAAGCATTCAAATGGATCCTTATGAAGCAATATGTGGAAATAAATATAGAGCTCCAATGTGTTAAAATGAATTTGGATAAAGAAATCTACTGGGACCTGATATGTCTAAAGAAATAGTCAAGAAGGTTAGAGTCATTCAGCTGCATATAAAGGCATATTATAGTTAATAGAAAAGTTCTGTTGATAACCTTCATTTTTATCTATAATTTCAAGTTGGCGATGAGTTGTTACTAAGAATTTATATATAGAATAATGTTATGATATTCAAGAAGAAAGGGAAACTAATCCCTAGGTATATCGGTCCCTTTAGAATTATTGACTATATTTGGAGGATAACCTATCACTTGACACTTCCATTGAACCTCTCCCAAGTCCATGATGTGTTCCATGAATATATCTTGGGTAAGTAAATTCCTAAGCCTTCACATGTACTAAACTCAAAGGTCATACCATTAGATTAGGATAATTCTTATTTGGAACAATCAATGGAGACTCTGTATCATACAGAGAAAGTTCTATGAAATAAGATCACTCACTTGGTCAAAATTTTATGAAAAAACCACTAGTTTTAATAAGATACATGGGAACTTAATGATATAATGATGTAAAATTATCATCATTTGTTTTTATTAGAGTGAAAAAATTCAAGTGTGAAATTCATTTTACAAGGAGTAGAATGTAACACACTGTGTTTTTATGATTTTTTTTGGATAAAATAAATTTATTTTTTGGTTTTCCATATACTCAAAACCAATTTAATATAGTGTTTCTTTCAACACTAGTTTTAACTTTAGTTACACACAATACTAAGTTTTTACAAAACAACATTTTATTATTATAATTATTTAAAAAAGACAGTTATAACCAATCCATTAAACATAGTAATATGAATAATTATATGTAAATTTTCAATATGATTTATAAAAAAATTTATATAAATAAAACATATTTATAATGAAATATATAATTTTTGGTAAAATCTTTGTATACTTTGAAAATACTATTTTCTCAAAAGAACTACTTTTTCGTCCCTTCTATGAACAATAATAAAAATAATTTTTGAAACTTTTAGATATTTAATTTGATAAAATAAACTTCATTTTTGAATTAATAATGTCAAAATTATCTTATAATGAATTTTTTGGATTTTTCTGAACATTTAATTTCTAGATGAATATTGAAAAATACTGAATTTTAAATGAAAACTGGATTTTTTTAATTAATTTATAAATTTAAATTGTATTTTGAATTTGTTTCAAAGTATAACTAGTTAAATTTTACCTAAAATTAATTTTAGGTTATCTTAATCAATTTCACATTTAAATTGAATAAACACATTTCAAACTTTGGAGGATTTTCACATTAAAAACTTGATTCCTCATCCCATCTACGAGATTAAATTTTAAATTAATTACTAACACATATGTGAATTTAATTTTGAAAAATTGATTTCATATTTATAATCAGAGTAATTTATAATTTATAATAAATCCAAATTAATTTTTTACCATAATTATTAGTGAAAACAGTTAAAAGTAATCAAAATGATTTAGAGAAAAACGAGTTTACTAAGGGACTAAACATTAAACTTAAGGGGAAAATGTCCAATAAACTTGTCAAAAACCCATTGGTTGGAAATATATAGAAATTATCCCTTACAAATCTATATTGGTTCATTATTGGAACCACTTTACATGTAAAAACATGGGATTAATTATCTCTTTCAAAAATTTATAAGTTTGTCACTCACCTCCCTTATAAAAGGCAACCCCCCACATCCTCTCTCTTAACACCTTAAAAAAATTTCATTCAATGCCTACCAAAATAACATTTTAAATTATCTCATCTCATCCAAGAAAAATTACTTTTGGTAGAGATTCAACCTAGTAAGTCCTTTGGTGAAAACCAAAATGAGATGCCCGAAGAAGAGGTAACATAATCAATGAACATTTTTTATTTATTTCTACCTAAAAAAATTTTAATTTTTTTATATCACGATTATATAATACTATGTGTCTAATAAATATTATAATATGTTGTTATGTTAAGTTTATGACCTAAAACCACACACACTTACATAAAAAGGGTTATGAATTTATCGTTTGTGTGTACGGAGGACTACTGCCTCGCGAACTGATGTCATTCATTTTTTCATTACCACCAATCAAGGTTAGTTATAATAATTTAAGAAATATTTAAATATTATATTAATTATTTTTATTATTTTACTATTATTCTTTAATTGTTATATCACACATACCTAAATGATTTCCATTTTATGGGAATAGGATAACTTTGTTCCTGTGTACGGTGGACTACCGCCTCGTGAAGCGATTTGATTCATTCGCGATTTAAACAAAATGTATTAAGGATCGTTTTAATAAAAATATTTATATATATGACATAAAATTTATTCTTGAATTATAATATCTCATATTATTTTCTTTCTTTCAATCTAAAAACAAAATTGAAACAGTGTTCATGTGTATGTATGGTCTACCGTCTCCATGAACGATGTATTTCATTTCCTATTTCTATATTTTATAGTTTATTATAAATACGTATATAATGAATATATATGATATTTATATAATTTTATTCATCTTATTGATGATTATATCATTATAAAATTAAGAGGACCAACAATATAACAAATCAAAACATATATGGAAAACAAAGTGGTTATTAAATGAAACATAATATTAACATGGAATTGTTAAAAAAATATGTAATAAAAGGTACTAATAAAATAAAATATGGTATTATATAAATTAATATTTCTTTTTAATATAATAATAATAAATTTATATTTGTTATATATGGGTATTGAGTTAGTACAACAGAAGTCAAGACTTATTATAAGTGATTTTCGTCTCACTTTTATTTTCGGTGCCACATAGTCTATGTTCCCCACATATTTCTTATATGTAGTGTGTATACATATCCTGGATGTATTTTAGGATTATTATAATTATAATTATTTATATTTACATATCCATTTTAGGATCTATCTTTCATGTGGTTGACGATTCAAAAGTTAATAAATTTGTATGGGAATTTTGCCTCAATTAGCCTTCTTTGAGACACATGTCATGTTAGGTGCCTATATTCTTTTATTAGGATTATATAATACCCCCTTGACATGTTATATCATTAATATACATATTTACATGATATTTGATGCTTCATTTTATGTTATTATTTCATTGGTATTATGATCCAATGTGACCATAGCGGTAAGAGTTTATTGCTACAATCTCTTCATTTATCTAGATTGTTTATGATTATGCTTACATTGATGAAATTTATCAATAATTATATATAATTTCCTTATCCTATTATTATTATTATTATTATTGATACATTCAAGTGGTATTATGATTTTTATACTCTTTGGTACATAAAATTATTAAGAATTTTTTTATGTAAATCTAACTTTATCTCTCTATTTGGTCAGAAATTTCATTTCCTTCAAAATAATGTTTTCTAAAAATGTTTTGAATAGTGTTTTATTACACTATTATAATTTATAAAATACAACTTTAACAATTTTTTTCTTTTAACAAAAAAAATCAATGGAATCTTTGTGATGTTTTCCAAAAAAATGCATGTTTGGATTTTACTGAAAATGGGAAAGGATCCTTTATTTTTAAGTGTATAGAATGAACAAAACATTCCAACATCATGATCAATTATTTCCTTTAATATTACTTAGTAACTTTTTAAAATTATTTTCAATGAAAAATGGTTCCAAATTTTTTATGTATTAAAAGGTTTTTTTCAAATAGGAATGAATATTTTCCTCAAGAAATGTTTTAAATGACCTTTTAAAATTAGTTTCCATCTAATATGAAATTCATTTGTGATACTCATGCCTTATTGAGAATTTGATCCATGGGTACCATTGATATTATTTCTATGAATTTTTTATTTTTTATGGAATGATATACATAAAAATTGTTTCTCTCCCACTATTTGTTTGATCATGAAACCCATTTATCTTCCACAGGATATATTCTTATTAAATATGATTCTTTTGATGTGTTATGCTATGTCTAAATAATTATGAAACCTGTATCTTCTTAATATGTTAAAATATGATGAAATATTTATGATACCCATTTCATTTCTTTGGTTATGATATGATTAATGATTATGATATTGTGTCACACATAAATATGGTTTTCCTTATGTGAAGAGTGGGACCTATATATCTCTATAATGCATTGGGTAAAGATTTATATATCTAATGAGATGGGAATGGATGGAATGGGGAGTGAATATGGTACAGTAATATAGGGATTGAAATTGGTATAGTAATACAGAGCTGGAACGAGAATTGAACTCATTAAATTAAAGGCATTTTCCCACTATGATGGATTTGAGAGTGATCCATGACCAATATGGAAATGATTTTCTAGGCTTATGTGTATGCCAAAAATTAATGTATTATGCCAATTTAATGATCATAGAGATCATTTTATTTGATTCTATTATGATTCTTATCTTATGAGCTTCCAGTTTTTATATAATGACACTTGATTATGATCTTTTATATGTAGGGTATGGTTTTCCAATGTTATGTGCGAGTTCTCATACACTTATGCTCAAGTTATGAATATTTAACTCCCTTTTACCCTAACTAAGCATCTAAGATCATTAATTATTTTTGTTTTCTTTCCCATGTTTATAAATATATGTATTATGTATTATGTGACTAAGAAGGGTCCTAGTTATGAATAGTTTAGTTAGATATTATGTAGTTTACTTATGGACCAATGTTTATGATTCCATGATTCCAAAGGAACTAAACTAATACGGTCATTGGGAATGTGTTTGTGTAATGTAATATATATTTCACGAAAAATTGTAATTTCTAGGTATAAAAATATGGTTTTTCTATACGTTTTTAGGTGTACATTCACAAAACATTGATGAGGGGTTTATTAATTTAATAAAATTAAATAAATAAACCTACCCCCCCCCCCCCCCCACCATTTGGATTCCTGCATATAAAAGGGGGATGTGAGGTTCTCTCCCATGGAGACAGATGGACTGAGGAGGAACTGAGTTGAGGAGGTTCCACTATACCCTAATTTTGATGTAGATCATCACTAGATTGAGGTGCAGTAGCTTCTTGGTGTTGCGTTGGACCCAAAGGTTCTTCGTTTCTCCATGAGGTTGGTGGATTTATAGTCATTACATCTTGATCCCCATTTATACATTTTTTGTAGTTTTAGTTCCCAATTATGACCACTAGAGATTCAATGGGGGTATATCTAGGGGTATCAGGTGGAAATTTGTGATTTTGGGAGGCTTATAGGGATTTCCTATTTGGAAATCCCACTCACATGGTGTTTAGTATTGGACCACATACTGTGTGTTCTTCATATTCTAGAAGATGGTATTTTGGGGACTACATGCCATGTATTAGGGGTACACTCCATGTAGTGAGACCAGGTCCTGCAGCTGAGGATAAGGCTAGACATTCCATGTTAACGGACATGGTTGTCTGGTTGTACATGGCCAGCTGACATGGGCATGAGTAGAGATACATGTGCATGGGCCGAAGGACATGTCCATATACCTCGGATTCTAGGAAATATCATTTACCTAGGGTGTAATCCATGTGTGTTGACATGGATGGTCAGGTAAAGTGTAGGATATGACATGCACATAGGCTACGATAAGCTCACACACCGTGTTACATGGGGTCCATACATGGACAACGGATAGTTTTCAGATAAATATTGTGTACCATGGGTGCACACCATGTACTCCCCTCAAATACTTCCCCCTTGAACACCTCTGTTATATAGGATTGGATATAAGACTATAAGTATCCTATCCTGTGATATTTTAAACATAGAACATGATAGAGGAAATAATATTGGTGTGAGAGATGATGTCACAACATGACCTGATGGGGATCGAACCATAACTACCAAAATCCCACATACACAAGCTAGTGACTGGCGATAAGAATCAAAAAAATATAACTAATATGTGATGCATCTACCTAAGGTACCTCTATGCATGGACCCAACCATATCCATTAAAAAGTGTAGAAAAGTAATAATAAAAGATGTAAAATCTATATAATAATACTGCATATAAAACCTCTTAGGAGTACAAGATTATGAAAACATATTATGGAAAGAAAGAAGAGGAAAAATACATTTCAAAATAGAAATATGTCCCACCATAATGAAACTAGAAAAAGTAAAGTGTTGAGAGATCTTGACTCCAGATCTACAGGCCCCAACCACTATACACGGTCAAATTCACTTGGGTATCCCTATACTTCTCTATAATTTTCTCTGTCCTATCCTTTATTTGGATAAGACACAACATGTGTGTAAAATTCCCATGTATGGGTGAGTATATATATACCTAGTAGGACTCCCCAAAATCTTAAGGGTATGTAGTAAGAGACATGATAGAAGTAGAAATCTCAACCCATAGAAAGAGTGAAATGAAAACCCATAAACTGGGATATGCGATCATAAAAGAAAATCAGAAAAGAGAGAAAGGGGATCTCTATCTCACAACTCTGCTGAGGATAAGGATTTTTCATCAGTTCTAAATTCATACATCAATGATGCTTAGCATCTCACATGTCATCTATATAAGTAACCATGTGGAGGGACCACACCTTTCCACCATGTTGCAAAATCAATGGGGTGAAATATCCAAGTAGGGGATCTTTTTCCTACTATTATAGGGGGTGTCAATCAACATAAGGAGGAAACATGCCATATCTAATAGGGGGTACCACTTAGTAGACAAATAGGGGGTGTCAATCAGCATAAGGAGGAAACATGTGTCCTTCGGGCCATGTTTGTGTACACTAGTTGTGTACCGGTACACATCCTATGTCTCTCCATACCCATGTCCATGTACTCCTAGGGTACAAATAGGGTGTCCAACACCAATTCACATGGAATGTGGGGTTCCCACACTACATGTGATATTTAACTCTCTCAGAAACCCTAGTCACCACATCCAAGGGTCTATATGTTCTGTGTTCTTTAAACTATAGGGTGTGTAGTCGAGTTTTCCATCGAATCTCATATGTGTTTTTTGTGTTATATATCCACACCATATACCATGATTTCAAGTTTTTTTCCTCCCAAAATTAGTGGAATCCATCTCTGTCCATTTTTTAGAGCTATTCATTGGCCAAAAATTAGATCTTCAGTCCATCTATAGAAACACACATGCACCTTTATCTCCCATGGTTCCTCCCTCTACCACACTGGATATCAAAATCCATAGTGTAATCACCTACATCCTTCAATATATTTGAATCTATCCCTAATTTTCTAATCCAGTTGTTGCATTTGAATCCACCATGAATCTGGGGGTCTGATCATGCCAGGTCCGACCCACCAATGTCGAACCATGGTCCCTATAATCCAACATTGAATAATGCAAAGATAAGTGGGTAAAAATCACAAGAAACAAAGATGAATAAATCATTGGAAAATATTCTTTGTCCAAATAATTGGATTTGGTGTATTCAAGGTGATAAATCATGGAACAAATAGAATAAACAAAGTAAATAACCAATTTAAATTGAGAAGGATAATGTGAAGGTTCTAATTTTATGCCAGTGAAAGAAATAGAAATGATCATGCTCAATATTTTTAATAATAATGGTGTAATTCATATATGATTAGTCCTAACTAGATTCGAATCGATCATTAATGAATAATTCACTTTCGAATAAATGACGAAGATATGTTATGGTTGATGTGTCTTGATTCGCATGTATCTGATAGTCAGTTGATTGCCTGATCTTGATTTGCCAATGAGGGTGGAAGAAACTACTCTCAATGATCCCAGGATTATGTGGATAACCCTAGAGATTTTCCATAATAGATTATTTATACGGTAAATTTTTTAGGTTATTTAATTTAATAGAAGTAAGGTTAATTATTTATATTAATTAAATTCACCCAGTAATGTCCCCTTTATCTGAACATCACGTACCGAAAAACATTAGGTTGTTTCAAGGGTAAATATAACTTTCTGGATTCAACTGTGATATCATATTTTTGATATGAGAATCTGTTTTAGATTTAACCAATTATTTTTGAGAAATCATGTGTGCATGATATAAAATATATTTAATATTTTTATAAAATTAATTCTAGGAAAACTGAACCTCATAATCGAGTGTCATCTCATTGTCTGGATCCAAAAATATTCCTTGATATATTTTAATTTCTTACAATGAAAAAGGATGGTCTCTAAATTATTCCCTCCTTTAATATTTTTATCCTCAAAAAGAAAAAACTAAACAAAAATCTAGGGATACTGAGCTCTTATCTGGATCTCCAACTCCCATGATCTCTCTTGCATGATCTTGTCATATCACCACAGAAGAACCAAAGGAAAGGTCCATCCATGCTAGATCTTCTCTTTCCAATACTCGATCTCCACTAGATTTTCTAAAAAATGTGGATCCATAATCAAAGTCCATATCACCCTAATCAATGATGTATGTGGGTTCATGCACATATCTCCTCATCAGTGACGCATGGAAGACGACGTACACTCACTCCAATTGTGGTGGTAGGGAGATGTAGTAAGAAAACCTGGAAACAATCTGAATGATATAGAATGTCTCAATGAACATCAAGGATAGCTTTAGTCCCCCTAAAAATCTCCATAATCATCATCATAGGGATACTCTCAGAAAAAATGGTCTCCATTCTTGAAATTCATGGTCTTATGATGTTGTTCTTCATAGGATTTCTGCAACTCTGAGATATCCTCATCCTCTCATGGATCACCTGGACCTTATATGTCATTTCCTACACCATCTCTGGACTAAAAAGATATGTCTCACCAATATTTGTCCAATACAATTGTGGAATGTAGGGTCTCACATATATTACATGGGAATATTTAATACTCATAGTATAGTGGTAGCTATTATTATACACAAACTCTACCAATAAGAAGTGACCCTCTTAACTCCAGCTCAACTCTAATATGAAATATCTTAGAATATTCTCTTGAACCTAGATGGTTCACTTGTTTATTCCATATATCTAGGGGTGAGGGCCTATACTAAACCTTGTCTAAGTCCTTAATTCCTCCTTCGGGCCTCTCCAAAACCATAATGTAAAGTGTACATCATCGTCAAAGACAATAGTTGAGGGCACCCCATGCAGAGAATGATCTATCATATGTACAACTACCCCAAACATTCCAATGAAATCTAATCCCAGATAGAAGGAAAGTGTGATGAATTTTTAATTCAGCCAACTATCACCCATATAGTTTCATGGACTCTCTTTATCCATTGTAGTCCTATCGTAATGTACAAGGATATTCCATCCTATTTCCACTTCAAGGTCTCAAGAGTATGGAACAATCCTAGTGGAACCTGGTGCTCATCCTTCCACTACTAATAAGTGGGACAACCAAAGATGAAATCAACAATGTTCTATCTCATTTCATCGCACTAAAATGTCTCCTTAAGGTATTCTTACATCTTCCCCACACCAAGATGTATAACTGAAAGAGATGTGTGAAACTCCCTCTTCACCTCCTCTCACATCATTACCAGGACCACCATACACCCTGGAAAATATATGACATGATTCCCTCCTTCAAAAAATCTATTTGGTGAATCTCATAAGGATATATGGTCACATAAGACCTCATAATCGATTCCAACCAACTTGGACTCTCTCACCAACTAGAGAAGCAGAGAATTAAACACCATAGACTGAAGAAAACTTTCACCCTTATTTTTAACTAAGGTCAGCTACAAGGAATCCAACTGCTCTAATTCATCCTATACAAATTGATCATGGGACTTACTACCAAATTAATATTCTACTATGTTTCCCTTTCCGGAATTATAAACTTTCCCAAAATCATCGGCTTACAAGAACTCTAATCAGCACCACTATCTCAGGTTTAAGTATTTCTATGTGAAGACATATCTGAAACTCTAATGGTCTGAGTAAACATGAAATCTCTCTCCTAGTACATAGTGCCTTCACATCCTCTAATAAAATAACACCACTACCAAATATAGGGCATTAGTCATTTAGTTCATCTCGTGGGGTCTCAACTTCTTCAAACCATATTTGATAACCACCTATCTATGCATCAACATGTGGTGGAACCCAACACTTGAGGAATCACTATATACAACATACTCTATGCCCTCCTCTAGTAGTCTCAAAATAGAAGCACTTTTCTTCCTCATCCGCAGCTCCAAAAAGGATCTCTAGCACTACTCATTCTAGGTAAATAGATTCCCTTTCCATTTTAGTGTGGTAAAAGTGGTTTAATCCTATATAAGTCTACCAAAAACCTCAAATAGTTCCCTACCAATCCAAGAAAACTATGCACCTCTAATATGCTCTTAGATGTCTCCCATGAAATAAATGCATCGATATTCATCATGTCTATATCTAATACATTCTCAAAAAATGGAATTCCATAGAAGGTTAACCTCATGGATCCAAAATTGGAACTTAGGGAGCTTACCATAAAGTTTTTGATCCTAAAGAAAATCTAGGACCATCCTCAAGTACTCTACATTCTACTCCTATTTTCACAGAGTATATGAGTATGTCATCAATAAAGACCACAAAAAATAGGTCCAAGTATGTATGGACGATCTAGTTCATCAAAACCACAAACAAGGTGGGGCATTCATCATGCTAAAAAGAATCACTATGAGCTCATAGTGTCTATAGAAGCATTAGAATGCTAGTTTCGGAATATAAGACTTGTAATCTCTCAATTGGTGGAATCCGGACCTGATATGATCATTGAGAACCATCTCAAGCCTTGAAATCTAATCAAAGTGGTAATCAATCCCTGGAAATGGGTATTTGTTCTTTATCATGGTGTAGTTTAGGTGATGATAATCCACATAATGCTGCAAGATCCCATTCACCTTTTTCATGAACAACACTAGAGGTTCTCAGGGGGCACACTGGGTCTAATAAAATCCTTCCCTTAAAGGTCCTTCAACTACAACTGCATCTCTTAGATCTTGGTAGGGTCCATCCAATATGACACAAAATATATTAGAGCGGTCTAAGGATACAAGTCAATGAAAAAATCCATCTCCTGCCTCAGATGTAGTCTGAAAACATCCTTGTGGAATATGTATATATAATAATCCATAATTAATGTAATACAGATGCCTGAAGATCCTTATGTGCTAAGGGATACACATTCTAACTGATTTGTTATGGGTTGTAGTCGTTTTATTGCAAAACCCACTTACCCTTCCATGAGATCTCTCCCACTAATAAAGTATAATCGCATCCCATCAGTGTGATGGTATATGAATCATCTATAGTGATAGTCAGTATGGTATCGGACCATTGAAAACCAATCTATACACAAGATAACATCATAACGTTTCATAGTAAAGACCAAAATTTCCCATGAGAAACTCTCTCTACCATGTGATAGACCATATTGATGGAAGATAAATGAGATCAAAGAAGCATTCCCCTTATGAACCTCAAGGTAAAGAAAATGTGATAACGTCTCAACTATAATATCTATATCTTACACCAAGAGTTAATAGATGATGTAATGACTCACACTAATGTCCAATAGTAATAAATAAATATAACAATGAACACATATCATACCTCTAATCATCTCAAGATCCTTCGGGTCACACGCCTCCATAGCACGTAGTTGCCATCTCCCTGAGCTTGATGTGGTCCTCTTGCTGGTAGTGGTGGAAGGATCTAATAACGTTATCCACCACTCAATGATCCTCCTCATATAGCCCCAAAAACTCCTCTTCTAGCTCTGCCTCCATGGGGGCTACCATTCCCTTTCCTGGGAGATCCATGATCATGGCACTACCTCTTCCACGGAAGTCTATAAACTATCTACCTACCCTCGTCATCATGTCAGTTCAGTAAATCACACACCATGTGACCACACCCATCATAAGAATATCACCACTCCTCTATGGGTTTCCATGGTCCCCTAAGCGGTCCCTATGCCACAAAACCACATGACAGAGTATGTTCAAGGGGGTATTCTATGCTAATATCCTCTGGTCTGGCACCTTCTAGCTGTTGTAAACAAATCATTCCCATGATTCCTATTACCAGCTCTAGTTGTATGAAATTCCTCTAATAGGAATCTATATATCTCTATTTCCCATTTCAATACTCTGGAATAATTGGAATTGAATTGGTGGACCATTCTTGAATAAATTTATCTTTAGAGACCCTTCTCTAAATTCAAATCCAAGAAGTAGTAATCCCAAATCATGTTGAAGAGGTATCGCATGAAGTTAGTAAACCTTGCAGCATACTCAAAAACTATTATACCACCCTACTACAACTCTATAATATTTTGAATCCAAATTGATCACAAGCATGATGTGTGGTACGGCTCACAAAATAGGTACTGAACTTTATCCCATTAGAGTTCAACTCATGATGCATCTGTGTCAGAAGATTCCACCAGTGCGCAAATCCTTCATGGAAAATATTGGATTCCATTGAAACCACCTAGTCATATGATTTGTGGTTATTTCTAAAAACATGGATAAATGACTCTAGGCAATGCAACACTATCTAGGGATCTGGATCACCATGGAACCTTAGTAAACTCTGGCACTAGAACTCATGGTGTAGGCTAATCTTGTGTGTGTACTCAAGCTGATCTGATGGTATAATCTTCCTCTCAATGAGAATGGATTCTCCTACTCATCCTCTTGGAGGAAGGATCTCATGTGATGTACCCTAAACTAAGGCATCGTCACTCATCAGATCATCATTATGATTTCGAATCAGTAACACAGCTGGTTGCCTTTGCAGAGGAATCCTGAAAATGTTAATCAAGATGTACCATAGTCAAATTAGAATATATATATATATGGGGAGATTACTATAGAAGTATTTTAAAAATAATTAATACTATATGATCCATGTAACATTGATCCCTGCAACAAATGTCTAGGTATGTCGAGTTAACAAGCAGGTAGGAAGAGTCTTGGTGAATGGATAAGTCAGCCGCTCCACCAACACTGGTTTCCCTAGCCTGAAATTCCCACTCAAATCACTTGAAACTATTTGCTTAGGTCCTAACCAAATCCTCATAAGGGTATAAATCTTGAAATTGTCTCAATGAATGAACTCCTTTGATACTAATCTATCACGACCCCACTCGATGGGGAACATGTCGCAACTACCCTAATCCCACCTTTATTGTCCAGGAACTGACGAGAAGCATCTAAAGGCATAACTAATATGGGGGGAATTTTCTTAGTGTACCTTTTTACATGCATTGAACCATGTACATGAAAATTTTCAAAGGAATAATAATAAAAGATGAAATATATAGAGAATAACCATGCATGTAAAGTCTATAGGGAATACAAGATTACGACAACATACTCTAGAAAGAGAAAAGGGTAAAATTAAATTTCCAACTAGAAAGAGGTCCCAACATTAAAAGATAGAAAATATAAAGTGATTATAGATATAGAACCCATATTTCAAATACCTTTCCATCGTATGTGGTTAAATTCACCAGGGTATCCCTGTACTACACCCTAATCACCGCCAACTTGTCCGTCTTCTGCATAAGACACGACATGTACGGGAAAATCCCATGCAGGAGTGACTATATACATACCTAGTATGATGCCACGATAGCTAAAGGGGGATAAATAAGAGACATTATAGAAGTAAATAGCTCAACCCATAGCAAATAGTGGAATAAAAAACCAATCAATGGGGATATATGATAACAAAAGAAATGAAAATGAGAGACAAAGAGGATCTCTATCTCACAGTCCATCCTAGAAAAATATTCTATCATCAATTACAATGGGGTACATCAATGATGTCCAGAATCATTCATTTATACTATAGAAGTAACCATGTTGATGGACCACACCTACCCATTGTGATTCATAGCTAACGAGTAACAATCTCTATGTAGGGAAACTACATCCTAGTGTGATAAGGGTTTCCACCTAGCATAAGGAGGACCATTTTCCTATCCAATTGGGGTACCACTATATAGAAAGAGGACATGAACCCTATTCTATCAGGGGTACTACCTAGTAGATAGCAGACCCACTCCCTAGAGCGACTATGGGTACCACTCAGTAGATAGAGGAAACACACCCTACTTTATTAGGGGTACCACTCAGTAGATAGAGGATGTGTTCCCTAGTTCATCAAGTGTTAAAACTCTAAAGACCCCGTCTAATCACATCAATCATCGAGAATCACCTAAAGAAGAGTCACATTCAAAACATCATGCATTTTATATCAAAATCAACTATAAAGGATGCCATAAAATTCTACATAAAAACACTGAGTATATTATACTCAGGGGATAAATTATTAGTCCAAAAAAGGAGATAAGATATGTAGATGAGTCCACAAAAAGGAAGGTGCACGACATTTAAGGGGACCCACATGACGTGTGGTCCCACCCAACTACTTGGTTGTGTAGTCACCAGTATATGTATCACTTCTTGTGTATCCCTATATGGTGTGTAAGGGGACTAAATGATGTGTCTCATCCACCTATGGTTGAGTCGTGTCCGCCTAGTTGTGATCGTGTCCTCCAGGCCATGTATTTGTACACTGGCCTTGTCTATGTACACTATTCGTGTACCAATATACATCATTTTTCTAGTCATTCTGGTTTCCATGTACTCCCAATGTCCATATCGGTTCACCAAAAACAAGTCACATGGCATGTGGGGTTCCCATAAAAAATGATATATTTAACAAACTTGGAAACCCTAGTCATCATATCCAGGGATCTACACACCATGTGTTCTAAAAACTATATGGCATGTAGTCAAGTTTTTCAAAAAATCTCAGATCTTCTCCCTGAGTTCCATATTCACACCCACCACCATGATTTCCAGATTTTTATAACTTGAAATTGGTGGATTCCATCTCTGACCATTGTTTCCATCCATCCATTATCCAAAAATCAAGTCTTTAATCCATCACTGGAAGCCCGCATGCACTGTCGTCGCATGTGGTGCCTCCAACTGCCTCACCGGATCTCTAAATACATGTTGGAATCACCCTAATCCCACAATCTATCAAAATAAATCCCTAATTTTTTAATTTGTTTTTTTATGAAAATATTCCATGAATATTTGGGTCTGATAATACTTGATCCCACCTAGAAATATCAAATCATGGTCCCCATAGGCCAATAGTTTAGAACACAAAGAACATTGATGGAAAAGAAATAGAAACAAGGGTTCAACAATCATTAGTGAATTGATCATGGAAAATGAATTATATTGGGGAGAGATAGAGTGAGAAATCATGGAACAATGTGAGTAAACAAATTAAATAACCAATTTAATTTGACAAGGTTCGTGTGAAGGTTCCAATTTTACATAGATAAAATAAATAGAAGTGATCATGCTTAATATTTTTAATCATAAGGTAGGAATACACAAATGGAAATTCCTACCTCAATTAAGATCAATTGTTGATGATGAAAATGTTCTCTATTTAAGGAGTAAGATATGTTGCATTCATTGTGCTTTGATTATCCTAGATCACATTTTTTGTCTATCGCTGATCTTGATTTGGGAATGAGGGTGGTAGAAACTTCTCTCAATGATTCCAGGTTTATGTGTCTAACCTTGGATATCCTCTAGAAGAACATATTTTATGGAAAATTATTTAGTGAATTTAATTTAAAACAAGTAAAATTATTTATTTATTTAAATTAAACACACTCGCCAAGAACCATTTTATATGAACATCCCATGATGACCAAATTTAGGTAGTTCATAGGGTCAACCTCACATTTTTTATTCAACCATGATCTCATTTTTTTATCCTAGAGTTTGTTTAATACTTATACAATTATTTATTAAAAATCAATTAAAAATGATTTAAAATATATTTAATATTTTTATAAAATTGATTTCAGGCACACCAGGCCTCAGAATCGCATGTTGTCTTAGCTACTATATTCAAAAATATTCCTGGACATATTTCAATGTATTCGAAGAAAAAAATAGTGTTTCTATAGATGAGGTGTGAGGTGACACTATCAAGATGATTATTTAATAGTCATTTCAACTAGTATTAGTTTATTGGGTTCCCTTTATCCATTATTATGATTGTGCAGTGATGAATTATGTCCTCAGTATCGGATTTTGATCCCCTCTATAGGATGAGTTATGATATAGTTCATGTATCCCTCTAGGTGGATGGGTTGGGATCTTTTATTTATCTTCTTTCCCATGTGGGTTTTATGGTATCCTCTTGTCTATATACCAGAGTTATGTGATCCTATACCTAAATAGTTATCCTAGTAGGGTTTTATTTAACATCATCCATATGATCCCCTACTTATTTAGTAGTTTCAGTAGGGTTTGTTGTGTCATCATCTATATTGTTCCTAACATTGCGGTTATTTCTAGATTAGGTTTATGTCATCCCACATCATACCTGGGTGAGATACCCTATCTAAGTATCATGGTTTTGAGACTTGATAGGGTTTTTTAGGTCCTTATATGGTCCTAGGTGTGATCTCCTATCTGATTATTGTGATATATATAGAGTTTCAGATTGGGTTTTGGTGTCCCCAAATTGTTTTGGGTGTGATCCCCTATCTTTTTGGTATGATATTATAGTTTTACAGTCATATTAGTGGAGTCCCCCATTATTGATAGGAGGGATCCCTTATTTTTGTATCGAGATCTTTTAGGTTTTGGGGAGATTTTCTTCATGGTGAGACACGACGAGTGAGTTCTCTCAGATTTAATCCATTAGGGATGGTGGGGATGTTCCATTGGTTTAGTGATACCTAATGAGAGTGATCTCTTTTACGAGTTTCATTAGGGTAGGAAGAGAAATACCCAATGCGTGATATCTCTCATTGAGTTCTAACGGGGATGAAAGTTCTTATAGAGTGAGTACTCTCGAACAACTGATACATTGATACTCAATTAGAATCTTATTGAAGTCTATATGGTTGAGACCATGAGACTTAAGGTTTGATATGAGTATATTCGGGTTATTCTGGTATTCCTTAAGGTGATATATTATTGAAACACCATGTGGGATGAGCTAGCTAGTCATGTATAGCCAAGGAATAATCAAGGTGTTTCTTGTACTCTCTCTCTCTCTTGGGTACTCCTATAGCATGGGTTTGAGTGGATTGTTTCCTTTTAGTTTCTCCCTTTATTTGGGGATTTTTGGGGGCCTATTGGGTATATTTAAACTCACCCATTCATTGGATCTACCCACACATTTCCAGTCTTATGTAGATGACAATATTTTTGATGGAGTCCTAGGAGGACTCAAAGAAGTTGGATCATCACAAGATAGAAAGAATGAGGTGTCTATGAGTGGTTTCATTTGATATAATTCCTATCCTACTGAGTAGATTGGATTAGTTTCTTAGTTTTTTGTGGTCTTTTGTTTCCCCATTTTTCATTTTTTCAGTATTTTTGTTGTACTCTGATTGTGTCATATATGTATGTATACATTTTGGTATCAGTTTTATTATTATCACAAAATTGTTTCATGAATATTGATGTGATTTCATGTGTACAGGTATCACACTCTAAGTAATCCTATGTGTTCAATATGTCTACTCTGTACTGGTAACCATCCCATGGCATGTAAGAGATAGGCTTGCAGTAGTCGCACTTAGCTTATCACCATCCAGGCATTCCTTGTTAGGTCAAGTCATCAAAGAGTAGTATTAGAGCAGGTCTTTCCTTAGGATAGGAGTAAGGAGTAGTCTAGCTATGATATTGGTTTGGGTTTTATGGAGATAGTGTTAAAATTTATTAATTTTATCTTTTAGAATAGGGAATCTAGTGTTGTTGTGTTGGTCGATGTATCCATTCTCTAGGACGTTGAAACAATTTTATTGACTTGGTAAATTTATACATTGGTTTTAAGGAAACTTTGGTACATGCATTATATAGGACTAGGTTGTGGTTTCCATGTAATTCTTAAGTTAGATTCCCATATATACTCTTTGACCATGGGGCATCTATATTTTATTTCATGATTCCACCATGAGGACTGACAAAAAAGGTTCCATGGTAGGCTTTTGATAAAAATCACCTAGTGATGAGGCTTTAGTGCAGGGGTCTACATAGGAGGTGGTTCCACTGGGTGGTTTTCTAGAAGATACCTCACCCATTGATCGGCATTTCGTTTCATTAGTGTTGGTCAAGGATATGTGCAGACTATGTGTGATTACAGAGTTTTAGAGGAAGATAACTTCCAGATATTGGGGTGATCTAGACCCCCAGGTATCTAATTACTGGATTAAGATAGTGATGTGTGTCTTTCTCCTTTTTAGGAGACCTCCTAATCTGATGGTGGTCCTAGCGATAAGTATTATCCAGTGATCCTCTATGAAGTGGTGGATTCTAGTTACTCAATCAGAAGATGAGATAACTCTCACTAGGAAGGATTTTGAGTGACTATTTATGGAATATTTCTATCCATCCACATTGAGATCGGTGTGTATCCATGAACTTCTACAGCTTTGGAAGGGTTGCATGATTTTGGAAGAGTACTCAAAGAGGTTCAATGATTTTTCGAGATACTATTTGGATATAGTTTAAGATTTTTTTTATAATCATGTCCTTTGAATTTGTATTACATTGAGATATCAAGGGATTAGAGATATCTCTCGACATTCCCACCTATGTTGAAGTGCTTTAGGAGGCCTTAGTAGTGAATATAATTATAGATGAGTAGACATTTAAGGTTTGTGTTGGGGGAATAGAAGATGATACCTTATTATCTAGTATTTGTGGTTAGGCTCATGGTTCTGGGCATCTGATATTCTCAAGATATGATCCCAGGATAGAGGGTTTACGGCTCAGGGATCCCAGGACAGTTCTAGTTAGCCACGGAAGAGGTGATGTTTTTATTTTGACAGAAGAGAACATATTGCATGAGATTGTTTGTCTCATCATGCTTATAAGAGGGATATGGTCGATAGCATACCTTGAAAGAGAAAACATTAAGATCATGGAGTTATGTATGATATTCGACATGGAAGAGGAGTGGGTAGAGAAATAATAGGTGTCATATGATTCGATCTATTACCACTACCACCCCCAGGAGGTCTATAATAGGCTCAAGGTGCTATAGGATGGGGACAAGGACATGTGCATGTTGTAGAGGCCTATAACCTAGAGTCTCTAAGGATGATTATATGTATGTTTTACCCTTTCTATATTCTCAGTAGTAGAGTTAGATATAGGTGTGAGACACCCATTTTATTTTAACTTCTTTCTCCAAGTTTATCTCTGGTGATGTAGGGCATCAGTATAGCCTAATTATGGTGATGTTTGATTTGGATTCATACTCATAAGAAAGAGGGAAACTTCCCCACTGTGATTCATCTTTATGATGTGATAAAAAACTATTCTGGTGAGAAAATGCTTCTTAAAGTTAATAGTGTCGTGGTGTGGTGGACGAGTTCCTTGGACTGCTATGTTTATAGAATATTTTTGTGCTTATATGTCAGAGTAGAACTTGGTAGAGGTGAAAAGGAAGGAAAGGGAAAGGATGCGAATTGGGCAGAAGGGGATTATATCCTTTAGGGTCAATTATGGTTTGAGGTACGACATTTGACCTTACCACCCCAACTGAAATTATCATAATCATGAGACATTTTTTCCTTAGTATAGCCTCTATTAGGGGCCCAGAAATACAAAAGGAGCCTTATTTATTAAAACGTATTCATTGAGGCTCTAGTAGAGAGGATCAATGTCCATTCACTCTTATTATTAGTGTGACCCATATCTAGATATAGAGCCTCACATAGAACCTTTCTGTAGTAATAGAGAGACCCTATGATGTTTTTTGGAAGATTGGATTGGTTTCCTACCATTCATGCTTAGACGGTTTCCACCTGTCTGTGTTGAAGTGTTTTTTGATTTCGAAGGGAGTTTTCCTCCTTTATAAAGGAGAAATCCCAAGAAGAGCTGGATGAACTCATATACGGGCATGTATAACTGAATTTTATCGGATGGCTAGTATGACCCTTGGAGCAGTTGATACTATGAGATTCAGTTTTATGTAGTGATGGTGGAGTTGAGGATTTTATACTAAGGATGTTCCATGTTTATCTCCCCACTAATAGTTAAAATTATTCATATACTGAAACACAATTATACCCCAATATTTGTGTTATAATATCGATTAACTCTTGTAAAGCTTCATCAGTTGTGGTAGAGTTGGAGGTTTATAAAAGGATGGAAAATATAACCTAGTGTGTAATCTTTGGTAGCCATATTTTTGGGATAGGTCCTTCACCCTTTTGGATCAGTTTTTGTGATTTTTATTCTTTGGTACCCCTATGTGCTTGGTGACAGAGTTTCATGCGATACAATTTAGAATTACCTTTAGACATGTTCTGAGAGTACAAATTTCATGGGGAGATATTGTAGAGATAGTTATATAATAGGGGTGTCCACATCTTATGATATGTTTGATAAAAAATGGAGTGATAGTGGACTCAGTATAGGTTGGTTCCATGCCATCTTGTGAGCCTCCCATAGGTGTGCCCATATTAGTATATTATCACAAAGAGGTTTTCTATCCACTATTTTTTAGTGAGGTAGTAGAGAAATTGAATCCTTTCTAGTTTTCCATTATGGGTGAGAAAGACAAAACATGTATCTAGTTGTTGGTTTTTACCTCTTCTCTATTTTATCAATATAGGGAGGCATAGTTAGGATATTTTGGTTTCAAGGTATCATGAGGCCGAATGAATGCTAGACATGTGCCTTGGTGGATTTTATGAAAGTGGGGAGTACATTGACCTTCATAGGGTTAATAATGAAACCAGTAACACTATAATACATTATGATGGGGAGGTTGTTTTTACATAGAAATACACCCCAAAGTGGTTTGGTTGTGCTAAGTTGATTGAATCATTCAGAATATGGAGAACATGCTTTGGGATTTCATTTGGGAGTGGTGTAGTTTTCACTCCACCATCAGCATAGTACAACTTGAGACCACCTTAAAGAGGCCCTATAGGCCACCATTGTTCTAGTTGAAGCTGGTGGGAGATTGTATTTGGGGGCCTATAGTTGATGTTAGTAATGGATTTTGAGGGTGCAGTTCATCTAGGGTGAAATGAGGACTATCGGGTAACACGAGTTTCTATATCAAGTTAGAGAGGTGGTATACTTCTAGACCACATGACCATTGTTAGACCAGACTATGACTGTTTTCCACCTATTTTAGTTGATGATATGTGTTCATGACTCACTGAATAATATTAACCCAAATGAACTATGTTTTGGGTGTATAGTTTCGTTTCTAAATTACCCAGTGGTGGGAAAATTGTTTCCTTAGGTGCGTGTTTTTTGATATCACAAGAACCATATAGAGATATCATTGGTGTGGGATACCAAGTTGAGATCTCAATATTAACCCTTATTATTATTATTTTTCATTTCAAGATAAAAATCCTAAATTTGGGGATAGTGTAGCGACACTAGCTTCTTTGTGTAAGCATTTGGACATTTATAAGAATATTTTTGAAGCCAGGAGCTGAGTATGAATGGGATTTCATGGCCCAAAGAGACTTAGTGTAGTGATACTGAAAATATTCAATATATTATATTGTGAAAATTTATTTTTTCTATAAATGTTAAATAACTCATGTTCGAAGTCTCAGAATGGAAATTGTATACCATGGTTCGGTTCAAAATGTGGGTTTTACCCAAGGTGTAACATACAATTTGTTGTTGTCAAATACTTGGTTTGATACAACCATTGGCAGATTATTAATGGGGGGTTTATTAATTTAATTTAATAAAGTAAAATTAATAAACCTACCCCATCCCCCCAACTAGTCTTCCTAAATACATAAGGGAGTGTGGGTGTTCTCTCCCATGGAGATGGATGGACTGAGGAGGAATCGAGGTGATGAGGTGTCGTCAGACCCCATTTTTTACACCGATCATCAATAGATCAAGGTGAAACAGATTCCAGGTGCCACATTGGAACTGAAGCTTCATAGTTTTTCAATGAGGTAGGTGGATTTATGATAATTACATCTCAATCCCCATTTATTATTTTTTGGGGTTTCATGCCCTATTATGAATGCTAGTGATCCTCTAGGGGTTGATCTGTTCGTTTCAAGTGGAAATAAAGGGTTTCGGAGGCTCATAGGGATTTATTATTTATAAATCCCAATCATATGACATGTATTGTAGGAGAACATTTCGTGTGTTAATCGTTTTTGTGGATTAATATCTTTGGGGGACTACACACCATGTATCAGGGGCACATGTTGTGTAGTGAACATAGTCCATGCAGCAGAGGACATGGCCAGACATTCCATGTCAAGAGAATTGGTTGTGTGGTCGTAAACTACCATATTACATGGGAAAGAGTTGATATACATGGGAACATGTTGAAGGAAACAACCATATAGCCCCAGTTCAAGGAAATTCTATGTACCTAGGGTATATACATTGTGTTTCAACATGTCCATCCAAGTCGTGTGCAGTTGAGGACATGCCCATTGGCTCGGATGAGGTCACAGAGTATGTGACATGGGGTACACTTCATGTATGAACCTTATACACATAGAATATGAAGAGGGGACATGGTCAACGTCCTATTTTGAGAGACACATCATGTACTCTTGGTACATGCCATGTACTAACCTCAAAGACTTCTCCCTCATACAACTCCATTTTATGGTCTTTGAGGGAGGCATGCAAGTAGTCTATCCTAAGCAATTTTCCATGTTTAACATGATGGGGAAATAGTTTTTGATTGGGGTATGTGGTGTGAGGAGATGCTAGATAGATGTTTCTTTTAGTTTCATTAAACCATTGTCAATTGATTCGGTTCCATTGGTCCATTCCTATGAAGGTACAGTGAGGCATTACATCCCCAGTATAGGATTTTGATCCCCTTTGTAGGTTGAGTTCGAATAAAGTTCATATATCCCTATGGGTGGTCTGGGCAGGATCATATATTTTATTGTCTTACCTAGGTGGGTTTCATGGTATCTTCATGCTCATCATCAAGAGGGAAGTTATCCCCTACCTAGAAAGTTATCCAAATTTGGTTTTTGGTAACATCGTCCATTCGATCCCATATTTAGCAGGCAGTTTCAGAAGGGTTTGTGGCATTATTGTTTTTATGTATCATTCATAGTGGTTATTTATAGATAGGGTTTTCAAAATTCTTTTAATGACCTGGGTGTGATCACCTATACATTTATCATGGTTCTGAGATTGAGTAGGATTTTTGGTGTCCCCTGGTGGTCCTTAGTGCGATTCCTTATCTAAGATTTACAATCTCTAGAGTTCTAGATTGGGTTCTTGGTTTCCCTCAACAATTCTGGGTAAGATCCTCTATCTGAGTGTTGAGATATTCTTGACTTCTAATAGGTTTATTGGAGTCCCCGGCCATTTATGGGAGGGATACACAATCTAAGTATCAGTATTTTTTGGGTTTTGACGTGGCATTCATCGTGGAGAGACCTAATGAGAACATTCTCTCTAATGTAAACCATCAGGGATAGTAGGGATGTTCCATCATCTTAGTGATACATGATAAGTGATATCTTTTAGAAGAGTAGACTCAGGTATCATAGAGCTATATTAAATGCATTATATCTCTTGGATGAGTTCCCCTGAGTATATAAGCACTCGTGTAGTGAGTACACACAAAAGACAGATACCTTGATCCTTGAGTAGAATCATGTGGAAGGTTATATGGTTGAGACCATGAGTCTTGGAGTATGAGATGAGTAAATCTCAGTTATTATGGGATTCCTTGTGGTGATTTCTAATTAACACACCATATGGGATGATCTGAATAGTCATTTATAACCAAGGAATGGTCGAGATGGATTTTCCTGTACTCTCTCGCATGGGTTCTCCTCTGGCTTGGGGTCAAGAAGACTATTGCCTTTCAGATTCTCCCATTATTTAAGGTTTTTAAGGTGACTATTGGTTATTGTTATAATTTCCCCTAAATGGGATCTTCACTCACATTTCATGTATCATACATACAACAAACCTTTAAAAAGAGTCCTAGGAGGACCCAGAGCAGGCGGAGCATGGACTGCTTGACAAACCGAAGTATTTATCGGTGGTTTTGTTTGATAGAATTCCCCTACTACTGATCTTGTCAGATGATGTTATTAGTTTCTAGTGGTATTTTATTTTTCCTTTTTTCATTATATTTGTATTTTTTGTACTCAAGTTGTGGGATAGATATATGCAAGCATTTTGGTATTAGTTTTATTATTATCTTTGTACTTTTTCATATAGATGGATGTGTGTGTGTGTTTATGGGTTTCATATGATAAGGCCGCACAGGTGTGTGATATGCCTACAGGGCACTAGTTTCTTTCCACTAAACTATTGTAGGTGGTCTTGGGTTAGTCTCTCTTAGCATATATCCTTCATGGTGGGCCCAGTTGGGTCGGTCGTTACATGTAACTCCTTAGATTCATATATGGTAACTTAAAAGTAGTTTAACACTTTAGAATTTAAAATATATTTATTCATAATAAAATATTTATAACTATGAATAAAATAATTAATACATAAATAAATAAAAAATTCATATATTTAAACATCAGATAAATCATTTATGGAAAATCCATAAATATGAAAAATATAAATATTTTAAAACTTAACCATGCATCATGGACATTAAACAATTAAATAAAAATAAAATTTTATATTTATTTTTACTATATAAACTCATTCATATTATTCATTATATGATATTTACATTAAATATAAGATATTATATCGAATATTATCATTTTATATTAATATTCTATTATATAAAAATTTTACATAATCAAAATATAACATATTTAATAATATTTAAACCCTACACATATCAATTATTGAAGATACTTTTTATATGGTTTGAATAATTTCTCAAATATGGCCTTTATGTTGAACTATACAAATTAATTATTAAAAAATTGTGATATTCAATATAAAATACTTTATATTCTCCAAAAAAATTTACTTTTTAAACATTATACCAAATAAACATATATTTTTTAAATAAACTATGTATATCTAAATTATATGTAATTCTATATAATTTTAAAAAGTTATTTAATATTATATTTTTATATTTATAGATATTTTCCCAATTATGTTTTCAAAAACAATCCTTTAATTAATTATAAAAACATCATAATTAAATAATTTAAAAACACATTAATAAATTAATATATATCCCCAAAAAAACGTTTTCCAAATTTTATAAACAATATATAAATTATTTACTTCAATTTATAATTTAATTTTTTGAAAATATAAGTTGTCCCTCCTATATAATCTTTAATGTTTTCCTAGAACCATATATTACTTTGGATAATACATTTTTGACACACAAAACAATTTTAAATTAGTAGTATTGTCGTATAAGTCATAATTCAGGCTTGTCTATCATAAAATAAGCATTATGTAAGAATAGTGCAGTAGTAACATGTTATTGGTTAGTGAATTAGTAACTTGACATGTAAGGGACTATATATGAGTTACTCATCACCCTAGCTTATCAAAACCAAAATATGATGCTACATGAGACTAAATCAATTCCTATCAGAAACCAATTTGGGACAGCTCTGAATCTGGCACCTGAGTTATCCCATGACAAAACTAAGGAGAATTCTTAGTCCCCCGGGTTAGAAACATGCATCGGGGCATTAGATAAAAACTTATGAGAGTGATTTCTATTATTAAAATTGATTTAAAAATAAGAATAATTCTTCCAAAAAATTATGAATGACCCTTATATATGTTGGATTCCCATTCCTAATCAATGAAACAAATTTTATATGACAAAAACCAAACATTTATAAAAAATAAAATAAACATGAAAAATATCTCAAAATAAAACATAAAAAATGTGGGATTTAATACATAATTTTCCAACTTTTTTAATCCAATAGGGATACTAAAAATATAATAAATACAAAAATTTATCTTCACATGACTCTATGAGTCACCATATATCCTCCAAAACACCATTATTTTAAGTCATTAAATGCATAATAGAGACCTAAAACTATAACTAAGATATATAGATTGGTTTGCAAGAAAAGCACAATAGGCATTCCAAAATAAAAACACACCCCATGTATTACCTTCTTATAATATATCCATTTCTCTATAATTTTAAAATACAATTTACCAATATAGGTTTTCCTATTTTAGTATTAAAAAACAAAAAATAGAATGTTTCCATTTTTATTCAAAAAAAATTCCTTTTAATTATGTGGATTTATAAATTTAGAATATAGGGTCCTTAAAATATACTTATGAAAAATGGTTTTCATTAAAACATCATTTAAATAATTTTTATGCACAAAACATAATGAGGTAGTTCAGAAACACTATCCTCCATAAAACATAAACCCAATAGTTTTTTTAAAAGCAATGATTTAAAATTAAACAATGAGAAGATGTAATAATAATAAAAACAAAATCAATAAATATAGGGAAATGGGAAATGGTATTAATTATATTATAAATGTAATTAAAGTAATGTAACCTCACTTGAAACATAAATTTTTATTTCAAAATAACTTTTGGGGAGAAAGTGCGAAACCATACAAGTTCAAATCAAAAATTTCATTTTACCCAGAAATTAATTACCAAATCATGAAATAATAGAGTAATATTATTAGAATAAATCACCCTATATGACTCCCATTGAATAGTATTTACCTTAGTCTATAGACCATCCTTGATTAGATTATCAAAATGATTGTCCATCTTACCCGAAGTCAGGATATACTCCCCCAAATTGAACTTCCTATAATTAAAGTCACATGCCAGAATGAGATCTTGTTTATTAATCCAAATCATTTTATCTTCATTAATATCAACCTGAATCTTCATCTCATATATTTGGTTAACATCCTCTTATGGAGAATTAATTTGGAATAACCTTTCTTTAATTTCTTCTTTATAGTGGAGAATGAGTGCCAAACATTTTTATTCCATCACTGCCACCTTTCCTATTATACCCTCCAACTATTGTTCCTTAAGATCACCAAAACAGTCCATTTTATTTTTTTCTTTGAAGGTAATAAATCTTATTGTGTTCCATGTCATGATTCATGGGGTCATCATCTATCACCTTGGTTCTTTTACAGACCATGTTTCTATCATCTTAGGTAGATGAGAGTAATATTTATACCCTTTATCCTTCTTTCCCTTATACACAATACAACTCCCCACATCTTGGTTTACCTTCCATAACTTATTTATACTTGGTATATTAATTCCTCAAACTCATATTCCATTTGTTGTGTCTATGGAGAATCAACTGTAGATCTCAACATCCGGGTTTGACTTAGAGAATCCTTTGACGTCATTGAAATTCTCCTCTAGAATTGGGGTCTATATTCCCATTTCAACTGGTACTGATTCCCATTTTTTTGAACTACTCATTCAACCATCAGACCTTCAAAGTAGTTTGATATATTATTGTTTGGAGGTTTCCTTCTAGGTATCGAGCTTCTCATTGCATTAACCCATACCACTTTTATAATGGATGTGACCTACTTTAAATTTATATGGGTCATCATGACTGGTGCACCTCCCTCTTTTTTTTCTGACACACCAATTTATCTATATATCCATCACTACTCACTACCTCTTCTGAGGTTGAATACATTGAGGTTTTGATGTTTTGTTTCAAATAAGTTGTTGCACACACCCCCTCTATCCACTCTAACCCATACATGGTCTATACTAAAAAAATTGAGATCAATAACGTACCTTCTCAATATTCTGAAGATGTCCTACACCTTTGCATAAATATTCATAGATATTTCCTATTTATATATGGGATCAAAATTTTCTAAATGATTTGGACCCAACTAACCATCTCTGAGGCATGAATATTCATAGAACATACTGATAGAAGTAACTTCCTCATGATCGTCCATTATCATCACCTCCTATGTAAGATAATCTCCAATGCACACTACCTATGAATAAGATGAAGCCCTTGGGTTGATAATACTTCTCTTTATAGAATCACCAATTTGAATTTGGTTTTTCAAATCTACACCAGAATCAAACACCAAACCATTACCAACAAGACTTATTTTGGCCACTTCCATCATCTGATGGTGGATCAGGAGCCTATGCCAGCACACTTCTATAAAGTGACCCAATCTCTTGCATGAAGAATAGAAATCAACCAATGTCTCCCAAAAAATGGTTTCTTATAACAAAACTCTTCCCCATTCACAGTCAAAAAATTCTCTATCGATGGCCTTGAAACATTGACTTCAGTGCAAATTTGATGGGAAATAGGATGGAAAACAAAGATATTTCTACTATAGAATCATAAATATCATCCAATTAATTTCTATAACATTAGAATAATTGAAGGATTACGAAAAAAATAGGGATTTATGGAAAAATAACCCAAAACACTGGGGCTGGGGTGTATTGTTTTATGTGGAAATCATAAGTCCACCTAAATTAGTAGAAAATATATACTGTTGAAGTCGGGGCCTCTAGACTATGCTAGGATCAAATCATTCTCTAACACAAAACAAATTATTACATTCCTATTTTCGAGGATACTAATAGTTTCTTGGTCTTTTTATCCCCAATATTGAAAAATAAACTTTTCGAATGAATCCACTGAAGGAAGACATTGATTGAAGGGTGAAACTAGAATCAGATTTAAGAGGGATGAGAAATCTATAAACTCAGAGAATGAGAGTGAGAGTTGTGAGAATCTGTTGAAAAAATAAAAAACATTATGACTAATATAAATATTATTTAGGGGGAATTAGGGTTAGAAAATGGGGGAAAGGGATGAGGTCGAGCCCCCTCAAATGAAGTGGAAAGTCCATCCCCTTAGAAGGGGTGGGTACCATTGCATCAGCCATCACTGCTATATTCATAAATAAGGGTTCACTTCCATCACTCTCAATCTTCACTCCTATCTTCTATTTCCCATAAAAGTATTGTAACAAATGAAAACAACCAATAATAAATGCCATGGTAATACCTAGAAGCTAAGTAGAAAATTTATAACGTTATTATACATTATCAATTGTATCGACATGAAATATACAATATAATATCCCAAACAATAATCCATACCTAATATATCCTAACTAAGGGGAAACTCCCTAAACAAACCCAATCCAACTAGGTACCACTGGCTAGATAATGATCCTAAACTAGTGTTTCATGTATTCCCAGAAGTTCAACTAGAAACTCTTATTCTCCATGATGTGTATAAAATGGGGTTGAGCCTTCAATAATATTAATAAATGATTAAAAATAAGTGAATATGTCATTGTATAAAATGGAATGCATTTAAAATTCTTTACCCTGATCCCCACTCTTATTAAAAACCCTTTACATTAAAAAGCATTAGTATAATAAAGGTTCCCAATACCATGGACACTCTCATTAATTTCAAAAATAATATAGACTACGTGATTATTCTAAAGTTGTTTTCATCAATAAAATCCTCCATCAATGTTTCAATTGGTAAATTCAGATATTCTTTTGGAAATAAGTTACAATCTATTTTTAAATTATTCAAGTACAACCTTTAAAATTTAAAGAAGAAATAATAAATATATTGAAAAAACAAATTTTTAAATATAGATAATTCATTTATAAATTCCATTCAATAAATTTCTAAACCACTTAGTATGTAAGGCGATGAAAAATATCATTTTATGTCATTAAAAGTGGAAACAATATCACAAAGTAACTGCCTTGGGCCTTTCTGACTAACAATAAGCTAATAGTAACACCCCAAGTCTACCTCAAATAGGCCATGTCCTGGTGACTAACACTAAGTAGTCATATCACACACATAGGTGGTATGAGCCTAAGGTAAACGTACAAACAGACACATCTCTATACACAAATATAATTTAGTAAATCAAATAAATAATGTTATAAATACTTACATAACATTAAATCCCACATAAAAGTTCAATGTTACGTAACCAAATAAGTAAAATAGATAAACACATTCACACCAATAATTAGTGAAATCTAACATGCTAATATAAAAATGATTATCTCCTAAAGTAACTCCACATCCCAATAGTCTCCCCCATTGAGCTCTAATATACCCCGCATTCTCTAATTCATCCTTGGAATCCTTCAAAAATAATGTTGTTTGTAAAAAGACCTAACATGTATAGATAGATCACAGGTAGGGGAAAGTATAAAAACACCGAGTAGGAAACCCCAAAATCACCGATCATGGTATCAAATAGAATATTATCAATAACATAATAAGTAAAGAAAAAATAAAGGAAAGAAGAGCCAGATATTCTTTTAGATAGACTCTAATTTTTTTAGTAAGGTTCCATCCTCACTACCAGATAGAGGATTCTTCTTCAGGCTTTAAGGCAACACTTGTTTGAGGGAACACGATCCTCATATCTCACTAACACTAATGGAACTAGGTTTTGAGGTCATAATCATAGGTTCTTTCTATATTTAAGTATGAATTAGAACACATATGATATCAATACATTGGAATGGGATCACACCTAGAGAATAAGGGGGATACCTGGTGCAATCTAGAGTAACCCACTAGTACGGGGATCACATGCCCTAGATGTCATATATAGGTTACCTAACCTAACTTAGGGAGGAATGATATAGAATATTAGAAATTAAGTCATGAATAGGGATACCTAAATCTATATATAACTATCCCAAAAGGGGATAACCTATCAAATTCTTATGATGGGATGCAAAATTGAACCATTATAGATACTAACCAAGTGACATAACCAAAATGGAACATACTCATGCTAATACCAAATTCATTCATAAAGAAACAAAGGAACTAACCTACCCTAGAAAGAGTACATATCATGCTCTTGGTATATACGTTGTTTCTCACAAAGTTTGGTGCTACCCATGTCTGGTCATTTCATATATCAGGTAATAATCTATACAAAATACATTGTTATGTTACAAAATGAAAAGAGGTCATGCCTGATACATGTCCATGTTTCATCTTCACAGGTTCATATACACACTAGAGTACATGAAGTGTATATTGACACACACAACATGTGGTCTTACATTTCCATGGGGTGTTTAATATATATAAATATTCATCTCATCAGTTAAGGATCACACAATGTGTCGTCCACCCACACAGCATGTGATATTTAACTTCTTCTCAAACCCTATTCATCACACATAATAGGATAAATAGAATTTATTCTTCTGAACTGCATGCCATGTAGTTAGGAATAACTCATAATTCTATATTCGTCTATGCATTTCCACCCGCACCACCACCTCTTTCATTTTCTCCAAGAACCATGGTTGTGATATATTATATACACATTAAGAAAGCCTATTTCATCATTAGTGGCTAGGTTCCCACCACCCTTCTCATAAAAAAATATCATTATCAAAACTATTACGTAAAAACATGATCTGGCTTTTAAAACCACTACCACTCACACCATCATCATATACCCATATTTGTCGTCACACCTATGACAAATCTCTAATTCCAGAACTAATCATGAAAAATAAACCTATATAAACAACAAATAATGATAACATGAATTTTTTTTGGATATATTTGAATCAACGAAAAACCAAAAACACCACTAATAACATTCGAAGAACAAAAATAGAATATAAAAACAAAAATATGTGAAATGGGCCAATGTTAGCCCTGAGAGTCTTGGCCGACATTATTAATGGATGGATAAAGGATTATTAGGGCATCAAATTAATAATAAATTATTATTCTACTAATAATATTAAAATTATAAAAAAATAAAATCCATTAATTATTTTCTAATTGAATTAATTCAAGTTCGTCAGTAAAAATAATTTATGGGGAAATTAATAAAAAAAAATACCTAACTTAATTAATATGTTGACAATTTGTGAATAATGGACCCCTTGTGTTGATGTTGATGAAATTCAAAGCGTCAATCACTTGTTTATCATTTATAAACCTTTTTCATCACAAATAATTTTATCCACCATGGTAGATCTCCACCAAAGCTCCATGATTATTTGGAAAACACTATGATTTGTCTATAACCATATTTGAAGAGTGGTAGATTAGATTTTTATAATTTTAATAAATAAATAATTTTCTCTTCTATTATTCTATTGTGACTGTACTTAAATGAAATTTCAAACATGTAGAAAATTTATGTCATGCACAATGAAAAACTCGCATTTAAGATTTAGTGGTGGTATCCATTTTCCTATATGAGGAATCATTAATGAGATATTCAATTTTTTCAAATTTATGAATGATAAAGATATATTATATTTAATACTTTCAATATATCAATACCAAGGCTCCATGGGTCCCATAATTTTATGTTGACTCTATATATAATCGCAAACATATTATTTAAAATATTTCAATGTGCCAAACATGAAAAACATAGTCATCCAAATGCCCTTATAATTTAATGTAAATTAACGGAAAACAATGGTTTCTTCTCAAAATTTCAATAATCATATTTTATAATATCATATAATAACTAATAAATTAATTAAAAAGCACAAAATGTCATGATTCAAGTATTAAATGGCTAACACATTGAGAAACTTACCTTAATCTCACGAAATAATTAAACGGGGTGTTAACTAAACATTCATAAGTAAGAATAATGCTCATTGAACCAATAAGAACCCTAAAACAAGAAATACATAACTTAGAATCAATATATGAATAATCTTAGGCCACCTAGACTATAAAAAAGTAAACATAAGGTGTATGGTGGAAGAAATAAGGAGGAGATGAGTTTTAGAGGTGATTACCTTAAGCATTTGGCATAAAATATTCAGTAAATCAGATAAAAACACCAACAAAGGGAGGATAATAAAAGGGATGATGATATAGGGTTGAGGGAATTGAATGAGGGGAGGTGAAGAAAAACATATTTAAATTGGGAGAATGAAAAGGTATGAATTTTAAAAAAAATTAAAACTTGCTAGGGCATCACCACATTGTGTTCTATCTTGACCATAGAATGATTCCTCTACAGCAGGTCCATCTCAAAATAAAAACTTAGGTAGTCTATGGTGAGTGAAATATTCTCTATTTCAAATGGTGGGACTCCCCATTACTTCATTAGAAGATTCATGGTGTGTGGATCCCTATAGTCACCCAAAAATGGCCACCATTTTTTGTACCATGTTTTAGGTCCTCTCCCCTTCCAAACCATTTTAGACAGTCACACCACCCATGTACCATGTCTCCCCAATGATATGAAACTCCCACAAACATAGGCTTAAGGGAACCTTTGGCAGCTAAAACAAGTATGAATTTATCATTGTGGTATGTTAAATTATTGTTTTGATCCTCACAAGCTCCATATTATCCACTATGACCAGCAAAACCCATAACTTGGGGGTGGTGTCCCACATGTTTATACCTAAAGAGCACAGAAAATTTAAAAATTGAAGGTATTTTGACCAAGACATCAATGACAAGACTAATATTCAATACATAATTAACAGTTAGGAAACATAATGGTCATGGTGTGACAATTCTCCCAACTATAACACTTTATACCTCTATAATGATTATATTGATTTAGTTTATTAATTGAAATAATAATATTCAACTATATCAACACAAATCAATCCATAATGTAAATGAATATAATGAACTCCACTAAGATAATAATAAGAATCTAAAAAAACTAACCATTCTCACCTACCAACCTCAATTCAACTCCCAGTGAACTTCCAAATCCATTTCCAATATCCAGACACTCCTCCACTAATGAAGATGACCACAATACCCTCTAAGATATAAAATCTATAAAATCATGGTTTGAACAGCTATTATGATATCCTATCCATATTAGAATTATTATAAAAAATAATCCTTAACTACACCCTAATTTTTGACACCCAAGTGAGAGAAAATAAGTGATAATTTTAATGACCCCAAAGACAACCACCAAAAAATTTGGAATTTCTAGGAGAAGGTACATTCCCCAATAAGGATAAATGTTTCTTCAAAAAACAATGAAACTAGAATCAATTTATCCTAAAATAAATTACAAGGGAAACATGATAAATAATATTAACAAATAAGGATGAAAAAAATCTCAAATGTTGACTTAATTGAAATCAATCACAACTAGTTCGACCTTCGAAATCTATAAAGGGATACACATGGAGTTGATCCTTTTATGTCTTGTGTCTTCACAAAACCTATAAATATTACCCATACAGACACAAACACAATATATATTTGAAGATTTCTAACACAATGGATTCTAATGAACATACTTTCTTCACTAATGGAGCACCAATGTCCTACCCACAAAAGTGGTTGATAAAGAATAATTGGAATGACTCAATACACCACCACCTTCCTACTTAGACTTGGACTAATTCCCCTTTCCTTTTACTAGAATTCCCTTTCCCTCTACCTAGAATGGACGAAGTAACATTCACCTTATGCACTTATGTTTAAATCAATTCAAACTGAACTTCCTACCTTACTGCATCTACAAAAGTGGATAAATTGAAATCCAATACCATAAACATAATATCAAGATAAATTCTAATTTCAAAATCAATTTCATTTAAGGAATTTTCCAAGGATAACATCAAAAGATAATGTAATTGATAAAAAATGATGATCCTACTCCAAAAATAGTCAATTTACATATTAAATTTTATGGAACTCTATTTACCTAGCCACTATCATGACATTATTGGAATATTGTTGGATAAAAACCAATACTTAAAAATCTCACATGAAAATTCAGATCTAGGATTATTCTAAAAAATGGACATACACAACATCAAACTTATATCTTTAAGAATAAATGTTGTGAAAATGATATTGAGATATTCAGGAATCTCAAGAAGGAAAAATATCTTTTTGATAAACTGCATTCATTATTATAATTATCATATATTTTAATATCCATAAATTAGTGTGTAACACCCAAAGCTTCCATGGTACGCTTCCCTTTGAATAATATAGGAGCATGTGTTGTACGCAACTTCGAGTTCTAACACACACACCATAACCAATCAAACTAGCCGTTATGAATAGTAATACCCACTTTTTAAAATTTTATAAATTTTATCTTTCAAAATGGACTTCATTTTTGGATTCGGAATAACGAAATTAGCCTAGGGTGAAATTTTGGTATTTTTCTGAAAATGTTCAATTTTTGATGAATAGTGAAAAAACACTGATTTATAGTTTAAAACCGAATTTTTATTTAAATAATTATTTATTTTATTTAAATTTAATTAAGGTCAAAATAGATACATAATACCTATATAAGTTCAATATAATTCATTGGAGTTAGTTTAGAATAATTTTAGATATATAAAAATTTTATTTAACTTTTCACCGTCTTTTACCCACCTCCTAGGAGAATTTGGAAATTCACATAAAACATAATTTTCCCGCTTCTGTGATTGGAATTTCGAAAATTAGAGAGAAATGGTTAATACCAAGGAGTAAAATTTGGTTCAATGAGATGAAATTAATTTTTGGTGAATAGTTACTTTTTACTTTTATTTACCACAGTTAAAAGTAAATAGGGTAATTAAGGGTAAAAATAATATTAATATTACCCTAACACATGTCCTAATTCTATTGTACAAGTGTATCTCGACCAAAAACAACCTTAGGAATAAAATATTATCATTTAAGTCCACTTGGAATAGATTAGTACATAAATTATTTTTTAATTCAAAGAAGAGTTAAAAGAGTTAAAATCAAAGTTTAATAACTAAAACATTTTTAAGATAGGGTTATACATAAGAAAAATTCTATTGTAAATATTAATTAGAAATATAAAAATATTTCCTACATAATGGTATTTTATTTATAATTTTTAGACATTAAATAATTTGTCTTATTTATGACACAATGGTGATGCAGTAATTACCTAATTAATGAAATATTAAAATAATTGATATTATAAATATCAAAATAAATGTAATTAGAGACTTTTTATGAATTACACTAATTTTCATGGTTAATATAACATATTAGTATTGTTTATATTAATTTTTTTCTAAGTAATAATGCTGTTATGAAATTATCAAAAACAAAATAGCCAATAGTGTCAAAATTGACATAAAAGAGTTTTAAAACAAATATTATATTATTAATTTATATTCTATTCCTAAAAATCTAAGGTTCAGCCAAAGGACTTTTATCATGATATGTGTATAATTAATGGACCACTTGGGGGGTATCTTGGAGTTATATAGTAAGTTTATTAACTATATAATATAAAAATACAGAGTGACATGGTAAGTGTCAAACTAATTAACTAAGAGTTAAAACTAAAAGATAAGGTTAATATAATGACCCAAACCTATCTAAATTCTATTGGTTTAGTGGTTTTCGAATAATCCTCACCTTAACCTTCAAATAATCCACTTTGGAGGCATTAGAAACCGAATACTAATTTATTATAAAATAATATTTCTAGATTTTCCTAAGGTGCCCCACCTCCCCCTTATAAAAGAACACCAATTCTGACCTATTATTCACACTTTCAAAGCCTTTTGGTTCGGCCACCCCCCCCCCCCCACCAAATACTCTCTCAACCTCCCTGAATTAAACCTAGAGGCCTTAGTTTGATCAGAAAGCCAACCTAAGGAGCCCTTTTAATCAAATCAAAAAGAAGAACCCGAAGAAGAGGTAATGTTTTCACCACCCTTTTTCTAGTTCATTTCTTCTTCAACTTCTTCTTTCTTTGTTATTACCATTCTAAAATAATAACTCCAGTATCTCATATATACTGTGAAATTATTATAAATATGGTACAACCATATTCATTATTCTATTCATCCTTTGAATGACATGTCAGCATACGTGCATACGTACGGCTTTCCGTCTCCACGTCATGGTGTAACTATTATTCAATATATTATTATTTGGAAGGGTATAATAATGATGTGTAATTCATGTAAATAATTAATATAATATGATAATTATTCTGTATATATGATATACCATCCAATTATATATTATTTTAATACCAAAATAATGATATTATCGCTCGTGTATACGTACAGACTACCGTCTCCACGAACGCGATGAGATTCATTCCCCATCGTGTCCATTCAATACTAATTCATCATTTGATGATTAAAATTAATGTTCAAGAACTTTATATAATTCTATATATAAATAAGATACAACATATCCATAAAAAACATGACTTATTTAACTAAACATATAAAAGAAAACGAGTGAGTTAACACCCGAAACGACGATAATACTAATGTATTTTTAACAAAGCATTATTAGAAGATCATATATGATATAATAATTATGTATATGGTTCTTTTATAATTTAATAACAATTTTTTAAATATAATACATGAGGATAAAATACCATAGACTAAAGAAAAGTACAAGGTAAGGATTTATTTCACAATCTCTTCATTATCTGAGGTTTTTTATACGTAATTATCTACTGGGACCTCTTTATCATCCACATCCATGTTTCTTAAAAAAATATTTCAAATCACTCTTATTATTTCAAAGACTTTGGGATAAAGTCATTTATACCCTTTTTTAATTTTTATAAGAAGTTTATAATGTAGTCTTTCTGTTGTTTTCCAAACAAGGTCCTTTTTACCTTTTTGACAAAATTAAGGTAAGAATGTTTTTTTAACTTATACGGCGGGTGCGGCTATTTTCCGAAATTATAAAATCGTTGAAGCTTACCTTACAATATTATAACAATATTTTGAAAGCAAATGTTTTATTTTATAATCATGTGACTTTTAAATGATTTCAAAAAAGAGAGATATTTCTCTCAAATAGTTTTGATTTCATCTATGTCAACATCCTTTGATAGATTTTAAGCTTAATTGAAGTTTATTTATTATGATACAAAACTTCCATATTTTATTGAAGGTTTTGTGATATTTTTGACTGTGGATGTGATATTTTTATACCATTCATGGTTTATGGAGATGGTATTGACATTTCTTATGCTAGTTTTAATATGAATGTTCATGTTATGTTTAAACCTGTTCATATAGGGAATGCATTGGACCTAATATGTGATGGGTGGAGCCTCTATAGCTCCTCGATGCATTGGTAGGTCTCATGAGAAAAACTAGTGTCTTGGCACAATGCCTTGACAAAATCTTATTTGTAGTCTTGGCATGAGACCTTGACTATGTGGTTATGATAGTCTGGAATTATGCATTCCATCATTATGTAAGTGGTTATTGATATTGCATGTGATTATTCGACTAGTAGAATATCCATTTGAATAAGTGAATGGAATTATTTCATTTTATTTTGTCCATATTAGGTTGAAGTTCATGTTTAAATGGATTTTGTTTTAGTTATACATTGCCTTAAATGTTTATGCTTATTTATAAAAGTTTCTTCTATATTCTTATCCTTAATGGGCATTTTACATCACCCCTTTCTATGTCTTATTTTTCCAAGGATGTGAAGAAGTATTTTATGATTGACCTATAGGGATAGTATAAGGAGATATGAGTGTGGAGACAATATGTTGTTGTAGTTTTTAATTTATGATGTAATGTAAACTTTATGAATGTATCTAGTGTTTCCAAGACAACTAAATTAATCGGTCTTTCGAAAATTTATCTTTCTTGTGATCATGCCAATGTTATGTAATAATGCACCGAATCTGGGTAACTGGGGTCAGGGTGTTACAGTTGGTATCAGAGGAAGTTTATTACAAACCTTGGAAGCAAGATTGAGGTAAACTCTGATTAGAGCACATATACCTAAGATAGACTTTGAGTATTAGTATAGAAGAACTTCCTAGAATTTTGGTATTTTAGAAATTATGTGAGTTTTCCGAGCAATACATCCCTATCTGGATACGAGAAGGTAGAGGAAGCTCTGGAATAGATGTAGCAATGGGTAAAACCCAAAAACACTGCTTTGAGCTAGACTCGAACGGGAACCGGTGCACGACAACGGGCCTTGCTGCACTCTTGGTTACGACACTCCTGGGGGATATGCTTATGATAACTCTCATTTTCTTTACAAATTATTATAAAGGGTTTATGCGTATATACTTCCTCAAAGAAAACATTTTTATGATTATGGATTATATCTATAAATAATTAAATTTATGTTAAGTGTTTTTATAAGTATGGAATTATGTATTTTGTTTCATAAACTAATCTAGTTTATGCCATTGTTTAGAAATGAAGCCTAGTTGAAGAAATGGAAACTGTATCAATACATGCACTCCATGTAGGGATTTCCCTCCTACTCAAGATAATTATAGTGGAGCTGGTGATGCAACTGGTGCTAATCACCTAATCACTATACTGGGAAAACTCACTCAGGTTATGAATAATAACCTTACCCGTATGGAGCACCCTGATCCGCAACATGGGGGATAAATGTTAGATCGCTTCATGAGGCAACAACCACCAACGTTCAATGGGAGTACAAATCCCTTAGTATATGAGCAATGGATAAATTCCCTAGAGAAAATATTTCAGGCTTTGGGGAGTAGGGAAAGGGAAAAAGTTTTCATGGCAGTCTACCGCCTCACTGGAGATGTTAATCAATGGTATCATTGATTCAAAACACAAAAGAAGATGATGAAGTATCAAATATGGAATGGAGGGAGTTCAAAGAGATTTTCTTAGAAAAATACTTTCCTCATGACCATTGAGCAGATATGGAAAGACAATTTCTGAGTCAGAGACAAAAGGAGGATGAGAATTTCGCAAAGAATGAGGCTAAATTTACAAGGTTATCAAGGTATGCTGGAGATTATATACGTAACACAATAAGTAAGATTGATCATTTCTTTGATAGGTTAAAACCGTTTCTCCATCGAGAATTAGTCTCACAATCCTTCTCATCATACGGAAACATTGTCTCATGTGCTATCAAGACAGAAAATGAATTCTCTATGTCTTATGACTTTAAAGAAAAGAAAGAGAAGAAGAGATCTTTTGATCAATCTGGGAATAGAAATAAGGGGAAGAAGGGAATGGTTGAATATCAATCTTGTGGTAAATGTGGGAAGAAACACCCCGGTACTTGCTTAAAAGTACTGGGATTCTGTTACAAGTGTGGTGAAAAAGGACACCAAGCTCATGATTGCAAGGGGAAGAAGGAGGATACAGATGCCCAATGCTACAATTGTAGGGAGATGGGACATTATGCAAATGAATTTCGTAAGCATCAGGGGAACTTACCTCAGAAAATTCCAAGGGATAAAGGTCAAGCTTATGCTATCACTACTGCTGAGGTAGAATCTCCAAAAGACATGGTGGAAGGTAATTTAATGGTTTCCTCAAGTTTAGCAAATGCATTATTTGATTCTGGATCATCGCATTGTTTCATATCTTCCCAGTTTTCTAATAAAATTAGATATTTCCAATTTTATTTAACAAGGGAGTTTTCAGTTAAAACTCTGAAGGGAAGTATCATTGTAACAATGTTTTTTGAATCAGTCCCCATTAGAGCACATAAATGTTCTTTATCTGCTGATCTCATTGTCATACCTATGATTGAATTTGATATAATCCTTAATATGGATTGGCTTTTGGACCATGATGGAAAAAATTATTGTAAGAAGGAGGTTACTATTTTTGATGATGATGATAAGGAAAACCTTATCTTTAGAGAGGAATCATCACCACCTAATTCTTACCTAGACCCACCCCTAGTAGCTCAACTGAATTCAATTATTGGGGAGGAAGAGAATGAAATGACTATGGGTGAGGAAAGGAATGTTCAAATAGAGGATGTACCTATTGTGAAAGAATATATAGATGTGTTTCCGGAAGATTTACCTGGACATCCACCAGAACGAGAAGTTGAGTTTTCCATTGATTTAATTCCTGGATCAAGGCCTATATTGAAGACCCCTTATAGAATGGACGATGTAGAATTAGTTGAACTAAAGAAACAACTAGAGGAATTGAGTAATAAGGGATTTATTCGCCCTGGTGTTTCTCCATGGGGATCCCTTGTTCTTTTTGTTAAAAAGAAAGATGGATCTATGAGGTTATGTATTGACTACAGGGAAATCAATGATATAAAAATAAAGAACAAGTATCCCCTACCTCTCATTGATGATTTATTTGACCAACTGCATGGAGCTCAATAATTTTCAAAGATGGACCTTCGATCTGGATACCATCAGTTGTGTGTGAAGAAGGAAGACATTCTGAAGACAGTATTTCGAACAAGGTACGGGCATTATGAGTTTACAGTAATTCCTTTTGGATTGACTAATTCACCCTCAGTATAAATGGATCTAATGAATATAGTTTTCAAAGAATATCTCAATGATTTAGTGGTGGTATTTATTGATGATATCTTCGTATACTCCAAAATCTATGAATATCATGAAAATCACTTGCGCATTATCCTGAAGACTCTTAGAAGACATGAATTATAGGGGAAGTTTAGCAAATGTGAATTCTAGCTTCCGGAGATCTCTTTTCTTGACCATATTGTCTCCAAGGATAGAATCTCTGTTGATCCGTCAAATATAAGAGCAATCCAAGAATGGCTAGCGCCAACGAGTATAACTAAGGTACACAGTTTTATTGGTTTAGCAGGTTATTATCAAAGTTTTGTCCAGAACTTTTCCCGATTGGCAAACCCATTAACAAAGCTCACACGTAAAGGGGTTAAATTTGTTTGGACAAAAGAGTATAAATAATGTTTTGAAGAACTAAAGGGAAGATTAGTCAATGCTCCTATATTGACTCTAACATCGGGGAATGATGGGTTTGTTATTTATAGTGATGCATCAATGAAAGGACTTGGTAGTGTCCATATGCAGAATGATAGGGTTATTGCCTATGCATCACGAAAGCTAAAAATTCATGAGCAAAACTACCCTACTCATGATCATGAGTTAGCTACTTTAATCTTTTCTTTGAAGATATGGTGACATTATCTCTGTGGTGAAAAATGTGAGATTTATACGAATCACAAGAGTTTGAAGTATATTTTCTCACAGAAAGAACTCAACATGTGGCAAAGGAGATGGGTTGAACTACTCAGGGATTATGATTGCACGATACACTACCACCCGGGGAAGGCAAATAAGGTGGTAGATGCTTTGAGAAGAAAAGATCAAGGAGTTTTGAACATGATTAGAATTGAAAGGGATCCTATTTTCATGGATCTAGTGAAGATGTATATGGGAATTACCATGGAAGGTGAAACATTGATACTTTTTCAAATGGTTGTCAAATAATGTTTACTAGAAAGGATAAAGAGTTCCCAAATCGGTGATGAAGAGTTTCAAAAGAAGATTAAAGCTGTGAATGATAAGAGATTGAGAGACTTTGTGTATGAAGATGGAATTTTGAAATTTGCGAAGAGACTTTGTGTTCCTAATATATCTAATCTGAAAAGGGAATTGTTAGATGATGCTCATAGCTCCAATTTCTCTATAGACCCTGGGAGTACCAAAATGTATAGAGATTTGAAGGAACATTTTTGGTGGGACAACATGAAGAGGGAGATTTTGGATTTTGTGTCAAGATGTATGGTTTGTCAACAAGTGAAAGCTGGAAGGCAATAGCCTGGAGGAGTCATGAAAACTATTCCCATACCGGAGTGTAAATGGGATAATATCACGATGAACTTTGTCATGGGACTACCAAAGACTCCTAGAAGGAACGATGCAATATGGGTTATTGTTGATCATCTTACCAATTCAGAACATTTTATTGCTATAAGAGAATATCTTCCACTAGAACGTCTAGCAAGAATATATATTAATGAAGTTGTGAGACTTCATGGAGTACCCCTATCGATTGTTTTTTACCGTGATCCCCGTTTTACTTCAAGATTCTGGAAGAGTCTTCAGAAGGCCTTGGATACTGAAATTCATTTGAGCACTGCCTTCCACCCTCAAACAGATGGAAAACCAGAATGGACTATTCAAACCTTATAAGACATGTTGATATCATGCTCACATGACTTTCAGGGTATGTGGGATCAATATTTACCTCTGGTGGAATTTTCCTACAACAATAGCTTCCATTCATGTATTCAGATGGCACCATATGAAGATTTATATAGAAAGAGATGTCGCACACCAACCTATTGGGATGACATTGGTGAAAGAAAACCTATAGGCCCAAAACTGGTGGAGGAAACGATGGAGAAGGTGAAGGTAATCCAAAACCACATCAAAGCATCTCAAAGGAGGTAGAAGAGATATGTTGAAAACCGAAGGAAGGATTTGGAATTTTAGTTAGGAGATCATGTTTTCTTGAAGGTATCTCCATGGAAGGGAGTTATACGTTTCAAAAATAAAGGTAAATTGAGTCCCAGGTACATCGGACCTTTCGAAATTCTCGAGCAAATTGGGGTTGTAGGTTATCGTTTGGCAATGCCACCAAGTCTCTCCAAAGTTCACGATGTGTTCCATGTATCACTGTTGAGGAAATACATGCCTGACCCAACACATGTACTCACCTATGAGGAATTAGAACTGGAACCCGATCTATCTTATTGTGAAGATCCCATCAGGATTCTAGATATGAGAGAACAAGTACTGAGAAACCGGACGACTCGTCTGGTAAAATATTTATGGAGAAACCATAAGATGGAAGAGGCAATGTGGGAACCTGAGGAACTTATGATGAAGAACCATCCGAGTGTTTTCATGCAGTAGTATTCTAGAAATTTCTAAGATGAAAGTATTTGAAGGAGGGGAGAATCTAACACCCCAAGCTTCCACGGTATGCTTCCCTTTAAATAATACAATAGCGTGTGTTGTACACAATTTCGAGTTCTAACACACACACCACAACCAATCAAACTAGCCGTTATGAATAATAATACCCAATTTTTGAAATTTTATAAATTTTATCTTTCAAAATGGACTTCATTTTTGGATTTATAATATCTATATTAGCATAGGGTGAAATTTTGGTCTTTTTCTGAAAACTTTCAATTTTTGATGAATAGTGAAAAAACACTAAGTTATAGCTTAAAACCGAATTTTTATTTAAATAATTATTTATTTTATTTAAATTTAATTAAGGTCAAAATAGATACATAATACATATATAAGTTCAATTTAATTCATTGGAGTTAGTTTAGAATAATTTTAGATATATAAAAATTTTGTTAAACTTTTCACCGTCTTTCAGCCACCTCCTAGGAGAATTTGGAAATTCACATAAAAATTAATTTTACCGCTTCTGTGAGTGGAATTTCAAAAATTCTAGAGACATGGTTAATAACAAGGAGTAAAATTTGGTTCAATGAGATAAAAATAATTTTGGTGAATAGTAACTCTTTACTTTTATTTACCACAGTTAAAAGTAAATAGGGTAATTAAGAGTAAAAATGATATTAATATTACACTAACACATGTCCTAATTCTATTGGACAAGTGTATCTCGACCAAAAACAACCTTAGGAATAAAATATTATCATTTAGGTCTACTTGGATTAGATTAGGACATTAATTATTATTTAATTCAAAGAAGAGTTAAAAGAGTTAAAATCAAAATTTAATAACTAAAATATTTTTAATATAGGGTTATACATAAGATAAATTAGATTTTAAATATTCATTAGAAATATAAAAATATTTCCAACATAATGGTATTTTGTTTATAATTTTTAGGCATTAAATAATTTAATTTATTTATGACACAATGTTGATGCAGTAATTACCTAATTAATGAAATATAAAAATAATTGATATTATAAATAACAAAATAAATGTAATTTGAGACTTTTTATGAGTTCCAATAATTTTCTAGGTTAATATGACATAATATTATTGGTTATATTAATTTTTTTTGAAGTAATAATGTTATGAAATTATCAAAAACAAAATACCCAATAGTGTCAAAATTGACATAAAAGAGTTTTAAAACAAATATTATATTATTAATTTATATTATATTCATAAAAATATAAGTTTCGGCCAAAGGAATTGTATAATGATAGTTGTATCACTAATGGTCCACTTGGGGGGTCGCTTTGAGGTATATAGTAAGTTTATTAACTATATAATATAAAAATACAAAGTGACATGGTAAGTGTCAAACTAATTAACTAAGAGTTAAAACTAAAAGATAAGGTTAATATAATGACACAAACCTGTCTAAATTCTATTGGTTGAGTGGTTTTAGACCCATCCCCACCTTAAACTTTAAATAGTCCAATTTGGATCCATTAGAAACCGAATATGAATTTATTATAAAATAATATTTCTATATTTTCCTAAGGTGCCCATCCTCTCCCTTATAAAAAGACACTACTTCTAAACAATTCTTCACACTTTCAATGCGTTTTGTTTCGGCCAAACCCTGCCCAAATACTCTTTCAACTTCCCTCACTTCAACCTAGAGGCCTTATTTGTATCATAAATCCAACCTATGGTTCCCTTTTGATCAAATCAAAAGGAAGAACCCGGAGAAGAGGTAATGTTTCCACCGCCCTTTTTCAAGTTCATTTCTTCTTCAATTTCTCCTTTCTTTGTTATTACCATTCTAAAATAATAACTCCATTATCTCCTATATAATTTGATATTATTATAAATATGGTACAACCATATTCAGTATTCTATCCATCCTTTGAATAACATGTCACCATACATGTGTACGTACGGCTTACCGTCTCCACGTCGTGGTGTAATTGTTATTCAATATATTATTATTTGGATGGGTATAATAATGATGTGTAATTCATGTAAATAATAAATATAATATGATAAATATTATGTATATATAATATACCATCCAATTATATATTATTTTAATATCAAAAGAATGATATTATCGCTCGTGCGTACGTATGGACTACCGTCTCCACAAACGCGATGAGATTCATTCCCCATCGTATCCATTCAAGACTAATTCTCATTTGATGATTAAAATTAACGTTTAGTAACTTTATATCATTCTGGATATTAATAAGATACAACCTATCCATAACAAACATGACTTATGTAACAAAACATATAAAAAAGAGTGAGTTAACACCCGAAACGACGATAATACTAAAGTATTATTAACAAAGTATTATTAGAAGATCATATATGATATCATAATTATGTATATGGTTATTGTATAATATAATAACAATGATTGAACTATTATACATGAGTTTAAAATACCATTGACTAAGGAAAAGTACAAGGTAAGAATTTATTTCACAATCTCTTCATTATCCAAGGTTGTTTATACATAATTATATACTCGGATCGCTTTATCATCCACATCCATGTTTCTTAATAATGTATTTCAAATCACTTTTACTATTTTATAGACTATGTTATAATGTCATTTATAACCTTGTTTAATTTTTATAAGAAGTTTATAGTGGAATCTTTCTGTTGTTTTCCAAACAAGGTCATTTTTAACCTTTTTGATAGAATTAAGGTAAGAATGTTTTTTTTAACTTATACGGCGGGTGCGGCTATTTTCCATCGTTAAAAAATCTTCAAATATTCCCTTACAATCTTATAATAATATTTTCAAAGTAAATGTTTTAATTTACAATCATGTTTCTTTTAAATGATTTTAAAAAAAGAGATATTTCTCTCAAATAGTTTTTATTTCATCAATGTCAACATCCTTTGATAGATTTTAAGTATAGTTGAAGTTTATTTGTTATGATACAAAACATCAATATTGCAATGATGGATTTTGTGATATTTTTTTTTGTGGATGTGATATTTTTATACCATTCATGGTTTACGGATAAAGTATTTACATTTTGTACGCCAGTTTTATTACGAATGTTCATGTTATGTTTAAACCTGTTCATTTGAGGAATGCATTGGACTTAATATGTGATGGGTGGAGCCCCCTATAGCTCCTAGATGCATTGTTAGGTCTCCAGAGACAAACTAGTGTCTTGGAAAAAGGCCTTGACAAAATATTATTTGTAGTCTTGGCACGAGGCCTTGACTATGTGGTTATGATAGTCTGGCATATGCATTCCATCATTATGAAAGTGGTTATTGATATTACTTGTGATTATTCGACTAGTAGAATATCCTTGTGAATAATTAAATGAAATTATTTGATTTTATTTTTTCCATATTATGCTAAAGTTCAAGTTTAAAAGGCTTTTGTTTTAGTTATACATTGCCTTAAATGTTTATGCTTATTTATAAAAGTTTCCGCTATATTGTTATCCTTACTGGGCATTTGAGCTCACCCCTTTCTATATTTTATTTTTCCCAGGATGTGAAGAAGTATTTTATGAATGACTTGCAAGGATAGTATAAGGGGATATGAGTGTGGAGACAAGATGTTGTTGTAGTTTTCAATTTATGATGTAATGTAAAATTTATGAATGTATCTAGTGTTTCCAAGACTACTAAACTAATTGCTCTTTTGAGACTTGATCTTTCTTGTGATCATGACAATGTTATGTAATAATGCACCGACTCTGGGTAACTGGGGTTGGGGAATTATAGAGAGGAATATTAGTCTTCCAAAGCTCTTGAAGGAAATATCTAGGTATACCAACTGAAGGGATCACTTTTGGATAAACATTTCTAGATTTTCCTTGACTGTTTATTGATATTTGATTGTGGAATACTATAAATAATTAGAAAAACATAAACTCAATATCTATTCATCAATACTAAAAACCATAAACAACTATAAATAAAACCTAAAACAAATTAATACTACATTAAATCATATCAAAATCCCTGAAACAAAGTTAAAACAATTATTCTCAACCCATTCTAAGATCCTTTATCTTATTTTTCTGAAATGTTAAAACTTTGTTGATAAATCATTTCAAATTTTTCCAAAAATTCATATTAAAATTCCATTATTTATATTGAAACAAAATATCCATTTTAATTCAGTATTGAAAGCCTCTTTTTAAATCATAAATTTTTATATTTTACCCATAAAACCCAATTTCTATCATAGAAACCCTTCACAATTTCCAATTCCAAATTATTTTCATTCCAAAACCATCATTTACTGGCTGAAATTTGTACTTGATTAATTTAAAGCTACAAATCAAACCTGAAAAAATAATGGTGGATGAAAAAATTGAACTCTGGGAGCATCCCCTCAGAAAATTTTCACACTATGAGGGAAGAGATCTCATACAAGTAAAAAGAGTAAAACGAGAAGATGAATTAGGATGCATAAACCTAGAAGACAAAAACATAGGTTACATTGTTTCCTTCATGACATGTGTGGCTCACTTGAACCTTATCACTTAGTAGAATATTGATGCTTTTGATTTCATACGTTATGTTTTGAGGGATGGTTGTCTTCCTATAAAGAGATTTGTATATTATCATAGAATCCATCTCCACTTATTCCAGAATTACATTATGGTGCAAACGAAGATTTATTCCATTGAAAAGTGCCTTTTCTTTGTCCATAAGAGACTCACCATAACCATAATTGTTAGAGAAGGCAATAAATACCAATCCCTTAACATCACAAACCATACCCCCTCCCCTTATAAGTCTATTGGAATAGGACCCATCAGTGTTAAGTTTCATACTATTCTTGGGTGGATTCCACTTCACCCAGCTCCCCTGATGAGATGGCCTCCGAGACAAGGCTGGATTCACCCTTCCAGTGAGAAAATCATTCATAGATAGAGACTTATCCAAATTATTTGGAGTCAGACTAAGATTTTTCACCAAAATCCTTGATCTAACCTCCATGGAAAGCTGTGAACTATTGATTCCCTCATGACTAAGCTTGTTCCTTGCATTCTAGATAGTCCAACACCCTGTACCAAACTTAATCGACCTTGATTTCTATTAAATTTTATTGTTACTGGTCCCATTAAACCATTAGTGAAAGAAATTGATGCTTTTATCGCTATGATTATGGAAGCCAAAAAATTCTCCAAATCTTGGCCATATTTATTACGCCCAACACCCCTGGGAAAAGAGATACTAAGTTGTTTCTTCATTTTTCATTAAGAATCGTAGGCATTTAGAGGCCATAGGAATACCATTCCACTGAACCTATTTATCTGTGGAAGTATCTTTAAGTTCAATATGCCAAACCAAGAAGAAGTATTTTGTAGGTATTTCCAAACACCAGACAATCCCAACCCACTCATCTCTGTCAATGGGACCATAAAAAATAATCTGATACTCCATGACACTAAAGAAACCAGAAGGAGATCGTCTGAACACCAACCTGTCTTTCTCCTCAGTCAATGTTATATTCTCAAACACTTCACGCTATTGTGAATTATCGGTGGATTGGATGGGAAAAGGGTATCAACTAGATACATTGAAGGATATCAAATGAGTAGGATTCCCCATGAATCCCGGCCTCAAACCTGCTCAGTTATGATTCCAGTAGCATATATCACCTCGTCCTATAACCATGTGTTCATGAAATTGGAGTTTCTTGGAATGACCCTGAATGATTTTCCACACTCCCGTTAATTGATAACTGGGAACTTCCATCACAGATGCATAATTATGAGATATGAACTTACTCTATATGGATTTTCCCTCCATTGCATCCTAGACCAATCTATCTTTCCTGAAATTCATAGTTTCTTCCACATCCCTACAATTAATACCTCCATCCTCCACTTCTTTATCCATCTTACTCTACAAATCCCAATGACATCAGTTGTCATCATTTGAATCCCATATAAACTCCACAAAAATCTTCTCCATTCTTCTTATAACTATTTGGTAACTCGATGAAAAGACATTATATTCCTTAGAATGGATGAAAGGATGAAATTAATCAAACTAATGCAACCCCCAAATCAAAGAAAGTGTTTTTTCTAATTTGTGATCTGGCTATAAATTTTTTCTAGAATCCCCTCAAAAAAGTGGATCCGAATATGCCCCAGAGAAATTGGGGATCGGAAGTATACCATATGAAAGGACTTCCTGTTGATTCCCAATATCTCCTCAATGAACTTACTTCTTCCTTATAGACAATTATTTTCAATGAAAACACTAGTTTTTTGTTTAATAATATGTTTCCCACTCCACTTAATGTATTCATCCAAAGCTTTCTTAAGATTAAGAATATACCTGCAACTCCCATTAGTGAAAATCCAAACATCATCTTCAAAGAGAACAATGGGATATTTTATTGATGTTCAGTCTATAAATATAGGGGAGAATATATCCATCAGCAATTCCCCTTGTGATGGATCTACTGAGAGCATCATGTGCCAGGATGAAGAGACTTGGAGATAAAGGGTACCCTTGTCTCAGGCCATGGATTGATTTGAAAAATACACATCTTTTCCCTATAAGATTAACATAAAACCAGGTGGATCTGTAACATCTAAAAATGAGGTCAATTACCCACATAGAAAATCACATAGCTGTCAAAACATTGATAATAAAACTCCATACCATTCTTTCATAATCCTTTTCCATGTTGACCTTGAGGTAAATATTAGAACCCAATGTTTTAACATTAATATCTCCTATCATCTCTTGAGGCAGTCCAATAGAACCCTGAATGTTCCTGCTTTAGATAAATCCATGTTTTTCATCTTTGTAAAAAGGACCACCGTGGCCACACATGCTACCCTTGGCAGCCCACCTCCCCTAAAAATCAAACCTATTTTTCAAGATCTCATAAGATCCAATAAAAATATATCAATACATTGAACAATTTAAATCATACTCATGAGGTACTATTGGTCATTCATGACCTAACTAAATGTTTTGAAATGGATGCATCTTTCTCTTGGGAGAACGCACCACACGCACCAAGATATTTTCAAAAAAAATCGACTGTTTCCTCCACTCTGCTCCTTTCGGCGCCATTGACCCTGGCTACGGCTGCCCCTGGGCCTTCTCCCCCGACATCGGTGGAGCTGAGGGGCTTTATTCAGGGTGGTCTTTTTGGGACGCTGTCAAAGACTCTGGTTCTGGTGGTTTGGGGCCCTGTTTCCCAGTGGTGGCTCCGTTCTCTCACTTGGTCTTGAGGGATGGGATTTCTGTTTCACTGGTCGTGCCGGTGCAGGCATACACCAAGGTTGTGGCGGGTGTTAAATTGACTCTATTGTTGAGGTTCAGATCTCTGAAACCCTCTCTTCTAGCCTTCATCCGCTTTATAGATTCCTGGGGTTTACAAGGACAGGGTCGTGTGTCAGTTCTTCATCAAATATTGTTTTATTTGGTTTTCACTTCAGAAGAGTATTTTGTTCAGGCATGGTGTAAGGATCCAAGGTCATTTGAGCTCTGACACTTCATCCTATCCCGCTGGTCGATGGAGGTTTATAAGGGGAAGGAGGGTCCCTGTTCCATGTTCTGGGTGTGTCTTACCGGGCTTCCCCTTCCCTTTCAAAATGATTAATTTCTGAAGTTCATTGGTGATGATCTTGGAGGATTTCTTTGTGCGGTTGATAGCATCTGTTTTGGTGCTGAGACATTGGTGGCCAGGGTTTGTGTGGAACTGGATATATACTTTCTGGTTCCAGAGCAGGTTAACCATTCTATTCCTAGGGCCGTTGAGTGGTCATAGGCTGCTGTGTTCCCGGTTTTTCCGTAGTACTGCTCTTTTTGCTCTTTATAGGGACACTCATTGCAGTCTTGCTGCAAGTCTCTTGGTATCCATGCTCCAGCTTTCGGTACCAGGCGCTCTGCTCAGCATGAAAAGGCTCGGGATGAGCTTCCCTCTTCCTCTACTTCACTCCCAGTGTCAGGTTCATCTATTCGTGGTCCTGTCCCCCGGCCTTGTGAAGGCCCTAGTGTTCCAGTTAGAAAATTCGTCGTCTCCAGTTGTCGGACTGTGGTGCCTTTCTCTCCTCATGTGGACCTGATGGGATCCAAGGCACCCATTTTGCAACCACCTCTGGGGGACTTTATTGGGTCCTTCTTGAGGATTTTTAGGGTGGTCCTGGTCCCTTATGTTCTTCAACCGGGGAGGGGGTGGTGTTCTGGTGGCAGGCCAGCTTGTGGGGGAGTCATCTACAAGACACTCTCTTCTTGTCAGCAGAGTGTCGTGTAGGGATTTTGGCTTAGGAGGTCAGCTTAAAGGGGTGTCTTCCAGTGTGATGGGTTGTGTTTCTGAGGTTTCTCCAAGTAATGTAGAGGGTTGGGGGACTGAGGGTGAAAGTGTGCTGGGTAGTTCGGGGCGCGGGGAGGCAGGTGAGGATGTCTCTTCTCCTGGACCCTTCTTTTCTCCTTAAGGAGTACCAGTCGACAGTCCTGGGGTGTGAACCAGATCTATAAAGAAGAGGTGGGGAGATAGGGGGAGGTCCTTCTCCCCGGTGCGAATGTCCACATCGCCAGGGGGCAATACCAGGCTGCCTTTGTTTTATTGTCACAGTTCTTATTATGGAACTCCAGAGGGCTCAGAGCTAGGGTGAAAACTGACTTCATTGCCTCAGAGTCTCAGAAACACAAAGTGAAAGTAGTGGCGGTTTTCGAGCAAAATAAGAAAGTATCCAAGATTCATGAGTTCACCTATAAGATAAAGATGCATATGGCCATCCATGGGGATCTGGTTAACAATCAAATTTGGATTTTCTGGAAGAGAGGATTTACTGTGGACCTGGTTGTGGTTGGGGACCAACATTTGACGTCGAAGGTGACCTGTGATGGATATGATTGTTTCCTGTCGGTTGTTTATGGAAGTTGTGATGCTCGTCATAGGGAGGTGTTGTGGTAGGAGCTCTCAGGGTACGATCCAGGAGATATGTCATGGCTGGTGGGAGGATATTTTAACATAGTCTTGAGGCCTAAAGAGAAGAAGGGGTGAGGAGCCTTCTAGCGTCATTTTAGTCTTTCATTTTCTCAGTGTATGGCTGGGAAGGGGCTCTTGGATGTGGGTTTCTCAGGTGACCCCTTTAACTAGTGCAACAATCGCAGGGGGGAGAGTATGTACTGGAGTAGGCTAGATAGGTGTTTGGAAAACATGAAATCCATTGAGAGTTTCAATGTGTTGAGGGTTCTTCATCTTACCCGGAGTATCTCAAACCACTCTCCTATCCTACTATCCTTCGGTAGAACAAAGGTACCCAAGGAATGCTTCAGGTTTGTCAACCAGTGGGTGAGTAACCCGGACTTCCATCGGGTGCTGTTGTAGGTCTAGTGTGCACTGTCGAGGGGGTACTCTTGGGTGGCCTTCCACTACAAGTTGAGGAGGTTAAAATAGGATTTTTTGGGGTGTTAGAACTCCCTTCCTGTATGGGATCGGGATATGGATTCTATCAAATAGGACATCGAGTACATGGAATCTAGTTTAGAAGGTTGTTGGGATTCTGATGTGTTTGAAGAACTTTCAGTGAAGAAGGATCTTTTGGCGGTGTTGGTGCTTTCTCAAGAGCGCAGAGCTAGGGACTGGTCCAGAGTGAGGTGGATTAGGGAAGGGGATAAGAACTCAATGTACTTTCATGCTTGCATCAGAGAGAGGCGGCAGGTTGTGAAGCCTAACTTGGACTTGGAGGACGGGTCATTCTCGGACGATAGATAAGTGGTTGGGGGAACAGAACTGGCCCATTTTAAAGATCTCTTGGCTGGCCCGACCGAGGGGTTTTTAGAGGGTACCCCTCCGAAGAGGCTCTGTTATGGGAGGTGATTCCAAAACTTATGTATGTGCAGAACAATGTTTTGATGGAAGGAATTTCGGAGGAGGGGGAGGTACAGGCGGTCGTGTGGCACCTAAATCCGCACAGCACTATTGGGCCGGATGGGTTCCCCCGGGCTTTTTACAGATGTTGCTGGGAGATGGTTAAAGGGGACTTTCTTCTTGTGATTCAGGATTTTTTCCATGGGGGTGTCCTCCCTAGGATTTCGGTTGTAACGTCGGTGGTTCTCCTGCAAAAATCCAAATATCCTTCTTCCCTCAACCACTATCAACCGGTAAGTTTGTGTAACTTTACCTACAAAGTTTTGGCATATTTGATTAACATAAGGGTGTCTAGTTTTCTACTTCGGTGGGTGTTCCCTGGAGCAACACAGGTTTGTGCATGAGAGGTCGATTTAGGGTGCCACATCACTAGCCTTGGAGTTTATAAGGGACATGAATCTGAATACTTGAGGATCTAATGTGGCAGTGAAGCTTGATATGAGTAAGGTGTATGACTGCATGGAATGGGGTTTCATTAACATGGTTCTTGGGAAGATGGGATTCTCCGACCAGGCTTGTGATATTATTTTCATGTCTGTTAGATCACCATGGGTGGGGGTGTCTTTCTGGGGGAGAACACGTGGTTTTTTCAAGTCAGTTTTTGGCTTGAGGTGAGGAGATCCATTATCACCGAGCATCTTCATTCTTATGCAGCACACTCTCATCCGGTTACTGAACAGAGGAGTGATTAAGGGGGAAACCTTTCCTTTCTATTGGAGACATGGTAGCCAATCCATATCCCACTTAATGTACATGAATGATACCATCATTTTTATGAATTTTGGGGGGATATCCATTCATTCACTCAATAAAATTCTGAAGGAGTACGGCTAATGGAGTGGACAGATCGTGAGTAGGGAAAAGAGTTGTTTTTTCATTACAATCTCTTGTGGAGAGGGAAGGGTGGAATGGGTGAGCTTCGAGCTAGGCATGGTGAAAGGGTATCTTCCTATAGAGTACCTCAGTACTCCATTTTCCTCTGGTAGGATCTGGAATAGGGACTTTGATTAGGTGGCGAACAAGATGATGGGGCACATTCTGGACTAGAAAAAACACTACTTATCTTTTGGGGGTTGAATCGTGCTGGTGAATAGTGTGTTATCTGTTGTCCCTGTATATGCGATGGCATATACTAGAATCCCCAAGGGGTCATTTGGTTCATTGATAGGGTGATTGCCTATTTTATTTGGGATGCCTCCCTGGAGGGGAAGCAGCAATGGGTGTTTTGGGGGAAGATGGCTCAGTCGATCATCGAAGGAGGTATTGATGTCAGGATCATGGCAGACACATTGCATGGTTTACATGCAAAGCTTGCTTGGGAGATTATTAGGGGAGGTACACTGTGGGGGAGGAGCATGGTGCAGAAGTATAAAGATTCCTATGACCCCCTTTTTTCCAGCGGTTTGTCTTTGTGGGCCATAGTATGCAACATTGCCCTGACACTTCTTCCTTACTCTAAAAGGATTATCGTAGTGGGTCAGATTCATTTCAGGGGAACATAACTGGGCAGGATCAGTGCTGGGTTACCCTCAGTGTCTAGCCCTGTTGATCTCTTTCAGTGAGGCTAGATCGTTTCCCCTATTTCTCAGATTGATTCTGGATGATTCACAGCAGAAGTCATTCGACTCGGTTGTGCTTATCCTAGATAAGTATAGGTGTGTTTACACCCCTTAGACAATGGGAAAGTTCAACCTTAAAGACTTCTGTAGGAGCATTATGGCTCAGGGACATCAGGAGCACGAGAACAGGGGGTGTGGAGGAAGAGTATCCCCACCAAACATAACTTCCTGACTTGGAAAATCCAGAATAATGCTATCCCTATGTATGTGAGCATAAAAAGTTCAGGCATCATCTCGGCCTCCTATTTCTAGTGTTTTCCTAGAAGTAGAGAGGAGAGTACGAATCATATTTTCTTTGATGGGGTTTGGGAATGTATGGTGTGTAGTTTCTTTGGCATGAATATAGGATATTCGTCAAATTATGATAACCTGGAGTGGTTTATGGATCAGTGGTTTCAGGGATACGAAGGTAATCCTTAAGAGGTTGTGGCCCATGCCATTATTTAAAATGCAGGCTGTTGGGTACTTCGGCAGGCGAGGAACAGTGCAAGGTTTGAGGGAACTGAGTCTACATGGAGGGCGGTGGTGGTGAGGATAAGGTGCATGTTGATTAACCTGGTGGACCTTATGGATATTTTGAAAGAGGTGTCCTCAATCCAGTTGTTACAGTCTCCCAGGATGGTGGCAAGATAGAAGGTCTCCAAGGGGCAGGGGAATTGGATTCCCTGGATCCCCCCATAGGATTGTTACAATCTGAATACTGACGGTTCTTGTGCATTGGAAATTATGCGTGGAGGGGGGGGGGGGTTGTGTGGGACCACATGGGGATGTGGTGTTGGGATTCTCATCTTTCTATGGGAGGGGGTTCTCTTTTCGAGCATAGGCTTTGGAAGCCCTCTCTAGGATGTACCTATGTAATCAGAGGTGCCTTGACATTGTGCAACTGAAAACCGACTCGAAGATTGTTCATGATGCCTTGGAGGGGCATGGAAACATGCCATGAATGATTAGTTACATTATTATAGAATTTATGGATCTCATGAACAACAATGTAAGGGTCACCCATACTTGGTGGAAAGGGAATAAAGTGGCAGACTACTTGGATTCTATTTCTATTCCCAGGGAACCATTGGTTTGGTTTTCTAATGTTACTCTTTTCAAATTATAGGGGTGAACTTGATTAGGGGTGATGCCCATGGTTTACACTATTTTTGACCCCCATAGGTAGGGGACCTTGTTTTGTTTCTATGTCTTTATTATGAATAAAAATTGTAGCGATTGGATGGATGGATGACCTAACTACATAGATTGGTACACTGTGAGTTAGTTGTGTAGCTACCACCAAGAGTTATATTGAAGCATATACTCGGGCTCTAAATGGTTTTTCATAAAATGTGATCTCATTGTATACCACTAGTTTAAATTACATTATCACCCCCTAAATCATAGAAATCCTTTAAATAATATATATATATATATCATCAAAAAATATTGAAAATAATCAATATATAACAAAATATAACAAAAATAAATAAAGAAAGATAAAAAATCAAGACTCAAATCCTAATATCCCCCATTAAATCCAATATCTGAATGAGAGGGAACTCATGCAGATATCCTCATACCTATATATCAAGTTTTTACACTTCTATATTTAATGTAAAATTACTAAAAAAATTTAAAAAATAATTTTGTATCATAGGACCTCTTAAAAACCATGATCTAATATAAATTTTTCTTGAAAAATTCTCGTCCACCCCTAAATCGGGTGCCTATTCTTGCCTGCAACATATCTAAGGGGTGTTCCTAAACCCCATAGGCTACTCAAAATCACCAAATAATTAGATAATAAATCATGGGAAAAAATTTCCAAATAAACAAGATTTAATAAGTATTAGAAGTTTTCCAAAATATTTGGCATGGCCCATCCAAATGTTGGATTTACATTCTAAATAAATGAATTAACATTTAAAAAATATTAAAACTAAAAAATCATAAAAAATAATTATACTAGATCAAAATTAAAAATTCTATTAAAATAATGAAATTATAAAAAAGTGGTTGTCTTGATCAATACACCAAGAATACTAAAACAATACCCAAACTAATCTTCATGTTACTTCATGATTCACATCCATCCTCAAAAACACCATATATCTAATGTGATTAAAGCTAAACCATGACCTAAACCTATAACTGAGTTATATATATAGGCTTGAGAATAAATCTATATAGGTAATCCAAAATAAGACCACACCCCCTGTATTAACTTCTAATAAAATATCTATTTGCAACTTTATTTAGAATAAAATTTTCAAATATATTTTTTATCTTTTAGCTTCAAAAAATTGATAATAGTCCATTTACCTTTTCCCTTATAAAATTAATTTATATAATGAGGGTTTTAAATTTTAGAAGATAGGGCCTTGAAAATTTCCATTTGAATAATGATTCTCTTGAAAACATTGTTTAAAATATACTTATAAATTAAACCTAGTAATTGGGATCCAGAAACATTTATTCCCAATAAATATTAAATTACCAGTTTCTTTTAAAAAAATAGTGAAATAGAAATAAGAAACATATATAATATTAATAAAAGTATCAGTAAAAATAAAGGGTGGAAGGAAACAATATCCATTCTACTATCATAGTAATAAAAAAAATTATCCAATATAAACAACCAAATATAAATGATCCTGGGAATACCTTGTATTTGAGGGCTAAGTCTATAATGTTGTAATAATTGATATATTATATTGGAAAGCCTGATGAAATCAAACATCCCAAAAACATGGGCATACCTAACTAGAAATAACCAAGGGAAAGTCCCAAAACAAATAAATTCTTATTAAGGACCATTAGTGTAGAGACCCAAATCTTCACGTACATGGATATTACATTACTTTTGCAAAATACTTAATACATAACAAAAAAATGCCCAAAGACCGTATTAGTTTAGGGTCTTTGGAAGCTCGAAACAAAATATTCTAATCATGGTGAAAGATCTTCAACATCTCCCATATATCAAAAAGAAACATTAACAATGATAAAATATCATGTTAATAAAACATGTAATTGTGGAAACAATTTAGAACATGATATGATTTTCATATTAGCCAAGGCATTGCTGCCAAGACCATCATAGTGGACAAAGTCCCTTACTGAATCGAGTTCACTCCTCGTTCCAGTCCTGTATCACTGAACCAGATTAACTTGTCGTTCCAGCCAAGTCTATCTAATGAGATAAAAATCTTTACCCAATACATTATAGGGAGATATTGGTCCCACCCATCTAATAATGAAATCATTCTTACTTGTGCTATAAAATAAAAATAAATCATTAATCATAACCCAAAAAATAAAATGGGTTTCATAAACATCATCGCATCATAACATAATCCATATAAAACAAATGGATATCATTTCATCAAAAAAAGAATCAAACCATGTAAATAATAGAGACACTATACATGATACATAAACATACTAAATAATGTCATCTTAGATGGAAAATAGTTTTGACAAAACACTTGAAATGAATTCTTGAGGAAAATATCCTTTCTTCTTCAAAATCATTTTCTTTTTACAAAATCCCATTCAATTTTAAAAGGAAAGGATTTTGTTTAAAATAATCATGAAATCTTGTAGAGGAATATTCATGAAAATTAAGCATTATGAAACTATAAAAATCCCTTCATGTCATATAAGTTAAAAAAATCATTCTCCTCATACTTTTTTCGGAAAAGTCAAAAAGTTCCTTGTATGGTAAACAAAAGAAATATTCCTTCCATAACACAATGTAAAATTCAGAGAGGTGTAAACATGAATTAAACATACATTTAATAATATTAAAAACTTTATGAAAAATATTTTTTTGTACATGGATTAAAAATATAACCCCAGTAAATACTTACATATATGCAATCTTGGATAAAAATGAGATTTGAAAATTTCTCCCTTACCTTAGGTCCGATATGCTTTGTACGTATCCGAACCTCCTGTATAATGATTTAAATAATGTCATTGACCTATTATAGAATCATAATCATTCTTATGATATCATATATGATTCACTTAGGTCTTTATATTACCCTTTCATTTGTCAATTCCATGTTAAAGTAATGTTTTGGGTAATATTTGTTTCATTTATCGTATGTGTTTGGACTTGTTGTTATAGATATTATTATTACTTATATCATAATTTATTTAATTCCAGAATTTAAAAAAATATTTATATATCATATATATTCAGTGTATATACATATATAATAGATAGATAAATGAAATGAAACACATCGTTCATGGAGACGGTAGGTCGTACGTACGCATGAACGTTGTTTTCCTTTCCTTATTGAATTGAATGGAAGTAAGTAGATGACATATATATATATATATATATAAATCCAGTATCATTATTATGTCATATATATCATTATTATTCATTATATATACTTTATAATCATTCTTGAATTGTTAACATGGAGAATGAATCTCATAGCGTCGTGGAGAAGGTAATCCGTACGTACGCACGAGCGATGATATCATTCCCATAATTATTGAATGGAATTGGAGTGGATGATATTATATCTCAGAATACTTATGATGTTATAATAACCATATATAGTTATTCTTTACACCATTATACCCATCCAAGTAAGGTGGTGGTGGAAAAACAGATTACACCACAGCGTGGAGACGGTATTCCGTACGTACAAACGCGTGGTGATTTCATTTTCCATAGGATGGATATAAGGTGAAATAGGTTGTATCATATTTAAAATAACATATCAGTATATGAGTTATACTTATGTTATTACTTTATTATGAAACAAAAAAATAAGAGGAAGTAGAAGAAAAAATGAATTTGAAAGAATCGATAAAGGATATTACCTCTTCTTCAACGAGCCACTTCTAAACCACCTCTTAGGGCACTAAAGTTGGTCTTTGAAGAATACCAGGACCTATACTATGTTTCTAGGGTAGTGGAGAAGAAAAATATTCAGTTTTTGGCTGATCTTGAAGGCTCAAATTGTTTTATGAAGAGGAGAGGGAGGAGGTGCCCTTTTATAAAAGGGGAGAGGGACACCTTTGGAAACCTCAAAAATATTAATTTAATATAAATTAAAATCCCACTTAAAAACATAAAAAATGAATCCAATACAAATATTATATGAGATAAGGTTGAAATCTCATCAACCAATAAAATTTAGACATGTTTGTAATTTATTTTAAACCTTATCAATTTGATTTATCCTTATTTAATCTATTTAAATTTATTTATGGTAATAATGTTATAAATTTTATATGGTTATAAATACTTACTTATGTGTTGTTAATTATACATAATTTGATACTTTATGACATTTTAGATCATATAATTTTTAATTTTTAATTTTTAAATATTTTTATGATTTTTAAAAAAATTTAATAATATAAAATATCAATAGTGTCAATTTTAACACAATTCATTATTTGGAATTTAAATAAAATCCACAAAGAATATATTTTCCAAAAAAAACTATTTAATAGATTAATATCAAGTCACATTCGTCTATAAAATTCATGGAGAACATTAATTAGTTAATATAATATTTATTTTAATACTTTTAAAATCATTTATTTGATATTTCTCTTAGTAAAATAATTAATACAACATTTTTGTATAATTATTTAATATACTTATTTGTTTTATAAGAATTAAAAATAAACTACCATGATGAATTTAAATATAATATATTTCATAATAATACTTTTAGTCAAATTTATCTTCTAAAACAAAAAACGTTTAAAATTTTATCTTTATTAAAGTATGAAGGTGACAACTTTCACATCATTTAAAATAAAATAATATAAATGTCCTAATCTATTCTCTAAGGCTCAAAATGGTCCATAATTAGACCCTTGGATGATTATGGTATAGATATACTCGACCAATAAGGTTTGGTTAAGTTTATGGTCCTTTTGATGGGTATTATTATTGTAATAAAAACTATATTATTGATTTTTTTACTAAATAAATAATTTCTGCATCATTAATGTATAAGCTATTAAGGTAATTAAATATATACTAAAAATAACAAATAAATTACCATAACAAATAAAAAAATTATATTTCAAATTAGTATTTATAATCGAATTTATATTCTGTATAACCTTATATTAAACATACTTTAATTATTAAAGTTTGAGTGAGACGTATTTCACTTTCTTTAAAATAAAATAAATTAAAGGTATTAATCACATACAAGTGGGTTCCAATGGATCCCATTTATACCCAAATATTCATTAGGACGAAATATAATCATCCAATTATATTAAGACAAGTGTTAGGGTAATTTTATAATATTATATTTACCCTTAATTACCTAATTTACCTTTAACTATGGTAAATAAAATTTTCTGTAGTTACTATTCATGGTGCCCAAAAATAAAAAAGTATCCTATTAACATAATTTGGACCTACTAATTCCAAATATGGAATCCATTTCTTCAAATTCAAATCAAAGAAGCTTAATTTAAAATTAATCCCATTGTTAAGAAAACGAGGTTTAAAAGTTAAAACATTGCAAAAGATTGAAATGATTTTACCTATGAATTCAATGTAAAATCAATGATAATGAAATAAATAATTTTAAATGCTAAAAATATATTCTATTTATACTTTAAAACCATTCAGTATTATAATTTTTCTATATAAATTATTACGATGAAAAAAATTTGTTTTTAGTTAAAATATAGCGTGTTTTTACTATTCATTAAAATATGAAAGTTATCAGAATTGTATGAAAAATTTATCCAAAGTAAATTTTTATATCGTGATTCCAAAGAAAAATTTTATTTTGTCAAATTGAACTTATAAACATGTCAAAAACTATATTTAAAGTGGGTGCGCTATTAAAGGGCGTCAAAACTGCATTTTTTGAAAAATACTTATTTTACCCAAAAAAAATTATTTTGTTCTCATACCACAATCTATAAAATGTGTAAGATGAATTATAATGTTATAAAATTCAAAATTCAGTTAATAATATTCATAACTTCTAGTCCATAATAATATTATAACAAGATATCATTGTTAAGTGAAACTCAGTATTGCATACAACACACGCTATCGAGGAAGGTCACTCTTACGTGCGACACAAGCCAAGAATAGTGTTTGCGTATACTAAAAGCTAATACGGTGTTACGTATAGTTCAAGATAATCTCGGTGTAGCATACAACACAAGACATAAAAGAAATTAAAAATAATATTTCTTATAAAATATCGGGGAGTTACATTCTACACCCCTTAAAATGAATTTGTCCCTCAAAATTCATCGGGGTTATAAATGGTTTTCTACTTGAAAGTCTCTTTCATAGAAACTCACATCGTAAAAAGGAATAATAAAACATCATTTTAAAAAAGAACATTAGAAACATAAAGGATACCCAACGTACCTCATCCCTGGGTTTCCACATAGGATAATATAGGTGAAAATATGGATATGGAAGATAAATATAACCATCAACTTCTGATGAAGAGTGGTAGAGGACATGGCTATGAAAAAGACAACAATCACAAAGCCATAAATTTGTGATTATCTAAGGTACCATCTGATTCATCAGATATGAAGGCACTAGGACAACATTTTTTGTTCTCAAGATTCATTTCCAAAATGTTGAATAATTTTTGAATTAAAATAAATGATTACTTAATTTTGATACAATCTCACTGTTTCTCGTGCCTTGAACAATTTCCACCTTATCTCTTAAATAAATGAAGTTTAATTTGTCTTTCTTGAAGTGTTAGTAAATCATGCGATAGAATGATAGGTCATTCCATCTGTCTCAAACATAAGGTTAGAAAAATTTATATACATAAGTCCATCTATGGTGAGATTAATCGTTTATGGTCCCAAAAATGGACTTATACTTCATCTATCATCCTAATTAATAGAATAAAACTAGTTTCTACTAACCAGGGACTTCTTGTAGGCCAGTGGTAGGCAATAAATTCATATCGCACTTCGGTTGTGGGTTCGATTCCCACAGCCTTGTCCAACGTGACAGATTTTCGCCCATCCTATGAGATGTCCTTTTTCTAAAACTATACTATTATAACATTCTAGAAATAATATCAAAAAACAAGTTATATCCTTAAATAATAATATCTAATGTCTAACTTAATCTGTTACAATTCTTAGGATTATCAAAAATACTTTTGTCCAATCTCATAGTAAAAAAACGATTACCAGAAAGGTTATATAACAAGCATTTGAATACCATTATTTATCCATCATATATCACAAGATATATCATGTTGGTCACATTCTAAACATGTGATTTCCTTAATTATGTATTCTTTTGAAACATGTATTACCATAGAACCTTAGTGAAAACATGAATTCTATCAAAAGTTAACTCTTTCCACATACCAAAATCCCAAAATTTGTGTATACCCAAACCATGATATCACATTGTCCTTATATCAGTCATGAGCTCATTAATACTATCAAACATCTTATTATCTCCTTATCCCTTCATTATGCGCATATAATCTACTTTCCAAAAATATCTGAATAACCTTTCATGGTTACCTGTACCATTCAACATATACTTTCAAATACTTTAGAAAAAACAATAGTGTAATAATCCTTAGATGTTTCTTTATTCCGTAGTACCATTACGTATACAACATAACTCTTGATAAACATAAATTATTCCACTACCTTCTTAAACCATTGACTGAGCCTCAAAAATTCTTTCATCTCACATATAATTTGTATCCTCTTCATCATTATCAATATAAATACTACCCATATGACCATGATGATTATCTTCATGAGACTTTTCCATAGGTCATTGGTTTAAATAATGCCCATACATTCCACATTTAAAACATTTAACTATTGCTGATTTCTTAGCAATACCATTATCCTTGTCCATGGTGTTAATTAAACCTTTTCCTCTTCAATTACTGGCTTTGTGTCCTTCTTTTACACACCCAAAGCATCTTCCATCCCCATTGATACATTCTCCCAGATTCCTCTTCCCACATTATTTACATGAGGGGAATTGAACTTTATTTCCTCTATGATCATCATGAAAATCCATCTTTCTCTTATTAGCTGAGTCGGGATACTTAACAGAGTTCAGATTGTTGATAATATTATGAGATTGATGATTAGGCATAATAATGATGTTTGGACTTCCAAATCCCATTTCATTCGGTTTCTCATGAAGAATCTTCTTCCATTGTCCATCATATCCTCCATTATTGTGAATCTTCCTATTTCCAGCCATTTTCTAAATCCAAAAAAAAATAGTGTGAGAGAAAAAAATCATGCTAGAAAAACAACATAATTAAGGGGGATTACCTTCAATATATAACATCTTTTATTTAATTCTAACATTGTTACCGTAATTCTAGGACTATAACCTATATGTATACACAACCTTAGAGACATCCCTAGACATACCTTAGAAATATCTCTAGGGATTTCACTAAAGTTTTTGCATCCTAGTTTACAAAGGTTAACTAAACCTTCGCTCTGATACCAACTGTAGCGGTCTGGATTTATTTCTAGTGGAATATAATTGATACCTATCAGAGCAATCCATGGGCGGATAAACCCCCTAGGTCAGACACACCACCATCCCCAGTGGCAGCCATTTCATCATGAAGCCCTTGGGCGGAGAGCCATGCTTCGTCCAACGCTAACATGTGAGAGTTCCCAAGGATTGGATTCATTCCTACCTACTTTACTCTGATACCAACTGTAGAGACCCAAATCTTGATGTACATGGATATTACATTACTTTTTCAGAATACTTAATACGTAAAAAAACTCCCAATGACCTAATTAGTTTAGTGTCTTTGGAAACTCAGAACAAAATCTGATAATTGTTGTGAAAGATCTTCAACATCTTCGATAAAGTTCATCCCCTTTTTTTTTACCTAATACTTTTATTTATATCATAGGGAAAAGAAAACATAAGAATGGTGAGCTCAAATTCTCAGTATGGTTAAACATGGAGGACATAAAACAATCCATAAACATTTGAACGTAAAAACATGAGCATAAAATCTAAACATCAAAATCTTAAGCAATGACATGAAACATGGAAGTACATAAGGCATAGATCCAAAAGGAACATTAACCATGATAAAATATCAAGGGAATAAAACATGTAATTGTGGAAACCATTAAACCCATGTTATGATTTCCATAGTAGCCAAGGCATTTCTCCCAAGACAATCATAGTGGACAAAGTCCCTTACTGAATCGAGTTCACTCCTCGTTCCAGTCCTATATCACTGAACCGGATTAACTTTTCGTTCCAGCCATGTCCATATTAGGAGATATAAATCTTTACCCAATTAATTTGAGGGAGATATAGGTCTTACCCTTCTCATAATAAAATCATGCTTACTTGTGCCACAAAATAAACATAAATCATTCATCATAACCCAAAGAATAAAATGGGTTTCATAAACATCATCCCATCATAACATAATCTATATTAAAAAATGGATATAATTTCATCATAATAAGAATGAAACCATATAAATAATAGAGGAATTATACTTCATACATAAACATACTAAATAATTTAATCTTAGATGGAAAATTGTTTTGACAAAACACATGAAATGAATTCTTGAGGAAAATGTCCTTTCTTCTTCAAAATCATTTTCTTTTGCACAAAATGCCATTCAATTTTAAAAGAAAATAATTTTTATGAAAATAATCATGAAATATTGTAGAATAATATTCTTGAAAATTAGGTGTTATTAAACCATAAAAATCCATTCATGCAGTATAAGTTAAAAAAACATTCTCCTCGTACTTCTGCTGGAGAAGTCAAAACGTTCCTCGTATGGTATACAAAAGAAATATTCCTTCCATAACACAATGTAAAAGTCAAAGAGGGTAAAAATGACATTAAACATAAATTTATGAATATTAATCACTTTATTAAAAACATTTTTATGGACATGGATGAAAAATATAACCCCAATAAATACTTACGTATAAGCAATCTCGGATAAAAAATAGATTTGAAAAATTATTCCTTACCTTAGGTATGATATGCTTTATATGTATCTGAACCTCCAATATAATGATTTAAATAAAGTCATTGACTTATTACTGAATCATAATAATTCTTATGATATCATATATGATTCACTTAGGTCTTTATATAACCCGTTCATTTGTCAATCCCATGTTAAAGCAATGTTTTGGGTAATATTAATTTCATTTATCGTACGTGTTTGAAATTGTTGTTCTTGATATTATTATTACATATATCATGATTTACTTACTTCCATAATGTAAAAAATTATTTATATATCATATATATACAGTGTGTATATATATATATATATATATATAGATAAATGAAATGAAACGCACCATTCATGGAGACAGTAGGCCATACGAACGCATGAACGATGTTTTCCTTTCCTTATTGAATTGATTGGAAGTAAGTAGTTGACATATATATATATATATACATAAATCCAGTAGAATTATTATGTCATATATATCATTATTATTCATTATATATACTTTATAATCACTCTTGAATGGTTAACATGGAGAATGAATCTCATCGCGTTGTGGAGATGGTAATCCGTACGTACGCACGAGCGATGATATCATTCCCATAAATATTGAATGGAATTTGAGTGGATGATATAATATCTAAAAATATTTATGATGTTATAATAACCATATATAGTTATTATTTGCAACATTATACCCATCCAAGTAAGGTGGTGGTGTAAAAACAGATTACACCACGGTATTGAGACGGTATTCTGTACGTATGCACGTGTGGTGATTTCATTTTCTGTAGGATGGATAGAAGGAGAAATTGGTTTGTTTCATATTTATAATAACATATATTTATTTGATTGATACTGATGTTATTACTTTATTATAAAACAACAAAATAAGAGGTAGTATAAGAAGAAATGAATTTGAAAGAATCGGTAAAGGATATTACCTCTTCTTCGATAGGCCTCTTCAAAACCTCCTCTTAGGGCACTAAAGTTGCTCTTTGAAGAATACCAGGACCTATATTATGTTTCTAGGGAAGTGGAGAATAGAAATATTTAGGTTTTGGCCGTGCTTTAAGGCTCAAATTTGTTTTTGAAGAGGAGAGGGAGGAGGTACCCTTTTATAAGAGATGAGAGGGGCACCTTTGGAAACCTCAAAAATATTAATTTAATATAAATTCAAACCCCACATAAAAAAATAAAAAATGACTCAAATATGAATCTTATAGGATATAGGGTTGTAATCTCATCAACCAATAAAATTTAGACATGTTTTTAATTTATTTTAAACCTTATCAATTTTATTTATCTTTATTTAATCTATTTAAATTTATTTGTGGTAATAATGTTATAAATTTTGATATAGTTATAAAGAATTACTTATGTGTTGTTAATTATATATAATTTGATAATTTATTACATTTTAGATCAAATAAATTTTAATTTGTAGTTTTTAAATATTTTTGTAATTTTTGAACAATTTAATAATATAAAATATCAATAGTTTCAATTTTAACACAATTCATTTATTTTAACTTAAATAAAAACCAAAAAGATTATATTTTCGAAACAAAATAGTTAATAGATTACGAACAAGTCATATTAATCTATAAAATTCGTGGAGAAAATTAATTAGTTCATATAATATTTATTTTAATACTTTTAAAATCATTTATTTGATATTTCTCTTAGTAAAATAATAAATAAAACATTTTTGTATAATTATTTAATATATTTATTTGTTGTATAAAAATTAAAAATAAAATACTATGAAGAATATAAATATAATAGATTTCATAATAATACTTTTAGTCTAATTTATATTCTAAAACAATAAAATTTTAAAATTTTATCTTTATTAATGTATGAAGGTGACAAATTTGACATCATTTAAAATAAAATAATATAAATGTCCTAATCTATTTTATAAGGCTTCAAATTGTCCATTATTCTACACTTGGATGTTTATGGTATATATATACTCGACCAATAATGTTTTTTCAAGTATTTGGTCCTTTTGATGGGTATTATTATTGTAATAAAAACTATATTATTTATTTTTTTCTAAATAAATAATTTCTGCATCATTAATGTATAAGCTATTAAGGTAATTAAATATCTTATAAAAATTAAAAATAAATTACCATAACAAATAAAAACATTTTAGATTTCAAATAAGTATTTATAATTGAATTTATATTCTGTATAACCTTTTATTAAAAATAATTTAATTATTAAAATTTGAGTAAGACATATTTCACTTTCTTTAAAATAAAATAAATTAAAGGACTTAATCACATAAAATTGGGTTCCAATGGATTTCATTTCGACCCAAATATGCCTTAGGACGAAATATAATCATCCAATTATATTAAGAATATATTTAGGGTAACTTTATAATATTATATTTACCCTTAATTACCTGATTTACCTTTAAATATGGTAAATAAAATTTACCGTAGTTACTATTCATAATGCCCAAAAATAAAAAGTAGCATATTAACATAATTTGGACCTAATGATTCCAAATATGGAATAAATATTTCCAAATTCAAATCATATAAGTTGCAGAAATTAATTTAAAATTAATCCTGTTGTTAAGGAAACGAGTTTTAAAAGTTAAAACATTGCAAAAGATTGAAATGATTTTCCCTATGAATTCAATGTAAAATCAATGGTAATGACATAAATTATATTAAATGGTAAAAATATATTCTGTTTATACTTTAAAACCATTAAATTTTTTAATTTAACCATATAAATTATTACAATGAAAAAAAAAAGTTGTTTTTAATTAAAATATAGCATGTTTTTACTATTCATTAAAATATGAAAGTTATCAGAATAAAATGAAAAATTTATCCAAAGCTAATTTTTTACATCCTGATTCCAAATAAGAATTTTATTTTGTCAAATTTAACTTATAAACATGTCAAAAACTTGATTTAATGTGGGTGCGCCATTAAAAGGCGACAAAACTGCATTTTTTGAAAAATACTTATTTTTTCCCGAAAAATTTATTTTGTTCTCATACCTCATTCTATAAAATGTGTAAGATGAATTATAATGTTATAAAATTCAAAATTTGGTCAATAATATTCATAACGGCTAGTTTACTATTATAACAATATATCATTGTTTAGTGAAACTCGGTATTGCGTACAACAAACGCTATCGAGGAAAGTCGCTCTTGTGTGCGACACAAGCCAAGAATAGTGTTTGCGTATACTAAAAGCTAATATGGTGTTGTCTATAGCGCAATATAATATTGGTGTAGCATAAAACACAATACATCAAATAAATTAAAAATAATATTTCTCATAAAATCTTTGGTTGTTACAATTAGATAGAGTGTAATCCAAAGATAGTGACGTATATGTTTTCAAAAATTCTTCTTGTTACTCTCAGTTCTAATGGTGTTCATAACCTGGGGTTATATTTTAAAAGTATTAATAAATTATATAAAAATTAATAAAAAATTCATTACACAAAACATGAATCATAAAAATATCCTATCCTCAATCACCCCTCTTAGGAATAGCCCCATTCTTTCAAAATCATTATTGTAATAAATGTGTCTAATGTTACGAACACACTAATCAATTTCAAAACAAACCAGACTCTAGTATTATTCCTAGGCTTTTTTCATCAATAAAATTCACTTTGAAAGAGCCAACTGGTCCGTTCAACCATTCTTTATAAAATAATTTACAATTCCCTTTTTAAAGAGCCAAGAAAAATCTCAAAATCCAAATACACATTTTGAAATCCATTTAAAACTCAAAAAAATATTTTATATCTTAAAATTTAATTTATAATTGTAGTTTAGAAAAATTTTCAAACACTTAGTGTGCAATTCTAAGAAAAATAGGCATTACCACATTATAAAAAGTGGAATACCCAATTGAATTCAATGTAAATCATGAGAAAACGTTTTTTATTCTAAAAAAACCCCATAATAAAATTTTATATTATCATATGACTGGTAAAAAATAATTTTAATGAATAATAAAATATTTATAAATTATTAAAAGTAAAATACACGGTGATAAATACCTTAATCTCATCACTTCCATAAATAGGGTGTTAATCAAGCCTTTATAGGCAATAATAATCCTTAATAAATAACAAAATAAGAAATCATAAATTTAAAAATGATCATAGAATAACCCTATCTGTCTAAGACCGTAGTTGGGAAATAAAAAAGAGGAATGTTGAAGAATCAATGAGTTAATGGGTCCTATAGGTGATTGCATTAAGAGTTTGACCAAAAATCATGAATAAATAAAAAAATCACCAAAGAATGTAGGAGAATGAAATGGAGGGTAAGATGGGGTCAAGTTAGTTGATTGAGAGAATAATAATACCCCTAAAACCATTAAATTGGAATAATGATAGAGAAGTAATTTCACATTAAATAATAAAATCAAGGGATAAATAAGGAATTTTCTATCTTGACCATGGCATGATGACCTTTTCAGAATCCAAACTCAAAATAGGTACCCCAGTGATCTATGGAAATAAGCGTCCTTATCATTTCACATAGGGTAACTCCCCCTTACACTAAGGGAATCTCCACAGCATGGAGCTCCCTATGGTCACCCCAAATTGACATTATTTTTTGGGGATAGATAATATTCCATCTACCTTTCCACATCATTTCAGATAATCACACCACCCAATCCCTCAGGCTCCTTGGTGAGTCCAAACACCTACCACCATTGATGTATGGGAACCCTTGGTGGATAAAATGGATATCCATTTTTCCTAAAGTATGTTTACTAACAGTTTTGATCCTACTAGGATCAAAGACATCTACCACCCCACTAAAAAACCTATATTAGGAGTTGTGTTCCCCATGGTCCAACCCAAAGTGCCCAGAAAACTCAAAAACACAAGTTATTTTAACCCAAAACTCAACAAAAATATATAACAGAAATAGATAAACAAAACAGAAGGAAAAAAAATGGGTGGGATGTGACAGCGGTATTTTTATATTGGATTCATCCAAACATATGGTTTACTATATAGTCTATATAAGATAAATAATAATGTGATAGCATGCATAGGAATAATTGAGTGTCTCACAATTATCATGGACTATAATAGTCTCTTTCATAGTATTATCCTTTTCAAGGAAATTGCATTATAAGATTAGTAATGATATCACTTTAGGTTATATGATTTTTTTTAATTACTTTGGTGAATTCATACACTAGGGTTTACCCATGTTATATGTTATAATATAACAATAACTAAAGAACATAACTATGTCATAACATACAATATCCCATATCATATGGTGTGACAGAACAACTAATTATGATGTCATATATCATATAGACCATCACAAGACAAAAAAATTAACTGTTTCATATAGTTTATAATGTGATATATAATAGGAAAACATATATCATTATTTTAAACACAATTTCAATAATCAAATGACATGGTAAATATCTAATACCAATTAATCATTTCTAAGGTTTTATTATATTTTATCAAGTAACTAGAAACATTTAGAAACACCTTAAACCCAATATATTCCATGGATGATGCTAAAACCATGTATGTAAAATATAATATCATGATATTTATAACTTATACATATAAATTATTTCTTTGTTGTTGTCTTCCATTAAATGCTTGATAAATAACACAAAGAGGTATCTAAAGGACTCACTCCTTCATGGTCTATACAAGGAATAATGTGAATCACTCATTGCATGTGTGGGACTCTCTTTCACTCCACGAAATAATAGTGCATCACATGTAAAATATAGAAGAAGAGGAGTGATTTTTGAAGACAGAGAATCAAATTGGTTTAGGAAATATTGAACCACACCATCTCTATGATTTTTATTTCTTTATATAACCTTTGGGATGCTCTCATTCATTAGCTTATCCATTTATAATATATGAGGTAAATTTAATTCCATCAAAGCTTCTATCACGAGAATGTATCACTACTACTAGGTGTTTAATCTTAGGAAACATTCACTTTTATGATAAAAAATTGTAATAATAATATGAATATTAATAGCTTAATATGGGACTAGTAGAATCATGATATAATCACATACATGATTTACGACACACTATTAATAAGGCATAAAATTTTCCTTGTGGTATTTGTATCCTACCATAAAATATAGCCTTCCATATAACATAGGTTTTTGGATTTGGGGCATATGTAGTGACCCCTTTTCCATTAAAAGAATTTTATGTATATTAATAAATATTTTTGGTGCTAGATACTAAGATGAAACAAGATCCTAAGTCCTAGTGATCCTGGAATTGATGTTATAAAAATATTAAATATATTAATACCACGCATGCAAAAAATTTCATAAATAATAGTTTATCTCCCAAATAAAGTCTTGGATCTAAAATCTGATCCAATGGTTGAATTAGGAACATGGGTTTTACCCTAGGTGAGACCCAATGTTGGTCAATGCCAGATGTTCAGATGATTTAGCCATTGGAAAGTACATTAAGTGGATTAATTAATTAACTATTCTAATTGTTTCATTTAATAACAATACCTAAATTTCAAATATGATTATATCAAAATTCTCTAATATTACTTTCATAACCATGGGATATTTTAGAGGAGATTTAGAGTGTTCTTCCATGGTGAATCATAATCGTATGATGAACGATAATCAGATCGAGGTGGATTGATAGGCAACGAATGTTTCTAGATCCCCACATCCCTGGAGAGTGTTTTATTCACTAATAACCAATCCATAATTGATTTTGGGAATGTTATTTGTCTATTTATACCATTATTTTGTTTAATGAAGTGTGGATATTTAATCTGCTATGATTTATTTCATTTTTCAACAGTCGTATGATCCTCATTATTTATTTGATAATCTTTTATTCACTAGAATTCCCTTATTGCTTTAATCTCACCCCCTAGAATTTCCAATTGTAAAAGTGTTGGCCAAGAATTCCTGGATAATAATTTTTCACCTTTTTTATGTGATTTTCCACTTATTTCATCATGTTCTTAATTTTTATACATTGGGATTATGGTTTGACATTGCTAGGGTGGGTTTGAATGGGATCAAACACCTAGATTCATGGTATATTCGTGAATGATTAATGGATTAGAGATTTATAGGTGTATTGGGATGTATCATGGGTTTTGAGTGGTGCTCCATAGATATTAGATTTGGATTGGTGATGTGATCGAGTAGAAACGTCGTCAGGCAGGGTGTGTGATTTGTGTGAGGGGAAATTTTCAACTTTCTGGCTACCAAAGGGCCAGAATCAATAGTTGGAGGTGAATACCACATGTTTTGGGTGCTAAAAAGTGGGATTAATGGAGGTGCGAGTGAATATAGAGAAATATTTGAAAAACCAGAATTTCTACAAAAAGTCAACTACGTGGAATGTAGTTGGAGAACACACACTACATAGGCCCACCCAGCTATGATGACTAGGGTTTTATAGAAGATAAGGATCACACACCACGTGGATAGGCCCAAAAATTGTGTGACCCCCCCCCCTTAGTGGCTGATTTGTGTTCCAGTTGAACACAAATAGGACCCCATGTGGGAGGACACACCATGTACTATTGAAGTACACTAACATGTGCTAATACCCGAGCATGTCTAGGTACAGGTCTCATCCTTAAAATCATGGGCATGGCCAAGATAACATAAGCAGGGACTGGGTGGCAGAGGTATTCCATGTGATCTCTTATCATGCCATGTATGGTGACATGGCCTCTGAGACATGTCTAGGAGATAACATGTCCATGTAGTGGAGCAAGACCACATACCTTGTGGACCCCTTACATGCCATGTACTTATTTTTTGAGAAACATACACCTTTCATATATCCTTCATTTGGACTCATATTTTAGACCATGGGTAGCCTATCAAGATTAGTTTTCCACATAGAACATGATAGTATCTTTTGTAGTTTATTTCAATATATGATGTGGAATGTTCCAAGTGTGAAACCTATTCAGGTGACACTTGATGATAAAAGTGATCAAGAAGAATCAACATATAGAGGATGGGGATATAAACCCCCAATTACATCTAGTATAGGGTCCCCTATACTCCTTGCACTAGTTCAAGTGGAACCCCCTATGGAACTATGTTATGGGTACTTTAGCTACTGAGTGGTGTCCCCCTATGGAACTAGGGTGTAGGTCCTCCATGTATAGAGTGGATTCACCCCATTATACTAGGGTGTAGATACTATATTTATACATACTGAGTGGAACCCCCTATGATACTGGGGTGTGGGTCCTCTATCCATTGAGTGGCACACCCTGATGTACAAGTTCGCAGGTCCTCTACTGATGCCTACTGAGTGGTACCCCCTATCATGCTAGGGAATGGGTCCTCCATACTTTGAGTTCCACCCCCATGTCATACCATGGTATGGGTATAACACCCCAAGATTTTATGGTATGTTTTCTTGTAAAGTAAATTTGATATAATGTGTTTTACGCAACACTGAGTCCAAACACACCACGATCTATTAACATGAGATTATTATAACATAGACATTAAAATAATGGGAATCAATAGCATTAACCACATTATGAAATTTATATATTTAATGTTTTCAATTTAATAAAAAAGATTTTATAGACATAAGATAAGAATAAATCCAATTTTACACATTAAAAGACTATATTTTTCTAAAGTCAGTTTTACCGCCTTTTGATGGAACACTTGTTTTAAATATTTTTTTGATGCATTTATAAATTATATTTGAAAAAATAAAGTTATTATTTTAAATTATAATATAAAAATTTACTTTGGTTCATTTTTTACTAACTTTCTAACATATTTCATATTTTGATAAATATTGACAAAATATTGCATTTTAATTGAGAATAGCTTTTTCATATATATAATTTTTAGTGTTAAATTATATTTTTAATTAGTTTGAAAGATTAATTGGATTAATTTTTATCATTTAATCCCAATTTAATTCAATTTAATTAATTTCACAATGAATGTGGAAATAAAAACATTTCAATATTTTGAATATTTTCACTTTAAAAACTCATTTTCTGGTTCAGATAACGGGAATAATTTTCCATTAATTAGTGAGAATTATGTGTTTTGAATTTCTAAAAATGGATTAAATATTTTTAATCAGTGGGTATAAATAATTTAAATAGGTTACTTTTATTTTTGGACATTATGAATAGTAATTTTAGTAATTTTTATTAACATGGTTAAAGGTAAATCAGGTAATTAAGGGTAAAAATAATATTATAAATATTATAAAATTTCCTAACACTCATCCTAATTTTTTTATGAGTTATTGTAAAAAACAATCAACTTTGGGCTTATTTTATGGGCTCTGGGATCCCCTTGGATGTCCTTAACCCTTTTATAGTATTTTATTTTAAGAAAATCCTAATATGTCATACTCATGTTTTTAATATATATTAAATTTTTTATATGTAGTAATTATAAACATATATTCAAATATAAATATTAATTTGGAATCTAAAATTTTTATATTCACCCTGATAATTTTTTTTAAATTTGTAAGGAATAAATTTTTTTAAGAAGGTTGAGGCGTAAAGGCCCCTATTATTAAAATAGAAAGTCATACAAGGAGTAAAGACATAGGAGTAAACCCAGCAAAGCAGGTCCATAAAAAAGTCATCAGCGCACTCGCAAGCGAGTGTTCATACTGTGAAGAGATGTTTGAGCACCCCTTCCACTTGGTTGTCTCCCCCTTTTCCCTACCTTTTCCTGTATGCAGGGTCCTCCACCATCATCCGAGATATCAAACATTACATCCGTGTTCACACACTTAACTCCCCCCCGATATTCCATTGGTTTCCTTTAATAATCACTACTAGAAGATTCAAGTAATTCAAACAAATTATAGGTACTCACCTGTTTTATAACATTCTGAATTTGAGATTGAGGGGTGCCACAGCTTCGTGAAGGCTAGGATGATCTTGACATTATGTCATTTTTTCCTCTAGACTGGGAAGGACCACATGCAGTTCAGGGGATTCTTGGATAGATTCCTTTAGCAGACCTATCTATTTATACTGCCCAGTTGGAGTGGGTTTATGGTATATGTTATGGGTGTACTTGGAATCCTGAGAAATAGTCTTTTTAGAAGATACCAAGTCTGAAACAGAAGTTGTATCCTAACCTTATTTAGCATGCATAGGTGAAGAATCACCAGCACTATACTTTGATGGAAAACCATGGAATAAAGTTGTCTTAACTTGGGCTCTAGGAGTACATTCCATAGGGGAGACTCCCATATTAGAGGCATGAGGAACTGTAGAAACAGTGGTTATTTCTCTATCTACTATAAATAGAGACTGGCTAGTGGGTTGTACCTTTTTATTGTCCTTATTCAAAGTATAGTTACAAACATCAGTCACCTCTTTCCTTTCTTTATATTACCTTGAGATAGGAAGGTCCATCTTTTCCTTGCCTCTTCTGCTTTTGGCATTGACCAAGATCTGTTCTTGTCTTAGGCAGGAGTCTGCATCTTCTTGAGTAGAATTTTCCAAAGCATCAAGGCTATCAATTGATTAATCATCTTCATTATCTTTGATACCTCTTGTCAATATTTCTTTGAGAGGCTCCATTCATATCATCCATACCAGAATTTTCATCAGTGGGAAGCTGGATATCATCATCAAGATCTACCCAGGATAAGAGAACTCTCTTGTTTTTTTGTGAAGAAGTGCTGGTCTTGATATGTTTTTTAGAACATCCCTTATTGGGCTCTTCATCAAGAGACCTTTGAGACTTTTCAGCAGACACAACAGTCTCTTTATCAGAGTCCATTATGAGATCATGACCAATAACAGCAGACGTCTTATTTTGCTCAATGCTTTGTGCCATACCTTGTTTGGGTGTCTTCCTACAGTGTTCTAGGTCATGCCCTTTAATTTGACAGTTGTCACAAATAACATTTCTTCTTCATGAAGATTCTTCATGCCCAATAATTTGACAAGAAACACCGAAAATAGGATTGCTTTCATATTCAATCTGAAGACAAATATCATCATGTTGAGTAGATAAAATCACCTTATCTATTAAAGTAGAACTAAGGTCAATCTCGACTAGGACCAGAGAAAAATAACCATAGCATACTGATTCTGTAACATGATCCATTCTAATCAGAATCCCAATAGAAGATGAAATATCGAAAAAAATCTCAGCATGCCATAATACCCAGTTGATACCATGTATTTTTATCCATACATGCGCACAGGTATCATTAAAATCAAGAAAATTGAAGTTCAATTTCCATTCATGAAGTTTAAGTGTACCTGGCTTGAGATTGATGGAACTGATACTCCAAGCACTAATTTTGAGCTCCACCGAAGGAAACCAGATTTGAAAGAGTCTATTACCAAGGGACACACATTTGAATTCATTGAATCCCCAAATATCAACCAACCGAGAGATGAGATCTGAATTCCAACAGGGTTTCATACCTTTCATTAAGGAGTTGCGAGCGATAAATGAATGCTTGCACAGATCAATCCTAGCCTTTATTGCATCCTCCGAGGCTGAAACATTTGTTTTTGACCCTTTCCAAATGATTTGATGGGTCACGCGATAACTTTTACATTTTAGGGAAACATTAGAAGTTTTTTTTCAATTATAAATCGTTTTTTTAGTTAAATTAATGAATAGTATTAGTATTATCATTAATTTTATACTAGAATAAATAATATTTTACTAAATTATATATAATTCATAAAAATATACAATTCAGCCCAATTTTTGGGATAAGTCTTAAAATAACATCCATTACTCATTTAAGGTTCTTTTGGTATTTTTTAGTAACTATATGAACCTTCAAAGTGTAAAAATTCATGTTATCGTGGTAAGAGTTAAAAAGGATAAATGAGGGATAAAACCAAAAGATAAGGGTAATAAGGAGACCTAAACTTATCTAAACACTATTTGTTGAGATTATTTATACCCATTATCATATGATATTTTAAATAACTCACTTTTTAACCATTTTTAATTGTAAATTAATTTATATTATTTTATTATTTTGAGAGTTTCCAATAGTGCCACTCACCTCAATTATAAAAGGGCACCTACACCCTCACTTCCACACACCAATTTGAGCCTTCTAGATAGACCAGAACCTACCCATTTTCCTCCTAATATCCTTATCCCATGTTCTTGAGATCCTAATCTTACAAAAATACCAAACCTAGATCCCTTAAGAAGACATCTAAAGGAAGTATTCCAAATAAGAGGAAACCGTTTTTACCAACTCATTCAAGTTCATTTTTTCTTCTACTTACTCTTCATGTGTTGTTTAAATTATAAAGTATAAATAAAGTATAAATAAAGTATAATGTATATTATGATATTTTATTATGATTATGGAAAAACCATATTCTACCTTTTATCCATCCTACAAAAAATTAAAGCATCACACATGCGTATGTATGACTTACTGTCTCCATGTCGTGGTGTAATTTTTTTTCATCACCACTTTATTTGGATGGGTATAATTATAGAAATAATATATATAAATAATAAATATGATATTATATTGATTCTTTATAATTAATATACCATAAAATTTCTAACCCTTTCACTATTAAGGGAATGATATCGTCGCTCGTGCGTACGTATAACCTATCGTATCCATGACATGATGTGATTCATTTTCCATTTTAACCCTTTATGAATGATTATAAAAATGTATATAATGAGTAAATATAATACTTATGAACATAATATAATTGTGGAGATCAATTAAATACATCCTATGAATAATAAATAGTACTTACTTGAAAAAATATGCATAAGAAAATGAAGGATTTAACACCCAAAATACGGTTAACAATGAAATATTATTACCAAAAACCTATAATAAAATCATATATGATATAATAATTTCGTATATGGTTATGGTATAAATTAATAAAATTTTAAACCATTATACATGATGTTAAATCAAATTAAACTAAATTAAAGTACAAAGTGAGTGTTAATTTCAAAATGTCATTATTATTCAAGATTGTTCATATGTAATTATCTAGTTGGGAATATTTATGATACATGTCCATGTTTCATAAACTACTTTCCAAAATATTTTTACCATTACCCTCAATTTTTTAAATCCTTTTTTATACATGTATGACTTTTTTATTGAACTTTTTGAAAGGAATCATTTTTTCATGTTCTAAATGAGGTACTTTGTGACTTTTTTGATAAAAATATGGATGGTATGTTCTTTTAACTTATTAAGTATGAGTGTATTTTTCTACTATCATGAAACCTTAATGTCTCGGAGATTCCTTTACAATTTTATTAGATTATTTTTCAACAAAAAATTTTTCTTTTAAAATTACACAGACTCTTAAATTAACAATTTCAATGTAAAATGGGGAAGGTCTCTTAAGATATTTTTAAGGATTTTATTAGAGTATTTTCATATATGTTAACAGCGTTAGTTGGATATTATTATTGATTGAGGTTGAACTCTTATGATATCATCTACCTAATTTTATTTAATGTTTTATGATTAGTTTAATTTGGGATGTTCTATTTTGATTTCATTCATGGATTATGATTTAGGTATTCACATTTCATATACTAGTTTTTCAATATGAATGTGTATGTTTTTTATGTTTCACCCCTTTCGTGTGAGTGATGCATTGGACTTAGTTAGTGAAGGGTGTGGCCTGCTATATCTCCTCGATGCATCGGTAGGTCTCATGAGAAAAACTAGTTTTGGTATTGGCCAAGACCTTACCCATTTAGGTATGGTTTCTTGGAAAAATCATTGATAGTATGTTTATTATGTCCATAATTATGCATTCTCTCGCTATGAGATTATTTATTGATATTCCATGTGATTATTCAATTAGTAGAATTTCCATGTGATTATTTATATGTCTTTATTTTATTTTCATTTATTCTTTCCATATTATGCTCAAGATTATGTAAAAATGTATTGTGTTTCAGTTAAATACCTTTCATTAATGTTTATGATTATTTATTCATAATATCTTCTCTTATACGCTTACCCTTACAAAGCATCTGAGCTCACCCATTTCTTATGTTTTATTTTTTCCAGGATGCAAAGATATATATTATAATTGATATGAAGGGTATATATATATGACTAATGGTGTTTCCATTGAATTATTTTGTTGTGTTTTATATTTTCAGTTTTAATGTAAGATTCAAATATGTATATAGTTTTCCAAAACTATTAAACTGATCGGTCTTTTGGGATGGGATTCCTTGTATAATATGCCAATGTAATAAGGTAACCAATGAATTTGTGCTAATTGGGTTAGGGTATTTATAGTTGGTACTCTATTCTTCCCTTGAGAGTCATCTCACTATCATATTAGGGTTTGGGTCCTCCTTCTATTGAAGATTATTCCCACTCGGGTTGCAGATCAGCAAAGAGGTGAAGGTCCTCCTCAAGACTTTTTTCAAAAAGACATGTGCAATATTTGGCATTAGTGATGGACCTTTAGAGATTCAGACAGAATCATCGTCCTGGGATGGGATATGAGAAAGAGAAATCATTTCTCTCTCATATGTGATTATTTTATGAGACTATATCTATGTATTTGGGTTTTGATTCCCTCTTGTTTTGTGTAGAGCTTACTATTTATATCATGTCATCACTTTCTATATCTTCATTTATTAGAGTGTCTTGATGGGTATGTATATACTCACCCATTCATGAGCTTTACCTGTATGGGTCGTGACTTATATAGATAATGAACAGGTCAAAAATGATTTCAATGGAGCATAAGGATATTTGGGTCCATAGACTACGTATTGTGGTAAGTCTTAGAGATCAAGATTTAGGATCTCTCAATTGTTTTCTATTACAGTTGTTGTCTGTTTGGGAGATATTTTTTTAGAAGCAAATCATTTTTTCATTTCCATATCAGATTACACTTTCTCACTCATTTGTATTCCCTGGAGGTTACATGAAAGGCTTTTACTCTAGATTTTAATGTCTATTATTATTATTCCTCTGTAATTATTTATAGATATAGTAGGTGTGTGTGTCCAGGTACTCTAGGAAAAGTCCTCCCAATTTATTTATTCCTTCTTGATGATTGTTTTCATCTCCTGACATATAGAGGTGGGATTGTGGTTGTGGAGGTTTGGTCCTTTTCCAGTAATGTGGACCCCAATGGGTTGCGTCAATATAGAATGTTATTAGGAGTGGTTTATCCTTAGGTCAATGTAGATACACACCCATGTTGAGGATTGGTTTGGAACTTATGGAAATAGTTTAAAAGATTCTTGAGTGAGGATCATGCTCGAGAACCCAGTGTTGATGTAGTGGCCAACGTATCCATAAACCAGGACTCTGAATACTAACTTGTTAACTCAACATACTAAGACATTGGTTATAGGGAACTTGGTACATAAATCATATAGGATTGAGCCTTTTGACAATTCTTCTTGAGTTAGATACCCATATATATATATTATCATCTGACCATGGTACTTATTGATTACTTTTAGGATACCTCTATAAAGATAGACAACCAGGTTATCGATTCATTATCGTGATGAAAATCTGATGAGTGATGAGTCCTCAGTTCAAGGGCCACCCATGAGATCTTTCCTCCTAGTGGGTAGGTAGTAACACCCCCACCGATCGAGCATGATATTGTAGTGGAAGGTTAGGCTGAGGATTCATACAGTTTTAGCGCACTCGGTGAGTTCCAACACAATAGGATACTAATGTTCTATGGTGAGCTAGATGCCAAAGCACCTAAGTATTGGATTGAGTTAGATATCTCAGTATTCAAGTTCATACAAACCTCAAATGATCATATGGTTTTATCAGAATCCATTATTTTCCACAGAGTAGCATGACACTAGTAGATTTGGTCATACAAATGTATGATGATATGGAACTATCATGGTCTAACTTCCAATATGTTTTTCATGAAGAGTACTACACCTTGTACTTGTGATCAATTCATATTCAGTAAATTTTAAATATTATTTAGGGTAGTATGATATTAACAGAGTATTCCATGAGGTTCACTAACCTTTCATAGAACTCCCTTGAAATGGGTTGGGATGGTTACTTCCAGGTGCAAAATTTCAAGTAGCATATTCCCATAGATATCCATTCTAGTGGGGTTACCCAATGCATTTTAACATTTTTTTGAGTTTTAGTGTGGGAAATAGTTATAGAGATATTCCAATATGAGGGATTCCATGTAGTTGGAGCTAGGAGTGGGAATCATGGGGATGATTCCTCTATAGTAGCTAACAAGTTTGAGTCAGTATGATATTAGAGTAGGATTCCTCCTCATGACTGATCTTAGTCACATAGACATATGGAGTAGGGTTTACCCAGAGGACCGGGTCATACTGGAGAAAGGAGATGCTATACATGTGATAGGAATGTTCACATGGCCTAAGATTTCCCAAACCAGTGTGTTGAGGAGGGAAGATAGGCACCGGATGGACTACTATGGTAGAGGTAGTACTATGATCAGTTTTCTCCTAAGTGTGGCTAGGGTGGAACCGAGGTAGGTGAAGCTAGAAGAGGAGTAGGTGGGGATCCAAGAGGAGGGTTTTTGGGGGGTGATAGTATGATCTACATCCATATCCCCCACCAAGTATCCCATACTAGGATTAGGTGCTAGAAATCTGGGTTACGGGCAACATCATTCCATGGAGGATTATGACCTAGTAACTCATGATAAGATATGAGGTATGATCTACATTTATTCTACACTTGATATAGTACTTCTATAAACATATTCAATTCACTCCTTCATTTTTTCATCCCTTATGTGAGATCAAGAGTTCCTTGTTCATAACTTAGAACAACATCTTTTTTTAGAGGTTCTGACTAGGTGTGATTCTTTAATATCACTTATCTTATGGGAGTGTGAGTTATCTTTTAGTGGAGAGAGTCTCACATGGGAACTCATGTTCGTCCAAATGAATCCTTATGACGAAATATTGGGTATGGACTGGTTTTCCATGATTTAATCCCATATTAGCTATCATCACTGATGGTTTAAATGCCTACAGATGGATGGAATGAGATTCTCCTGTATAGTTGAGAGAGACCTAATGGATGAGTAGGTGGGACTTACAAGAATGATGTTATAGAACATCACCCATAAATTATAAATTGTAACCCTTGGCATAGTGACTTCTTCAGAAATCTGGATTTCTGTGGTAGTGGAGGCCTTTATGGATACCTTCCCTAAGGTTGTTCTGAGACTACCTCTAAGGTTGGATATGGGGTTGTGAATTAATTTTTACTATGTTACTGCACAAATTTATTCTAGGGAATACCATATGGACCCTATAGATCTTTTAGATATTAAGTTATAGTTGGTGGACCATCGAGAGAAAGGTTTTATCAGAACCAGTGTGTCTCTGTAGGTAGAACCAGTTTTGTTCCTAAAAAATTAGATGAGAGTTTGATCTTTTTATTGATTATCATCACCTGAACCCAGAAATTCTAAAGAAAAATTACCCCGTTCCAAATATTTAAAATATATTTGATCAGTTTATAGGTGTGAGATGGTTCTTGAAGATTGACCTCAGGTCTGGCTACCACTAGTTGAGGGTTTGTGAGGCTGATATTCTAAGTTTGGCTTTCTGATGTCACTATATACATGAGTTCTTAGTGATTACTTTTGGAGTAAATAATACCCTCTCCATGTTTATGGATTTGATGAACCAAATATTCCATCCATACTTGTACCAATTTTTGGTTGTCTTCCTTAATGATATACTTATCTACTCTACATTAGAACAAGTTCTTGTAGGGTACTTGTGGTTGATCCTATATTTACTCCAGGACCACCATATTTATGGTAAGCTCTAGAATTTGTAGTTCTAAATCTATGAGGTTCAATTTCTAGGTAATTTCATTTATAAGCATGGATTAGCTATGGACCGAGTGAATATTGATGTAGTGAATTATTGGGAGCCACCTAAGAACAAGTCAGAGATGTGGATTTTATTTGGATTGTAAGTTTACTATAGGAGTTTCAAAGTGTAATTCTCTAGGATTTCATACCCTTTGAATTCCCTGTTGAAAAAGTGGAATTTATTTACCTAGATCAAGCATTTTAGAAGAACCTTTTAGAAATTGAGGTTGGGTTTGACTAGTAATCCTATGTTGAGACTACTAGAGGAGTGCATAGAGTACGTAGTGTATTGTGATGCATCTTGGGATATGATCTACTATATGTTGATACAGAGATTGGTAGTGATCACATATGGGTCAAGGTATTTGATACCCCATGAGTAGAACTATGTGATTCTTGACCTAGATTTTTTAGTGGTATTTTTCGCTCTTAGGAGGTGGAGGCCCAATCTTTTGAGAGAGTGGTTTATTGTTTAATAAAACCATTAGAGTAACCATAATGTATTCATGTAGAGTTATCCGAAATTGGGATAGAGGAAATAGTTATAGTTCATATAGGACTATGAGTTTGATATAGTCTATACTCTTGGGGAGGGAAACAATGTGGAAGATTCCCTTAGAAAAAAGTCACATTCTCATCTGGTGGAAGAGGCGTCTCAGTAGTTGGATTCATTTCAGCTAGCCCAAGACGAGTATAGGGGTGAAACTTATCTTTAGTAAATAGTATTGACTATTATGATTCTCCAATATGTAAGGTAGGATTAGTTGATATACATCGACTATGAGTTTATCTAAGACCAAATACCTTCAATAGATTCACAATATGGATTTTCTAAAGGGAACATATCAAAAAAATTTAGGAAAATATCGTGGTTCTGATCACGATGTGAGAGGAGGTCCTGAGGAAGGTTAACAATTCTCTTATGACTATACATACCATTGTAGTTAATATGTAGAGAGGCCTTCATCAGAAGTTTGGGTGGGTTTTCATGAGGTGGAGTGTTGCAGAGTTCATCTCTCGATGTCTGACCCATCAGCAAGTGAAGGCTGAGCACTAGGTCCTGATAAGTTTGACATGGCCTCTTGATATCCCAAAGTGTAAATGGGATGGAATATACATGGAATTTTTTATATGTAATCCATATATTGTGAGATACTGCAATTATATCTAAGTGATTATTGACTGACTTACAAAATCAACACACTTCCTTAATATGAGGGAGAATAGTTTTCTGGAGATTCTGGAAAAGTTATATGTACCGGAGATATTCTATATTAGTGTGGTTCCCTTGAATATTGTTTCGGACCGATATTCAAGTTTTACATCATGGTTTTGGAGAGTCCTATAAAAGACATTTGGTACATAGTTTTGGATGAACATGGTGTTTTACCCCTATACATATGGGCAGACCAAACATATTAATCAAGTGTTGGAGGATATTATGAGGGCCTGTATTTTGGACTTTGGACAGAGCTGAGAGAATCACTTACCAAGGGTATATTTTTCATATAATAACAGTTATCAATCTATATTCAGTATGGAACCTTTCAAGGCCTTATATGAGAGACCCTACAGGTCACCCTTGTGATAGACCAAGATTGTTATACATCTCTAGATGGGGAAGAGATAGTGTAGGTGAGGACTAAGAAGGTATTGGTGATCTACAAGAGGATGAGGAAATCCTAGAGCCAACAAAAATATTATTACTATTGATGTTTTGGGCCTTTGGAGTTTGAGAAGGGAGGCAATTATTTCTTAAGAGTCTCCCTATGGAGAGGATTGTGAAGGTTCAGCTGGGGAGGCAAGTTATCCCCAAGGTTTATCAAGCCATTCGATATACTATATAGGGATGTAGAGGTTTCCTACTTTCTAGACATACCCCCATAGTTGGAACAGTTTCATGAAATCTTCCATGTGTTGAAACTGAATAGATATGTTTATGATCCTATGCACGTTATTGAATGGAGAGAGTAGGACATCGAGGATGAATCCACCTTCATAGAGTACATAGTGGAGATTGAGTATCGATAGGAGAGGGTCCTTCAAGGATGGAGCATTCCTTTGGTTCATGTAATGTGGAATCATGTGAGCATGTAAGAGAGATCCTATGAGCAGGAGAGCCAGATGTCGGCTCAGTGTACCCACCGTTTTGTTTAGTTTGTGATTTTTGGGGATGGAAATCCTTAAATAAGGGAATAATTTAGTGAACCTATTTTTTCATTGTAAGAATTTAAAAAGTATTAAGAAATATTTATAAATCCAGTCACTATGATGACACGAAATCCTGAGGCCTGGTGATCTTAGAATTGGTATTATAAAAATATTAAATATATTAATACCACACACATGAAGTTTTTCAGAAATAATGTTTTATCTCCCAAAAGAATTCCCATATAATAAATATGATACCATAGTTGAATTTGAAATGTGTGGTTTACCCAAGGAGCAACCTAATTTTGGTCATTTCCAGACATTTTGATGAGGCACCCATTGGTAGGTACGTTGAGTGGGTTAATTAATTAGTTAATTTAATTAATTAATTTAATACTCAGATCAAAATTCCCTCTGTATAATGGATGCTCTGAATATTTCCCATGGTTATTCACATAACATTGGGATCGTTGATAGGATATTCATATATTTATTCCTTAGTGAATTAGAATCGGATGACAAATAATGATCATATCAAGGCGGATCAACATGCAGTGAATGTTGTGGGATCCCCACATTGATGGGGAACACGTTATTCACGAAAAATCAATTCAAAATAAATATAAGGAATGTTATTTGTGTATTTCCACCCTTTAGTTAATTTAATTAAGAATAGATATTAAATATTATTTTATTTTTTTAATTTTTCAACAATTTCATGATACCCAAAATTTATTTGATAATATTTTATCCAATTAAATTTCCATGTTGATTTAATCTCACCCCTTGGAAACTTTAATTATGAAATTATTTGCCAAGAATGTTTTTCCAATGACCATTAATATTTTTATGTACATTCCCCCTCCATTAATAGTGTTCTTAAATTTTTAACAATTTTGTTATGGTTTTACATTTCTAAGGTGGATTCGTGTGCGATCGAACCCCCATATTAATAGAGGATTCATGAATGACAATCATATTATAAATTTGGGGATTTTTTGGGATATATATTTAGTTATATGTGATGATATATAGATCTAGGATCTATAATAGTGATGGTATCAAGTAAATGCAGTGTTAGGAAGCATGTGGCCTTCGTGTGAGTGACAGGTTTCTGATTTCCAGCAACCAAAGGTCTTGAAGCAATACCCAGAGGTGAATCCCATCAATTTCGGGTGGTCAAACTGAGGGATTTATTATTTTATTCATGGATGTAGATAACCACATAAAGAACTGGACTTTATGTGAAAAAATTTATTTCACACCATGAAGCCCCACCCAGTTGTAGTGGCTAGGGTTATGGGGATGATAAGGGTCACAATGATGTGGCTAGGCCCACACACAGTGTGACCCTCCCTAGGGGGTTGATCCATATTACAACTTCACATCTTTAGGTCCCCATGTTGGTGTACACATAGTATAATCTAGGATTACATGTGCATGTTCTAGTACCCATGCATGGACAGGTATATGGAAAGGATTATGGCATAGCCTGATGAACATAGGCATGGCCAAAAGCACACGTGCAATCCCCGAGTGGCTGAGACACACCATGTGGGGCCCTTGCACACTAAGTGTGTAAAAATGGACTTCGATCCATTTTCATTGGATAACACATCCAAGTAGTATAGTATGACCACATTTCATGTGGACCCCTTAGATTTCGTTTACTTCCTTTTTGAGAAACATCCACCTTTCATATACCCTTCATCTAGAATTAGATTTTGGTCCATGAGTATCCTATCATAAGTAGTTTTATATATTGAATTTGATGGTATCCTTGGTATTATATTTTAAGATATGATGTGGAATGTTCCAAGAACAACTATTACTCTGATGATGCTTAACGATGGTAGTGATTGGGCATGATCATCAAAGAGAGGTCAGGGTTGGGAACCCTTTAGTGAATCAGGGAATGAGTCCCCCACAATCCTTTCATTAGTTTCAGTGGAACCCCATATGAAAATAGTGCATGGTTACCCTACCCACTATGTATAACCCCTCTGGAACTAAGGTGTTAGTCCTCCATGAATAGAGTGCCATCCCCCTACCACACTAGGGGGTGGGTCATCTATTTATACATACTGAGTGCCACCCCTACTAGACTAGGGAATGGGTCCTATACCCATTGAGTGGCACCCCCTGATGCACAATGATGTGGGTCATCAACCTATACCTACTAATTGGCACCCATATCATGCTAAGGTGAGTTTCCTCTATACTTTGAGTATGATACCCCACTTATACCAAGGAATGGGTCCTCCATCCTTGCTTTGACTATAATTACCCTATTGTGTTAGGTCATAGATCTTAATTCTATTATATATTTCACGCCCTCGAGATGTAGAGTAGTGGAAAGTTGTGGGTCCTTATCATGACTTCTTCATTAAGACATGTTAGATATTGGGCATTAATGGTGTACCTTTGGAGCATAAATCAAACTCATTGCATTGGGATAAGATGGGAGATGGAGATCCTCTTTCTCTCTCATCTAGGTTTGTTTTGTGAGCATTTTTATATGTCATTGGGTTTAAATTCCATATTTATTTTGGTTGATCTAACTAATTCTATCATTTTATCTTTTTATGCCTCTTCATTTCTCTAGGAACCCAATTGGGTATATATGTATTCACCCATGCATGGGATTTTCCTGTATCTGTCATGTCATATGAAGATGATAGACTGATCCATAGTGATTTCATAATAGCATAGGGATGTATGGGGGTATAGACCACATACAGTGGTCGGGCTTTAAGATCAGGTGTTAGGTTATCTCAAATATTTTCTATTCCAATTTTTTCATGTTGGGAAATATTTTATGGGTGGGTTTGCATTTTCACCTTTATATTTTGGATTAAATTGTCACACTCTTTTTTAATCCATAGAGGTTATTAAATGTATGGTTTTTCCTTTTTTGTGTTACTTTATTTTTTTATTATTCTTCTACACTTCTGTATGGAGATGGTTAGGTGTGTGAAAATAGGTACTCTAAGAAAAGGCCTACCATTTTAGTTATTCTCTCTCAGTACTTATCATCAGCCCTAGGTTTATCAAGGCGGGATTGAGGTTGTGTCATCTCATTCTCCCACCTACCATGCATGCCCTAGTGGGTCGGACTGTTACATCACATCGCTTTTAATGTTTTTATAAATAAAATGTTAATGTAGGTTTTAAAATAAAAAATATAAAAAATATGTTGAAAATAAAAAATTTATACACACTTGGATGAATTAATATGATTGAAAATGAGAAAAAATAAGTAAATATTTATGTAATGCATGATACACACACACACCAAATTTTATTTTCTATATATAATGTTTTGAATTTATTATAAAGAGAAAAATGTTAAATATTGGTGTTCTATTCCACCATTATATTTCTATAATTGAATGAAAAGGATGATAATGAAATCCTTGAGTCTATTAAAAATAATAATTTAAGAATTTTTTGATATTATTGAAACATAATTTTTTATCTAGTCATATACCTTTGTTAATATTCAAAATTTGGTTCGCATTTTAATGTACTTCTTTATAAGAACTCAAGGAATTAGGAATAGTTCATGTAAGTCATGATGATCACCCATATATGGTTTTCAGTCAGGATCACCCCAACATGGTTCATTATAGGTTATTAATGAATAATGTTTCCACAATTTATTATCCTACTTCATTATTGGATAGTGTTTTAACTACTTCTCTTATATATAAATTTTTGGAAAATTCTATTGATAAGAAAAGGTGATTCAATAAAGTAACATTAGACATGAAACAAAAAATAGATTATACATGATAATAATTCATTACTAGATTTAATTTTTTTTTCATTCGATGGTTCCCGGAGAATTAAAATCATATTTTCATTTTTTTTATTTACATTATACAAAAATATTATGGTAATATTTCATCACATGTTTCCACTAACTCGCCTCATAGTGACGACAGTGGGGTTATTACTACTAATAAGAATGATGTTATTAGTGGTGGTGGTGGTTGTAGTGATTATTCTATACAATATATCAAGTTTAATATAAAACATTAACCATAAATACTTTTTTATATAATATATTTTTACCAGTTGATAGTTCTTAAGAATGAAATAATTAAATTTTTCAATCCTTGAGATCTATTTTTTTCTTTTTTTTTACAAGTTGTTCCCAATAAATATTTAAAAATATCAAAATAAAATAATATTCAATTCATTAAATTTATTATTATATCATGTAGTGATTTTGGGTAAGTAAATAAAGAATGATCATTGTGTATTTCTCTTGATTTTCCCTTTTTTTTACTTGTAATAAGTTTTAACTGATTAAACTAATGGTTCATTAGATAAAAAGTTTTAAAAAATACTCATTTAATTTATAACAATTGATAAACATTTCAAGATTATTTATTAAAAAAGTAAAATATTTATATTCCATTTATATAAGTGGCTTTATTCTATAATTTATGAGTAATTTTTTTAGAAACAAAACACTCACTAATTATTTTCTCAAACTGCATATCATAATTTTTATTTATTGTATTCATTTTTTAATAAGTGTTTTAAAATGTATTTTAAAGTTTTGTTTTGGTTTTTTAAGTGTTTATAGAACTTATTTTTTCCACTTGATATGTTTCATTCTTAGAGATATAAATTATTATATGATTACATTTTACATTTTTTATTATACATTATCAATTTTATTTTTCTTACATTGTAGTTATTTTTATGGCTACTGAGTCTAAAAATGACTTAAAAAGAATAATTTTATGATGTAAGATTATTTTTTTCAAATTATTCAAATAAAAATATCTATAGACAAATAAATATTATTGTTTATTTATAATTATTTAAGTGAAAATGGTTATAAGAAAATTTCAAAACGATGTAAGTGATAGTACTGGTTTATAGTGGAGCTAATGGGATGATTCCCAAATTAAGTTTTTTAGAAAATCCTATTGATATATCCTAAGGAACTTGATTAACACAAACAAGGAAACTCTTGTATGGGATACTTCACATTTAATTTATAATCAATTTAAAAATAAATTACCTAAAACCAAGAATCCCTTTTGATCAATTTTGATGCCTCTCTTGACATGTTATAATATTTTTGAGAAAATAATTGAGGATTCTTCTAGTTTTATCCACATGGCTTCCATGAATCTTCATCCAAAATTATTGGTTTTCCCAGTGATATCATAGAGGAACCTAGAGCTTCTTGTCATTTATCTTTGATTGAAATAAGGGATTTTATCATTCTATCTTGTTCTCAGAAGTAATGAGGGGATAAGATATCTAGTCTAGGTATTGAGAGAAACATCTAGAGATATTTCAATGTATACAAATTCTCACATCCTCTGAAACACTATAAGTTGGAATATGTATTTAGGTTTAATATTTGATAATTGTGAAATTATCATTTTCCAAATATTCATTATATGCAACAAACCATGTCTATTAATAATAAAAATATTTTAATTATTGTTGTAATATATTAAGTAATGGGCATATTTAAATATCATTTTCTAAAAAATCAATATTTATTTAAGTGATATTAAATAAAATATATCATTTCCATTGGGAATTTAACTCGGCTCATTAATCCTTCTTGAAATTTATCTAACCTTGAATAATCAAATATTTTCTTAAATAAGTAAATATTATTGGTATAATATATAAATAAATATTATATTCACTAAACTTGTGAATAATTTTTTTTAATAATTATATACCTAAATAGATATTTATATTATTCTTATCAGTAAATAGATGAGTAAACAAATATTTTTTATTACTTTATGAGTAATAAATAATATATAATATTAAACTCTCATTTATTGAAATAAAATATCTGGTAGTTGAATTTATATGATCAAAATTACTCAAATAATTATTATTCCAAAAGTGAAGAAAAATATTTATTATTAATATAAAATTCATTTTTTATATGTAGATATATTTTATTTTATTCTTCACATTCTTATTAATATTACATGGAATTTATATAATTAGTTAACCATTACTGATCATATTATTTAGATAATATAATTTATTTTTATTTCATCTTAGAATTATCATAATAAATATGATATAATATTCAACTCACGTATTTTGTACAAAAATATATGGTTGTTTAATTTAGTCAATGAAAATTACTCAAATAATTATTATTCCACAAGTCAAGAATAATATTTATTCTTAATATAAAATAAAATTATTATGAATAAATATTTTTTATTTTATTCTTCACATTCATTCCAATTTTATATGGAATTTATATAACTAATTAACCATGTATGATAAATTTTTACACATAATAATTAAGTTTTATTTCATCTTATAATTTTCATAAATTAATTTACTTTTTGTGATATTCTGAAATTATGTGAGGAAGATGTTGTATTTTTTTGAATATGAGAATATCTTTGATGATTGTTGAATCTGTATTAAGTTAAAATAAATGCTTCAATAAGGATAGCACATTTTTTACAAGAATGGTTTAATTAAAGAAGAAATTGAAGGTGGCCATGAATATATTTTTCATTTAAAAGAGTTTTTTATAGCCATTCAGAAATAATAATGAATTTATACGTTCATATGTAGATTATATTTAAGAATACATAGATATAGAAATTGCATACTTAGTATTGAATATGAATAGATATGGTGCCTTAATAAAAAATTGACCATCCATAACCACTCAATGAGGTCATCTCAACCATGTGGGACCCATACCACACATGGGAAACCATGGTGGAAATGGTGAGCATAAGGAAAAGAAGACAGGACATGGGAATGCATATCACCCATAGAGTGCGCATTAAGGTGCTTGGGTGGACTATGCAATGGGATGGTGTGCCCTATTAGGGGAAATGTGTGGGTGTTTTGGGTATCAAACCCTGCTTCTAGATTGAATGAATGATGGCACAATATTATTGATATAATGGAGGAAAAAAGGACTTCATTTCCAATGTGGGACTCCCGTGATAGGGGTATTGTTCACATATAAAAAAAAGTATATTCAAATAACATGTGTCATTTGATCAGAATAATCATGGTTGTTAGATCACAACCTGCATCATCTTCAACCTTTAAGAAACCCTTGCTAGTGTCAGAGCTTCTACTGATCAGAAAAAACTATAATTATTAATGTATTTTATCTCCAAATATCATCTAACTATGAATTCAATCATAAATTAATAGGACTAATCATCTTTCATACAAGCTTTATTTTTCATTAAAACATATATTTGAAGAATTATATACTACCACACCATTCTTAATCAAACTCATGCCCACAAATCCTTTAATGAGTTTTATGACTATTAGGAATGTGATCATTATCACATGTAGGTGATAATTTAAATGTGAAATAAGAATCTGAGCTCACATAAGAAGTGTTACCACCATTATTAGAGCTTCAATGATGTTTTATAGTTTCACGAATCAACACATTTTGAGGATGTTTTGAATGAGTCTCAAAATAGTATAATAAATGGATCTTATGTGATAAAAATATATACAGATTTATTAAAAATATCATCTATAAATATCTATGTAAAGCCAAGAATTTGAGATGTCATTGGATACACTTGAGAGTTTGTTCTCATTTTTCACCAAAAAATAGAGCATTGTGATCATCTAATTTTCACAAAGAAGAAGAAAAATTTGCAACGTCACCAACATGAAGTATGAAAGATTCTATGTGTCATCTTACATAAAGAATAAATAATTTTTATATCACCTTTCATGAAGGATAGGTTCTACACTGTATACTTTCATGAAGAAGAAACCATGCACTGCTCAGGATACATGAGGAAGAAGACATATTCATATAACTAATGGTGTGAAAAGTATGTGAGTTAATGGATGTATATTGTCTTATAAATGATAATATAGTGAAAAAAGGACATGTTGTGGTAGAAGGAAATAATGTTCTTTTGTATTTCTTTGGGAGGATTGTGCATTCAATGGCTATCAAGAATAACATTTTATAAGTTGTATTTGTTAGAAGAAAAAACTACAATGGGTTCATGGTTATTCCCTTTTCCATATTTTTATTGATAAAAAAAGATAGTAGTGTAATTGTTATAAAATCCTTGGAACACTAGGTATGTAGTTATTCTGAAAAACCTCATTAACAAATTCGGTGTGTTCATTTATTTATATCCAACAGTCTGTATCTTAAGAGAACATGTGTTGAATAAGTTTGAGAGTTAAAGGAGTTTTTAAAAAATATTAACCATTGATTAACCCAACCCCACCCCCCCACACACACACACCTATTGTTTACCACCATTTATATGATACTTTCAATTGGAATTAGTTATAGTTTCACTCTTTGACGTTTGTCTCAAATGGCCAATAATACCTAGAGTTTTTATGGACCTTTTTCTTTAATAAAGTAAATTTTCATTTATGTCTTGCAATACACTAATTCAAACATTCCATTCATATGAAACAGACATGCAATATGTAACACGTAACAAGAAATTGGCATATATTACACAGAACATCAACTTGGTGTATGTTACATGGAACACTCACTTGGCGTACATTACAGAAAACTGTGATGTTTCTATGAAACATCAGTTTATAGTAATAATTATTTAAACATGATAATTATAACCATGTTATTAAACTTAGTAATATGAATAGAAATAACTATTTTTCAAATATTTCTTATATTTGTTTTATATAAATAAAACAAATTGATAATGAAAGATATGATTTTGGGTAAAGTCCTTTTATGTTTTAAAATATCGTTTTCTTGAATGAACTATTTTTAATGTCCTGTCAAAAATAATAAAATTCATTTTAGACACATTTAGATATTTAATTAGATAAAATAAAATTCATTTTTGAATTTATTAGTACTAAAAGTATTTTAGGGTTAATTTTTGGTATTTCTCTAAGAAACTTCATTTCTTGATGTATAGTGAAAAATATTTCATTTTAGTCAATAATTTCATTTTCATCTAAATAATTTTAAATGTTAAATTAAACTTAAAATTTGTTTTATTGTCATGTGAGATCAATTATACATATTATAATAAAATTTAGTTCATTATAATGAATTTCACTTTGAAATTTAATATAAAAACATAACAGACTTTTGAACATCTTTCTACTTTAAAAACTCGTAATTTCATCTCATCTTCAAGTTTAGAATTAATCTTAATTTTCCTAATTATGTGAATTGAATTTATAAAAATAGATATAAACCATTATAATATTTATAGTATTTATAGTATAATAATATCAACTTAATTTTTTACCAAAAATGTTAGTAAAACAGATTAAAATTAATCACAACGATTAAGGTCAAATTATGCTTAATTAGGGACTAAACCTTAATCATATGGGCTAAAACGACATATCCACTCATACAAAATCCATTTTATAGCCATTATTTGACCCTAAAACTTATATTATTGATTTATATTGGTTTTTTATGACTTTCTCTAAGTAATAACATGTGTAAACCTAACATGTTATTAAAAATTTCAAGTGAGTCGTTTTCCTTCCCTATAAAATGCCACCACATCTCCCACTTCTTCAGACATCTCAAAACTCTTATATTTGGGAAATATCTACCAAATAAACTTTCTAAAAATCCTACCTTCTTCCTAGAATCCTTTACTTTGGGTATATTTCAATCTAAGGAATCATTTTGGAACAAACCAATATGAGTTACCTGATTAAGAGGTATTGTCTTCTCTCAAGTCATTTATTTTATTTTCATTCACCACCCCCCAACCCAATTTATTTTTTACATAATTTTATAAATAAATTATTCTCAATATATTACGATGTTTTTATGCTGTGGTTTCAAGCTACACTTACACACACCAACATCTAATGAATAATGAACATACTGTTTATGTGTACGGTGAACTACCACCTCACTAAAAGATGATTGTTTAATTTTCCTTACTGCCTATAATGTTGGAAATTATGATGGAAATATTCATTATATGTGTTATATATTATAATTATTTTTTATTTAAGCTTCATTATTCATTTTACAACATGTATCTTTTCTTACTTTCAATTTTGTGTTAATACGATAATTTCGTTTGAGGAAGTGTGGACTATCGCCCCCTAAAAGTGATATGATTCATTGATACACTACATGGATTGTATATATAAGACATATATTATATAATAATTATATTTTAATAATTATATATATATACATATATGTATTTTAATTTCTTTCTTTCAACACGATGATTAAACGGAAATAGCATTCATGTGTACGTATGACCTACTGTCTCCATTAACAGTGTATTCAATTTAACACTTATATATTTTATAGACTATTTTAATAAAGAAATTATATATATATATATATATATATGATATTTATATCATGGTTTAAATTCTTTAAATCGTTATATAAAGTATAAGATATAACAAATTAATACACATTCAAAGTATAAAGTGAATAATACCTGAAGTGAAACCCTAACATAGGATTGTTAACAAGCGGGTAATATAAGATCATAATAAAACCATATATATAAGAATAAGATTCTGTAAAATATGTACAATAAATTTATATTTATTATGTAGGTGGTTTAAACGAGTATTATGAGATTCAAGACACAAGGTAATGGGATTTCATCTCACTTTTTATTTCTGTGAGATACATGTTATGTTATTCACTCTTTTCTTTTGTAGTGTATGTACTACCCATGATTGTATTATATTTATATTATACATAAATTTATTGGTATTCTCATATCCATTTTATTATCTCTATTTCATGGGGTTTAGGTTTCAAAAGATAAAAAATCGGTAAAATAGTTTTTTCTCAATTTTCCTTCTTTGAGACTGATGTTTTGTTATGCTCCTAAATTCTCTTTCACGGTGTATATACTTACATTTTACCTATTATATCATTAATTTACATTATTTAATGATATTTTATTCTTAATGTAATTTTTTTTTCTTACATGGAGAGTCTGATCCCATGTTACCATGTTATAAGAGTTTATTGCGACAATCTCATCATTTTTTAGAGATTGTTTATTTTTATGCTTCCTTTGATGAAATATTATGATCCATATCATACAAAAACTCAGTATTTTCCTTATACAATATTTATCAAGGATATAATCATGTATTATTTCCATTTTAAACTCATCGTTACTTAATAAAATGTTTTTAAGTAAAATTTGACAGTCTCTCTCTCCCGTCAAAAACCTGTTGTATTCCAAAACCATGTTTACGAAAATGTTTTCAAAAAAAATTCCAAATGTTTTAAAAAGGTATTTGAAGACCATTTTCAAGGGAAAATAATTTTAAAAATATTTTATGGTTTTCAATTATTCCTTTATAAGTTTTCAATTATATTTTCAAATAAAAATTTTCAAAAATGTTTTATGTTTTAAAAATCATTTTCAATGAAGAAATATTATTTTCCTCAAGAAATGGTTTTAATATATCATTCAAAATTATTTACCATATAAGATAAAATCTATTAGTGTTACTCATTCCTTTTTTGAGAAATTAATAAATTTTTCCATTCATATTATGAATTTGATTGGATTGTGTTTTGAGGGCATTATGTTGATCAAACTCATTTCCCTTTCACGGTTTTATGATTTTGAAACCCTCTTATTTTCACAGGTTATTTTTATGATAAAATGATTACGAAACCTATCTCTTTACATAGGTTGTGATATGATTACATTTTTATAAAACTCATTTAATTTCATGTGTTATGATATGATTATTTATGTTATTGTGTCACATGTATGTATGATTTCATTATGAGATTGGTGGGACCTAAATCTCTTTACAATGCATTGGGTAAAGATTTAAATCTCATGAGATAGACTAATATAGTCTTCGGAATGAACCTTGACAACCAAGATTACCATGTTAGTAAACCATTACTACCAATATGGTATAAGGATTAAACTCAAGCTACTAATATAGACATGAAAGTGAACCATGACTACCAAGATGGTATGGCGGTGAAGCCATACTCCAATATGGTCTTGGTAGTTATACCCTGTTTACTACGTAAATCATATTATATTCTTATGTGTCTACCATAATTCCATGTTTTTTCCTATGTTATTCTTTCATGGATTATGTTCTTTATTTTCTTATGATTAATGTCTTATGAAATTCCAATACTTATGCCATGATTCATGTATATGATCTTTGATATGCAGGGTATGATCTTCATTATTCATGATCATGTTCTCATACTCTTATGCTCATGATTATGCTTACATATATCCCTTATTTTACCTTACTATGAATTTGATTTCACCCCTTTTTATGTTTCCTTCCCTAGGTTATGAAAATATGTATTATGTTTGATGTTTCTAAGAAGGGTGTTATTTAAGAAAAATATAGGGGGAGATAATGTATCTCACTTATGTATTATTATTTATGTTCTCATGTTTCCAAAGGCACTAGACTAGTACGGTCTTTGGGTGTCTATTTGTATAATGTTTTAAGTATTCCATAGATGTTATGTATTGTTAATGTATTAAAAGTGAGTGTCACTATATTTGGTATCATAGAAAAGGTTTAGTTAAACTTTAGAATCTATGATGATGAAACCCTAGTGAGAACCCTAAGAACATGTCTAAGGATAACTTTAAGAGTAAGGAAAATTAAAGGAAACTGTCCTATAATTTTGGTGAAGGATAGAGTGAGTGGTTTCCCCGAAATACCTCTCTGTATGGGTATTAAAAGTGGATATGTATTTGGAAAAAATGTACCAAGGGGAAATAACTCCAACAATATGTTCCAAGCCTGACTTGGTGTAATCTGGTACACGACAACGGGCCTTGCTACAAACCTAGTTTGACACTCCCAAGGGATATGCTTTGGGAATTCACAAACTCTTCATGAACCATTATGAATGATTTAAATAGAGTTTGGATAAGAATAAACTAAGATAAACCTAAGGTTTCATGGATTAGGGAAGGTTTTATAAGATACTTTAGTAGCTATAAATAGATTTTGAGTTGTGCAATCAAGTTTTAAATGGTGGTTGGAGTCAAGTATCAATCTCATGGTTTTGATAAGAAGAGGATGATAGAGTTTAAAGAAAAATATAAAATCCATGAAGAGAAGAAAATTATCTTCCCTTTATGCTTTAAGTGTGGGAAGATCCTTGTAGGTGTAACGTCCCGGTTCTGGGTGCCACTCAACGGGTGCCCCGAACTCGGTTCACCACGTGACCTCAAGCGCATTTCCCCAAACACCAGAGGCTTCCAACTAGCAGCGAGGCCCCAAGTATGATAGTGGGGAAACTATGCCCTCATTTGTCAATGTGTAGCGTAGCGTAAAGAAATAAAACATACAACAATAGTAGAAGAAGTAAACCATACACACCTGGAATAACAATTGCAGTAGATATAACCAACCAGAAATATAGATATGAAGACAGCCAGAACATGTTACAAATCAGTACAGTATAGTACAATAAAGAGTATAGAAAAACCAAAACAAAACAGTTGGTAGCATCATGAGTCGAAGCCCTATCCCATGCTCCCCTACACCTCAGCAGCAATCAAGTAGCTGTATAGGGACTCTTGACCCTATCCACACCTGCATAAAAGTAATCAGTTTGGGCTGAAAAGCGTGACCCAAAAAGGGTTTGAGAAATAATTTCCCAGTAGGCATCCACCAAAGGCCTGTGCTCAACTGTGTGTAAAACAAGAAAAAATAGTGTGCAGTTGTAAAATGCAATAAAGTAAGCATTACTAAAAAGTAACTAACTTAACCAGTTATATTACCATTTTAATATCCATTTAATCCTTTAATTTAAAATATCACCATATTGAATATTCTAAGTAAACAGCCAACATACTCAGACATGTAAAGCCTTACCCTCAGGTAATCAGAATCCAACCCGTAGGTATTTCCCTCTGGCGTAACAGAATTTTCCCTCAGGCGTTCGAAGTGTCACCCTCAAGCACAGAAGTCAAGCCCTCAGGCACGAAAGGTTGCCCTCAGGCGAAATAGAACATTGCCCTCAGGCATATCAGTCACGCCCTCATGCTATAGTAGAACACCGACCTCAGGCATAAGTAACCGGGCCATTCCCAACATATAAACATGAAATTTTCATAAAATTCCTATCAAGGAAAAAGTAATGCATAATTTAAACATGGCATACCCTCGGGCATCCTGGCCAAATGGCTAAACAGAGGAATGCACCCCTCGGGATGGTCCTGGATCCAAGAAATGATCCCAAAAAACATTTTAATATCACATTTAATTACCTATACAATTCTAGGTATTCAAAATATCCATGGCCTCAGCCACACGACACCCCAACATGGGTTCGTGGTACAAAAATGCACAAAAACGCACAAAAACGCACAAAACGCACAACAGTTGGAAAATAAACACCAAGCCACCTACCTTATATACCCCTGATCGGTATAATCGAACGAAGTTCCACGAATCATCCTAGAACGAGGTAGATCTGAGGTAAAATAATTATTGCTTAAATGTAAATAACTCTTATTAGGGTATGAAAAGAACTACTCCAAGAGAAGGGAGAGCATACCCGTGCGGTTCCAACGAGATAGTCTAACGAGGAAACGGATTCCCAACAAACGCGCGGCAGATTTCCGATGATTCAGCCATCCTCTCTCGAGCCCTCTTCCCATTCTAAGCCTTCCCTATGAAAAGGGGAGGCTACTTCCCATTTTAATAAAAAAAACAAAGTACATGGCATGTACTTCCAAGTACACAGCGTGTACTCCCCATTTTTAACTGTTCCTCTGGCGGCTTCCCGCCAGCGTGGCACTGTTCACCTGCCGACATGACTACACGGTGTGTTCGGTCGCACAGCTAGCCACCGCCTTACTATTCACCTTCCGAATGACTACACGGTGTGTAAGGGACTACTACACGGTGTGTATTTGGTTCCTACACCCTTAATCACCGACACGGCCACACGCCCTGTGCACTCATCCCACACGGCCAAAAGTACATGGTGTGTGGACAAAGTACACGGCATGTACTTTCCAAAAATTATAATTTTCCCCATTTTCCATATTTTCTCAAAAACACTTAAGGAAAAGTGAAAAGAAGAAACTCGTACCTCAGAAATAAGAACCGGGTTCATACAAACTTGCCCCCTTAATGAAATTCGTCCCTGAATTGCCCTTATAAGGGTGGTGAATATATAGCCATGAACTACTCAGGTCACTAAGCACGTATATTGGTCTCCCAATCCTAGGTTTTGTCCTGCACTCAGCCATGATTTTATAGAACCCGTACGAGAAGAACTGACCATCCTCGGAGAACCTTCTTGCTTCTATCAACGATACGAAACGGATGCTCCTCCAAGGACGCATCTACCTTAAGCTCAACCTCCTCGGGATGAAAAATGTGAGATGAGTCTGAATGATAATGGCGCAACTGAGATACATGGAAGATGTAGTGCATGGCCCAGTACCTTTGTAGTAACTAAAACCGATAGGCAACCAGCCCAACTCTCCCCAGAATCTCAAATGGCCCCACATACCTTGGTGAAATTTTACCATGTCTCTTGATCTGCTTGTGTCCCAGCCTCGGCGAAACATGCAAGAAAACCTGATCCCTGACCACGAACTCCAAAGGTCATCTACGGCGATCACCATAAGATTTCTGACAAGACTGTGTGGTAGCCATCCACTTCTGAATCAACTGGACCTACTCAGAAGTCTCCTGCACGAGATGTGGTCCCAGTAAAGCTGCCTCGCCTACCTCTAACCAGCACAAAGGTGATCGGCATGGCCTATCGTATAAAGCCTCGTATGGTGCCATCTCGATAGTTTCTTGAAAACTGTTATTATAGGAAAACTCTACTAGGGTTATATTCTTCTCCCAAGAGCCCCTAAAGTCTAGGATGCATGCACGCAGCATGTCCTCAAGCACCTGTATCGTACGCTCTGACTGGCCATATGTCTGAGGGTGGTATGTTGTGCTCAGAAGTGCCTGTGTACCCAGGGCCCTCTAAAAACTCTGCCAGAAACGAGACATAAAACGGGCATCCCTATATGAAATGATAGAACAAGGAACCCCATGAAGATGTATGATCTCTTGGATATACAACTTTCTGAGCTCATCAACACCAAAGTTCTCCTTTATTGTTAAGAAGTGAGCTACCTTCATGAGTCTGTCCCCAATAACCCACATGGCATCATTGCCTCTAGGTGACCTCGGCAACCCCATCACGAAGTCCATCGCGACATCATCCCATTTCCACTCCGGAATGGGTAACTGCTGTAACAGTCCAGCTAGTCTCTGATGCTCTGCCTTCACCTGCTGACAGGTGGAACACCTCATAACAAAACCAGCAACTTCTCTCTTCATACCCGGCCACCAGTACTGACGTCTTAATTCATGGTACATCTTGGTAACCCCAGGATGAACTGCCCAAGCCGAAGTAGGAAACTCCCGCGTCAGCTCCTCGTGTATATCCCCTGGAACCCATACTCATCCATGGAAATGAAGAACCTCATCATCGCCTCTCGTCCACCTAGGAGTAGGGTCCTCACTTGCCACCGACTCTCATAGAACTAGGCCTTATGGATCAGATAGCTGTCTCATCCTCACTCTATCCAAGAGGGTAGAAGTCATAGCTAAAGAGGAAAGATAAGCCTGCCCCTGACTGTCGTGCACCTCTAGATGCATCTTAGAGAACAAAGACATGATCTGCCACTCACCACTGGCCTCCTGCACTGCTTGTATCTGAGTCTTCCTACTCAGTGCATCAGCTACCGCATTACCTTTACCAGGTGTATAGGCAAGATCAAAATCGAAGGATTGTAGGTACTCAACCCACCTTCTCTGTCTCAGATTCAAGTCACGCTGAGTAAAAATATACTTGAGACTTTTTTGGTAGGTGAAAACCACAAAATGTTCTCCCAGTAGATAATGACTCCAACAGCGCAACACATAAACTACTGCTGCCAACTCGCGATCATGCGTCGGGTAATTCATCTCATGTGGCCTCAACTGCCAAGACCCGTATGCAATAACTCGATCACCCTGCACCAACACTGCTCCCAACCCAATACCTGATGCATCACAGTAAATTGTATAGCTCTTCCCCTGCTCTGGGAGTATCAGGATCGGTGCTGATGTCAACCTTCCTTTCAGGTCCTAAAAGGCTGTCTCGCAAGCTTCTGACCAAACGAACTTCACACCTTTCTTAGTTAAGCTCGTCAACGGCGCTGCTAAGTGGGAGAATTCCTGTATAAAACACCTTTAGTAACCATCCATCCCTAAGAAACTCTGTATCTCAAACATGTTCTTAGGCTGCTCCCAGGAAACTACTGCTCTCACTTTCTCTGGGTCTACTGAAACTCCTGCCTCCAAGATGATATGACCTAGGAAGTGTATCTGGTCTATCCAAAAGTGGCACTTTGAGAGTTTAGATTATAGCTGATTCTCTCTCAATGTACTCAATATGATCTCAAGATGGGTGGCATGTTCGTGTCGAGTGTGAGAGTACACCAAGATGTCATCCACAAATACTACCATGAAAGAGTCCAGATAAGAATGGAACACACAATTCATCAAATCCATGAAAACTAATGGCATGTTCGTGAGTCCTAACGGCATAACTGTATACTCGTATAGACCATACCTGCTCTTGAATGCCGTGAGAGGTATATCAGATGGTCTAACGCGCAGCTGATGATATACTGGTCTCAAGTCAATCGTCAAGAACACTCGTTCTCCACAAAGTTGATCAAATAGATCATCAATACTCAGCAAGGGATATATGTTCTTGACCGTCAGCTAGTTCATCCTCTGATAATCCACTCAAAGTCTGAGGGTACCATCCGCCTTCTTCACAAAGAGGACCGGAGAACCCCATGGAGAAGTACTGGTTCAGATAAAACCCTTTGCCTGTAACTCCTCTAACTGCCTCTTGAGCTCCTGCAACACTGATGTAGCCATCCTATAAGGAGGAATGGACACTGGTGCTACACTTGGCACAAGCTCAATAGAGAATTCCACCTCTCGTTCCGGAGGTAGACCTGAAAAGTCATCCGGGAAGGCATCCCTGAAACGATCAACTACTGGAGGAAAATCCGTCTGACAAGTCACCTGGACATCTAGATATTATCTGACAATCTGGGTTGTGACTCCATGAAACATGCGGCCGATTGTCTCCTATCTACCGGTCAAGGTTCTGGTGCTCTGCTAATGTGTATAGCAGCACTCGGGTCGAATCCTCAACGATGATACTTTTAAATAGTCGTTTGTTTTTAGTTGATTGTATTTTGATTAGGGGGGTTTGTTTGCAGAGCTTAATTGAATTGATTGATTGACTATAATTGATTTAACAAATTGATAAATATTAGGTTGATTTCATTAATAGGGAGTTAATCTTGTGATATCCTTGAGCTTTGCCTTATATTGCATTTAAATTAACACCCACTTCACAAGTTGACATCGATTAGAATTACTAAGTGTTTAAGCTTTAATCCAAGCCTTAACTTAACATAGGTTTCTAATCATTACCATTACTTGTTTATGGTAGTGTATTTGTGGTTCCAATAATCCATGGAATCCACATATTAAAAAATCATGTCATTAATCCATGACATATAAAGTTCAACATACACAATATTAATTTAAAGAACATTTGTCGAGAAAAAGCTCTCAATCACTTAACATGCCTAAATTATAACTCACCCCAATTAAAGATTTACCCAGCGATTAAAATGATTACTAATCTGGTTATAATGATTATGGTGATGAATTATAAAGAGAAGAAAAAGAAAGGGACAAGATAAGAGTAGTACGCTGAACACACACACAAACGATGAAGAAAATTAAAAACCAATTTTCGATTGAATGAGGAAGAAAAATAAGGGAAGGGGATTCAACTGAATTTAAAATATTTTAAGAACATAAATATTAAATTACATAAGGTGGATGAGAATAAGATATATTGAAGAAGAAACTTGCATTAAAACAGAATTACAAAATAAAGGACTTACAAAATTACAAAAACGAAGAACATGAAAGTAAGTGAAAACAAATAGAAGAGGAAAGGTCTATCAAGTGAAAACATGAGTATGGAAGGTCCTCCCAAGACTTTGGAAAGGATTTTTTCGTGCCAATATGTTATCCTCTCTTCTGAAATTCCAACCCCTCTCAAGGAGAGAAGGGGAGAGTATTTATAGCCCAAGGAGTGGACTGTTTACATTCTAGCAATACCCCTCCATTTGGCTCACATATATAGACATCATGACAGACGAATATCGAGAAATCTCCTTCTTAAAAGTTGTAGATAATAGAGTTGGACGACTAATCTCAAAATTTGGATTCATTTAGAATTAAGGAGAAAATGTTATGGCCGGTTGATTAAACAAAGTAAAACTATCCATTTCAATCCAGTCTTTTTGAAGTCCTGAATGTGAAATGGTTTTTGAATATGAATATTCCTTCAAATCCGAATGGGTTCTTCAAAAAAGTAGGCCTCCTATATCTACTCTTTCCCACTTCAAAATATCATCTCGATTTGATGTTTACATCATGAGATATGTCATGAATAATATACTGACTTTATTTCTCGTCCAGAATGGTGGGATGGAATTCAAAGCTTCATTTGGGCCCCTTGTACATAGATTTGGGCCTTTATATTTGTATCCAAGATGAAATGTACTATCCCCCGAATTATGGTGGAGAGTTAATGTTTTAGGACTTCTGGACTGAGCCTAGTAAATCAATCTTCAATACTGGTCCAGTTTGTTCATAGATTTTTTGGTCTTGTTTTTGAGGACCATATGACCCTTCAAATGGAAGAATTGGATCATGGTACCTTCTCGTGAAATGTTAAATATGGAAATTATAATCCTACAAAACAAGAACCACACGATTTGGATCAGTATAGTGATAGTTATTATTAAAATAGTAAACTGACTCAATTGGACTACTTCTAAAAATGCTCAAAATTTATACTTAATATTAAAACATTAATATTTCACACAAATTATGCACATTTCATATAAAATAAGTAAAGGGGGGATATAATAAGTCATGAAAATATTAATAACATCAACTCCCCCCACACGTTTTTTGTGCATGTCTTCATGTGCAATAAATATAAAAACATGACAAAATCATTTTTACTCACCCACAGATATTAAAATTTTGTTTTCTCCAATCAGGGGAGGTTTAGAATATTTCACTCATCCATTTTGAATTCCACCACAAGTTGTTAGAGAAAAAATGTTCCAAAACTAATTCATTTTTTCATGCTCAAATTTAGAAATGGAAAATGTGGACACTCAAAACTCACACCTCCCAAAATGATAAAATTCATTTGTGGAGGTTCACTCTTTCACCAACCAAAAGTGAAAATCATAGAGTTTGAAAGATCTATAATCTTACAATCCCTTTCCAAAGTGCACAATAATCAAGATTTATTTTTAAGGGGTTTTTCTGTGGCTATGGGATGGTAGGAATATAATGTCCAAGAGAGAGAAGAAGAGGGTTAAAATACCAACATAGAAAAAGCAATGCACATTTTTTTGAAATAAAACATGGAAGGAAATGAAAACACATATTTACAAGGAAATTATTGTGTGAAGAAAGACACAATAGAGGAAGAAAATATGAAGGGTATGAGAAGATGAAATATTTAGAAAACACAGAACCTCTCCCAATAAGAATATAATGCAAGTGTTCTTTTTTTCTTTTCCTTTTTTTTCTATGTTTTTTCGAAAGTTGACCGTGAAACAGATCTCACACTCATATCCCAACCCATGTTTGATCTCCTCATGACACTAATTTTAATAGTTATAAAAAGATCAAAGGTTTAGGAAGAGTTATTTTTGACCTACCCAGGACAAAACCCATTTTTTCATTTTTTTTTGATTTTTTTTTGTGTTTTTGATTTTTTTTTTGAATTTTTTTTGAACACTTTTCAATATCATTTTTACAATACATTATGAAATACCACTAAATGACAACCTCCCTCCCACAAAAAAATGGATGTTTTCCCTCAAGCATATGATAAAACACTAGAAAGTAAGGAAATGATACCCAAAAATGAAATCCATTCCCCCCCCACACACATAAATTTAAAAAACTTATGCAATGAAAATCCATGTTGATATTGGGTGGGATAAGGTATTGGGATTATAATGTGACTATCAAAGAAAGTGTTTTCATAGGCTTGAAGGGGATTTCAAAAGGAGGATTAATGTAAGGAAAATGAGAGGCTATTTGGATATTGTGATTTTCATGTGGTTAAGAAAATGCCATTATCATATTAATACACACTAAGGTAGGAAATTCAGCTCGAAGGTCCACAAACTCAAGACTCGCAAATGGGGGTGAAAACACACATTTTGAAAAGATGTCCATAGGTGGCCTTGGCATGAAAGCAAATGTTTGTTCTCACGGTTGGGGAAAATCCTTTTCCAAATCAAAAATTGAGCATTCAAAATGTGTTGGTTTTGAGACAAAACTCTTTATACAAAGTCATAATGAAAATAAAAAAATTTTGAGATGAAAACATGTCTGTTAAATTCCCGAAATGGTTGGACAAAATTTCAAAACACGATGGTGAGTAAGCATGACTCTGTTTTTTTGTATTTTTTTAAGTGATTTTTTTTTTGGTTTTTTTTTATTTTTTAAGGTTTTTTTAAAATACACACCCACACAATAAAGAAAAAAAGGTTTTGATGAAGAAAGTGGTAAAAAAAAGATAGGAAGAAGAAGAAAGAGGTAGAGAGAGGAAGAGATAGAGAGAGAGTTAAAGGGAAAGAGGTTCCCCCTGGTTTGGATTTGGTGGGTTGCCATCTCCATCTAGTGGTGGGCTGGCTAGAGAATTTGGGGATTCAGTGGAAGTCGAGGTGGTTCTAGGATAGTGGGAAGTTTCCTGAAAAGGAAAATTCCTTATTCATCTAATGAAAAACTAAAAAGAAATTGAAATTTCATAAAAGTAAAAGAAAACATGGGTTGCCTCCCAAGAAGCACTTCATTTATTTGTCTACAGCTGGAAAATTGTAGTGGACTACCCATAATCTGACGGTGGCCATCGTATTTTCTCAACTCCAGTATGCTTCCAGAAAAACTTTTTCTTTGGGAGGCCTGATGATTCATTGGATAATTTCATCCCATCCTTATTGGTGTGCTTGAAATTCAATGGGGTTGGAAAGAGAATATTTCTATCCTCACTTTGGTCTTCAACCTGAGGAATGATTTTATCCACAAAGTGATGGTTTTCTATTCTTGGAAATTCAGGAAGATGCCTCAATTCTGATGGTTCATTTATATAAGGATCAGATAACACAAAGGCAGAGTATGAGATCCCAATTGTTTTTGACTCATTTATTTCATCACTTACCGGTGTAGAGTAATGAGGATCAGTGGAGTCATAAGACTGAATAAAATTTTCAATATCCTTTATTTCAATGTTGTTCGCCAAATAATGGTCAATTTCAACCTCACCAGTGATAACTTTATTAATTAGGGTACAAATATCACAAACATCACTACCATCAGGACAATATAAACACATTGGTTCAAGGTTCACTTCACATATAACAGAATTTTCAGAATCATGGATAGGAAAGGATGAATGTGGGATAATCTGATATGAATCAACAAATGAGCATTATAGTTCATTTTCCTCATTACCATCCATGTTGGAGAATTGGAGGTCAGAGGTGAGATGAGATTCCAAAGAGTTTTCAAGATCCTTTATTTCAATGGAGTTTGCATTTGTAATGTCAACATCATTTTCACCATTAATCACTTGGTTAATGAAGATGCAATATTCAAAAACTCCTCTATTAGTAGAACAGGAAGAAAATTATGGATTAAGATTCAACACACTCTCATAGGTAGTTTCATAAACATAGATAGAGAATACAGATTGATTCTCTAATGGGTATCGCATGGATTGGAAAATATTGAACTTGACCATTTGGTTTCCAAATTCCATGGATAAGATGCCAGCACGGACATAAATTTTGGTTTTAGATGTCATAAGAAATGGTCTTCCTAGAATTAGAGGAGATGTGCAATAAGTTGTCTCACCTTCCATGTCAAGGACATAGAAGTCAGCTGGGAAGATAAGATCATTTACTCGAACAAGGATATCCTCAATTATTCCCTCAGGTTTGGCTGTGCTTCGATTGGCTAACTGAATGACAACACCCATTGGGTGCAAGGGTCCTAGACCAAGGTTGGAGAATATGGATTTGGGCATGACATTAATTGAGGCTCCTAGGTCTATGAGTGCATCATCAAAGTTGGAACTTCCAATTTGGCATGGAACCATAAAGGTACCTGGATCTTTGCACTTAATGGGTATGGACTGCTGGGTGGAAACATTTTCAAAGGTCCTAAGTTACCTCTTGTGGGTACACAACTCCTTGAGAAACATGGCATACTTAGGAATTTTTTTGATGGCATCTAAGAGAGTAATGTTGACTTCAACACGTCTAAACATGTCGAGCATTTCATGATCAGGTTCAAAGGACTTCCTTGTCATAGAAACAGCTTGAGGAAAAAGAATTGGTTCTTAAGTGGAATGGAAGGAGTTGATGGAATGAATTCAGATTCCTTTTCAATTTTCTTTTTCTTTTCATTTTCTAGTTCAACATTCAAAGGAGGGCTAGAGGACTTATCTTGAGGCATAGAAATGTGGTTTCTCGATCTAAGTGCAATTTCACTTACATTACCCTTGGGGTTGGGTAATGGTTGAGCTTGGAGTTGGGAAGAATTTGATTGTTTTTGCTGGATCAGGCGGGATGCAAGTTGACCTATTTGAGTTTCAATGTTTTTAAGGCTAGAATGGGTGAAGGAGTCAAGATCTTCCATTGCACTTTCCCATGGTTGCTTAGAAGAAGATTCTTGTCCCGGATTGGGATTGCCTTGATTTTAGTTCTTGGGGAATCGATTGAATTGGTTTGGGAATTGGGAAGACTGACTAGGATAGTGGAATCCAGGAGGAGGAATAGGTGGATTGGTCCTTTGAGGTTGAGGGACAAAAGGATAAGGTTGTTGAAAGTTACCAACACCTTGACTATATTGAAACTAGTTTGGGTTTTGAGGAGGGAATTGAGGGGGGTGAGATATGGGATTACCATACCTAAGGCCTTGGTTATAGGAAGAAGAGAAGGGCTCATAGTGAGGTTGGTTGAAGTTTCTAACAAACTGACTTGATAGTTGAGGATTGGTGTTCCGCTGATCATATGCTGCATTGAGATCCATTGGTCCAGATGAATCGGATTGATCCTCTGGATGTTGTGGACATGTGTCAGTTGGATGAGATAGAGAGTTGCATATTCCACAGTTTTTGATAGGTCCAGGAGACATTGATTGCGGAGAAGACGAGGTTGGGGATTTGGTAGCCACAGCTATCTGTCGCACAAGACCTGTAAGTTCACTCATCCACTCGGTCATTTTGTTCGGCTCAATTGATTGATTATCTTGGGATTTTTTGACATGAGAATGTGCTCGAGTATGGAATTGTTGTGTGTTTGTAGCCATGTTACTTATGAGATCTCTTGTAGCTGCATGAGTTTTATCAACCAGAGCACCACCACTTGCGGCATCAATGAGAGTTCTCTCCATAGCCAATAACCCCTCATAGAAGTATTGGATCAAGAGTTGGTCAGGGATTTGATTATGTGGGCAGGTTTCCACATGTTTTTTGAACCTCTCCCAGTACTCATGGAGTGATTCACTTGGGAATTGATGGATACCACTTATTTCCTTTCGGATAGAAGCAGTACAAGAAGCAGGAAAGAATTTCTCTAAGAATAGTCGCTTCATGTCATTCCATGTAGTTATGGAACCAGGAGGTAGGTAGTAGATCCATGACTTAGCAGTGTCATCTAGGGAAAAAGGGAATGCTCAGAGTTTTATTTGTTCTTCAGAAACCCCTTGAGGCTTCATGGTAGATCACACTACTTGGAACTCTTTAAGGTGAAGATGTGGATCCTCACCGGCTAGCCCGTGGAAATGGGGGAGAAGATGAATCAAACCCGATTTGAGTTCAAAGTCAGCCTCTATGTTTGGATATTAATACCAGGAGGTTGGTAATTCATATCAGGGGCAGCAAGTTCTTTAAGGGTTTGTTCCCTAGGATTGGCCATTTCTAATTCAACTGGTTGGACAATGACTCGTTCTTGAATTATTTGAGTATCTCTTATGTTCCTCCTAAGTTGGCGAAGTGTTAGCTCAATTTTAGGGTCAAACAAATCTGAGGGATTGTTTGGGAGGCTACAGGGCATTCAGAGAGATTTTGGAAGAAAGATGAAGATGGGTTTTTCTATGTATTTTTTTCAGTTTATGATTTTTGAAAGGATGATGGGTTTTTCTTTGTGTTTTTTTTCAATTTTTTTTAAATTTGTTTTTTTTTTGTGTTTTCTTGACAATAACCAGAAACTAATGAATACTTAGAGCACCATCCCTGGCAACAGAGCCATTTGAAATGCGCGGCCGATTGTTGCCTATCGACCGGTCAAGGTTCCGGTACTCTGCTAATGTGTATAGCAGCACTCGGGTCGAATCCTCGGCGATGATACTTTGAAATAGTCGCTTGTTTTTAGTTGATTGTATTTTGATTAGGGGGGTTTATTTGCAGAGCTTAATTGAAATGATTGACTGACTATAATTGATTTAACAAATTGATAAATATTTGGGTGATTTCATTATTAGGGAGTTAACCTTGTGATATCATTGAGCTTTGCTTTATATTGCATTTAAATTAACACCAACTTCACAAGTTGACATCGATTATAATTCCTAAGTGTTTACACTTTAATCCAAGCCTTAACTTAAATTAGGTTTCTAATCATTACCATTACTTGTTTATGTTAGTGTATTTGTGGTTCCAATAATACATGGAATCCACATATTAATCAAAACATGTCATTAATCCATGACATATAAAGTTCAACATACACAATATTAATTTAAAGAACATTCGTCGAGCAAAAGCTCTCAATCACTTAACATACCTAAATTATAACTCACGCCAATTAAAGATTTACCCATCCATTAAAATGATTACTAATCTGGTTATAATTATTATGGTGATGAATTATAAAGAGAAGAAAAAGAAAGGGACAATATAAAAGTAGTGCGCCGAACACACACACAAACGATGAAGAAAATTAAAAATGGATTTTCGATTGAATGAGGAAGCAAAAGAAGGGAAATAGATTCAAATGAATTTAAACTATTTTAAGAACATAAATATTAAATTACATAAGGTGGATGAGAATAAGAGATATTGAAGAAGAAACTTTCATTAAAACAGAATTACAAAAGAAAGGACTTACAAAATTACAAAAACGAAGAACATGAAAGTAAGTGAAAACAAGGAGAGGATGAAAGTTCTCTCAAGTGAAAACTTGAGTATGGAAGGTCCTCCCAAGCCTTTTTCAAGGCTTTTTTCGTGCCAATATGTTATCCTCTCTTCTAAAATGCCAACCCCTCTCAAGAAGAGAAGGGGAGAGTATTTATAGCCTAAGGAGTGGACTGTTTACATTCCAGCAATACCCCTCCACTTGGATCCCAGATATGGACATCATGACAGCCGAATGTCGAGAAATATCCTGCTTAAAAGTTGTAGATAATAGAGTTGGACGACTAATCTCAAAATTTAGAGTCATTTGGACTTAAGGAGAAAACGTTAATGTCGGTTGATTAAACAAAGTAAAACTGTCCATTTCAATCCAGTCTTTTTGATGTCCCGAATGTGAAAGGGTTTTAGAATATGAAGATGCCTACAAATCTGAATATGTTCTTCAACAAAGTCGGCCAAATATATCGCCTCTTTCACACTAAAAACTATCAGCTCGATTGGATTCTTACATCATGAGATATGTCATGAATAATATACTGATTGTATTTCTCGGCCAGAATGGTGGTCTAGACTTCAAAGCATCATTTGGGCCCATTGTACATAGATTTGGGCCTTGAATTTTTTATCCAAGATGACATGTACTGTCCCCAGAAATATGGTGGAGAGTTAATGTTTTTGGACTTCTAGATTGAGCCCAATAAATCAATCTTTAATGCTGGTCCAGTTTGATTACAGATTCTTTGGTCTTGTTTGTGAGGACAATATGACCCATCAAATGGCAGAATTGGCTCATGGTACCTTCTAATGAAATGTTTTATATTGAAATTAGAATCCTAAAAAGAAATAACCACACAATTTTGATCATTATAGTGATAGTTATTATTAAAACATTAAACTAACTCAATTAGACTACTTCCAAAAATGCTCAAAAATTATACTTAATATTAAAACATTAATATTTCACACAAATTATGCACATTTCATATAAAATAAGTAAAGGGGGAATATAATAAGTCATGAAAATATTAATAACATCACTCCACCTCACCCATGATGCTATGGTCTAGCTCGACTCGACTGAACATCCCACTCACCCTTGTATAGAAACACGAGGAAGAATACATTCAAAATTTGCAAAACAAGACTACACGGAGTTTATACTGACTACACGACGTGTACTTTTCTACCCTTCCTCTGCCCGGGTCCTTCTACACGGCTAAGACCCATGACTCCCATTTGAACAAAACTACATGGCATGTATATTATCTACACGGCGTGTTTGGTGTTATTTCCCAACTACCCGTGTCGCTTGTGACACGGGCGGCTACTCGGCTTGACACTACACGGCGTGTTACACCCGCACACGGCATGTACAATTCCCCATCTCCCAGCCACATGGCTTAATACACATGGTCTGTCCTCGAACAAGACTGCATGGCGTGTACTAGACGAGCTCCACCAACCAGTGTTGTTAGTTACACGGCTGGTTTACACGGCTCAACCTACATGGCGTGTTCAATATACACACGGCGTGTACTCAAAAGGTTTACCCCGACCCGTGTTGTTAGTTACATGGTCGGGTTCCCAGTTCACACTACATGGTGTATTCCACAGTGGACACGGCGTGTATGTCTTAAGGTTTCCTCTGTCCGTGTTGAAGTTACATGGCAGACACCGGGTCAACACTACACAGCGTGTACAAAAACAACATGGCGTTTTTTCCCCAAGCTCATCTCTTCCCCGTGTCGCCTCCCACACGGTTTGTGACACGGGAAGAGACTACACAGCATGTACATAAACTACACTACGTGTTTACCCCAAGATCATCCTGTTCCCGTGTCGTTGCCCACACAGTTTGTGACACGGGAAGAGACTACACAGTGTGTACTCCGGGTACATGGCATGTACTCAAAAAATTTATTTTTCTTCCCGAACAGAAGAACATACACGGCGTGTCTACAGTACTACATGACGTGTATACTAGGTTTCCGGACAGTATTCCTCAAAAACTTCCCCATAACCCAGAAAACACTGGAAAAAAAACACTTAAGTGTCAAATTCTGATTAGTGAGGTCCCATACTCCCCACGAATCAAAGTTTGATAGCTTATCTGTGTCATAACATAATAAACAGTCAATGATCCACCAAATTCCGGTCAATGGGGGCCCATACTCCTTAAAAACCAAATTTTGGCATTCATTATAAAATTGACTCATACAAAAATACCTTACCACATAGAAGGTATCTATCAAAGCAGTTATCACAACAGCATGCCTTTACTAGGACAACATCAATCACAACAACTTGCAAAATTTCTAATGCACCTACATGGCATGAAAACTATGCATGGAATGTGATTTCTTGCATGTTCCTAAATGATGAATGAGATGGCATACCCTCATCTCATCGGGTTGCAACTAAGTAGAACCCATAGATAAAATATCAACAGTACAATCACAAGTGCATCACCCAATGGTGAAAATCATATCAACTGTAAATCGCAAAATCCGTAAAATTACAATACGAGGTAAATTGGATTCTACCTATACACGGGTTAGCTACGCTCGGGCACAGTTTATTACCAACTACCATTCCCTTCCTATCCCTAACTAAGGCTCCAAATAGTAAGTCAAAGAAAAGAAACGCCTTTGATATCACTTTGTAACGTCTCGATTCCAGGTGTCACTCAACGGGTGCCTCGAACCCGGTTCGCCACGTGACCTCAAGCGAATTTCCCCAAATGCTAGAGGCTACCGACAAGAAACGAGGGCCTAGGTCTGATAGTGGGGAAAATATGCCCTTATTTTTCAAAGTGTAGCGCAGCGGAAAGAAATAAAACATACAGCAATAGTGGGTGCAGTAAACCATACACAACTGGAATAACAATTGTAGTAGATATAACCAAATAGAAATATAGATATGATGCAACATGTCTCCAATTCTATGAAAACATCCAGGACATGTTACAAATCAGTACGGTATAGTACAATACAGAGTACAACAAACCCAAAACAATATAGTCGGTAGCATCTTGGGCCTAAGCCCGGTCCCATGCTCCCCTACACCTCACCAGCAATCAAGTACCTGTATAGGGACTCTTTCCCCTATCCACACCTACGGAAACGTAATCTGTTTGGGCTGAAAAGCGTGACACAAATAGGGTGTGAGAAATAAATTCCCAGTAGGAACCCACCAAAGTCCTGTGCTCAACTGTGTGTAAAACATGAAATAATAGTGTGCAGTAGTAAAATGAAATAAATTAAGTAGTACTAAAAAGTAACTAACTTAACCAGTTATATTTCCATTTTAATATCCATTTAATCCTTTAATTTAAAATATCACCACAGTGAATATTCTAAGTAAACAGCCAACATCCTCAGACATGTAAAACCTTTCCCTCAGGTAATCAGAATCCAACCCGCAGGTATTTCCCTCATGCATAACAGAATTTTCCCTTAGGCGTACGAAGTGTCGCCCTCAAGCACAAAAGTCAACCCCTCAGGCATGAAAGGTTTCTCTCAGGATAAATAGAACATTGCCCGCAGGCGTATCAGTCATGCCCTCAGGCTATAGTAGAACACCGCCCTCAGGCATAAGTAATCGGTCCATGCCCAACATATAAACATAAAATTTTCATACAATTCGTCTCAAGGATAAAGTAATTCATAATTTAAACATGGCATACCCTCTGGTATCCTGGAAAAATGGCTAAACAGAGGAACACACCCCTCAGCATGGTCCTAGATCCAAGAAACAATCCCAAACAATATTTTAATATCACATTTAATTACCTATACAATTCTAGGTATTCAAAATAGCCACGGCCTCAGCCACACGACACCCCAACATGGGTTCGTGGTACAAAAAACGCATAAAAATGAAAAAAAATGCACAAAACACACAACAGTTGGAAAATAAACACCAAGCCACCTACCTTATACACCCCTGATCGGTATACTCAAACGATTTTCCACAAATCATCCTAGAACGAGGTAGATCTGAGGAAAAATAATTCGTGCTTAAACATAAATAACTCTCGTTCGTGGAAGAATTGTCCAGAACTACTCTAGGAGAAGGGAGAGATTACCCGTGCGGTTCCAACGAGATCGTCCGAGGTGGAAACGGATTCCAAACGAACGCCCGACAGATCTCCGAAGATTCGGCCATCCTCTCCCGAGCCCTCTTCCTATTCTATACCTTCCCTATGAATAAGGGAGGCTACTTCCCATTTTAAGCAGAAAAAACAAAGTACACGGCATGTACTTACAAGTACACGGCGTGTACTCCCAATTTTTAACTGTTCCTCTGGCGGCTTCCCGCCAGCATGGAACTGTTCACCTGCCGACATGACTACACGGCTTGTCTCCCTGAGCACATGGCGTGTTCGGTCGCACAGCTGGCCACCACCTTACTATTCGCCTGCCGACTGACTACATGGCGTGTAAGGGACCACTACACGGCGGTGTAGTTGGTTCCTACACCCTTCATCACCAACACGGCCACACGCCATGTGTACTCATCCCACACGACCAAAATTACACGGCGTGTAGACAATGTACACAGCATGTACATTCCAAAAATTGGAATTTTCCACATTTACCATATTTTCTCAAAAACACTTAAGGAAAAGAGAAAAGAAGAAACATGTACCTCAGAAATAAGAACCGGGTTTTACAGTAGGAAACTGACTTAAGGGGTCTAATAAATATTTTAAGTGTGGCAGAGAAGGCCATTGGGCATTTGATTGCTGATGTAATGGGAAGAAGTTAAGTAATGTTGAAAATGGTGAAAAAGTGGTACAAAATGAACCTCCAATGATTCTGTTCTAAAAGTGTAAGGAGAATGGGAATTATGGTAACCACTACCCAAACCTAAGGGTTGGTGATGATGATTGATTTCATCAACATATTAATCTTAGGTATAAGGGGAAATCTCATGCAATCGTTATTTCTAATGAGGGGTGTGATAACAATGTGATGAAATTTACACTTAAAATACACTCTAGAACAGCTAATTT